>JAQPPZ010017129.1:8750000-10000000 GCA_028583015.1 Wollemia nobilis
TGATTGGTTCAGAGGACCAATTCGCTCAATAAAGGTGTCAATTTGCTCAAGGAGTGATTAAATCGATAAAGGTACATAATTTACTTGCTAATGCGAGTGAATTACTTAACAAAATCAAGCAAATCTCTCAGATAGAACACAAAAGTGAAAATTGATATGAATTTCAAGTAAAATCTTCCAAAAAGTGATATTTTTGGCACTTTATGGCATACTAAGCATGTTTGGAGTCTTTGAAGCCTATGAGAGGCATATAACATTTGGAGGTTCAACCTTTTGCTAAAGGTGCCCCTAAATCTTTAATTTCACTAGGAATAATTATTTTTCACTCTAGGTAACTCAGGGGTAAACGTTTACTATAAATAGGGTTCTAGGACCTTCATTGTATTCATAGTTTGGCCATGAGAACTCAAAGCTATACTTTATGAAGCCCATATTGTGCTTTGTACTCATAATATTGTAATAAATTGGCAAGCCCTTGTGCATCCCATTAAAGGCATCATCCTCATGGTTTGTCGAGTAAACTATGGTTGAGTATGACCCTTCTATCCGATCTTGTCATTCACTTATCAATTTTATAATAAAATGAATAGGTGTAGATTGATGTTATTCAAGTTCTTATGTGTTAACTAATTTTATGCTATCCTCACCATGGTGTAACAATCATATGTGCTTTCATTTCTCACACTCTAAACTTCATGAATTTACTTTCTACATATTGATTTCACATTTTAAATTCTATACTTGTTTCATGCAATTTTATTTTGCACATTTATTTTTATGTAGATTAGTTAGTTTAGATTAGATACCAATATGAGGAAACTAGGGAGCCAACCTTAATCTAAAGTTTAGGTTAATCCTTTGGAAAAACCATCCAACCTTGTTGAAACTCGGATTTGGGGGCACAACACTTAATTAGAAGTTAGGACAATTCCCCAAATCAACATAGTTTATGGCACGCTAGGTGGGACAAATCCTATTTTTGCATATTTTTGTTAGATTTTGAGGATATATGCAGTGGAATATATCTAACACAAGTCCCAATAAGATGCAATAAATATGAAATCAAGTGAGTCTGCAATATCACTAAAATATACTATAAATAGAAATTATGGAAATACAATGCAATATGGAGGAAATGGTCACTCCATTAATATGAGCTAAAGAGCTACATTGTACTCCATACAGGAGCACTACTACTATCTACTACAATGGACTTGACAAGAACTTGATATGCACTTGATATGCAATTGATATCTGGTCTACCACTATGAGGCCCTTTATATAGGAAGATAGATTCCTTGGCCAACACTCTACCTAGCTATACAAGGGGACACCTTGCACATTGCCACTTGTGCATTTATTACATTGCTTGAAGTAACTAGCTAACTTCCCCCTAAAGTAATCTCCTACTCTAACTATGTACCAAAGGTGGTACATTTACTTGACCCAAATGATGTAATTTACTCTAACTCTAGCACCCCCCTATATTACATTATTTGGGTATTGAATATTTCAATCTTCAATATGGATCTTCTTATTTGTCTTGGATCTTGTATTCTTCTTATCTATTTTTTGTAACCTATTCAACCAAGTAGTTAGTATCTTCATAACCTATTGTTCTTGTTGAAAGAGCTTGGACTTTATAATAATCTACAAATTCTTCTAGTTCTTTAATTTCTTCGATCCTTTGAGCTAGGTGTCCTTTATGATTCTTTTTTTATACTCAAATTGGGGATAATTGGTTGGATGTTGAGCTTGATGCTAATTTTAATATTATCATGGTTGAAATCTACTTCCATTGTTCATCTGATTTCCTTGATTCTTATTTCTGGGATTCAATTTGCAATACTTAGTACTATGACCTTTTCTCCTGCATATCTGAAAATACATGTTATACCATGGTATTTGTCCTCTTGATGATGAAGCAATATTTCCCTGTGGATTATCTTTTGATGCCAATGCAACGTTAGTCATTTCATCTTTAATTGTATTCTCTACCTCATATTCTTGAAGAATATTGATTAGGTCATCAAAAGAAGTATCTTTACTTAGGACTTGTAAAGATGTTACCAAATATTTGTAGCTATCTGGAAGTGCTCTCATGGTTACTTGAGTAAGAAGTTCATCTTTAATTTCTTATCTTAAGGTTAATAATTTCCCTTAAATATCTGCTACTTTTCTTAGGAATAGTTCTATGATTTCACCACTGTTCATTTTTAGATAATGCAGTTGAGTTTGAAGATGAAGGATAGTGGCTTTATTTTTTCCTTCAAATATCTTTTCTAAGCTTTTTAATCCTTCTGTAGATGTCTTTGTTGAACTGATATAAGGTTGTATCTCGTCAATGATAGCAAAGGTTATTATCATTAGGACTTTTGCATCATTTTCATCACTTCTGAATTTTAGTATCACTTGTGTTTGGTCTTTTTGTTGTTCCTTGAGTTATCTCCCAAATTTTTTCATATACTAAGATTGCTTTAACCTTATTTTTCCAAGAGAAATAGTTTGATCCCTTAAGTAATTGGGATTCTGCAATAAAGAATTTTTTTGATGCCATGATGACCCTAGAATTGATTTGATGATCCCTTGGTGAAATTATTGGTTTTATAGAATGCCTTATGTCTCCCTAGTAATTTTGGATGTGTTGAATGATAGATAAAGTGCTTTTACGAATAGTAGTTCAATTTTAGGTTGATTTTGTAAAGTTTTGTGAATAGCAAAAAATCATCTCCTTTTACACCTTATTTCTCCTATTGAACTTGAGCACTTTCTAATTTTGATGAGGTTCTAATAGTTGGATCTCCTTTGTCCCTTTAATATAAGTTTGAGTCAAGTATAGTAATTAGTTTCCAACTCTTGATATTCCTTATTGAACCTTATTTTATAGCCTTTGATATTTTGATATTTAATGTTTCTATATTCCAATTACCTACTTTGGTGTAGTATTCCTTATAACTCCCTAATATGGAATATTATAAAACAATGATATTTGCAATAATAGAAGTTTAATTTATCTAGGTAGAAATCCTTATTTCTCCTATGTTTTAGATTGCAAATATTAGGCTATTAATATATATTTTCCCTTTTAATATATCTTTCAAATATGGTTGATTTCCCTTATTGTTTCAACCTTATATTATACCTTATAACTCCCTATTAATGAAAGCAAATTAGAATAAGGTAAAGGTTTACCTTTGTAATGTTGCAAACCTAAAATATTTGATGTTGAATTCGATCATAGATGACATCAAGCTTTATGTCCTTTCTTTGGATGCTACATCCAATGGAATTCTTTAATTCTTCCTTAGCTTCAATGCTTGGATGGTGGTGCCTCAATTCTGGAGTCTTTGACCTTCCTTGACCAGATCCTTTAATGCTCTTCACCTTTCTTCCATGCTGTAATTCTGGTTGATACGAATGTGCTATAAATACTAATGCTGCTACATAAATCTACCATAAACTTGGCTACAAACCCGACCTTGAATTTCTCTATGAATTCGGCTTTTAATTGTTGTTACTCCTTGGTATTTGACGCCAAATGTAGAGACCAAATCTTGAAATGTGTGACAAGTGTTAGAGTGGTTATCTTTGAGTGCTTGAGGTATGAGAAGATGCTTATTGTCACCTGTAGATTTCTACACATTACAGTGTTGTATGAGTGCTCATTTTTTTTATGACATGTGTCTTCTTCCTTCTAACACACCAACCTTATTCGTTGTAATGTTTCCTTGGTAAAACTTACAACGTATGGGTGCAGGGGTGGGAAATGTTAGTATTTCCTTCTAGGTGATAAGTGTCACCCTTATTTTTTGCATGAGCTTTCTACCTAATTCCTCTTCAATGTATCTATACAATACCCTTATTAACAATGCAACACGGCTAGCTCTTCCTTTTTTCGATGGTGCTTGGTATGATTTGGTTCCAGCTAGAGTTGAGAGAAAAACCTTTGGAGACTTGGAGCTAGGATTTGGAAAATTATCTTGAGGGCTTCAAGAAATGATATGGTGGAGTTTTATATACTCTAATGATGCTCCTTGGATGTACGTATTATGCTTTATTTACTTGCAGGTTCGACTGTCCAAAATGTAGAAGATATGAGCCTTTTGAGAGGCTCTATTCCCTTGCATGGAGTGTGCTATTATATGGCTGCCTTGGGTTTTTTTACCCTGAGAAGAATGTGCCTTTGAGGTACTTTAAAACTTACCCTTTTCTTGTGTATGGCATGTTAGAATAGTGCAGTACAAAGTAAAATTTTTTGTATATCAAATACCTTTTTGCACCTCCTTTTGCTTATGACAGATTCCTTATATGTAATGGCAGATTTTGAGTTTTTCTTCTTGATTAGACACCTCTCTCATTTTTCTTGGATATTTTTCTAATGAAACCAAGCTTTTAACCATGTAGATAGAAGCTCTTTTTAGATATAATTGTTTGCACTTTTTTTAACCCTTTGTGCACTTTGAATTTGAGACTCACCAAGTCTTGATTTGAAGCTCCTTTTTCTAGTTTTCAGTGGTTACTTTCTTCTCCAAACCTTGGAGGAAATTAATATTATTTGATGGCTTCTATGGCCACTAAATATTGCAGGTTTTGTGCACCAATAGTGTCTCTAGACACTTTGACAACAATTTGATTTTGTGCCCTTCTTTAAAGAACACAAATTAATCCTTTTTAGAGTAATTAGTATAGTGCAAATGAAATTAACAATACTTCCAATTTCACTACACTTTTAATTGCAACAATAATTTCACCTTATTGCTCCAATAAACTCTCAAAGTAATTTCTAAATGCCCTTAATAAATTATTGCAATTAATGAATCCTTAATGGATACTCTGCAATTTTTCACTGAAGAACACAAGCTTATACTGAGAGGGGGGGTGAATAGTATAAGATAAAGCATTTTACTTTTCAATCCAAATGATAAAAACAATAATATCAAGGCAGTAAATAATGCATAAATCATCACACATATGAGAGACATAGTTTTAACGTGGTTCACCCAATGTGGGTTACGTCCACGGAGAAAATATTTCTTATAAATTTTCTCAACAAATATTGGGAACCAAATACCTATTAAAAATTTTATGGACCTTTGTCCAAAGGAGATACCAGTCCCCTATGCTCAAGTTCATGGACCTATATGCATAGGAGAACTCTATCCCCACTGCTCTAGTTTGTGGACCTCTATTTACAGGAGAACTTCATCCCCTTTGCTCTGGTTAGCTCCAAAGCCTACTCTCAACTCTGATCAACTCTAATCAAATCTACTCAACTGCTTGTATTGATCTATCTCACACCTGATCACAAGTATGTCTCAAACCTGCTCATAAATCCTACACAAGTCTACCTCTATCCTACTCACACACCCTTCTTAGAACTACTCACAATACTTCTCAAAAGGCCTGTTCAAAATAGCTCACAATCCTGCTCTAATCTGCTCATTGTCTCTGCTAAAATCTGCTCTAAACATGCTCAAAACTATTCATAACACATGCTCAACACTACTCATAATACTTGCTTTATACAACTAGTTTCTTAACACTTGCTCATTCACATTAAATTTCACTCAAACCAATGCCCAAAAGCTTCACAAGTTCATTCAAACAATGAAGCACAATTTGTTTTCAAACCCTAGCACATGTGGTTCCAATTTCACTAATCAATGATGCACAATTTGTTCACAAACCTTAACACAAGTGTTTTCAATTTCTTTCAAAAAATATGCACAATTTATTTCACAAACCCTAGCTCAAATAATTCCAACAATACACATATACAATCCTTATTTCTCCACCTTAAGATTCAAAAATATTTGCTCAACTAAACACCTTAAAGAAGGAATAATGTCACCATACCTCTTAGCTTTCTTTGATGAATATGAGCCCTCAAAACCTATCTAAAAATATTATTTCTATATTATGCCACTTCAAGGGTTAGTTAGCATAACACTTTTCAACCATCCACATGAAAACCTTTCCTCAAAGAATGTGCACAAAAATATTGCTTTACAACTCCTTTTAATTTTCTAAGAGAAGGCTTTTAATTAATGAAAAACATTCTTCAAACTTTCTTTCACCATGCAAAAATACACACAATAATTAAACCACAAAACACCTTATTACTCCTTATTGCTTACAAAATAATACTTTGAAAACACAACAATATTTCCTCAATTCTCTTTCACTAAAATAAATACTTTTTGCCCTTTTAATTTCCAAAAATATTACCTTATGTTCCAACCTTATAATTTCTAGAAATATCAATCCACACAACAAACCTTATGACTCCCTATCTTAATTTAAATTTAAAAATAAAATTTATTTTACCCTTACCAATTTTTGTCGCCTTTAGGAATCAAACGCAAGACCTCACGCAACCCACACTCTAGCATGAGCTAGAGTGCCAGTTGGGCTGGCCCACCCGATGGAAACAAAGGTGCACCAAAAGGGTTTTATCCCTTTATCTTATGCCCAATGTGTTAACCAAAAATGACTGCCTCTGTGACTCAAACCCGAAACCTCTTATCTGCCCATGTCTAAGCGATGCTTCAATTACAAACTAGGATAGTTGTTTGCACGGGTAGTAAGGCACACAAAACACGTTTTATTTCTTTCCTTTCTACCCAGTCTCCAATGCAAAAGGGTCACCACCGCAAATCGACCTTAGAACCTCTTGTCTACCCATGCTCTAGCGCAGGCTAGGCTACCGCTTGGGCTAGCCGTCCAGCTAAGAACAACCTTTACAACCAAATATATTTTAAACCTTTAATTGTTGCTTTTTCAAAGTTGTCTTCTTCCCTTATCTCTATTTCTCACACTTGCGCACGAGGGAAATCAAATTTTTGCATTGATCGAAAACCTTACCAAGTGAATGATTTTTAATCCATATTTATATGGATTCCTTCTTCTTCCAAGACGTTAGTGTATACGAAATTCAAATATATTTTCTCCATGTGCATTTTGGTGCCTAGGGTTTATAACCTTATATTATAATATTAATAAATATTATAATATTTCCTTTTGAACCTTTGCCTTCAAACTATTTGCCCAAGAGACTTTTATTTAAACCTTTGGCCCTCTTGTTTTTAAACTTTACCTTCTAAACCCACTCTTAAACCTTTTGTCCTCCTTGTAATAATATTTAAAAAATAAATATTATAAACCCTTTTCTTTTAATAATTTTCTTTCTTGGGAGATATACCTTGCCTTGAAATTTATCCATAGCTTGCTATCAAACCCATGTAGAATATGCTTGACTACCATGTTATTTCTGCCTCATGAATCCTTTGACATCAATGACAACTCAAAACTCAATTATGCTAAATATTTCCAACAATCTCCCCCTTTGTCATTGATGGCAACCATTTCATAAAATAATTCTTTTGCTGCCACTGGATACCAAACTGCTCCCCCTTACTGAATTCTCTCCCCCTTTCTGAAATCTCTCCCCCTTTGACATCAATGGCAAAGGGCTCCTTTGGGGCTAAAAATAATACTCTTAGCTCAGCCCCCTCACCACCTCCTCTCCTTGAGGTGATCAAGTTTGGTATGGGAGTAAGACTACTCCTAACTTTCCTCTAAGATACTCAAAAGTTTCCTTTGGAAGTGGCTTAGTAAATATGTTTGCAATCTATTTCTTTGTAGTAACATATTCCAATTTGACTTTCTTATCCATCACTTACTCTCTCAAAAAATGATATTTGATTGAAATGTGCTTGGTACTTGAATGCATCACTAGATTATTTGAAATATTTATGGCACTTGTATTATCACATAGTATGGATATGGGATGATCATGCTCTATTTTAAAATATTTTAAAGTTTGCTTCATTCATAACACTTGTGTACAACAAGCAACTGTTGCAATGTACTCTGCCTCTATCGTGGATAAGGATATCGATGCTTGTTTCTTGCTTAGCCAAGAGACTAAACAATCTCCAAGAAAGAATGCTCCTCCACTTGTGCTCTTCCTACCATAAATATTGCCTGCCCAATCTGCATATGTATATGTTGTGAGAGTGAAGTTGTTACTTGTGGTATACCAAAGTCCAAATTCCATAGTTTCTTTTAAATACCTAAGAATTCTCTTTACTGCCAGTACATGTGTTTCCTTTGGTGCTTCTTGAAATCTTGCAATTAGTCCTACTACTTGCATTATATCTGGTCTTGTAGCTGTGACATATAGTAAGCTACCAATCATGGATCTATACAATTTCTAATTTGCCTCAGGAGATTCATCATCTTTACTCAACTTGCAACCTATAACCATGGGGGTACTCACTGGTTTGCAATCCTCCAATTTAATTTTTTTCAAAATTTCTTTTATATACTTGGGTTGTGAGAGAAATACATATTTTTCTAATTGTGAAATTTGTAATCAAAGGAAGAAGGACAACTCACCAAGCATTGACATTTCAAATTCATTTTGCATACACTTTGTAAATTTTTGACACATCTTATCATTACTGCCTCCAAAAATGATATCATCCACATAGACCACCACAATCAATAAGTCATTTTCTTCATTTTTTATGTATAAATTGTTGTCAACTATTCCTTTTTTGAAACCATGTTCTTGAAGATACTTATCCAACGTTGAATACCAATCCCTAGGGGCTTTATTTAATCCATAAAGAGCCTTCTTTAATATGCATATATAATCTAGCTTATCAGTCAGGCTGAACCCCTTAGGTTGCTCAATGTAGACCTCTTCTTCTAAGAAGCCATTGAGAAAAGCTAATTTTACATCCATTTGATATACTTTGAAGTTTTTTAAGCTTAATAAAGCTAAAAATATCCTTATAGCCTCAATTCATGCAACAGGAGCAAATGTTTCATCAAAATAAATCCCTTAAACCTGTGCATAGCCTTTGCATACCAGTCTTGCTTTGTTTTTGACTACCTAACCATATTCATTTAACTTATTTCTGTAAACCCATTTAGTGCCAATTATATTCTTGTATTTTGGTCATGGGACAAGTTCCCAAGTCTCACATTTTTCTATTTGATCCAACTCCTCATCCATTGCCTTGATCCAAAATTTATCTTCTCTTACCTCATTGAAAATTGTGGGCTCAATTTTAGATAGCAAAGAAAGATTTTCATGTTCACATGTTCCTATTATCTTCCTCCTTGTTTGTCTTTCATCTAGATTTCCAATAATCAAATCTCTTGGATGATTTTTTTGCACATACCTAGATGGAGTCTTAGGTGGTGTTCTTTGTGCTTCATATTCTTCTGATTCTTCACCTACTTCTTCTTGGAAACTTTCTTCTTCTTGATATATAATTTCTTGAGCTGATTCTTTTGACCCTATTTGTTCATCAACTGTCACATTTTTACTTTCCATAATTGTATGTGTCCTTTTATTATATCATTTATAGGCTTTTCTCTTAGTGTAATAGCCAAGGAAGATACTCTCATCGCACCTTGAATCAAACTTGCCCAAATTTTTCTCTTCTCGTCTAATGTAGCATTTGCTTCCAAAAACTCTGAAATACTTCACAGTAGCTAGTATTCCCTTCCAAAGCTCATATGGGGTTTTGTGATGATTTACTCTTACTTGACCTCTATTGATGATAAAGACAGTTGTATGAACTGCCTCTCTCCAAAAACCATCTGAAATCTTAGATTCACTTAGCATAGCTCAGACCATATTCTCGATAGTTCTATTTTTTCTTTCAACTACTCCATTTTGTTGTGGAGTCCTTACTGCTGAGTATTCTATTTTGATTCCATGTTGTTCACAGAATTATATGAGTTAACCTGAAGTAAATTCTCCTCCTGTATATTATCTTAGACACTTTATCTTTTTACTTGTTTTATTTTCTACTAAAACTTTGAATGCCTAGAAATTCTCAAAGGCTTCTGACTTTTCTTTTAAGAAAGCCACCCAAGTCATTCTGGAGAAATCATCTATAAATAGCATGAAGAAACTTTCACCTTGTAAACAATTTGTCCTTGTAGGACCACATAAAATAGTGTGAACTAGTTTCAATGGTTCGAATGAAGAAAATTCTTTTGACTTGAAACTTGTTCTCGTTTGTTTACCTTGCTAACATTGTGAACAGATTGTGCTTTGAGGTCTTTTTATGCTGGGTAAATCTTTGACTGCCTATTTGTTACTTATTTTCACAATGTTGTCAAAGTTAAGATGACCCATTCTTCTATGCCATAACCAACTCTCATCCTCTTGTGATAGAAAATATTTTTCTCCTTTAATTTCACTTAACATGTAGAGATTGTTTGTAGTTCTACCGACATCTACAATAAGCTTTCATGTCTTGGATTCCTGATCTTACATCTATTTGAATGAAAGGTTACTATGTGCCCATGATCACAAAGCTGACTTACACTTAGTAAATTGTGCTTCAATCCCTTAACATACAATAATTTTTTTGTCTTTGATTTTCCATTATCTAAACTCAAAGTCCTTTTTCCAACAATTTTTGTTGAAGCATTATATCTAAATTTTACTGACCCTCCATTGATTTATTTAAGTGAAAGAAATTTACTTTTTTCACCTACCATATGACTTGAACAACCACTATAAACATACCAGTAATTTCCCTTATCTTGTGCATGAAGAGTTGTCTGTACCAACATTGACTTCTATTCTTGTTCCTCTTTCTCTTTTCAAACTACTTTAATACTTACGTTCTACCATTAAAATGGAATTCAGAGCGCTTTCTCAGATCTCAATCTGGTTTTTTTTGGAGGAGAGAGGAGAATATTCACAAAATTAATAAGAAGAATCTTTTGAGTGTAAAACTTTTTAGTGTTTGGATTATAAATCCACGGTATTTTGGTCATGAAAAAGTTGAGGTTGCATTCTTTCGAACGATCTGATCCTTCTTCTTTTTGCTTGATTTAGGAAATACTGTTTTACACCATTTGGCCTTGTACCCAAAGTTATTACATTTGTAACAAATGATATTGTTATCCATGAGAGGTGCAAATAAATTGAAATTTTTGTCAATACTATTTCTCACACGGGCCATGCAATGTACAACTCTATGACCATATTTATTACACAAAAAGCAATAATCATGGAAGAAATTTTGTAACTTGTTATATTGCCTTGAATGATATGGTCGCACGATTCTTCCTTTGCCATTTTGTAATTGACTTTTGTCCATGATGTTTCTCTATTTTCTTCCTCCTCGATACTTTTGTCTTTCAATATATCAGCTTAGGTCATAGGCTTTTCTTTCTTTGATATCTTTGTTCCTTTGGAGCTTGACTCCTCTTTTTGTTTCCCTAACCTTATATTTTTATGTAACTTATCCTTAGACTTTTCAACTCCCTTTCTTAGAGAGACAATTTCAAGTTCCAATCTTTCACATTCTAACTCTTTTGCCTTTAACTGTTCAACCATACCTTTTTCAATTTTCTTTGCCTCTTCAACCTTCACATTTAAGTCTGTGAGATCTTGTAGAAGATTTATCTTTGTTTCCTCATCCTTTTTACTTTGAGACTTCAAACTTGAATTCTTCTCTCTAACTCTTTCTAAATTTCTTAGAGCAGCAATAAGTTCCTCTTTTATGTCAATCATGGCTCTTTCTCCATTTTTTGTGGTCATGTGTGTTCTTGTAGGATCTTCCTTCAAGCTATTAGACTTTTTTTAAGGAACCCGCTCTAATACCAATTGAAGAACATAAGCTTATACTAAGAGGGGGGTGAACAGTATAAGATAAAACATTTTACTTTTCAATACAAATGATAACAACAATAATACCAAGGTAGTAAATAATGCACAAATCATTACACACATGAGAGACATAGTTTTAACGTGATTCACCCAATGTGGGTTACGTCCATGGAGAAACTATTTCTTATAAATTTTCTTAACAAATATTAGGAACCAACTACCTATTACAAATTTTATGGACCTCTATACAAAGGAGACACTAATACCTTATACTCAAGTTCATGGACCTCTATCCATAGGAGAACTCTATTCCCATTGCTCTAGTTTGTGGACCTCTATCCACAGGATAACTCTATCCCATTTGCTTTGGTTAGATCCAAAGCCTATTCTCAACTCTGCTCAACTCTGATCAAATCTGCTCAACTACCTATACTGATCTGTCTCACACCTGCTCAGAAGTTTGTATCAAACCTACTCACAAATCTTGTACAATTCTGCCTCTAGCCTGCTCACACACCCTTCTTAGAACTACTCACAAGACTTATCAAAAGGCCTATTCAAAACAAGTTCACAATCCTGCTCTAATATGCTCACTGTATCTGCTCAACACTGCTCTAACACATGCTCAAAACTATTCAAAATACATGCTCAACACTGCTCATAATACTTGCTTTATACAACTAGTTTCTTAACACTTGCTCATTCACATTAAATGTCACTCAAACCAATACCCAAAATCTTCACAAGTTCATCCTAATAATGAAGCACAATTTTTTTCAAACCCTAGAACAGTGGTTCCAATTTCACTAATCAATGATGCACAATTCGTTCACAAACCTTAACACAAGTGTTTTCATTTTCTTTCAACAAAGATGCATAATTTATTTCATGAACCCTAGCTCAAATAATTCCAACAATACACATATACAATCCTCATTTCTCCACCTTAATATTCAAAAATATTTGCTTAACTAAACACCTTAAAAAAATCCAGGTGCGTAGAGCAGTTGGTAAATGCCCTAGGTGCTGGTTGTGGCCGACCCAGGTTCCATTTCCACTGCCTCCACCCTGTTAGATATGTAGGTATAGCTGTAAATTTCTTGTGCTGGTAGAGGCCACAAAGGCTTCATTTTCCCTATGCCCAACCTATGGATTTATTAATAATTCAACCCCCTTGTTTGTGATCGATGCCATGTGGTATACCCGGATGGGACAACTACGATTGGCCATAGAGCTAGGTTCTTGGGGCTTCTAAACTACCCAATTTTACAAGGCTTTTGGAAATGATGGCGAGAGCGAGAGCAAGCGCTGGAGCAGGAGCAGCTATAGGAGAGGGAGCAGGACTAGGGTCAGGTTCAGAGATTGGTGTAGGTTTTTGGGCGAGATTAGGATCAGGATCGAGATCGGGCTCGTCTAGGCCCGGGCCCAGGTCAGCAGGGCTCTCGGTGGGCCTAGAGGATGGCTCTACACTTGAGATGAATGGGGGCTAGGGTGGGGACAAAATCTTGGGTCTGGGCCCCCAGTACAGCCTCGATGCGAGCGCAGGCCTCAATAAAAAGCCTCCTGATCCTGGGTAGGGTTCTGTCCCTGGCAGGACCAAACCCTCCTATCAGCAGATCTTGGCGGGCTCCAACGCCCCTTCTCGGGCCCTGGGTCTAGGACTCTCCCTTGAGGGCACCCACATTTCTATCCAGGAGGAGGTCTACTCCTCCTTGGTCACTGGATCCTCTACCTCCTTGGTAGGAAAATTCTTGGGAGGGCGTTTAGACATGGAAACCGTTTATAGATGGGCGGCTTCCAAATGGAAGGTCTCTAGGCATATTCAGCTCGTTGCCCTTACCAAGGGCTTCTTCATCATAAAACTTAATAACAGCGAGGACGTCAAAAATATCCTATCGGGTAGGCCCTGGTTTCTGGGATGCAAAAGCCTCTTCCTCAAGCTTTATGGAGCTGACTTCCACCCCAGCATCCAAAGCATCAACTTTGCCCCAGTTTGGTTCCGTCTCCCAGACCTTCCCTTCCATCTATGGCACGAAGACGTCCTAAGACTCATTGCTCAGTCGATCGGGGACCTAATGGCCTTCGACCCTGCTACCAAGGCAGGATCCCGAATGGTGCATGCTAGATTTTGTGTCAACGCAATTCTCAAATTTGAACTCCCCTCTTCGATGACCATCTCTTGTGGGTCCTTCTTTTGGTGCTATTCCTTGATCTACAAAAATAAACCTACTTTTTGTCCCACCTGCTGCACTCAGGGTCACCTCTCCCACCAATGCTCGGTGTCCAAAAAGGTTGATGGCCCTATCCCCAAACTCCCTTCTCGATCAGACCGAGCCTCGTCTCGAGGGCCCCCTCACGACGACCTCAGATCCCAGGCTTGGATCAACAAGGAGACCCCCTTCTGCCCCAAAGGACTTTCATGTGGACCATGGTCTGGAGGCCAACCTTCCTCAGGTTTCCCCTTCCGTTGCTCCCTCCCCAGGGCCATCTTTCGGGGCCCCGATCCTAGGATCTCCCTCCCCCCATTTTGAATCCCTCCATGTAGGCCCCGTCTTGTGCCCCCTAGGCCTACAAGCCACTTGGGCTTATTTCCTTGTCGGCTCCCACCTCTGTCGGGGTTCCCTTCTCCCCCCATCACTCCCATTGTCCCCCCCTCAACCCCCTCCCACCCCTCCCGGTGGCCCCTACTGGGCTTCCCCCCTTGGAATGTGGATCCAAGAGATTAGATGAAGAGGTTGAAGGTAGCTCTTCGTCTGGGCCCGATGAAGTCAACCCCAAGATGACTCGAAGCAGGAATTTTGCCATAGACTTTGGTAGTAAACTCAAAAGAGGGCGGCCCACCCTGGGTGACCAACAGACAAGGATCACTGAAGATGACATAGCCAATGGCTCCCAGGAAAATCTCTCTGACGTTGGCACGAGTTTCTCCAAGACGGATGCCCTCCGACCCAAACCCCTCGCTCAGGCCAGGAAGGGGGGCAAGCGACCCCACAAGGGTGTTAAATGAAGCTCATCACCTGGAATATCAGGGGGCTCAATGGGGCCCCCAAGAAAAGGATCCTCAATCAACTCCACAAGGATCACCGCCCATCCTTCCTCCTGCTTTAGGAGACCAAAATAGATGACACTGCTACCCGACGCATAGCCCAAGCTACCTGGCGCAACTGTAAGTCCCTATCCACCCTTGTAGCTGGCTTAGTTAGGGGCTTGCTATGCATGTGGGATCCTTGGTCTTTCGAGGGGAGACTCATATCTTCTTCTCCTTGAATAATCAACATTCTGGTCCATTGCGTGAAGTCAAGGCGCTCGTGGATTTTGTCCAACGTCTACATTCCTAACAGCCCCATCGAGAAAGCGACCTTATGGAAGGAAATCAACTCGATGAGAGAAGCCTTTGCCACTTGCCCTGGATCCTTGTAGGGGACTTCAACAGTCCCTTGTTCCTCTCTAACAAAAGCGAGGGCTTAGCGGTTCCAAGAAAAAGCATGGAGGACTTCGGAGCCTTCACTGCCCTCAACGAGCTCATGGACGTTAGCCTGAAAGGAGCCAGGTTCACTTAGACTAACAGAAGAGTGGGAGCAAGCCATATCCAGGTCAGGTTGGATAGAGTTTTCTTGTCCAATGAATCTCTTCCCATGTTCACCGATGCCACCTTGTTTGCCCTCCCCAAAATTGGGTCCGATCATAGCCCCCTCCTCCTTGAAATCGATCATCGTCCCTTCCCCAAGCGGCCCTTTCGGTTTGAGTCCATGTGGCTGTATCATCCTGAATTTTGGGTCCAGGTTGGCCACTAGTGGGCTCTCCCATTCCCGGGGCACCCCGCTGAACAAGTCTTTCACAAGCTTAGACGCCTCAAAGAGCAACTCAAGGTATGGAATAAAGAGGTGTTCGACAACATATTTGAAAGCAAAGCTATAGCTAAGGAAAAGCTCGAAGTCCTTGAATCCAGATTTCAAGTAGGCTCCCAAAACCCAAGGCTCAGGGAAGAGGAACACCTCGCTCTTAGTGAGTACCATAACATCCTGGCCAGGGAAGAAACCTTTTGGAGGCAAAAATCGAGAGCCCTGTGGCTCCAAGAGGGCGATGTAAACACAAAGTTCTTCCATACGTCGATGCTCAGGAAAGGGGGTCCAATAGAATTGTTAAGCTGGGTGGGCAACGATGACAGAATTATCGAGGAAGAGGACATTCGGGCTAAAGCCACCCACTTCTTCCAAGAGCTCCTAGGTGACAGGCCTCCCATGTCCTCAGAAGTGATATATTCCCTTCTATAACACATCCCTTCTTCTGTCTCGGCCATGGCAAATGAGACGCTGGTGCAGCCCTTGTCTGACTCTAAAATCTGTGCTGCCACCTTTTCTATGAAGGCTGAGGCAGCCTTGAGCCCGAACGGGTTTCCCCATCCTTCTGGGACCTCATTGGGCAAGAAGTGTGTTCTACCATCCGGGACCTTCAGAATGCTAGCTCCATCCCTAGAGGTATCAATTCCACCTTCATAGCCCTGATCCTCAAGACCCATGCAGCCAAATCCCTCTCAAACTTCCACCCCATCAACTTGTGCAATGTCCTGTACAAAATCCTAACCAAATCCATGGCCTCTCTCCTTAAGGATATCCTTCCCTGGATCATTGCCCCCTGTCAGGGAAGTTTGATCAAAGGCATACTGATCACAGACGATGTCATAATCATGCATGAGGCTATCCACTTGGTCATCCTCTCCAAAAAGGCCTCCTTTCTACTCAAGCTGGATATGAACAAGGCCTTTGATAGATTTGATTGGGATTTCCTTACCAAGGTCCTCCTTAAGTTTGGGTTCCACCCCTCCTGGGTTAGGCTCATCAGTAACTGCGTGTCCTCCCCCTGGTTCTCCATCCTCATCAATGGATCCCCTACTAGGTTCTTCCCCAGTTATAGAGGCCTCTGCCAAGGTGACCCCCTGTCCCTGATCCTCTTCATTATCCTGGCTGAGGTCCTAGGGCGTACCATATCAAGTGATGTTTCTCGCGGTCTCATTTTGGGCATCAAGCCTGTGCCAGGCCTACCCCTTATGTCCCATCAACAGTTCATGGACGACACCATCCTCACCACCTTAGCCTCGATCCCTCAAGCCAAGGCCCTCAAGCATATCTTGACCCTGTACGAGGAGGCGACCGGGAAAAAAATCAACCTCCAAAAAAACAATATTTTCTTCATCCATACTCCCTTGGCCAGGAAAATCAGAATCGGGCGGATCTTGGGCTGCACCCCTGGATCCCTTCCCTCCTTTTATCTCGAGATTCCCCTATTCACAGGTGCATCCTCCAAGGCCCTCTGGGGCGGGATGATCGAGTGGATCCAGAGGAAGTTGGCCCCCTAGAAAGGTCACCTCCTCTTGCAGGCTAGCAGAGCCACCCTCTTGGCGGTAGTTCTGCAAAGCATTCTGATATATTTCATGTCTGTCTTCATAATCCCGGCCTCCATTGCAACTCACATCAAAAAAATTCAAAAACGCTTTCTCTGGTCGGGCAACGAATATAAGAAGAGGATTCCCCTAGTCTCCTGGTCCCTGGTCTGTCGCCCCAAAGGTGAGGGAGGGATCGGGCTCAGGCGGGTGCCTCTCATGAACAAGGCCCTCTTGTCCAAACATGCTTGGAAGGTGTTCACCAATACCCCTAATGAGTGGGTCAGCATCGTGCGTAGGAAATACTATCATCGTCACCCCTTCCTCAGTGAGTCTCAGCCCCGAGGTGGATCAGCCTTTTGGAAGTCGCTGATCTCCACCAAAGACATTATCCGTAAAGATACCAGATGGATCCTCGGGGACAAAGCCATGATTGACTTTTGGGAAGATAGATGGGTTCATGATGAGGCCCTGATTGCTGACAAAGATCTCTTGGTCCTCAAACCAGGGTTTGAGGACAGAGGGCCCAGAGTGTCGGCCTATCTTTCCCAAAACTAGGGGCGGGCTACCTGGAAACCCATCCTGAATCCCAGGCACCCGCTCCAAGCTTCCAGGCTCCAACGCCTCCTCAAGGTGACTGTTATCCTGTCCTCCGGAGGAAACGATAGATGCGTTTGGCATGGCACTCCCAGTGGCATATTTTCTGTCAAGTCTACCTACAACCTTTAAAGAGTCCCTGACAAGGCCCCCTTTCCAACCTGGTGGGTGTGGGCCAAGAAGCTGATCCCCAAAATCAGCCACTTCGTTTGGGTGGCCATCCAAAACAAGATCCTGACGATCAAGAATCTGATCAGGAGAGGTTTTAGATTCCAAACAGATGCTTCCTTTGCTGTGTTTCCTGGGAGTCCACTAATCATCTATTTATCAGCTTCCCCTTCTCTTTGGAAGTCCTGGGCCTCATCCTTTCCCAATTCTCTATCTAGTGGGCGACCCCCAACTCCATATTTGACCTCCTATCTCAATGGCCCAACCCCTTTGCCCATCCATTCATATGCTTCCTCTAGGACTCTTGCCTTCCTCATATGCTTTGGCAACTCTGGCTCGAGCGCAACAATAGAGCCTTCTCCTCCCTGACCCGTTCCCCCTAGTGGATAGCGACCAAGGCGATGACCTTCGCCCTTGATAATTCCTTATCCATCCCCTTGATCGAGGTGCCCCGACGGTTGGGTGAGGCCACCCTCCTATCCTCCCTCAAAGTTTTGCTTCCCCCCGGTCCCCCCTTGCCCCCTCCCGTCGATCATTGACAAGGTGGACTACCCCCCCGGTTGGGTCAAGCTTAACTTCGATGACGCTTCTAAAGGAAATCTCGGGCCCTCTGGTGCAGACGGGGTCATCCAAGATTGTCATAGGACCTTGATCATGGCGTATGTTGCCCCGCTCGACAACCAGACTAACAATTTCTCTGAAGCGATAGCTTTGCTCAGTGGGTTGACCGCCCTCAGGGAGTCACCCTCAAAAGTTATCATCGAGGGCGATTCCAAAGTTATTATCAGAGCCACTTGTAGCCTGGGTAACTGCTCTTGGCACATTTTCAACACCATCTGGGAAGCCCTCTCCATTCTTTAGGGTCTCCCCGACCACACCTTTTGGCATGTGTATAGAGAAGGTAACAGGGTGGCTGATTTCATGGCAAACCAAGCCATCTCAGCTGAAGACTTCACCACTTGGTCAGCGAACTTTCCCAAAGTTCTGATCCAAATTACTTCACAAGATTATTCCAGCAATGATGAGGACCCTGGTGCATATCTTACCCTAAGTTGGGGCCCTAAATTTTCATTGTTGCGACTTCCAGTGGCCAGGGGATTCCCCCTATGTCGCCACATCAACTAGACCCTTTCCTTCTCCTACCCGCTAGTTGGTCATCTCGATTCCCTCGTGATGCCAAGTGTCACCGGCCATGTTAGGCATCTCAACCTAGTTTTGCATTGCTTCATTGGTAGTTCTAGCAGTTCCAAGGCAGTGTGCACATCGGCCCTCTTCGACCTTCCTGCCTTAGACGTCGCATCGTCGGATCCCCTTGCTATGTCAGCTAGCCCGTGGCTCTATCCTGTGAGGTACCTGCAAGGTGATCCCCCACTCAGTTTGTGCCACCTAGAGCACTAGAAGTAGCCCTCCTCCTATGCCCCGCGTGGCAGCCGTCAGCCGCACCCCCTCAGCCCCTTCCCCCTTGTGTCAGACCCGGCCCCCAATGCTCATTCCCAACGTCGACGGCTCCCCTCCCTCGCAACCCTCTTTTTAAGTCTATTGCATGCTGAGGTTTCCCGCACTCTTGTATGCTTTCCCCTTCCCCTGTCCCCACATATCTGGTCAGGTATCCCCTGTTTCCCCTATCCCTGGGCTGTCAGTTTGACCCTCATGGCTGGAAAAACTGTCTTTCTCAAGCCTTCCACGCTCGAATTGAGTGAGTCAGCCAGGATTTTCTCCAATGCCAAAAAATTCACCCCGTTCTTCAACAAATTTGCAGGAGTCGATGATGAAATTACCCAAAGATTTTTGGATTCGTGGAATGATGGAGAAGTCACAGTGAAGGGTCTCCACTTCAAAGTGACCAAAGAATTCTCGACGAAAGTTACAGGCCTGCACCATGAGGAGAAATGCAGGGTTGTCAGGTGGGATAAACACAATTTGGAGGAGGAGTTGTCCCACTTCCCAAAGTAGTAGTGGGATAAGGATAACCTATTCTACTCTAACCTCCCAGCCCCCTTCGATGAAGCTATCATCTCGGTGATGCAGTACATCACCTGCGACAATCCGGACCAGCAGTTGTTCAGCTTTCATCTCAGCTACTTCAACCACCTCCAGGGGGCCACGTTGGTCAGCACCCCTTGATTCCTGTTGTACTCCCTGGGCCTTTCCATTGACTGTGCTTGCAAAAGCCACTCTCGGCCCTCCCACCAAGGTCTCATGTCGTCCTGTATCGACATACCCTTTCTAATCAGCCGTAGCTCCACTGCATTCCTCCCTTGTCCTCTGTCCCTCCCTGAAGCGGCTACCTCTCTTGATGCCTCCCCTGTAGGTTCTAATTCCAAGGAGACCCCCTCCCCTGAAGGCTCCCCTACCCCGAAGCAGCGCAGACCCACTCAGAAGTGCAAGACTTCGGCTCAGGGCCTAGGCGGGGCCCCGACTCCTGGTGTCACTCATAAAGGCACATTCCCTAGCAGCAGCAAGGCTACGGGTAGCACCAAAAAGGCCAATGTGGAGGCCCCGAAGCCCACTAAAGTTAGTTTTGATTTTGATAGCAAGATGCAGAATTTAGCTATGAGGGCCCTTCTCGACACGACAATTGGATCCCTGACTACGTCTGCCCAAGCGGCCTTCTCTACGGCCAATACCCTGGCTGAGCTCCAGAGCAGGCTGGGTGATGGCCCCGATAGGGGCTAATGTCATCTTGTCTGGTTGGGCCCCGCTCAGGCCAAACCCGAGCGCAGGGCCCACCAGCGCAATGGCGTGCAGTTTTTGCATTTTTGACGGTTGGCGTGTTTCAACTTTTATTGGTTATGGTGGCCTCAGGCCAAGTTTTGATGTTATGTCTCATAGTCGGTTCTTTTTGTAGGCTTTAGGGCCCCGGGCCTTGGATCTTTGCCTTTGGGTGCTGCCCCAGATTTTATCTGTATTTTTAGCTTTGGCTGGTTATGTAACTAAGGTTTTGGGATCCTTCTCTAAAAAACCCGCTATAAATATATCGCTACTTATAAAAAAAAAACACCTTAAAAAAGGAATAATGTCACTATACCTCTTAGCTTGCTTTGATGAAGATGAGTCCTCAAAACCTGTCTAAAAATATTATTTCTATCTTATGCTACTTCAAGGGTTAGTTAGCATAACACTTTTTCAACCATCCACATGAAAACCTTTCCTCAAAAAATATGCACAGAAATATTTCTTTATAATTCCTTTTAATTTCCTAAGATAAGGCTTTTAATTAATGAACAACATTCTTCAAACTTTCTTTCACCATGCAAAAATACACACAATAATTACACCACAAAATGCCTTATTACTCCTTATTGTTTACAAAATAATACTTTGAAAACACAATAATATTTCCTCAATTCTCTTTCACTAAAATAAATACTTTCTGCCCTTTTAATTTCCAAAAATATTACCTTATGTTCCAACCTTATAATTTCCAGAAATATCAATCCACATAACAAACCTTATGACTCCCTATCTTAATTTAATTTTAAAAATAAAATTTATTTTACCCTTACCAATTTCTACCACCGCTGGGAATCGAATGCAAGACCTCACGCAGCCCATGCTCTAGCACGAGCTAGAGTGCCAGCTGGGTTGGCCCATCCAATGGAAACAAAGACGTACCAAAAGGTTTTATCTCTTTATCTCTTGATCGATGTGCTAACAAAAAATGACGGCCACTATGACTTGATCTCGAAACCTCCTATCTACCCACGTCTAAGTGTCGCTTCGACTACCAACTAGGCTAGCCGTCCGCACGAGTAGTAAGGTGTACAAAACATGTTTTATTCCTTTTCTTTCTACCCAGTCTCCAATGCAAAAGGGTCACCGCCATGAATCAATCTCAGAACCTCTTGTTCATCCACGCTCTAGTGCAGGTTAGGCTACTGCTTGGGCTAGTCATCCAGCTAAGAACAACCTTCACAACCAAATATATTTTAAATATTCTATCGCTGCCTTTTTGAAGTTGTCTTCTTCCCTTATCTCTATTTCTCACACTTGCACACGAGGGAAATTGATTTTTTGTATTTTTCGAAAACGTTGCCAAGTGAAATATTTTAATCTATATTTATATGGATTCCTTCTTCTTCCAAGACATCGACGTATATGAAATTCAAATATATTTTCTCCATGTGCATTTTGGCACCTAGGGTTTATAACCTTATATTATAATATTTCCTTTTGAACGTTTGCCTTCAAACTATTTTCCCAAGAGACTTTTATTTAAACCTTTGGCCCTCTTGTTTTTAAACTTTACCTTCTAAACCCACTCTTAAACCTTTTGTCCTCCTTGTAATAATATTTAAAAAATAAATATTATAAACCCTTTTCTTTTAATAATTTCCTTTCTTGGGAGATATACCTTGCCTTGAAATTTATCCATAGCTTGCTATCAAACCCATGTAGAATATGCTTGACTACCATGTTATTTCTGCCTCATGAATCCTTTGACATCAATGACAACTCAAAACTTAAATATGCTAAATATTTCCAAAATTCACTACAAACAATATTGTAGGCTATAGTCTCATTGCTTTCTAGATAGAAAATAGGTAGATGATAATTTTATTTCTTTCAAAAATATCCAACTCCTATTTAATGTGCAAATAAAACTTTAAATGAATTCTCCCTCTTGCACTTTATTGAAGACTATAATGAAATCTACCATTCTGCAACTTTTAATCTAAGTTTGGTGCCTTAACGAAGTTTGATAATAACCCAATTTGCAGTTTAATCTATAAAGTTAATTGCACCCAATTTTCTTAACTTTTTGATGGCTTCTAAAGTAGATGTAGAACTTGGTATTTTTGATTCACCAAGTTGTTGCCTTGTAATGGTTGAATTTGTATCTTCTTGTTGGTTGTCCAGAATAGCTTCCTACTTCACCAAATTGTAGCTTTGAACCTTCTATATTGAGCCTTGGATTTGGTGGCTTGATTCTTCTAGTGATCTTTAATTCTTTGTTGTAGATTCAGAGGCCTCTTTTTTCTAAATTGTACCTTCTTGATGTGAGAGGTAATCTCCAAATCTCTTGGATTTGGTAGGCTTATTTTATCTAAATCTTCCTTCAAACTTCTTGTCGAAGTCTAACTTTAAACAAAATATTCTTTTTCTCAAGATTCTTAATTTCTTGAGGTCTTCACTGGATTCTTCTTCTGGGATTTGGCACTCCTTGCCAAATTCTTCTTCTCTTGGGCTTGTTGTCGAATGGTGACAATTTTTCCAAGTCCTTCACTATCATGTGATTTCTCCTTGGTAGTGGATTTCACCAATGATTTATCCTAGAAACCCTTTTTTAATGATGCTTCTATGAGCTCTGCAACAAGGCTCTCCAAGCCTTATTCTTATTTTTTCCTTGATACCTCTCTAAGGTCTTCTATCTTACAACTCTGGTCTTTCAACTAAGACCTTTTCTTCAACCTTCTGCTTCTGCAAGTGTTGGTGATGAGATTTTCTTCTTGGATATTTTATTTTGCTACTTCTGGATTTGTATAGGACTCTCCTAGTCCTTCTCTTTCTTCCAAGAATGGAAGTTTACTCAACAAGATCTTCTCTTGATCTCTTTAGATTCTTCTTGAAGGAAATTTTTAATCAGTAAAGATCACCAATATTCTATTTCTTGGACTCTTCTTTAGATTCTTATTTAGGAACTCCTTTTTGGAGTTTTCTTCTGAATTAGGAATTTTTCTTCTAAATCAGAAAATTTTCTCTGAAGTATTCTTCAAGGACTCTTCTTTGGAGTATTCTTCTGAATCGGGAATTTATCTTCTGAATCATGAATTATTTTCTGAAGTATTCTTCAAGAAATTTTCTTTGGAGTTTTCTTCTAAATCATAAATTTATCTTCTGAATCAAGAATTATTTTTTAAATTCTTCTTCAGAATTAAGGCTTTTATAGCCTTCTTCTTGATCAAGGCTTCTATGGCATTTTTGGGTTCTACACTCTACAGGAATTGATCTTGAATGGAGATCACCAATCATCTATTTCCTTATTTGAATCAACTTATGGATTCTCTTCTTTCTTGAGTCTACTATAAGGCTATTATAACCTTTTCTTCACTTCTACACTTTTTAGGATTGCAGCTCTTATAATGGTACCTTTCTCGAGGTCCTTGAAATATTCAATCTTCTTCCTTGTTGCTACAAGTGCTGGAATGATTCTAAGAAAATATTCTTCCTAAATATCTTGTAGGAAGCTTCCCAACATTTTGTTGAATCTCCTTTTCTTACAACAAGATGTTAAAAACTAGAATTGAAGAATTTGTAATTATGGAGATAATAATATTCACTAGTTGATTTATAAAACTAGTGGCTTGAATGCTAAGTCCTAGTCTTCACAAGTTTTTTTGCAACTTTGTGGAAATACTCTAACCAAATATAATCTCAAAATTTCTGTAGCTGATATTTATTTCTATCCTCACTTGTGACTCTCCCTATTCCTCTTGACCTACTAGACTTCTCTTGTGATGACTTTTGTAAGTGGTGGTGCACACTGGAAAATATGGTTTAAAAAAGCGTAAAGAGGAACTATGATGGATGTAAGTCCTTCTACTTCGATTTATCGTGACTCTGATACCACTATTATATTTTGAGGATATATGCAATGGAAGAGATCTCACACAAGTACTAATAAGATACAATAAATATGAAAGCAAGTGAGTCTACAAGATGACTAAAATATACTATAAATAAAAATGATGATAATACAATGCAATGTAGAGAAAATGATCACTCCATTAATATGAGCTAAAGAGCTACATTGTACTCCATACAAGAGCACTACTACTATCTACTACAATGGACTTGACAAGAACTTGATATGCAATTGATATATGATCTACCACTATGAGGCCCTTTATATAGGAAGATAGATTCATTGGCCAACACTCTACCTAGTTGTACAAGGGGACACCTTGCACATTACAACTTGCATATTACCACTTGTGCATTTATTACATTGCTTGAAGTAACTAGCTAACTTCCACCTAAAGTAATCTCCTACTCTAACTATGTACCAAAGGTAGTACATTTACATAACCCAAATTCTATAATATACTCTAACTCTAACAATTTTATTTTTATTCTACAAGCAATTACTCATGAAAGTGAGCAATTAGCTTGGTTTGCAAGCAAATTTGAAAGTTACCAAAAGTGAGTGATTCGCTTGACTTAGCAAGCAAATCACTCAATTTGACTTGCATTTTTATAGGATGAATTTAGAGCAATTCACCTGAGTTTTTTGGTTTTGACCAAGTTTTGCTTGAAATCTCACCCAAATTTTTATTTTTTGTGCTTAAAATTTTGTAGGTATTTTGACACTAACTCGAATTTCAAAAAACTAAAATTTACACAAAGACAACTTGAATAGCATCCAAGTAATACAAACAAATTCAAATATGACCTTGTGTGTGCATCTACCACATGTGGAAGCACTTAAGACAAATTTTGAGTTTATTTTGCACAAGTCCAAAATAACAAGTGGTTTTTTTAATAAAGCAATTCACTCCAAGAGAGGGTGAAATTCAACCAAGATAGATCCAACAAGCAATTCACTCCAAATTACCTACTTGGGTAGTTTTCTATTTCTGCAAAAAAAATCTAAGTTCATATAGACAAGCGAATTGTTTGATAAAGCAAGCAAATTACTTGACTTTCTAAGTGAATTGCTTAGTTTTTGAGTTTGCTAAAAAGCTACACATAGTGAGTGAATTGCCCAAAATTGCTAGTGAACCACTCTTATTTATAACCGAATCACTCAAACTAATATTTTGCTAAAAAACTGCATTCTAGAAGCGAATTACCTAAAATTATGAGGAAATTGCTCTAGTTTGTGAGAACACTCAAATAGATAATTTTTTAATTTTTTTTTTTTTTTTTTTCAAATTTTGACCATGCAATTATGTTCATGAGGTATAAGAATATGAATACGTAATATAAAGCTCAAAATCAAGAAAATAATATCAATCAATGGACATCATCACATACCACCAAAAGAACATAAAAGGAAAGAGAAAAGAACAAACTACCATGTGGGTGCATCAAGAGGATGATTTTAAAGAAGAGGTGTCAATATCTTGTCACATCACATCAAAAGAAAAAAGTCCCATAGTTGACCAAGTTAGCTAAGGCTTCACACCATCTCAAATAATCTATTTAAGTCAATAAATGAGTTATTCAACAACCTTAGTAAACTCTATTTATTCTAATCAAGCTTTTATAGTGACTCACACTAACCCTTTATACTAAGTACTAGTTGATGTGAACAACCTCATTAATAACCCACTCTTTATACATTAGCTTTACAACCAACCTATGACATCTAATATAAAATTTACCTCACATAAATACTCCTTTGGCATAGAGCACACTTGGATCAAGTCTATCTAACACTTTTAACATTCCTACAGTTCAATCCTTATCCCCAATAGGATCAATACACTTAAACATGAACCTTACCCAAAATATGTAAGCAATGGCTAGGCAAATAGGGTCATAGGTATCTCAAATAAACACCTAAGGATTAACACCACCTCTAGCCATCCAAGTATAAAAATATGTGCAATGTCCACCTCCCCAAAACCAACATTTCAATTAAATACAATACAAAAAACTCCTCAACAGAACATTCATGATTGCAATACCAAATTCTTAAGGAATCTAAATGTAATTCTATAAAATGTTGGACCAAATGAAGAGCAAGCATTGCCATAATACATCAAGGGTTTATAGTCTAATTTAGTTTTAGTAGTTTGTAGTGCAATCCATCATACACTAGATGCAACATTCGAAGAGGCAACAAGAAGCAAATATGTTCTTATTTGGGTAGAAAAAATCCCTCCTACCCCATCAATGGTCAATGCAGTCCAAATTGTCCAAAATATACCAATATCAAATGTTAAGACCAATTTTTTCTATCCCAAATTCCCAACTGAACACCTCCATCCATTCGTCTTAGTTACCATGCATCATTACTCATCCAAGCTAGAATATATGAACCTTAGTTTTTTTTCATCAACTGCTTGTAGCCCTCCCTACTCCACCTAAACCAAGTAATGATCCCAATAACAATTTTACAATGAAAAAAATGTTGGAGGTAATTAATACCTTGGTGAATCAAATTAATAATGCTAATCAATAGTGGCAATGACCACAAGATTGACAACCCTAAAAGATCCCATACTTGATAAAAGATAAAACAGCTTAACAAAGTGCTAACCAAGTGATAAATCAAGTTCATAATCATAAGGTTAATGATAATGTAAAAATTGAACCAAAATGGTGTCTTACCTACAATGATAGGCATGACCTTGATCAAAACATAAGTGCCATCAAGCACTCTCACACTATACAATACTCTCAGCCATACCAAGTCCAACAAGCCACCACTGGTCAAGTTGTTTTATAGTGAATCATATGTGTGTGTGTGTGGACACCATGACTAAATCCATGAGAGATGGTTCATTTTATGTTGAATTCTTGTTCACCTAGGACAAGTGACACCCAAGGGAATCAAGCGAGTAAATAAATTTATAGAGGCAATGGTAGTAATAGGCACCTCAACCCCATAAAAATGTAATCCTAAGAAATAAGTTGCGTTAGAAATTACCATATTAGCTATGCCAACAAATCTAGTGGTAGTTAGCATAGTAGTTCAATAGAATACATTCAAAGGGTGATAGGGGTTCAAAAGATATGGGTTGATGTTTGGTAAGGTGGCCACAACAACATAACAACAATAAAATGAGTAGGACAACTAGGTTGAAGAGGGGAAAATACCTCAAGGAATCCCTCCTCGGACCAAATAATCTAGTGACTATTATTGCATACACTTTTCCTTCTATACATTCATAAATTGTTATTCGACCTTCTCCCTCTATCACTTTTCTTTCTTTTACATTTGTCTCTATGTCTATTCTTGATCCTCCTATTCCACTCTTTTTTCCTTTTCTTTTGTTGTATGTATCCCATCATCCACCACTATATCCCATGTTTCTCTAAGGTGCAACTCACTTCATGGGTCACCAAGAGGTACTCTACATCCTACAGTGTCATCATAGTAGATATTGTCCGAATAACTTCCTTTCCATCACCACTTGCTTAAGTCCTTACATATCCACTAGTAGTTACATAGACCATAACACCCCTTTTGGCTTTTTTAGTTAGATTGGCATCACAACCCACTTCCCCCACTTCCACTTAATTACCCACTACCACCACTCAATTTTCATCCCTCATCATACCTACCACCTCCACTCATCATTTGTCTCATGTAATGAAACTTATCTTATAATGACACCCACTAGCCCTACTCAAGGAGCTAATTTTGTAATATCTCCCTAAACAATAAGTGTATTAGAAGGATCCAGGATGACCTATACCTTTAAGGTTGGAGATTTTTACATTGTCAAGGTGTTAGATGTGTTGTTTTCTAAGGAGAAGGTATGGAAGAAATAATACAAATGACTCAACAACAAGACTTCAAAGGCTTTAGTGCTCTTCCATTCACAACTATCTACGAAGAGGGATGAAATATACTTTGTCAAAGCAAATGAAGCCAACCCCTCTAAGTTAGCATTAGCTCTTGCTGACTTAACTACAAAGGTGTTACAATAAAACCTAGAAATAATGGATCCATACCAAATGGTCCAATTGGAATACTAACTCACACTAGGAAAAATAATGAAGCATGGCTAATTAGTAGTTCAAAATGAGGAAGTATAGCTCAAGAACAAAAGGTTAGAGGTAAAATTAATATAATTAAAGGCTGAGAAGGACCAACTCCAATACAAAAATGAGTCTTAAGGAATAGGTCACTAAATGGGATTAGTTGAAGAAGAATTTGGAACACCTCAAATTCCAACTTATCGAGTTTGAGCAACTCATGCAAGATATTATCAAGAAAAAAAGTAGAATGCTAGAGTACCTAGAAAAGAAAGACCAACAAATCAAGGATTTGGAAGCCTTAGAGCCTACAAAATGAAGATAGACCCCAAATTGGTGCAAGAAATATAGATGGCTAAGTACATGTGGGACTAGATCAAGGAGGAGAAAAAAACTCATTTGAGTACTTTTGAATAAGATCCTCCATTGGAGAAAACTTAGAACTGGTTGAGAATATCATCAAACAAGTAGAAGAGCAACTATCTATAAGGGGTGAAAATCAATAAGTTCTAAAATAATTGCATATATGATCCCAACACAAGAAACATGGCATATATTGCAAAGACATAATGAAGAAAATTAGAAATATCCCAGATGTCCAAAGGAACTTACAAAACTATAAAGACAACTTGGTGTCTCAAAATACCCAAGTCTAAGAAATTGATAAATATATTTAGGGATTAATTGTTGTTGGGATGCTTGATATCTTTGATGATAGGAAACATGTCTTGGATGACAATGTCATTTTTATTATGATTAAATACGAGAAATATCAATCCAATGAAGGGAATACATCTAAAGTATGTAAAAATTTGAAGCTAATCCATGACATGCGACAAGATCTAGTGACCAAGGGAGAAGAGTTATATGATAATCCTTTTAAATACCTAATAGGGGAGGCAAAAGGCCTTGGGATAGTGAAGTTTCCAATGATAGTGAATGACATAAATTGCTAGGGTTATTACCGTCAAAAACTATCTAAAGGGCCAAAACACCAAGGAGAGAACAAATGTTGCTAATTTTATAGTGAGGATGCCACTTTTGTAGACTTTGCACCCATGAATAAATGTAAGATCTAGGATTATACACCAATCAAGCTTGGTATCCCATTAAGTCACCATAAATGTACTATCTTGACACTACCTTTGCTAAATTTTGCTCATTTTAGAGGCATAAACAACAAGAAGGGGCCAAATGACAAGAAAATTTATCAAAAAATCTAAAAATTTGCTCATTTTTTTGTGTAGTGTTTCGCTTACAAAACCTATTGATTGGCTTAGAGAAGTAATTCTCTCAACAAAGGTGTTTATTTGCTCAAGGAGCAATTCACTCAACAAAGACATACAATTTACTTGCTAATACAAGTGAATCACTTGCAAAAGCAAGTGAATCACTCAACAAAATCAAGCAAATCACTTGAATAGGGTGCAAAAGTGAAAAACTACATGAATTTCAAGGATCATATTCCAAAAAACATTTTTTTTGGTATTTTGTGGCGTACTAAGCATTTTTAGAGCCTTCTAAACCTATTAGAGGCATAATTAGGGGCATCAACATTTGTAGGTGTATCATTTTGCTAAAGTTACCCCCAAATGTTTACTTTTAGTAAGAGTAATTATTTTTCACCCCAAGTAGCTCAAGGATAAAATTTTATTATAAATAGAGTCCTAAGACCCCCCTTGTATTCATCTTTTGGTCATTAGAATTTAGAGCTATGCTTTTTCCCACATTGTGCTTTGTACTCAGGAGGTTGTAATAAATTGGCAAGTCCTTGTGCATCCCATTAGAGACACTATTCTCATGGTTTGTTAAGTGTGCGACAGTTGAGTATGACACTTCTAGCCCATCTTGTTATTCACTTATCAAATTCATAATCAAATGAAAATATGGACATTAATGTTATTTGAGTTCGCATGTGCTGATTAATTGCATGCTATCCTCCCTATGGGGTAGCAACCATTTTTGCTTTCATTTCTCACAGTCTAAACTTCATGACTTTACTATCTGCACTTTATGCATTTCAATTTCACATCTTAAATTTTGCATTTATGTGATTTCCTTCCATGCAATTAATTTTATGCAAATTATATTAGAGATCGATACGAGCAAAGTATGGAGCCAACCTTAATATGAAGGTCGATATAAGCCTTAAGAAAACGTATCCAACGTTGTTAAAACTTGGATTTGGGGATGCAACACTTAATAAAAGTCAAGACAATTCTCTAAATCGACAATTCTGAAAATAAAATTTATTTTTATGTATTAGCACTAACAAAACTTTTTTGTATTAAGCGTATATAAATTTTAATTATAAACGTAATTACAACCATAGGGACTAGCAACTACGTGGTATTTATTGTTTATAGAAGTTGAACTACATAAATATAAAAAATATTTATAATGTAAAGAGGTGTTATTCATGGATTTAAGAATACAATTTGTAAAAATTAAATTAAATAATATTATCATAATTAAATCATATATTATGGATTTCATGTACATAATGAGTACCTCCTCCCATGCATAATGGACCTAGGGGAGTGTGTGATGTCTGATATATAGAATGCTTGTGGACCTTTATAAAGTTAATTTACTTTACTTTCTTAATTGATTATATGTGACTGAAACAAACCCCACCAATGCTACATCATGATTACATTAACACTATATTTAAACAAATCACGTAGTAGTATTATAATAATATTTTCACAATTATAAATATATCACTCAATAAGACTTAAATCCTAGCCTCTACTTTGAATTAACATATTTAACTAGTTTAATTTATACAATTTGATTTTACTTTTTTTTTAATTGATTATATGGGATTGAAATAGTCCTCAACTATATTATATTGTAATCACATAGTAGTATTACAGACAACTTAGACAATTATGCAAATATTCCTTAACAAGATTCAATCTTTAGTGTCTAATCTCCTCGATTGAGCTCATGCCATTTGATATTTTTATTTTAACATTAAAATTTATTTTATAAAAAAACACGTAAAAATAAAAAGGTACATTAAATATATGTAAATTTAATAATGTTAGTAATAAATTTTAGTCTCTCAAACTAAGTTCAAGTGGTTGTGACAAGTTATCTTTAATGGAAGAGACTCAAATTTTAAGTCTTAATAAATATAAAGGTCATATGTGCATTTGTAAATAGTAATGGTTGTTTTAATCCAAATAAGTTTATAGATGCATTAATTTGGTTGTTTTTTGTTTTGTTTGTCTCATGATGCAATTACGTGTTCATCTTTGTCTAGGAGACTTTAGTTGTAAAAAAATATTGGGGTCCTTTAAAAAAATCCTTTTTTTCATCTTTTAATCAATTATATATATATATATATATATATATATATATATATATATATATATATATATATATATATATATATATATATAGTAGCGTAAGTGGAGAAGGAGAGCCTGGCCCCATTGAACGGGAGGTTCATGGTTCGAACCTTTGTGATGCAAAGGAGGACACAAAAAATTCTTTTGTGGCTTCCCTCTAGATAGTGGTACACCCAAATGGGATGAAACTACCGACCACCTAAGAGCGGCTCTTGATGTTTCTTTCTAACCTAAAATTTTTAGTCCTCGGGAGGACATCGCAAGGGTTGTGGCTTTGGCTCTTCTTCGAGAGGTCCAAGGTTCAAACCGTGGTGTGGGCAAGTGTGTGAGGGGGTGGGTGTGTGATGGCTATGTGTTTGGCCCTTATTGATAAGTTCAGCTCTTGCCCTTATGAGAGGTTATGGTAGGGATTGGTATGCCCTTATGAGAGGTCATGGTAGGGATGGGGATGCCCCGCCCTAAGTATCGATCATAAAGGTTTCTCACACTAACCAAGATAAAAAAAATTATATATATATAATCAAATTTGTCTATCTTTAAGAACATTATATTTAAATGAATGGTATGATACTTTTATATATACCTTATTCTTAATTTTATATATATATATATATATATATATATATATATATATATATTATCCTATTCACACATTTATATGTATACCTACATATACATATATTGAAACAAGTTCTTATTTGCAATATATTTTTTAGGAAATTTGTTATTTATGACATTTATGAGTATAAAATCTCAAATTTTTACATGTATACCTCATTTTATTTGCTTTTGTTGTTTTATAAGGTGTTATTAAAGAGCATATTCAATTCTTTTTTGATCCCCAAGAGACCATGCAAATGATGAGGAATTATTTTTATCAAAATAAATCAAGATTAATTATATCAATCTTTGGTGCAATGGTAGGATAAGACTCAAATGTATTTAGAGAGGGTGGATAAGAAATTGATGCTCATGCTAATAGACTACATTCCAAGTATAGACTTACCTTCATAAAAGCTTAGGTGGAGGAAAAGTTTTCATAGATGACAATCTCAGAGTTCGGTTTGATAGGATTTATAAGGTTTCTAACCTTATTAAAAAGGTAAAAATTCCCATTAATAGATGAGGGTATCATAATAAATGTAGATAGAAACTTGTAGATGCATTCATAACAAATAGATCTTATGAACATAATCTAAGAGGAAGGTTGGTTGTTAATGAGGAGCTCCTCCCTTGATAGTGGTGCTTAGGTGATTATATCATAGAAACGAAGTTATAGGTGATCCTTGAGGGATGTGAGGTATGTGAATAGAAGAGAGTATCAAAGTAGATGGATGGAATAAGGCTATTGGTTAAGTTGTGAAGGGAGGGGAAAAACATAATCGAGGTTGGTATAGTGGTATTAATAATAGGATGCATGAGAAGCTCACATGTGAGGGGAAGAAGGAACCACTCCCTTCATAAGACCTTTGTTCTATAAGCACCCTATATAGGAAACAATATTCATAATATGGCCAACGTTTGACAAAGATGGAGAAGCTTAGTTGACATATTATGAAGTCATGGAGGGATACTTGAAGACTTGGATTTCACTAGAAAAGACCTTCATGGTAGAGGTATCAAACATGGTTTCTTTAGTAATAAAGGAAGAATGATCCAAGCTCCATTGCATGCATGGTATGTTGGGATATGCATACAATAAATGAATTTGTTACACATTTGACCCAATCTAGTTTGATTTCAATGATTAGTTTTGAAAGGTGCAAAAAATTCTTAAATGGTTTGTCTCTATTTATTTTACAATAACATAATGTATTTGTTACACACTTGACCCAATCTAGTTTGATTTCAATGATTATTTTTGAAGGTTGCAAAAACTTCTTAAATTTTTTGTCTCTATTTATTTTACAATAACATAATGTATAGGTTTTATGTAGATAAGTGGTAGATAAAATATATTTAAGTCTTATTTTAAATAAAATTCAAAAAATGATTATGAAATAATTATAAAATTATAAAAAAATATTTTTTAAATAAATTTTAGAAAACTATATGTACAAATATACTTGCTTTTTACTTATCAATAAAAATTTAATACATTTATAAATGTATGTGCAAAACACAATTTAAAAACAAAACACTACATATTAGAGTAAAATATTTTCATTTTATACATATACACATCCTATTTAAGATGAATTAAGCAAAGTTTGTCATATTTATAGTTATAAAAGAATTACTCTTGTTAACTATCAAACCTACGCATTGATATGGTCCTTAATCATTGCACACTACAATTAAATGTATTAATTTTTTTCATGGTAAAATCTTTTTTTTTTTTTTTTGATAAGTAGCATTATATTTACAGCGGGTTTTTTGAGAAGGGACCCAAAACCTTATTTACAGAAAAAGCCGAAGCTAAAGGAAGTACCACCGCCTGAATCTAATCCCAGGGCCGGAGTCCGGGGCCCGGGGCTTTTTTTTTTTTTCCTTTTTTTAACAGGTTTTGAAAGGATCCCAAAACCTTTTTACAACGGGTCAAAAGATCAAACCTAGGTTCAAAAACAAACCCTAGGACATATCCCACCCAGTGAGAAAATCCGAAAAAGGGAAGAAGTTGACAAATCCCGTCTTAGCGGGAAAAAACAGTAAACCCTAAAATCCCATCTCAGGGAAAAAACAAAATTATTTGAAAAATCCCAACTAGTAGGAAAAGGAGCAAACCCTAAACCGACATAATTGAAAAATCTCGCCCGACGAGAAAACCAACAGGATTGGAAAACCCGCCCCGTGGGAAAAAACGATGAGGAGCGGAACAACCCGCTCAAGAAGGAAACCAGCGATGAGCCGGAAGAGAAGGATCTGCTCGACGAGAAATTGCCAAAGGAACAAACCCCTGTCCAACAGGAGGCCCGAAACTGGGAAGCAAAAAACAAGGGAGGGACAGGGAAGATGACCCACGAGCGCCTGGGGCTGGAAATGGAACCTTGGCCAAGACGAAAGTAGCGGAAGACCACTGAAACGACCAGCAAGAGAACAACCAGCCCCATCCATGCCTGGAGGAGACAGAAGCCAAGGAGACATAGCTGCAGGTTTGGCCCCCCCCAGGGCCCAAAGGGCAGACTACAGAAACCGAGGGTCCACCTCAAGACCAGACAAACCCCAGATCTATACGAAGATCTCGAAGGCAAAGGCAACCTGAAGCAACTGAGGAAGGGCCTCATATGCAGGAATAGGCCCCCCCCGAGGCCAAGAAAGAGCACATGAAGATCCCCAAGAGGAAACTAGGAAACCAGAACCAACCCTCTTTCAGCAGCCGCCCCTGGGCAAGCTGAAAACCCGTCGAACCAAGGAACTCGGGCCCAGAAATCGTAGACCCTGCCAAGCAAAAGCAACGGGAACCCTGAGCAAACACGGGATCTAGAAAAGCAGGGCAAGAGAGTGCCCGGGGAGGGGGGCAGGGGAAGGGGAAGAGGGACAATAACCACCCTGCAATGGGGCCCAAGCGCACAGGATCCACCCAGGCCAGGGACTAGCCCCCCCAGGAGCCAGCCCGCACGGGGACCACCCCGACCAGGGGCCATCCCGCATGCCAGCAACCCACCCGAGGTCCAGCCTAAACAAGGACCAATGATGAACAGCCACCAGCACCCGCAGAAGCACTCCGCACAGCGGCCAAAGAAGACAGCCAGCACAGCACCCCCAACCGCACAGCCGCCAGCCAGAACAGGAACCACCCCGCCTAGCAGCCACCCCGCATCGAAGCCCGTCGATGCAGCAGACGTCCACCATAGCAGCCAACCCGTCCAAGCGCCGCCTCGCCCTAACCCGGCCCCCCCTGCAACATGACGAAACTAGGTTTTCTCGCAAGCAAACCCTAGCAGAGCGCGAGAGCCAAAATACTCCTCCGTAAAATCTTTCTTTAACATGAGTAGGAAAGTTTAATTGAATTCTATAAAGTTTCAAAAAGACACTCTACAAAATCAGGTAATAGTTTTTATTGACTTTCATTTTGTTATTTTATTTTGCTTGCAACTTTGTTAAATGACTATGACTTCCATTGCATATTCTATGTATCCATCTACTCTTGCTTTAATATTCTATTGAGCATGTGTATGTCAGTATGGTCATGTAATTTACATTTCAAATGCATCACAATATCAAATAATATCCTTTAAAGTTTTGGAGTAATTACTTCAACAATTCATACATCTCAATCCTCTTGGTTCATTCTAATAGTTAGTTATGCATACCATGTGTATATTTGAATTTTAAGGGATTTCCTAACAATGTTTATCATGTTATTATTACTCTATCAAAATGAGAAAATGTAGAATTAGATGAACCAACCATCCATACTATGCATACTTCGTTAAATATAAATCTATGAAAAAAATTTATCACTACACCTTTCAAAAGCGGAAGTCTGAGTCGTGGACAAGCACATGAAGAAAGATTTTATCAAAAATTCTCGATCAGTCAAAGACTAGATCTCATGACCAAGAAATGTTCAAAGGTCGAAAGTTCCTAAGTCACGAACAAAAGGCACCAACAAAAATCCCAATGAAGGAACTAAAGGTAAAAAATCCTAAAGATGTGAAGGTAATCGGTCCCAAAAGATGAAGAAAAACTTTCGAAGAAGATAGTACCAATGTTTCAAAAGTCAAATTATTAAAGTGCACATTCTTCAAGGAAAATTGTCCTTTCTACAAAAGATATTTTGAAAAGACAACAATATGGAACCATGACAAAAGCAACTCGAAGATCCAGAACATTAAATTAAAACAATCTTCTGCACCTAGGTGATGGGAATCCTCCAAAAATGGGTAGATGGCAATTAAGGTAGTAGTTGCTCATCTAAGGTCTAGGATTGATTGATATTCATATCTTCAAATCTAAAAAATCCTAAAGGGACAAATAGTTAAACAAGACATGACTCGGTATCTGAAATGATAGCCACCTAGAAATCTCTACATGAGTTTTGGAAGGAAAATCCTCCCTTGTAAATCTATAAATAGGAGTAGTCTTAGCTTTGTAAAGGATTGACAAGTTTACAACTTTGTTTATTTGTAGGCTTTCCTTTCATTTCTCTCTGTAAAAATAGTTGTGGTTCCAGAGCGACTTGTGGGCAATTTCAAACCCCCACTTTTGGCACAATCTTTGTAAAATTTTACCTACATTATATATATATATATATATATATATATATATATATATATATATATATATATATATATATGGTCTATTTTTTGACCTTTGCTTGCAGATCCATTGTTATGTATGTGTATGTGTTTGTGATCTTTTGCCTAAATATCAAAGATTTTTAAGTGTACGTGTGTGTGAGGGGCCTATGTCTATTTTTGGACTGAGTCACTTACCAGCTTGGTTCTCCTACAGGATTCGCCTGCTCATATATATATATATATATATATATATATATATATATATATATATATATATTGATTGCATTTCACTGTGTTGAGAAAATGAAGTGTTCACCACTGACACATATCATCTAGGCATGTTTTTGTAGGAAGATCTTAGTGGATCTCTTGGTGCATCATCCCCTTTTCCTTTTATTTGTTGAGTTTATTTATTTTCTCACACCCTTTTCCCTTTGTAGAGCAACTAGTACCTTGAAGATCACATCTTAACAAGGAGATGACCTTGTAAAAATCCTTGGAGGCCCCCGATTGAGCCGAACTCCTTGCTCTTAGTTGTGGTTCACTGTGTCACTCCAACAGGAGGCACGATTTTCCCAGGTGATAACAATCAAAGACGCCAACATTTACATTATACATATAAGGAAGAAAGTAAATATATTGTAGTTTTTATTATATGATGCTCTCATATCTAGACAAAATAATTAATAACATAAAATTGTATTAAAAACTACCAAGTATAAATTGACAAAGTCCAAAATTCCCTTAGCATGGTAAACATGCTAGGACCTAAAATTATATTCTTTTAACTTCGTAGATTCAAAGTTATCAAAAAATATATTACTTTTTCATTGTTAATAAGAAAAACCGCTATGCATAGAACTCCTCCTAAATTGACTCTAAAATTATCTATAACAAGTATCATATTTACATGCAAAGCTTCTTGTAGGTAAGTGTTTCATTGGAGAATAGTTCGTTAGCCTTTGTCTAAGTTCATAAGCCTATTTAACACCAAATTAAATTAAAATTTTGAAACATTTAAATTGTTGTTTAGCTTACTTTAAACAAGTATTTTTCTCTAAAAATTATACAAATAACTAGTAAATTGATAGAGATGTGGTAGATGTATAATAATGATTCTTTTTAAATAATTATACCAAATATTATTGATGTAGTGCATGAAATAGTTATTCAAATTACAAATAACAAATGCTTTCTTTTCAATATAATATTCTATTAAATAAATTTGATTATAAGTATTATTTTATGATTATAAATTATCCTAATTATATATCAACCATATGGGCATAAAACAATCTACTAAATATCAATTTTATTCATCTCCATATGTTAATTGACATTTATTTCCATTGAATTATATATCATATTAGTACAACTTTTTTATAGGAAGAATAGTATTAGTGTCTGACTTTTGCAATATTTATTAACATTGCATCTAAAAGATTAGTACTCCTTATAAAAATGCATTAAGATATCTAAATTTCAAAATCTATTAATTTGAGGACAAAAAAATTTACACTCAAAGTTGACATACAATTAAACTTTTTAATAATATAGTCTAATAATTATTTAAGATACTACTAGTTAATTTAAGAGTTTATATCCTTTTGCCTAAGCAAGACATATAAAATTCATATTCCACAATCTACTAGTCCAAAATTTATTTTTCAAATAATAATTGCTCTAAATAATATAGTACGTCTCACTTCTTTTCTGTTCTTTTGTAAGAATACATGTGAAGAGGATAGATTGACCTATGTAATAGCTATCATCATTGGACTAATAAGTTAGATCATGGTCTTTAAACAAGCAAGTTAGCCATGGAATGATTGTAGTATATTGTCTCTCAGGGACACTCCATGGATTTGTAATGCCATTACCACATTGCTATTATGCTTTGAAATTAGTAAACAATTTTCCTACACATCACAACCCATGTCGTCACTGATTGTATGTTGAATCACCATCAATATGTTTGGTTGTGGTTTGTTATTCAACCAAAGTTTAAATGGGTAAATAATAAGATTGTAAGTGTATTCCAAATCTCAATCTTGTCAACATATCCATCTCTACATTCAAGACTATATAGATTATATCTTATACAAACTTATACATCAAATGTTAACTCTTATTAGCATAATAGATAGCAAATTATGCCATAACAATAGACCATAAAGAAGATGTAGGATCCTACCATCACACACCTACCTAGAATATAGTATTTATATTACAAGTAATCATTAACTTGGATGAATTGCAATTAATGGTTTTTAAGTCAATTATAATACACATATGCCATGTTTGTGGCCTTTATTCTACAAGACTAGTATAAGTGTCTCATATAACATTACCATTAAAAAATAACTTGCAAAATAAACATTTAAATAATGTTTATTGATTAAAACTTGTATATGTACTTTATTAAAATATCAACTAATTAAATTTAAAAATTATTAAATACTTTTTTACCAAATCAACCTAGTAGTAAAATAATTAAAATTTTATAACAATGAATAAAAAGTTGTCTGATGGAAATAAACTTTGTTATAATCAAATCTAAAGCTCTTCATTTTGGCTGGGAGATTGGGTTAAGCTTTATCTGGTGGTAAGTATGGCTGGAAAGAAATGCCAAATTTTTCAGAGAAACTTTTACTGCTCTAGACGAGGTTTGGCAGACCATTTGGAGCAAGGTTACCGAAACTGTGGTTGTTCATGCGGAGGAGGAAGCTCAAATTGCCATTGGAGCTATGGACGACCACGGTGAACTGCTAGAGGGACAGGACATAAATTGTTGGAAACCTCCCCCTGTTGGTTGGATTAAAATCAATACTGATGGAGCTGCAAAAGGTAATCCGGGTAGAGTCAGAATTGGAGTGGTGTGTTGGGACCATGCTGGGATTGTGCTCTATTGGGAATTGCAAGGCCTGGGAAGAATCACTAACAATGAAGTTGAAGCCATTGCCATTAAGTCTCGCTTCTATTTGGGCAAGTGAAACATGGCCATCGCAGGATTATTCTTGAATCAGACTCGCAAATTTTGGTTGGAGCTCTGGACTGCATGAGGAACTTTGAGCTGAAAGCTTGGAGGTTGAGGGCTCTTGTTACCCAAATTAAAGAATTATGGAAGGAATTGGAGGACGCGATCCCAGTTTATGCGAGTAGAGACTTGAACAAAGCAACTGAATTTCTGGCTAAGATGGGTGCAAAAAGGAGGTTGGAGTTCAGTTGCACAGTGACATGGATATTGAGGATGAGGTGATTAGACAGGGTCTGGAAAGGTCCTTGCGCCAATGATCAAAGAAAATGCAAAGGGTGGAAAGCTGTCACGATATCGCGACATGTTACATCGTCGCGGTCGCTGGAGGAAAGTTGTCGTGATATCGCGACATGTTGCGCCGTCGCGATCGCCGAAGGAAAGTTGTCGCGATATCGCGACATGTTGCACCGTCGCGGTCGTTGGAGGAAAGTTGTCACGATATCACGACATGTTGCGCCGTCGCGGCCGCTGGAGGAAAGTTATCGCGATATCGCGACATGTTGTGCCGTCGCGGCCGCTGGAGGAAAGTTGTCACGATATGCCGTCGCGACCGTTGGAGGAAAGTTGTCGCGATATCGCGACATGTTGCGCCGTCGCGGCCGCTGGAGGAAAGTTGTCGCGATATCGCGACATGTTGCGCCGTCGCAGCCGCTGGAGGAAAGTTGTCGTGATATCACGACATGTTGCGCCATCGCGGCCGCTGGAGAAAAGTTGTCGCGATATCGCAACATGTTGCGTTGTCGCGGTCGCTGGAGAAAAGTTGTCGCGATATCACAACATGTTGCGTTGTCGCGGTCGCTGGAGAAAAGTTGTCGCGATATCGCAACATGTTGCGTTGTCGCGGTCGCTGGAGGAAAGTTGTCGCGATATCACGACATGTTGCGCCGTCGCGGTCGCTGGAGGAAATTTGTCGCGATATCGCGACATGTTGCGCGGTCGAGGTCGCTGGAGGAAAGTTGTCGCGATATCGCGACATGTTGCGTGGTTGGGGTCGCTGGAGGAAAGTTGTCGCGATATCGCGACATGTCACTCCGTCGCGGCCAAGGGAGGAAAGTTGTCGCGATTTTGCGACATGTCGCTTCGTCGCGGCCAGGGGAGGAAAGTTGTCGCGATTTCGCGACAGGTTGCATTTTCGTGGCCAAGGGAGCTTAGGTGTCGCGATTTCGCGACATGTTGCTATTTCGCGGCCAATGGAGAAAAGGTGTCGCGATTTCGCGACATGTTGCTTTTTTGCGGCCAAGAGAGAAAAGTTGTCGCGATTTCGCGACATGTTGAGTTTTCGCGGCCAAAGGAGGAAAATGTCGCGATATCGCGACATGTTGCTTTTTCGCGCCAAAGGGGAAAGGTATCGTGATTTCGCGACATGTTGCTTGTTCATGGCCTAAGGAGAAGATTTGTGTCGCGATTTCGTGACAAGCTGCTTCATCTATTGTAAGATTGTGTTCTCTCTGAGTTCGGCTGGGAAGAGTCTCTTCCCTTATTGTAATTGATCTTTGTTTTAATACAAGTTTTTTCAAAATTTTCAAAAAAAAATAGATGTATCTCTTGTCTTATCACATGTATCTTTGATCATGTATGTTAATAGTGTCTACGAACCATTTACCACGTAATTTGGATATGTTAAATCTTTAACTTATTTTTTACTCTTACTCATTTTTCATGTTTACGTGGGAAGTAATGCTTCTCTAAAAAATTAATGTAGTGATTTGGATGGATAATTTGAGTAATATCTATTTTTTATTTTTTCCCTATTTTTTTTTCCTTTATTATTATTATTATTTTTTTAAAGTTAGATTATATTATATCATTAATCGGACAATATTTATATTTTTGTGTTAATATTGTCTACCAGTTAAAAAACAAAATGAAGTGGATTAGGAGTAAAGCATCATACCTGAATATACATAAGAATAGAAGTTAATATCGACAAAAATCCTATAGCTATATCTTGTTGCAATACACCATATATCAACATTCATCCGTGGAAGAGTCTGTTATATGAAAAAAAATCTAGGCATGTCTTCCGTGCTATCTTCTGCAGTCTTTAGAGAAGAAAAAGAAGTAATCAAACCCTGAACCTGCTTATCATTGTTAACTATCTTTTTCTTAGCTTCTTGTTAGACTTTATGAAGATGTTGAATCATATGAGAAATTTGATGAAGTCTATCAATAACATCTCGAAGCGTCACTTTGAATGGGGTGTTTAAAGCTAATATATACATGTTTTTTCTTTTTTTATGCTTTTGCCTCTTGTCATTGAAATTGAAACTTCTATATTGGACTTTCTATTATCACTTTGTTGATTCTTTAAACTTACCAACCTTCGTTATTAACTTTCTTTTCATCTCATACAAAAGTTACATTAAATATTTTTTTTTATTCCATTAAATGGTTATTTAAAAATATGCAAATAAGTATGATTCAATTTGGAAAAATTATTGAATACATCAAATAATTAGTTATAAGTTAAATAAAATTTGTATATAAAAATATATATTTAAAATTATCTTCATGAATATCAACCCTTTTTATTTGATTGCATTTTATCCTTAAAATACATGATCAACCATACCGGCATTCTATTAAATAGAGCATGCTTACCAAACTAACTTTAAACACTTCAACTAGATAATTCTAACACCATTTAAACCAAGTTTGTTGTACCCATGTTCATACATACACTTTTTAATATAGGTGAATGGTGTTAGGGTATTTACGAATAGGTACCTAATAATATTATATTGTATAATTTATACGAATTATAAATAACCCAACTACAAGGCATAGTTTGCATGAGCCATAAAAAACTCAATTGTATTATGTAAATAGCATGGGCTAAAAGTAACATATATATTTTTTTTTTGGATACATAGGGAGTTGGTTACATCCACACTACTTTTAGTAACTACCAAGTGTAGAGTTCAAACCTCATTATACCACCTCGTTATTATTGACCCGGTGTGAGCAAAACCACCGATCACTTGGGATTCATATCATTGTCGTTGGTATGGCACACACTCAAAAGATTCAAATCAAACTACCATCTTTGCAACAACCATACCTCCAAGGTTTAAACCTAGGTCTCTTCTTGGTAAGTGTCTGGCGAAACAGACAATTACCAATCCAATCCACCTAGCCCTTCGGAAAGTAACATACTTTATTTATAGAAAATTATATTATAATAATGAGTGGGATAAGGATAGGTTTATGTATTTCTCAAAATAACCCTTGAGGATAATTATGTAAAGCCTAGTAATTGTAAATCATGAAATCCAATCCAATTAAATATTGTAACAGTCTTTGCTCATGGAACAACACTCTTCTTAAGAGATATTGTGGGGTGGTTCCTTCCTCAAGGAATAACATCAGTGTTGCCCTACTTTAAGGACATTCACATATTTTGTCTTTTGTGTGAAGGATATTCTTTGTGGTTGATGCTAATATATCTATATATTAGTTATTGATTGATATTTATGAGAATTAAATATTTGAAGATTCAACCACATAATCATGAATTGGTTGATCTAAATTTGTAGTCAATATTTAATTTAAATGGAACATCCATGTTTATAATCACTTTGGAAATAGATTTTATCATTTACTTATAATAATAGCTTCTTCTCCTAAAACTTTGTCAGATTCAAACCAATTATCCTTTTTTTATCTTAGATAAACTAATTTACAAAATATCATAATTAATTCACACATCGCAAGTTCTTTACCCACTCAAATCCATTTCAACTTTGCTTCATATTCTCAAATTAACAAATAATGTCCCTATTAAGACACCTTAACAGCATATCGTTGGACTCTCATCTAGAATACCCAAGTTTGAATCACGAGGAGGGTGACTCCCGCTGTGCCCTTTGGGAGGATCACCCTAGTTGTACTTTGCATTGTTTTTATAAAAAAAATAACAAATGATTTTTTAAACCTAATTTATATATAATGATCTCTCTATGAGCTCTTCGTGAAGTCATGTCAATCCTATTCAATTTATTGGCTTGGCAACCTCAAACAAACTTATAACTTTAACTATATTCTTCTTTAATCTATTGACAATGAAGTCTAAAAGTATGTCAATGCAAGACCTACCACAAACTCATGACTTTAACTATAAATTCATGACTTTAACTATATTCCTCTTTAATCCATTGACAATGAAGTCTAAAAGTATGTCAATGCATTGTAACCAATTCATCTATGTAACCAAAATAAAAATAAAAATATGTCAATGCAAAACCTACCACATGCAAAAGAGAAAAATAAAGAAAAAAAAGACATTAGCTCAATTGTTAAATTCCTTAAGTTTTAAGAAGAAAACTTAAGTTTGTGTCCTATCAAATAATACATGCATAATATCCAAATTATTATAATAACACTATGTGATCAAGATATAATATAATTAAAACACATTTCAATTCCATCTAATTAATTAATTTTATATATATATATATATATATATATATAAAAGTACAACTTAGGTGGAAAATCATATATATTCAAGCGCCGACCCTAAAACTACATAATTTGTCTTATATGACAGTCTCCCACATGTTTCCACAAGTCCATGCACGTATCCATACCCCCATTTGCTTAGTGAACGTTCATCGTTGAATTATTGGCTCCTTGTTTTTTTCCCAAGTGCCACATAGATCACCTCCATTATATAATAATCATATTCATCTAAACAAACCTTTAGAACTTATCTAATTCTAATTGTAGGTTAGCAATCATTATGGACTCTCTTGGGATGGAAAGATCCCCTCATGCCATGAACCAAAAAAACCACCCATACCTCTCTCTTATTATATAAATTCATTGATGAATCCAATAGGCTTTAGCAATGGTTTTCCAGGGGCCCAAATGTTAATGACAGATCCTCATCAAATATACTCTTTTCTCAAGAAGGATATGGTCTTCCACACACAAAGTTATTTAATTCTTTATTATGGCACCTCCTAGGGACAAAATTCTTCCACCCATAGACAAAAATTTGTCCTATGTGGACATATCATCCCCTCTGTCAAACAACTTTGGCCAAGATGCCTCTTGCCTCTGCACTTTTGTCTCATATGCCCATGACAAATGTCATCACTGGCCCATGCTTTATCACATTGAAACTCTAAAGGACAATTGTCCACTGTCCATTTCTTTGAATTCCCCAACTCATCATGGTTTAAGAAAAATTTGGTAAATGTGAACATGGAGCTATTTTGCATTTTACATATCTAAAATCTTTATTGGAAATTTTAATGGTATGTTATTAGATTGTTATTGGTTTGTGGTTTCAATTATGTTATCTATTATATTTTGTTTAATTTTATTAAATAAAATTAAAGTATTTTTTTCCGTCTATAAGATTATAAATTTAAAACAACTATTAAAATAAAATAATTTTTAATGTCTATAAATTTATAAGTCGAAAACAACTTTTATAAAAATTATAGGTTTAAGAAGAGTTTTATTGTTTTTATTCAATATATGACTATGTAGATGGAAATTGGTTAATGTGAAAATGGTGTTTGTGTTATTCGGTGCTTGCCCACCCATCATAGTGTGAAATCAAGCTCATTGTGATGCTCAAATCAGTGTCCTTCCTTGTACAGTGTCCTTTGTATTGACTTTAAGATAAGGAAAACGGCTCCTCGTGGTTTCCAACTGGATATTACCATGTGATTGACAGTGTTAGTACGGGGATAATATAGACCAAGTGAGTTTCTTTGGATATTTACCTTTTATTGTGTACAACAGTGTCAGTACAGGGTTGCTCTATGAATTTATTTACTTATCCGACTTTACCGTTGGATAAGATATAACGTTAGAATAGTTTATATATATATTTTAATTTAAAAAAGTGATATATTATTTATTTATATAATTAAAAAAAATTAATTGAATAAGCTTGAGAGATAGATAGAGGGTGAGAAACTTTTATGATTATATTTATTTTTATTTTATTATAACTTTTTATAATGTGAAAAGTTGAGTTCATCACTAAAGAAATAATATATAGTCTCCCTTCACACATATGAACTTTAAACACCTTGAAGAAGAGCCAAAGTCGTTGCATTGCCCCATGAGAGAAGGATAATTTGAGAGTTTGATATGTGGTATTTTTACATTACTTCAACAACTTAACATGACTCTGAATACCTTTTGTTTGGAGCATGACTCCAAATGGGAACACTATCTTCTTCTTTTTTTTATTGAGTAAATACTTCTTATACATATACATATCTATATCCGCTGTGGGGATTGAACTCGGGTCACATCATCGATAATGCAAGTGGCGTCCTTGCCGGTAGACCACATCATGCGGATATCGGATATCGGAACACTATCTTTATAAACCTTAGCCTAGTGCTTGGTTGTCCAAGTTCATTTGTTTCAAAAGAACTGTTCCACATCCCATCATTCTAGCTGAGTTTGGTGTTCGTCCATTGTTTACAACAACAATGGAAGCGCCGAGGTGATCACAAAGATACAACAAGATCAACTCGTCATCGACTCCAAAAAAGGACATCTACGACGACATCCAACTCTTATATCACTCACTTCTCTTCAGCCTTTAATATTGGGAGTAATCTTTGATCCACAGATCTTGTATATCATATGTCATTGTGTTTACTGTTTTTCTTACTTTATTTTCTCTTTGCTTTGTATATGTCTTACTTTACAGGTCCTGGACATTAATACAAATTCAAATTCATATATCATTTATATTGGGATTTGAACTTTAGACCTCTCGAAAAAATAGTTAAATTAAATCAATGACAATGATATATATAATATGGTAAGAGTTAAACTAAAATATTGATATCGAATATTCACATTTTTAACCATTTGAGCTCATGTTATTTGATTAAAATATTAAAAATTTCATCCATGGAATGACTGTGAAACTCATTATTCTTGACCATATGCTTCAAACCCATTGGTTTTTAAATAAGGTATATTTACACCATTAGTCTTAATAAAGTGGTGAGTGGAGACGATCACTATGACGAGGTCAAGTGTTTAACACTCGTGGTCTCAATTTTTTTTGTGTATAACATCTCAAATAAAAAAATATGTTTTATAATTGTTTGATTTTATTTATTTTTTGTTCACCTTAGTAGCCGTAAGTGGAGAAGGCGAGCTTGATCCTGCTAAACGGGAGGTTCATTATTTGAATTTTTGGAAGGGGAACACAAAAAAATCTCTTGTGGCTTCCCTCTAGATAGTGGTATACTTGAATCAGACGACATTATTAGCCGATTATCGAGGTTTCTTTCTAACCTAAAAGTTTTATCCGCACCAAGTACCTCATTGGCAAGTTCCCTCAATCCTCTAAAAGAGGTCCAAAGTTCAAGTTTGGTCTACATCGGATACAAAAAACCTCGATTAACCTGAGGGGTTCATCTGGATGTCGAAGGATTCATCTGGATGGGACAGGCCTCGTGGAACGAAAAGTCCTGGCTCCCAGGGAATATGGAGAATCATTTTCTTTAACAAAGTTTTATCCGCATTAAGTACCTCACTAACATGTTCCCCCAATCCTCTAAAATAAGTCCATGGTTCAAGCTTGATGGCCTACGTCGGATACAAAAAAACTTCGATTAACCTGAGGGGTTCATCTGAATGGGACAGACCCCGTGGAACAAAAAACCTGGCTCCCACGGGATACAAATAACAGTTTTCCTTAACAAATATTTTGTCCTAGGGGACAACGCAATAGTTTGGGCTTTGGCTCTTCTTCGAAAGGTCCAAGATTCAAATCGAGGTGTGAACAAGTGTGAACAAGTATGTGAGAGGGTGGATGTGTGGTGGTTGTGTGTTAAATTCTCTATTGATAAGCATAGCTTTTGGATTTACAAGAAATCATAATTAAAAAAAGATTGCTCAACCCTATAAATTAATCTTGAAAATATCTTATACTAATTAAATTATATATATATATATATATATATATATATAATATTAAAAAAACTTACAATTTTTTTTTACTTATAGTCATGAAGTGTGTCTATGTCTTGTGTTTATCAAGAACTTCATCGAACTAACCTGATCATGTTATTATTTAAGCTCCTAAATAGATCTAGGAAATCCATCCATCTTATGTCTTGTGTTTATCGAGTACTTCACCGAGCTAACCTGGTCATGTTATTATTGAAGCTCCTAAATAGATCTAAAAAATCCATCCATGTTTGGATGGAAACTTGTTACTGTATGTTCCAAAGGACTAGCAACAATGCCTCTAACTGAAGCTAAGTTGAAACCTTATTTCAACTTAGATTGATCACTCTCAATAAAAAAAAACGTTTTATCATTTAGGATAGGAATCCTAATGAGCTCATAGTAGCCCACTACCTATTGATGAGACCTATTTGCAATAAGGCCATGAGATGGCTATCTTTTAGGTTTATCCAATATTTTCGGACTATGAACCTATGTAACAGTTTAATACTTGAGTGTGTATACCCATGTATGCCTCTTAAATCAATAATCCATTAGGAGTGTTCGTGTTCACTCACAAGTAATTTACTTGATATGAGAATACAATCAATTTCCTTCTTATACTCAACCAAAAGTAATTTCAATAGTTTAGGAAAACAAGCATTAACCACTTCTTCATTAATACAATCAATGTAGAATCTCAAAGTCTTATAAGAATGAACTAACTCAATAGGTTAGATTAAAGTTTTAATACAATATGTTCTACTCATCTAATGATATTTTAGTTTCATTGATATCTTAGTTTTATTCGTCTATATTTTTCCACTTTTAGCAAACACAAGTAAAATAATTAACCATTCATACAAACTAAAATTAAGGCTCTTGAATTTAATAAACAAGTACAAACTCTAAATCCAAAATTGCACTATAGTCACACCTTATCGGATGAAACCTAGAAGCAAAGATGTTTGTAAATTTATTAGTAGACAACCAAAGTGCATATTTAAAACAAAATTATATTCGGCTTATATTTCCTCATATGCTATTTCATTGACAAACAAGTGCTTCACAGGTTTTCTACCAAAATACTTATAAATACAATATAGAACGTTGATTTCTCAACTATCATCCACCTCTATGCACAACAATCAAGTACATTCAATGTTTTCTAGAACACTAATGACTAATTATCCAAATTATCTAACATATACAATTAGAGGTTTGGATTACCATATGATAGAAACATAATCATAGTTATACTCGGTATATAATATTTATAAGTTTCCTAAAAATTAATTAGTATATTATTGTTAAGATAGAATCATCCAATGAGAGATACATATTTCATATATATGCAACCATAATCATCAAATTTGTTGGAAAACTTCATATTATCTCCATTATCAAGCAACTTCATGAAAATAAAAGAGTAAGATTATTTTAATGCCATGATGTTTATGCAAATAAGAGAGTAATATCATTTTCTAGTCACTTCAATAGATCAATACACCATTCCTTCATTCTCAAGTGTTCCAAGCTAATAGCTTATCTAGAATTCACATACAACAACATGTACTTGTCTAAGGAAGACTATTATAATATCCAACACCCAATGAATTGGATGCTTAACAAGTCCTTTTGAGACCTTATTCTTTCCAACTATAAATTTTGCATCATGATCCATTTATACAATTATAACACATCTATCGAAATAGGGATGGCACAACAAGAAATATTTTCATTGTATGAAATCAAACTATTGGATAATCCTTTAAAAGATTCATAGTCAATATTTACTATCTTTTACTTTTAAAAACTCACATAACCATCTACACAACTATGAATAGATCCAAATAAGGATATAAAAACTATCCTTTAACTTTATCTTTTGGGAATCCATCTAGTTTCTTGACACCTCCGATTTTACATTTGTTGATTAACAACCTTAATTTACCTACTCATAAGTGAGTTTGATCAATGTTGCTTGTTAAAAATGCAAAGCTTTGCCAATAAATTACATTACACATTGGGATGAGATAAGGGAAAGAATCATTGGGATGATTTACTGCTCAACCAAAAGATTCATTTTAGTATATGCTTTTGTCTATTATCTACCTAAGAGAACCAACCTTTCAACGAGGATATCATATACAAAGCACCAACATGATAGAAAGAGAATATTTGAGTGCATTAATCTATCTACATGGACCATACAACCATGATATTAACACAGTCAATATGTTTAATTCATATGAAGTTAATCAATAAATCATACAAATGTGATATCCAGTAATGCATTCCAATCAAGTGAAGTTAACCAATAACTCATGTAAATTTAGAACACAATGATTAATCAAAATTATAGCTTGTCCAAGATTTTCAATAAATAGCCTACCCAATCTATATATAGAAGTGTAATTCATCATGAACTCATTCACATATATTATTGCTTACTATCATGCCATCCCCTATGTTCTCTTAGTAGGGCCTACCTAGCAAGTCCATCTACAAGGTATTCATGCCCCTCTTTGCTATCAACCTCCATATTCCCTCCAATACTATATAAGGTTTTGAAAGGATTAGGAAAAAGTGTCTAATACAATGGATCACATCATCTTGGTCCTTCACCTATCATAGCAATTTCAACCAATACATTTTCTTGATAGGGATTACTTAATGAAAAGTCAATCACTCACTTGGAATTCTCTAAGACTTAATTTGTTAAACAAGTACTAAGGAAAATAACTCAATTCATCCTCTAGGTAAGAGTACGTTCTAGTTGTAGCATTAAATCTTGTTATATCAAAAGTCAAGGACCAAGTTAAACTTCCAAATAGGGGTATTTCCAATAAACCCATGGGAATGGTTATTGAATAGATTAAAATTGTTTTCCACAGACCCATATACAATCATGTCTTTCACATTCTACTACTAGAATATCTTTCTACAACTATAATAAGAACCATATTGGCCAAGTCTAATTTAACATAGTTAGGTCCTAACTAAAAAATATAATAGGCAACACTACTTTATACTTCAAGCAACAAGCAATTCTACTTCCAAAGGAACTTATACAATTGAGTTACAACATAAGGTATTCACTTCTATCAGTATGTCCACATTAACAATTAGATTATTATAATAAGGTAAGAATTCCTTGATCACTAAATTCTAGCCAACAATAATTCCAAGAGTGTAGTGTTATAGCAAAATCCTAATTGAGTGTCATAAAGCTTCATGAAAGTATAATTTAAATCTTGATGTTACAAATAAGCTTTCATGTACTGAAGACCAATCATTGACTTTCATTCCAAACAACAAATTACATTATTACTTCACATCAAAACTACAATGTTAAACAAGATTCCTTAATGCAGAACTAATCTTAAAGAAAATTAATAAAAAAGATAGCATACAATCAAACATCAATATTTCAAGGTCCCTCACATAAAAACTATAATGTTATAGTGTATATAACATGCATGATAGAAAATATTACATCCAAAATTTATTCTTTCCATAACCAAGGTTTCCCTTTTCTAAGGTTAGATAGTTCCCAATCTCATGGTTTTCTCAATATCACACCAAGTTTCGATAACTTAACATCATTGTCCCCCATCCTTAAGTTGTAAAAATAATTTAATATAAGCATGTTGAATCTATAGTCAAGGTGATATGACAATATTCTCTTGTGGTCAATAGTTTGGCTTTAGTTCAATGTTAATCTAGTTCTAGGAATAATTTGTCTTCAAAATATTCCATTAATCAATTTTGAAAAATTACATCCTCTATAAGGACATGAAATTGTCCTACTAGTAGCTATATAATAGCATTTACAAGTTACCCCAAGTAAGAATTTTCATTCTTTAAAAACTTTACAACTTCTCCACTCACATTTCATATGAGAAGAAATTTAAACCTTTTTAGAATATTCTATTGGGGTTCTAAGTCTTTGAAAAGCTTTCTCTTGTAGTCCCTTAAAATCATATACTCAAAACTATACCAATAAACACAAAGCTTATTCAACATCTAGATACCAATGTTTACACCTCCAAATATTAACTACGTTGGACACCACTCTTTACTTTTGATAAATTATTCTAATGATTTCAATTAATAACTAATGTGTGGCCCTTAGGTCTTGTCTAACACATGTGAAAAAGGTAAAGAAAAATATAGATCCTAGGTTTTGCATGCATTAAGTCATTCTGACATTTTGTCAAACATATCACTATTCAAGTCTTATTTTGATAACATCAACTAAATATCCATTAGAACAAGAATGTATTGTCAAGTCAAGTAGAACCTATTGTTTTTCTTGCCCTAAGACAAGTTGGGTATTATTTTTCATAATGAGTTTCTCAATGGCTCAAGCCTAAGTTTTCTAATAGTACATTAATTGAACCCATATATGAACTTACAAAAATAAAGCCTTCTCTTGCATCCATGTAGGTAAAAAGAAAATATTAATAGTATGTTTAGCTAGGGGTGGGATGGGTTGCCTATTTTAATAGTTGAGAGTCCCTTTTTCTTCCAGATCTAGTTTGGAAGACAAAATGTTCAAATGGTTTCATTCCTCCTTTTGTGTCAAAAATTCTATGTTTTCTCCTCTTTCTTGTTGGGGTGCTAAGTTTTTGGATTCCCCTTATCATACCAACCAAGGGCTTTTATATATTTTCTAACTTTAAATCTATTCTAACTCCTTTCCAATTAGGGTATCATCTAGAATTGAGTCAACCCTCTCAAAGTAGCTAGCTTCCTTTAAGAATGATGCAGGTGAAAAAAAGAATGGTCTCATGGAACTTATTCAATGTTCTCCCCCATAAGAATTTTTTTTTCCTTGCTAATTTATTCTCCACCACTATATTCTTCACATCCTAAAATAGAAGTGCCTCCCAAAAAGAAGAGCCTTTATAATTTTAGACTAGGTTTAGGATTTGGTACCCAAAAGTTATCTCTCTCTAAGTCTCCACCATGGGTTCTAAACTTAATCATTCCCCTTTTAATTTCATGAACTTAATTAGGTGACCTAAGGGCTCGATTTTTATCAAAGTCTAATCTTAGGTGGCAAAAGGAAAATAATAACCACATGTCTAACCATGATAGGTGCAACTCTCTATAAACCACACACTCAAATATCATTCCCCTTCATTTAGATGCAAGTAACAAAATAAAATCACAAAATGCAAGACAACAAGACAACAAGCAACAAGTATGACTATTATACTTAATTTTATAAATTTATTTTGCGGTGTGCACATGGATTCCATTTTTCTTAGCTTTTTTTTTGTCACCATCTAAATTCCTCTCCCAATTGATGCTCTCCCTTCTATCCCAATTAAAGATAATCCCTGTCAAACACTCAAAACACAATTATAGTCGGTCTTGTTTCATGGTCATAAAATGAAATCACACAAATAATAAAAAACACAAATAATAGCTTCTTATTTGTATTCATGCCATGTCATCTATAGTACCACATAATTTCATGCTTAATTTAAATTTAAAAATTTAGATTCCTACCGTTTAATTTTATGAAAATTTAGGCTATGATCAAACTTGTCTTCAATTGCCTTATTCGTGTCTTTGAGAACTCCATTGTTACCCAAAGGTGTAAATCTACATCTAGTATCATGCCCTAGCATCTTTATTTACCTTTGACAACTCTTTCAACTCTAGAATAATAGCATCCAAGTATATATTGATCTTAGAGTAAAGCCTTAGAATAGAAACTACCATAAAAATATATTATCACCAAAAATATAATAACACCTAACAAAAAAAATGTGGGAAATGGCCAATTGTCTAAATGTTTAAAAAACCTATCATAATGCAAGGAAAACCCTAATAAAACCTTCCTATGCTTGATCCTTTTATGAAAAAACATAAAACAATCCTTTTGCGCCCTATACTAAATTGTCCTAGCAAATCTATAGAACCAAAAAATATGTTTTATTTCTTTAAATATTTTACAAAATATGAATTTACTATTAGGTAATAATATCCTAGCTAAAAGAACATGAGAAGAGACTTTACAATGTAGAATCCTCCTAGCTAAAAGCTTATTTGCCATGGATATACTAATTTCCAAATTTTAAAGTTGAGAAAATGCCAAAAATATTTTAAGAGATAAAATTTTCATTTTTTATCGAGCTTAGATGCCACCAAGACATAAAGAAGTAAATATTTGTATAAGCTCCTTACCTGAGGTTAGGAAATATCCCTACCATCAAGCCACTTCTATTTTTTAAATTTATTCAAAATTGTAGAAAATTGTGATTATAACTCAATTTAAACCAAATATTAGATGCTCAATTAGAGGTTTAAAGGAGTTTAACAATATATAATGGATTTTGAGCACACTTCAAGGTTTATAATACAAAGAATAAATATCCTAGAGATTAGAAAAATTTATAAATACCCTTTTACTTGAACATTTTCCCTTTAACTGACCAACCAAAGCTAAGGGTTTATTTCCTAATATAGTTAACATGTTTTACTAGATAGATGATGAAGCAAAAACCCTATTTGAGAGAAGATCCATTCCATGTCAACAAAGAAGAAGTAGGTTGGAAAGCTTTTAGAGTACCCTAATAAGAGAACCCTTAAGCTTAAAATATTTAACATTAAGGATCTTGTCAAAAACATCAATAGATTTCTAAGCCCATTAATAATGGGTATTCTTAATATGATTAAAACCAACCTTTGATAAGGTCCATCTCCATTTGATATTTTAGCTACCCAGTTAGATAATAAACTTAAACTCTAAGTCCAAGGTACAATTAGACCAAGTCTCCCTTTTTTAGGTTGAGTACACTAAGACCAAGGAATATAAACACATTTTTTGACTCATCCTATTTTCTCCAAATAAAACACTTGATCAATCAAGTGAATTAATTATAATGACTCTTAGATGAAATCTAGCATGAAGGAAAAAATATTTATAGCTATATCTATAAGAGAAAAATAAAGAGTGACCCAGTTGTCTATCTTTTTTTTCAAATAGAGCAAGAAAGCATTTCCATAACTTATTTAATGAGACCATACCAAAAGGGATATTTTCATCATGTTTAACCAATTTTCATTGGGCAAAAATCCAAACAGGTCTATCACTATTCTGAATCATAATGAGTTTAACTTTCATAGGAGATAACTTGGCTCTAGAAAAATAATAAAAAATATGAAGCATAATTAATGCATTTTTAATCTCTAATTTATCATTATTGAAGAATAAATTCAATTCATTAGCAAAATGATAATTAACAATACAACCCTCCTCTGAAAGATAAGTTCCTCTAATAAACTTAACTTTAATTATTCGTCCAAATAGATAGCCCAACACATCATTAGTAATTACATATAAAAATGGAGTGATAGAAAAACCTTGTCTAATTGAGTGTTGGAGCACAAGTTTAAAATGTTGACCATTAAATATAATTTTCTTAGAAGCATCAACAAGCAATAAGAAGATTTTATATCTAAACTTGGGATCAAAACCTACCCATTGCAAAATTTAAATCATAAACTGCCACCTAATATTGTCATGCAATCTATTTTCACAAAAGCTACATCATGCCTAGACTCCACAACCTATTCTAAAGACTCCCACATAAGAATTAAATTATAAGTCTACCTCTTAAAAATCATATCTATTTAGGACCGACTATCCATTCTACATGCCAAAGCTTTAGCTACAATTTGATACTTGACATTCAAAAAAGTAATAGGATGACAACTAGACACTTTGTCCCTACTACTTCCATTTGAATTAATTTAATTAAAGCCTAATTAATGCATTTACCAAAGGAACCTAACCTATTAATCTCCTTATACATCATGAAGAAATCATAACCAATGAGGTCCTATAACTATTTGAAAATTTTATAAGGTAAGCCATCTAAACATTGAGCTTTATCCTTTGACATGGAAAATGCATCATTAAGTTCCTTAAAAAAGAGAGGGCTAGCAAGAAAGTCTCTTTGTTTAATAAATACTTGATTGGAACACAACTTGTAAATTTAGACACAACATCAAAGTTAAAGACTGATTTTCCTCCTTAAAATACATTTGGAAGTGAGAAAAAGACATGGGCAATACCATCCTCATTAGTAATTAGAGCACCATTATCATCCCTAATTTTAGAAATAAACTATTTTGTATGCTTGTGCTTAATGTAATTATATAAAAATTATGACTTTATGTCACCCAAATTGATCCACTGAACTCTAAATATAGTTTAGCACCCTAAGCTCTATATTATTCTAATATGAGAATCCTAGCTTATGTATGAACAATTTACTCCTACCAAAATTAGAAGTGTCATCATCCATCAAAGCTTGACTAGCATTATAAATTGATATATGAGCTAATTTCTCTGCCCTTCTATATGCCCTTATTTTATGTCGACAAAATATCCTTACAAACTTAACACACTTATCAATATCATTACACCACCACTCTATCCAATCATCATTACCATCTAGACAAGCCATGTCTCCCCAAACAAGCCTAATACCCTAATACACTCTAGGTAATTAAGCAAGGACACATTTAACTATAAAGGAAACCTCTCAACACTTCTTAAAACTTTGCCAATTGAGACACGAGTTATGAAAGTAGTCTAAAATAAATATCCTATAATCACACAAAGCTTTACTGCTAGTCTCAAAACTTCTCATAGAAAAAGCATCAAAAGAATAATTTCTATCAAGCCTAGTAAACTTAGAGGCTTCTCCATGATGTGTAACATGCCAGGTATACCAAAAAATAAAATTTGCTTCATTAAGACTACATAACAATTAAAAAAACCAAGGTAATTTCTACAAGAAATTTATTTAGTAAACTCAGTGATATACAAGGGAAGAGAAGATGAAATTTAGCTCCTATAACTAACAAATAAAACCATATCAAAATCACCCATTAACAACCACTCTGAAATATGCATGTTAGAACTTATCCATTATAAAAATATATATTTGATATTAAATTCATAGTATATACAGAAAACCAACTATTACACCACTACGAATAAATATAGTTCAAACAACCCTATGCCATGGGTTTCTATATGAAAGAACAAGAATTAACTCTATGTTCAATTGGCATAATGGTTCATTAATGGATTATACTCCTTAGATAGAAACCTTGGAAGACCCAACATTATAATCTACCTAACCCAAATTTGTACTCACAAGCAAAACTCCCTAAGATTTTACTGAACCATCTTACCTATGATCTAAAGGCACGCTCTTGACTATGTTACTTATGTTAGGACATTTTCTAGCCAAATTTCTAAACTCTCTACATCTAAAACAAGCATTACACAATTTGTGATACAAAAATGTTTCCTGACCTTCAAAACTAAGATCAACCAAGCAAATAACTTGAAGGAGCTCACCATCAAGGTCAATTTCCACACATGCATGTGGATGGATCCTAATGCTTGAAAATTTCTTCCTTTTGTTCTTGCACTAGATTACTCTGCCAAAGCACCCCATAATGTGTTTAAGGTAGGGCTGAAAGAGAAAAATCATAGAGGGGTGTTTGAATTAGAGGGAAAAGTTTTTTCATGGAGGGCCCCTTTGTATGAAAATCAAACAACTAGGCTTATAAATATCAATCTAGACACAAATTAGCCACATACCAATTGGAGTATGGTTTGAAAAGCTTCTTTAAAGCTGAAAGAATAAGGAACATAACCATGTGGTGTAAATCCAGCTGCAAGAGATCGGAACAAGAACCTCCAATCACATAAACTATGATAAATGGAAATAAAGTGGCAAACCCCCAATCACACAAAATTGCAATACACGAAAATAAACCAAAAAATACTTTATTTTTTCATTCCTGGATTTCACCACCTTTACAATATGATACCAAGGGAATATATATCCCAAAAGAAACCCTAAAACAAAATCCTAAATCTTAAATCTCTAAAGATAAGAAATTACTATTTTTGGGCAATTTACATTTTTAGCCAAAATGCCTTTTTTAGAAAAATAAAAAAAAGCTCGGATAGCCCTCTAAATTAATACACATCATTGTATCACCCATATTAAGCATCCTAGAAAATCTCAACACCTAACCATATCTAAAAAAGGAGTTATTAAATTCTAAAGTTTTACATGAGGGTTTTCTAAAAAACACTAAAATCCATTTTTAGGGCACTAGATGAAGGAATTTGGGCTCAAAAAAATATTGAAAAGGCCTGAAAATGACAATCTAGGCTCCTTTGTAGCCTAACCATGGCATTGTCCTCCTCATAAAATATCAAGTTGATCCAACAATCAGATCAAAATTTATGCCCTCCGGAAGGTAGGCTCTTACATCACCATGACCTAAACCCATGATTTGCTCTAGCATACAACCCTTCAACTCCTAATTGGCCCTTGCCCACTTATAATAATCACTTTCTACATGTATCCCCTAAAAAAAATATTGGTGTATGCTTTTGACATTCAACATTTTTAAAAATAATCTCTAAGTAAGATATATTCTAGAGCTTTACCTGCTTAGAGACAAACTTGAGCATTATATACATGGAGAGTTGTTCTTTATTGGTCCCCTCCAAGTCTACACCCACCATTATATACAACAAATATTTTGGAATCCTGAAGAACACCACCCATCTTGTTTTTTCCATCTATCATTATTTGGATATTGTATGCTTTATGTGAGCTATCCAAATTAATAGACCCATCACCTCCTAACACCTCTCCCAAATTTTGAGAACCTCTTAGGAAACCCCTTACCACCAAAAATGGGATACAAGAACCTAGCCACATAGAGGGATAACTAAAAAAGGGCCCAACACCACTAGTTACTTCCCCACTTTATTCAACACTAAAAACCCTAGGAGGAAGTATCATTAGGGATAAATATGATATAGAGATAAATAAAATCATAGGCACAACCAACAACGACATAGAATTGTAGACCATACCCAAACCCACATAATTTTTCTTATGAGAGACTAAACTAGTAGAAGATCAAGTTTAATATAATCCCCTAACATGCCCAATAGAATCCTCAATAAGATCATTGTTCTTAAATATAGAAGTCCCTTGCAAAAAGGAAATCCCCACAAGAATCTCTATAGAAGAAGAAATAAACTTTAATCCATTAATGTTAGGGCTAGTAGAAACCCACAAAGGAGATTTTTATGTCCTCTTTTGTAGAGGATAATAAAGGATGTAAGGTTACTCTAGTGGTGGAGGATGACATAGCTATCTAAAACTCAACACTAGTAGAAGAGGAAGAATAAACTCATTAATACCCTACTCATCTATTGCTTCCTCTATCCTATCCTTGTCACCATGAACATCATCTTTACTATCATAATGATAATCAACAACCCATAAAAGGGCCATGTGTCCCTTTTGGGCACATCCAAGGTCTCACTTAATGAGACAACTACCACTATGCAAAAGAGAAAGTGTCAAGGGAAATAACCACCTTGAGTGAAACCAACCACCAAGAAAAAAGAGCATAGTTTGAATTACAAGATGAATGTTGTAGATTAGCATTCTCAAGGAAAGCTTTGTTGACTAAATGATTGCTACCTAATAACCAATTTTATGTTTATAAACAAAATGAAATATAATTGTAGTAGTTCAAGGTATTAACAAATAACAATAAATAAAATGTAAATGTATGAGCATAACAAGAGTTCAACTCCTCATGTTTTTTAATAAATACAAAATTCCATAGTATTACAATGACGTTGATGTAGTTTATTGAAATAAACATGTAATATAAGTGGAACCCATTTCAACCTATATAACCAATTTTAAAAACTAGTTAACAAATTTGACTGAAATAAATCACAAACAAATTATGTACAAGATGAAGTTCATCTATGTATATTGTGTTAAAACTATCTTAGCTTTAATGAGATCCAATCATATAATATCCTCACTATATGTGCAAAATCAAAATTGAATATTTTATTTCTTCTTTCATGTTTGAAAGGTACCATTTTAGAACACCTTTCAATAGTGAAAAATGAAGTTGATTTTACCATTTTCAATGATAAACGAAGATAAAAGTCTCGTGCTATTTTTTATATACTATTATTTAACATTTTTATATATTTTTGTTGTAATAAGCATAAAAATTTAAGTTACATTTTTATTACAATATTATCATTTATATTATTTTAATTAAAATGTTATTAATTATTTGTCAACATCCATTATTTCTTTGACAAACGTAAAAAGAAAAAGGTGATAATAAAAATGGTATTATGGAATATTAGGAGTGTGAATAAGACCCATAAAAAGAGTTATTAAGAAATTAATGGTAGTTATAGTCTCGAGTTTATTTAAACAAAAGAAATAAAATTAAGGAATGAAAGGATAAATACAAAATGACGAATTGTTTAACAGTTTTTTCTATAGAATTTTTTAGAGATATTACAAGAGTATTTGACAAAGACAAATGGGATGGATAATTGTTAGAAGCGAAAAGTAATTTTGTTGTTGGTCTATTTTTTAGGAAAGAGGAAAGCATCAAAGTTGGGGTTATAAACATATATGCTACAACTATAGTTACTCTTCGTGAAAGATGTCGGAAGTACCTTGTCATATTTTTGTACAATACAATGATGATTCATAATTTGATTGTAGAAACTTCAATATAACTCTATCTCCTTTGAAAAAGAAGGGAGGTACTCCTAGATGGTGTAAACCAATCTTAGATTTTATTTTATTTATCAATTCAAATGGTCTCTGGATGCTATTCCTTCAACTTTTAATATACATGGGATAATAGATATATTGGTTAAACAAAATAAATAAAATTAAGGAATGAAAGGATAAATACAAAATGACGAATTGTTTAACAGTTTTTTCTATAGGATTTTTTAGAGATATTGCAAGAATATTTGACAAACACAAATGGGATGGACAATTGTTAGAAGCGAAAAGTAATTTTGTTGTTGGTCTATTTTTTAGGAAAGAGGAAAGCATCAAATTTGGGGTTATAAACATATATGCTACAACTATAGTTACTCTTCGTGAAAGATGTTGGAAGCACCTTGTCATATTTTTGTACAATACAATGATGATTCATAATTTGATTGTAGAAACTTCAATATAACTCTATCTCCTTTGAAAAAGAAGGGAGGTACTCCTAGATGGTGTAAACCAATCTTAGATTTTATTTTATTTATCAATTCAAATGGTCTCTGGATGCTATTCCTTCAACCTTTAATATACATGGGATAATAGATATATTGGTTAAAGTCATATAGTAGAAGGATTAGAAATATTTTTATTATCCAAAAAATGGTTGTAACCAGAACATACAATCTCTTTAGACATTTTATTGCAAGGAGAATCAAATCATAAAATTGATCTCTTAGATGTGATTCACTCAACAATGGTTATCCAAAGCCATTCCACTTTTAGTCTATCTAGCTCCAAGACCTTGATTTCTTCCGGATGGTAATTTTATGGTGGAATGAATCAAATTTTTAAGGATCATATATGTACAGGTTTGTTCAAAAAACAAAACATCTAAAAGGGACAAATAAATATTTCAAATACCAAATATTTTGGTAGTATTTTTTAAAGAAAAAATTAAACGTAAAATGAGGCCATAGGTCATATGGAATGACCTCGATAGAGGATGATGATTACCCAATATATGGTCATCCAACCATTTTCCAGCTACTGAATCATGGTGTACAACCCTACCCATCGTAGGATTCAAACCGTGGACCTCTTGTTTAGAGTCCAAAAGTCTTCCCCAATAGGCGCTCTCAACTTGTATGAAAAAATTTAGTCTAAGCTAGGAAATTTACATGAGATAGTAGAAATTAATGGAATGGACCAAGATACTTATGTGCAAAAACTTTTTCTTTTGATTATCATAATATATTAAAAAAAAAGTCATATTGGTCCAAAAAAATCTAGGGAGAGATGGTTCGAGGAAGGAGATAGAATACCAAAAAAAATCATGTTATAGCCAAAACATATTTGTTTGTTTATCACATTAAAAACATTTCAAATCTAAATGGAAGAAATATTGAGGAAAAGGAAGATATTTAAAAGGAAACAATTAATCATTTTAAAGATACTATGTGGGACGTTAAGAAAAATAAAAAAAATCAAGATGAGTTTTTACAAAATATTCCATCAATTATCACACAATGACAAAATAAAAGCTTGATGAGAGTGGAGGAGCTATATGAGTTGATTCTCTTTCCACCCCAACAAGGCACCTATAGCCCCAATAGATTTCCTACACATTTCTTTCAATTTTTTTTGGATTTGTTTAAGAGTGATATGTTGGCTACAATTGAAGAGGCATATAAAAGAAAGGCTATAACAAGTGAAATCAATGCCATCTTTATTACATTGGTTCCCAAGAGAGATGAGACAAAATATTTTGATAATTTTTGAGTAGTAAGCCTTTGCAATATGATTTATAATATCATTTTAAAAATTATAGCAAATAGATTATAAATATTCTAGATTGTTTATCTTAGAGGAATAAGATGATTTTGTCTATGGAAGGTAATTTCATGATGGTTTAATCCTTGCGTAAGAGGGTAGACATTCTCTTCATTCCATGAAAAACCTAGGTATGTATATGAAAACAAATATGAATAAAACATATGATAAGGTTTGTTGAAATTTTCCACATGATATTCTCAAAATAATTAGTTTTGATTAAGGTTAGTGTGAACAGATTTAATATTGTTATAGCATTCTAAAATTTTCTATTTTGGTTAATGGATCTCATGTTGGATACTTTGAATCATCCTCTGGACTCTACTAGGGTGACCCACTATCTCCTTATCTATTTATTATTCTCGTAGAAGCATTAGGAGAGCTTTCTCAAAGGTAAATACGAAAGGAAACATCAATGATATTCAGGGTGCAACAAATGGTCCCATCAAATCTCAAATTCAATTTGTTAATGATATTTTTCTTTTGGATCATCTCCCAGTTAGTGAGGCCATGGAGTTCTAATAAATATTACCATCTTTGAGAAGGTCATTGGACAGTTGGTTAACACTACTAGGATATATTTTCTATTAATATTACCCTAAATTCACGACGAATTAAAATGGAAAATTCAGGGTTTAAAATTGGAAAATTTCCATAAGCGTATTTGGGTATTCCTTTGTCTCATAAAAGAAAGAGTAAGGATATTTGGGACTCAATTTTGAATGGAATGAAATCTTGTCTAGTAGGTTGGAAAGGTAAGTTCCTAACCATAGTTGGAAGGCTATAACTCATAGAGACTACATTCAAATCCTTTCCTATATATGATGTCACTTTCAATATTGCTAGTAGGTATAACATCCAAATTTGAAGAGGATTTATCTATAAAAGATGCATGGAAGAATTAAGGTTTCCTCTATGTAATCAAGATAGGGTTTTCAAAGGAATTACTATGAAATAGGTAAGCTTGCAAAATTTTACACTTACGAGTTCAAAATTAAAGGAAATTTTTGACTAGAGATTATTCAATGTGCAAGGAAATATTTGGGTAAAAATATTACTTCAAAGATATATTGGTTCTCTTGATGTGTCAAAGTTATAAAGAAACAAACCTTATCTAAATGATTATCAACATGGAATTTCGTAACATATAGTTTACAGTTAATCAATAAATACATTAGATGGTCAATCAATAAGGGGGATTTTTTAAAATTTTGGTTTGATGCTTGGTTGAAGCCTTATTCTTCTATTTCAAATTTAAAATGACAACAATTGGCTTGGGCATGTCTATTTTGTAATGGCCCAAAGGTCAAATATTATATTTGTCACTAGCAAATCTAGATCATGGATTTCTATGAGTAATCTAGTTGAAGAAGAGAAACTCAAAAAAATGAGATGAGCTTCAAAAGATACCTCAATATTACCTATATTTATGTGAAGGGATGATTTGATTTGAACTTTGTTGAGAGATGGTGAATACCCAGTCAAATTGGGATATAAGGATTTAGAGCAAATAGAATTTCCTATTCCCAATTATTTTTCCTCGAAGAATGTTTGGTCACCAGAGGTCGTCCATAAGGTCTCAATATTCCTTTGGTTAGCAATCCAAAGCAAGATTCTTATAGGAGATAGTTTACAAAAAATGATATCATGGATCTTTCAAGTGTGTTCTATGTACGAAGGATCTACAAACATCAAATCATTTACTTCATTATCTCTTGGCTTACATGATTTAGGGTAATTTTTTCAAAAAAAATGAAAATATATTAGGTAGCTCCATCAACATGAAAATATTGATAAGATTTTGATTTACTATTTTAAAACTAAAACATTATGTATTCTAAGGAGGATTGGTCCTATTATTATTTTTTAGAATTTATGGCTTGAAAAGAACAATAGAATTTAAAAAAATAAATCTCAAAATCATACCCAAATCTAGAACTTTATTATTGATTTTCTTACAAAATGTTCACAAACATGTCTTCATCATGAGAAGTCTCAAGTGTGGACAAAGAGGTGTTAGCCTCTTGGTTATAGAATTTGAATATACATGGAGGGTCATATGGGATAATCAAGTTAACATAAAGAATTTGCTTCAGTCTAGATAAAATGAAAATGTATTAGAAATTGGGTTTATCAAATTTAATTTTGATAGTGCTTTCAAAGGAAATCGAGGACAAGATGGTGAAGGCGATCTTTTTTTTAAATTATGAAGGTAAAATTATCTTTACTCAAACTCATATGGAACTTCAACTAACAACTATGGATTTCATGGGGATTAAAATTGCACTTCTTAGAAGGATTGAAATTGCAATTGAAAAGTGATATAAATATACTTCAATTGAGGGAATGATATCAACGAAAATAAATGTGGGGATTAGATAAAAAATACCATTATTGTTGACGTTCATCCACTATTGTCAAACAAGTCCCTTGAAAATGATATCATATTTATAGAGAAGGAAATATGGCAGCTGATATTTTACCAATTATGGTGTTGATCTTTGTTGTTGTGAACTTCAAATTTAAAAAGACAATTGACCAAGTGAGATTTTATCTCTTCTTGAAATAATTTCAAACAAGTAATTACCAAAACATAACCGTTTGAGGGAAATGAAGAATATAATTGATTATAAAATAAAGAATATTTTTAAGAAAAATAATTTCTATATGGTTTAATTGACCTTATAACAAATGTAATATTTTTTTATCTACATGGGAGTGACCCCAATAAAAGTTGCACATAATATATTGTAATAAAATGTAATGTACACTTCTTTATTTATTTATGCTTTAAAAATACATGAATTAAAAACTATGATATTAATAGAGTGTACTTTTTATTAAATGCCTTGTTATATATATAGGCTAGTGTGAAAACCCCTACGATCGATGCTCAGGGTTGGGCAGCCCCATACCAACCATGACCTTTGATAAGTGTGAGAGTTAAACTTATCAATAGGGACCAAACACACAACCATACACACACCCATCCCCTCACACACTCGCCCACATTGCGGTTTGAACCTTGAACCTCTTGAAGAAAATCCAAAGCCCAAATTGTCTGATTATAAATTTAGCTACTTACAAATAAGTGATTTAGTACAAGAAACAATAAAAATATTATCATTGCCCAATGAGGCCTTGGTTCAATGGTTGAGACATATAGATGAAATAGCCCACACCAAAGTTCAAATCTTGAAGACACCAAATAGGTTATATAGCTTCATGTGACTAAGTTGATGTAAAAAGGAAAGGACAACCATTTCAAAACCTTACTTTAAAAATAAAATATCATTATTATTATTATTAAATGTTTATATAGAAGTGAAGGGGGTATCACTTATCCTTGTAACAACATCATCTTTCTATGACACTATATCATTCTAACATGGAAATTCAATAAATGACAGAAATATTACAACAATTTGTATCACATCACAACTTTTTCCATGAGAAGTCCATATTCATAATCACTAATATGGAAATTCAATAAATCATAGTAATATTACAAATATTTGTATCACATCACCACTTATTACTTGACAAGATTTGAACTCACAACTTTTTCCATGAGAAGTCCATATTCATAACCACTAATATGGAAATTCAATAAATCATAGTAATATTACAAATATTTGTATCACATCACCACTTATTACTTGACAAGATTTGAACTCACAACTTTTTCCATGAGAAGTCCATATTCATAACCACTAACATGAAAATTTAATAAACCATAATAATATTACAACAATTTATGTCACATCACCTTGACAAGATTTGAACTCACAACTTTTTCCATGAGAAGCTCATATTCATAATCACTTTATACCAGTTGATCCAAACTTAAATTTTATTAATGGGATTAGAACAATAACTTATTAAAAGGAAAGTAAGTTCTAACATTCAAGAGACCATTAAACATATGAGATAATGTAGTTTAGCCAATAGAATATGCTATTCAAACTTTGACACTTTAGTTATTGAAGTTGATTACTAAATTTTGAAGCATAACCTTAATTGTCAAATTCTCTTACGTTATACCAAATTTAATACTTAAGGTTCAACCATTAAATTAGAACCTTAATTTATAATAGGAAACTCCTTACTCTTGTCTTAAACCAAAACCAAATGAATAATAAATATATTACTATTTTTTTTTCATTTGGTTACATGAGTTTTTATAAGGGGTTCCAATCCTCTTCGTATTGAGTAGGGTTTTAACTTGAATCTCTTGAATGAAAACCCAAAAACTTTACCACTATAGTAAACTTGAAACTTAATGATAAATATATTACTATTAAATTTACAAAAACATAAATCTATAAATCATATAAATTTATTATTCAATAAAAATATAAATAAGCAAAAACACATTAATAAATGATTATACAAAATACTAACATCTAAACATCTTATAAAAATACTATGTTTATTAGGATAAAGGTTTTAACATGTGATACTATTTAATAGAGTTTTTTATAAAAGTATTTTTAATATTTAACTTAATTTTAAATATTAAGTTAAAGCTATGGTATAAATTTATTATAAGATTAAAGTTATTTTTTAATCAAAATATGTGTCCATATATATATCCTATATCAATTATAAGTATAAATAATATTATTTTTTTAATATATATATATATATATATATATATATATATATATATATATATATATATATATATATATTTATTTATTTATTTATTTATTTATTTATTTATTTATTTATTTGTTGCATGGCATTAAAATGTATTCATTTATAGTTGGTATAAAGAACTTTAGGATGAGCAAATAGGTTGGAGCGCCATTGACTAACTCTATAGGCATGTATAAGATGTTTAATCTTAGATGGATTAAAAATTATTATATATATTTTTTAGTTTTTGTTGTAGGATAACACAATAATTTGGGTTTTGGTTTTGTTTGGGAAAGTTTAAAATTCAAACCTGGCAAATAAGAGGGGTTTGGTGTGTGTATAATTGTGTGTTAAATTTTCTATGGATTTACTAAAAATAGTGTAGTTGTGACTAACTCTTCTATGTAATGAGATTTTTTTTCCTATGGATAAGTTTAACTCTCCTCTTATAAGGGGTTATAGTAAGATAAAGATACCTTGAATATTAGTTACATAGATTTTTCACACTAATCAATTAATAATAAAAATAATAATTTTCATACATACATTAGTACCATTTAATTTTATGTAAATATTTTTAATAATTTTTAAATTTAAATAATATATACTAAAAATAACATTAAATTATATTAAGTTAGCTTGTCATTAAAATTTTGTTTGTACCATGTAAAATTGAGTTGTAAAATTTAAATGAAGTAGTTAAAGTATTAAAATATATACTAAAAATAACATTAAATTACATTAAGTTAGCTTGTCATTAAAATTTGGTTTGTACCATTTGAAATTGAGTTGTAAAATTTAAATGAAGTAGCTAAAGTATTAAAAATTATGTGCGTGCACATTAATATAAAACTAACCTGCATTATTTAAAAATAAATTGAAATATGAAATATAAAGAATTGTTGTCCTTAAGATTGAATCATATATTTAAATAAAATTATTAAAATATTAAAAATTATTTATGTATATTTTTTGAGTTAAAAGTTAAAAATTTGTATTAAAAAACATTTATTACATTACATTATTTTCCTGGTAACTTGTTTCTTTTAGCAAGGATGCCACTTGCATTTTCGGTGATGTGTCCCGGGTTCAATCCCCATGGTGGATGTGTATAAAAAGTAATATCAAAAATTAAAAATTGACTCTTTTGATCATTGTCACAATACAAATCAGTTTATGCTTTCTGTCTACCAATCCTCTTGATCATTAAAATTATTTATGTATATTAATTTATATTTTTTTGGATTTGGTTAGTGTGAGAAACCTTTACTACGGAAGCTCAAGGTTGGGCATCCTTATTCCATCATTACCTCTCTTATAAGGAGAAAGTTGAGCTTATCAATAAGGAATAATACACGAAATTTGGATGGCGAGAGCTGGAGCAGGAACGGGAGCGGGAGCGGGAGCGGGACTGGGAACAGGTTCAGATGCTGGCGCAAGTTCCAGGGCGGGCGCTGGATCGGGATCGGGGTCGGGCACATCGGGGCCCGGACCCGGCCCGCAAGGCCCTCGACGGGCCCAGAGGAGGGCTCAGAGGCTGAGCAAAATGGTGGCCAGGGTGGGGACGACATCTTGGGCCCAGGACCTCTTCCCTGCCTCGATGCAAGCGTAGGCCTAGGGAAAAAGCCTCCAGATCCTGGGTAGGGTTCTACCCCGGGCGGGCCCAAACCCTCCTATCAACAGATCCTGGCTGGTACCAGGGCCCAGCCTCGGGCCCTGGGTTTAGGGCTTTCCCTCGAGGGCACCCACATTTCTATTCAAGAGGAGGTCTACTCCTCCTTTGTCGTTGGATCCTCTGCCTCCCTGGTTGGGAAGTTCCTGGGAGGGCGACCGGACATGGAGACCGTCCGTAGATGGGCGGCTTCCAAATGGAAAGTTTTTGGACATATTCAACTGGTGGCCCTTACCAAGGGATTCTTCATCATCAAATTAAATAACAACGATGACGCTAAAAAGATCCTGTCGGGCGGGCCCTGGTTTCTGGGATGCAAAAGCCTCTTCCTCAGGCGATATGGAGCTGACTTCCACCCTAGCACCCAAAGTATCAACTTTGCCCCGATCTGGGTTCGGCTCCCTGAGCTTCCCTTCCACTTGTGGCACGAAGATGTCCTAAGGCTTATTGCCCAGTCGATCGAGGAACTGGTGGCCTTCGACCCCGCTACCAAGGTAGGCTCCCGAATGGTCCATGCCAGATTTTGCGTCAATGCAAATCTAGAATCCGAACTCCCCTCTTCTGTGACCATCTCCTCTGGGTCCTTCTTTTGGCGCCAAACTCTGATCTACGAAAACAAACCTGCCTTCTGCCCTCTCTACTGCACTCAGGGACACCTCCCCCATCAATGCCCTATATCCAAGAAGGTTGATGGCCCTCTCCCCAAACTCCCTTCCCGACCAGATCGGGCTCCCTCCCGAGGGCCCCATCATGATGGCCACAGATCCTAGGCTTGGACCACCAAGGAGGCTCCCCCTTCTATCCCAAAGGAATCCCAAGCGGGCCTTGGCCCGAAGGATGGTCTTTCCCAGGTTTCCCCTTCCCCTGCACCCTTCCCTGGGTCTTCTTTCGGGGCCCCGATCCCAGGTTTTCCCCCCTCGCCCGATGCGAATCCCTCCCTGCAGGCCCCTGTTTGCGCCCCCTCCCAGCCCTGTGAGCCACCCAGGCTCTCTTCCCCATCGGCTCCCACCTTCCCGTCTTCCTCTGTCAGGGTTTCCTCCTCCCCCCACCCCCGCTATCCCCCCTCGACCCCCTCTCGCCCCTCCCGGTGGTCCCTGCTGGCCTCCCCCCATCAGAATGCAGCTTCGAGAGGTTTGACGAAGAGGTTGAGGGCAGTTCTCCATCTGGACCCGATGAAATCAGCCCCAAGATGACCCGAAGTAGGACTTTCACCATAGACTTTGGTAGCAAACTCAAGAGAGGTCGGCCCACCCTGGGCGACCAGCGAGCGAGGATCACTGAAGATGACATAGCCAATGGCTCCCAGGAAACCCTCTCTGACGTTGCCATGAGCCTCTCCAAAATAGATGCCCTTCGACCCAAACCCCCCGCTCAGCTCGGGAAGGGGGGCAAGCGACCCCACAAGGGTGTCAAATGAAGCTCATCACCTGGAATGTTAGGGGGCTCAATGGTGCCCCCAAGAAAAGGATCCTCAGACAACTCCGCAAGGATCACCGCCCGTCCTTCCTCCTCCTCCAGGAGACCAAAATAGATGAAGCAGCTGCCCAGAGGGTCGCCCAAGCTACTTGGCGCAACTGCGAGTCCCTGTCTACCCCTACGGCTGGCACAGCCAGGGGCCTACTGTGCATGTGGGATCCTCGGTCTTACGAGGGGAGGCTCATATCATCTTCTCCCAGAATAATCAACATTCTGGTCCATTGTGTGAAGTCAAGGCGTTCGTGGATCCTGTCTAACGTCTACGCTCCTAACAACCTGATTGAGAAAGCTGCCTTATGGAAGGAAATCAGCTCGATGAGAGAAGCCTTTGCCCCCCTTCCCTGGATCCTGGTAGGGGACTTCAATAGTCCCCTTTTCCTTTCTGACAAAAGTGGGGGCTCAGCGGCTTCGAGAAAAAGCATGGAGGACTTTGGAGCCTTCACCGACCTCAACGAGCTCATGGACGTCAGCCTGAAAGGAGCCAGGTTCACCTGGTCAAACAGAAGAGCGAGAGCAAGCCATATCCAGGTCAGGTTGGACAGAGTGTTCCTATCTAAGGAAGCCATTCCCCTATTTGCTGATGCAACCTTGTTGGCCCTCCCTAAAATTGGGTCTGACCATAGCCCCCTCCTCCTCGAAACTGACCATCGCTCCTCCCCCAAGCGACCCTTCCGATTCGAGTCCATGTGGCTGCATCATCCCAATTTCAGGGCCCAGGTTGGCTGCTGGTGGGCTCCCCTAGTCCCTGGGCGCCCCGCTGAGCAAGTCTACCACAAACTGAGATGCCTCAAAGAGCAACTCAAGGTATGGAACAGAGAGGTGTTTGGTGACATCTTCAAAAATAAAGTAGCAGTTAAGAAAAAACTTGAAGACCTCGAGCTCAGGTTCCAGGCGGGCTCCCAAGACCCGAGGATCAGGGAAGAGGAATGCTTAGCCCTCAGCGAGTACCATAACATCCTGGCCAGGGAAGAAACATTTTGGAGACAGAAGTCGAGAGCCCTATGGCTCCAAGATGGCGATGCTAATACTAAGTTCTTCCACACGTCGACTCTCAGAAATAGGGGCTCTAACAGAATTGTCGAGTTGGTGAGCAGTGATGACAGAATTATCAAGGACGAAGAGGACATTCGGAATGAAGCCACCAACTTCTTCCAGGAGCTCCTTGGCGACAGTCCTCCCATGTCCCCAGAAGCGGTAGACTCCCTGCTGGAACATATTCCAACTTCAGTTTTGGCCATGGCAAACGAGATGCTCCTGCAGCCCCTGTCTGACTCTGAAATCCATGCTGCCATGTTTTCCATGAAGGCCGAGGCGGCCCCGGGCCCGGATGGGTTTCCCCCCATTTCTTCCAATCCTTTTGGGACATCATTGGTCAAGAAGTGTGCGCAGCCATCCGGGACCTCCAGACTGCCAGCTCCATCCCCAGAGGTATAAACTCCACCTTCATTGCCCTGATCCCTAAGTCTCAGGCAGCCAGATCCCTCTCTAATTTTTGCCCCATCAGCCTGTGCAATGTCTTATACAAAATCTTGACCAAATCCATGGCCTCCCGCCTCAAGGATATCCTTCCCCTGATCATTGCCCCCTGCTAGGGGAGCTCGGTCAAAGGCAGACTGATCACAGACGGAGTTATCATCATGCATGAGGCCATTCACTCGGCCTTCCTTTCCAAAAAGGCCTCCTTTCTGCTCAAGCTGGACATGAACAAGGCCTTCGACAGAGTTGACTGGGAGTTCCTTTCCAAGGTCCTTCTCAAGTTCGGGTTCCACCCCTCCTGGGTCAGGCTCATCAACAACTGTGTGTCCTCCCCTTGGTTCTCTATCCTCATCAACGGATCCCCCATCGGGTTCTTCCCCAGTTCCAGAGGCCTTCGCCAAGGTGACCCCCTATCCCCGATCCTCTTCATCATCCTGGCCGAGGCCCTGGGATGAACCATCTCGAGTGTTATTTCCCGTGGACTCATTTTGGGCATCAGGCCTGCACCGGGCCTACCCCCTGTGTCCCATCAGCAGTTCATGGATGATACCATCCTCGCCACTTCAGCTTCGATCCCTCAAGCCAAGGCCCTCAAGCACATCTTGACCCTGTACGAGGAGGCGACCGGGCAGAAAATTAACCTCCAAAAAAGCAAAATCTTCTTCATCCACACCCCCCTGGCTAGGCAAATCAGAATTGGGTGGATTCTAGGTTGTACCCCTGATTCCCTTCCCTCCTCTTACCTCGGGCTTCCCCTATTTATAGGTGCATCCTCCAAGGCCCTATGGAGCGGGATGATGGATCGGATCCAGAGGAAGCTGGCCCCCTGGAAAGGCCACCTCCTCTCTCAGGCTGGCAGAGCCACCCTCCTGTCGGTGGTCCTTCAAAGCATTTCGGTATATTTCATGTCGGTCTTCAGAATCTCGGCCTCCATTGCAGCTCACATCGAACAAATCTAGAAATGCTTTCTATGGTCGGGCAACGAAGATAAGAAGAGGATTCCCCTAGTTTCCTGGCCCCTGGTCTGCCACCCCAAAGGTGAGGGAGGGATCGGGCTCAGGCGGGTGACCCTCATGAACAAGGCCCTCTTGTCCAAGCACGCCTGGAAGGTGTTCACCAATGCCCCTGACGAGTGGGTCAGTATCATGCTTAGGAAATACTGCCACCTCCACCCCTTCCTCAATGAGTCCCAGCCCAGAGATGGATCAACCTTCTAGAAATCCTTGATTTCCACTAAAGACATCATTCGAAAAGGGACCAGATGGATCCTCGAGGATGGAACCAAGATCGACTTCTGGGAAGACAGGTGGATCCAAGATGAGGCCCTGACTACTGACAACGAGCTCCTCATCCTCAAATCGGGCCTGGTGGACAGAGGGCCCAAAGTGTCGGCCTATCTCTCCCAGAACCAGGGACGGGTAACTTGGAAACCCATCCTGAATCCCAGGCACCCGATCCAAGCTTCCAGGCTCCAGCGCCTCCTTAAGGTGACAGTTATCCCATCTTCCAGAGGGAACGACAGATGTGTTTGGCATGACACTCCCAGTGGCATCTTTTCTATTAAATCTGCCTACAACCTCCAAAGAGTCCCTGACGAGGCCCCATTCCCAGCCCATCAGGTGTGGGCCAAGAAGCTGATCCCCAAAATCAGCCACTTCATCTAGGCGGCCATCCAAAACAAGATCCTGACCATCGAGAACCTGATCAGGAGGGGCTTCCAGATCCCGAACAGATGCTTCCTTTGTTGTGCTACCTAGGAGTCCACTAATCACCTCTTTCTCAGATGCCCCTTCTCTTCTGAAGTCCTGGGCCTCATCCTTTCCCAATTTTCTATTCAATGGGTGGCCCCCAATTCCATCTCTGACCTCCTATCTCAGTGGCCCAACCCCTTCGCCCACCCCTTCATCCGCTTCCTCTAGGGCTCCTACCTTCCTCACTTGCTTTGGCAACTCTGGCTTGAGCGCAACAACAGAGCCTTCTCCTCCCCGACCCGCTCCCCCTAGTGGGTAGCGACCAAGGCGGTTACCTTCGCCCTTGAGAACTCCCGCTCCATCCCTTTGACCGAGGCGCCCCGATGGCTGGGCGAGTCCACCCTCCTATCCTCCCTTGGAGTCCAGCTTCCCCCCGGTCCCCCCCCCCCCTCCCATCGTTCTACGATAAGGTGGACTGCCCCCCTCCCGGATGGGTCAAACTTAACTTCGACGGAGCTTCTAAAGGAAATCTTGGGCCCTCTAGAGCGGGCGGGGTCATCCGTGATAGTCACGGGGCCCTGATCTTGGCGTACGCCGCTCCGCTTGGCATTCAGACCAACAACTTCGTCGAAGCAACAGCTCTCCTCAACGGGCTGACCGCCCTCAAGGAGTCATCCTCAAAAGTCATCATCGAGGGTGATTCCCAAGTCATAATCAAAGCCGCCCGTAGCCCGAGAAATAGCTCTTGGCGCATTCACAACTCCATTCGAGAAGTTCTCACCATCCTCCAAGGACTCCCTTACCACGCCTTTCGGCATGTGTACAGAGAAGGCAATAGGGCAGCCGATTTCATGGCCAACCAAGCCACCACAATAGAAGATTTCACTACCTGGACCATGAACTTCCCTGAAGCTCTGGTCCAAATAGTATCTCAAGACAATTCTAGCATCGATGAGGGCCCAGGCGCTTAGCCCGCCCCGAGTCGGGGCCCCGAAGATGCGCTGTCGTGCCCCCAGTGGTCAGGGGACTCTCCCCCTGCTCCGTCATGACGATTGGCCCCTACGCCCCTCTCGCTCGAGAGTTGGGCAATCCGACCAAGCTCTCCCATGCGGTGCCAAGTGTCAGCGGCCTCGTCAGACTGTCGGATCATCCCATTCTGGATAAACGTAGCCCCGTTGGCAATCTTGGCAAGTCCAAGTCGGAGCACGTGGCTTCCCACTCTGACCTTCCTGCCTTGGATGTCGCGCCATCGGATTCCCATGTCGAGTCAGCTCGCTCATGGCTCTATCCCATGAGGTCTCCCCAAGCTGCTCCCCCACTCAGATTACGCCATCTGGAGCACAGGCATTGGCCCCCTCCCCTACCCCACGTGGCAGCCGCCAGCCACATCCCCTTAGCTCCTCCCAGCTCGTGTCGCCCCCTGCCCCAAGCGCTCCTTCCCGACGTCGGTGGCCCTTCCCCTCCTCCGTGCCCCCTACAAGTTTTTAAACCTATCACGCGTAGAGCTCTCTCGCATTCTTGTCTGCTTCCCCCTCCCCTGTCCCCGCGTCTCTGGTTAGGCCGCCCCTGGTTTCCCTGCCCCTGGACTGCCAGTTCACTGCCCATGGCTGCCAAGGCCTTCTTCCTCGAGCCCTCCACTCTTGATCTGAGCGAGTCTGCCAGGCTATTTTCCAATGCCAAGAAATACACCCCTTTCTTCAGCAAATTCGTAGGGGCCGACGAAGATATTACTCAAGGATTTCTGGACACCTGGAATGACGGAGAGGTCAAAGTGAAGGGGCTTCACTTCAAAGTGACCAAAGAGTTTTTGACGGAGGTGACAGGTCTGCATCATGAGGAGAAAGGCAGATTCATCCGATGGGACAAGCACAATTGGGAGGAGGAGCTATCCCGATTCTCGGAGCAGCAGTGGGACAAGGCCAACCTCTTTCGCGCTGACCTCCCACCCCCCTTCGACGAGGCCATCGTCCCTGTGATGCAATACATCACCTACGATGACCCGGACCAATGGCTTTACAGCTTCCACCTCAGCTTCTACAACCACCTTCGTGGAGCCACGCTGGTAAGCACCCCCGGTTTCTCCTTTACTCCCTGAGCCTCACCATCGATCGGGCTCGCAAGAACCATTCTCGGCCCTCCCACCAAGGGCTCATGGTTGTCCTGTATAGGCACGCCCTAGCTAACCAGTCGTAGCTTCACTGCATACCTCCCTTGTCCTCTGTTCCCCCTGAAGCGGCTGGCTCCCTCGGTGCTTCCCCTGCAACGTCCAAATCCAAGGAGACCCCCTCCCTCGAAGCCTCCCCTTCCCCAAAATGGCGCAGACCCACCCGAAAGTGCAGAACCCCGACTCAGGGCCCAGGCGGGGCCCCGACTCCTGGTGCAAGCTCAATCCACAAAGGCCCGACCCCAGGCAGTAGCAGGGCTGCTGGCAGCTCCAAGAAGGCCAAGGTGGAGGCCCCGGAGGCCACCGAAGTTAGCTCTGACTCCGGCAGCAAGATGCAGAACTTGGTGACCAGAGCCCTCCTTGACATTACGATTGGCTCCCTGACCGCTTCTGCCAAAGCGGCTTCCTCAGCGGCCAATGCCCTGGTCGAACTCCATCGCAGGTTGGGCGATGGCCCTGACAGGGAGAGGAGCTGATCTGTCAGGTCGGGCCCCATCCAGGCCAGGCCCGGTTGTAGGGCTACCCGGAGCGGCGGCGAGCAGTTTTTTGTGTTATTGGCTTTGTTGTTTTGCGGTTTTTTCATGTTTTGGTGGCCTCAGGCCAAATTTTGTTTTGTTGGTTTCATAGTTGGTCTGTCTTTTTGTAGGCACCAGGGCCCTGGGCCCCGGTTTGTTGCCCATGGGCGCAGCCCCGATTTTTAATCACAAATTCAGCCACGACTACCTATGTAACTAAGGTTTTGGGATCCTTAAAAAAAAAACCCGCTGTAAATACATTGTTACTTATAAAAAAAAAAAGGAATTATACACATAATCACACACACTGTGGTTTGAATTTTAGACCTTAAAAAAAAACCAAACCTACGATCCTCGAAACCATTAATTAAAATTTATTATTAAAACATTAAAAATAAAAATAAAAAACAAATTTTAAATAATTATTTATATTCATTAAAATATTAAAATCCACATCATAACTATAAATTTCCACTTATATCAATTAATAAAATAAGTTTTAAATAATTATTTATATTCATTAAATTTTTAAAATTAAAATTTTAAAAACTACACTATAGATATAAACTTCTACTTGCATCAATCACTAATCTTAATATTAAGAGAAGCTTTTTATTCTAACTTAATCTTGTTTATCCAAAGGTTGTTTGAAAAGTAATCTCTTCTCACTAAATGATCTACTAGTTATTGTATCAAAATCTTATAATTTGTTGTTATATGTTTAAAATAAAATAAAGTATATTGTTTCGGAATGATACTTTCAATTATAATGTTTCATTTTCTAATATATCAATTCAAATCATAAGAAGGAAGACCCCAAGTTATGATGTTCAAGAGTGTAACCCTTAGTTATATATACTTTATTAAACTAACAAAATACTAGTTCCCAAGAGTTAGGTGGATTGGTAAGACATCGAGCGCTTACCAAAAGGAGACCTAGATTCAAACCTTAGGAGCATCCTCAATATGGGCAAAGATAGTAGTCTGATTTGAGTTCACTGAGTGTGCGCTAACTTGATGACAACAGTACAAAACTCAAGCCAGTAGAGGTCTCCCTCACTCTAAATCATGTTTATCGAGACAAGATAGGGGTTATAATAGTATCACCATGATTGAATGCTATGATTGAAAGTAATGCAACTTGACATCCACTAGTTTGAGGTTTGTGCCACTATGATTGGAAGTAACGTTATATTTAAGTTCATTAAATGTGCGCCAGTACAAACCTCAAGCTAGTGGAGGTCTCCTTCACTCTGAGTTATGTTTATCGAGACAAGATAAGGGTTATAGGGATAGCACCATGATTGAATGCTATGATTGAAAGTAATGCAACTTGACCTTGTGACCGGTTGTTAAAAGAGAAAGGCAATGACAAAAAATTGTTAAAAAAATAGAATATTAACACATCTACATAGATTTAAAGTTTAAACCTCAAAAAAAACCAAACCATGAACGTTGTGCTATCCTCTCAAACCATAAAATAAAAATATTTTAAACAACATTATTGATTTAAAGAACTACACCTTTAATAAAAAGTGCAATTCAATTGTTTGTACATAGTACTAAATCTAGCACTAAAACATTAAAACGTTAGTGGCGTGCCTTAACCGTTGAAAGTAAAATTGTACCTTAGGTAAGGTTTATTTGTTGATTGGGAATCTATCTTTCCAACTTTTACCCACAAGAGCACGTGGATTGTAGTACTCCGTATGGAACAAAACCACTCCTATGCATTTCCTTTTGTGAGGGTCAAATTTAATGTGCTTACCATCATGGTAAAATTTAAGGTCCTTACTATAATGGTACTTTAGCACTTTTATATTTTATGCTTTCCGTTTTTCTCCCAACACCTTTAGTATTTCATTTTAATTATTTTAGTCCTAAAAAGATCTTTTGTTATTCTGTTCTTGGATTTTATGATTTTTCAAAAAAATTAATTATATCACCTATTATATTTTATATTTAAAAATTATTAAATATAATAAAAATTTAATTAATTTAAATTTTTAATTAAACAAAAGATATTTTATCATCTAAAAATAAAGTGATGGGTTCCTTATATTACATTTATAATAGTATGTATGTTTTAAATTATATAGCTTAACCCTATAAAAGGGTAGAAAGATAATATATTTTTATGATTGTATAATTATATTTTCTGAGTTCCGAAACTTTTAGGTAAAACCACTCGAATTATATATTAAAAAAATACATATGATCAAATAAATTATATAATATTAAAAAATTATAATAAAGTGTTATCGACATTGTAAATCTGCATTTTTATTTAAGGGTGCGAGAGTACCAACCAAATCAAAACAAAACAAACTATCAAAAATACGAAATTGATTGTAGGAACTACCAATTTCCTCGTAACTATATATCATCTACATCGGAATAAAAAAATAATAATTTTTTTCCATACATTAAATATTATTAATAAAAAAAAAATTAACTAAAAAAACTCATTTAAAGTTTTATTCTTAAGCAAGTAAGATAAATTAAATGTTTTTTATTTAATAGATTATATTTTTTAAAGGAAATTTATATTCAAGTATGTACAATTCTAAAGTTAATATAATTTATTAGATTTACACTGTAATATGGATAGGATAGATTACTAGGGTTTGGTTGGGTAAAATGTTTTGTTTGATGTATAACTTTAGTTTAAATCTCAAGATCTAGTAAAATAGTATATTATGCCACACCATTGACTACTTTGAAAAGTTTAAAGGATGAAAAAACAAAATTATAGTTACAGTAAGAAGTAAGATTTGAACTTATAAGATTCCTCTATGAAAAAAAATATAATATGAATAAGTTTCATTTCAATTTTTATATAAATAATTTGTTTTTAATATAAGAAAGGTCTAAAATCACCTATTTATGATTATGATATAATATAGATAATTTTTGTTATAATACTATTATAATTATAATATAACATAAGATCCATTTTAGTTTTATATAATATTTTTTTTTTTTTTTTTGTATGATACAAGAAATCTCTAATAAGTGTTGAAAATCACCTATGACAAATTTAAAACTGTTGGACAAACTATTCAATTTCAAATCACTAGTTAGAAGGCCCCATTACATCCACGAAGAATATAACTTCATTTATTGCACCTTTGTAGTTCGCCTTACTTTAAAAGAAAAAAATCAACCAAAATTTTTAGTTTTATTACAATTTCACCAACTACAAGTCTGACACCAAATTTTTTTAGTTTTCTACAGTTCTTTATAACAACAATATTTTTTTTTTGTCCTCCCTAATTTATTTAAACAATAATCATTTTCCCATTCCTCCATACTCCATAATTTACTTAAACAATAATCACTTTTCCACATTCTACAATTGGTAATACTTAAAACAAATTGATCTAAATAAAAATATATTGTTATATTAATTTATACATTCAAATGTGAAAGCTTCTCTCAAACCCAAACCACAAAGGTTGCACAAAGCTTCAACCATATAAAAAGACTAGTTGCTTTTGAAGATTAAATGATATTATGGTCTTGCAAACCTAAAAAACTTCTATAATCTCTAATTTACTAGGTGAAGAAAAAGTCCACTAAATCGTTTTATGAGGACGACTTATCCTTTTTGGGTATGCACTTTCAACTACCAACTGGCTTATCCTTTATAAACATAAATGATATTATTCGGCCTATTCTTTATAGGCATAAATGATATTATCTGGCTTATCTTTTTTTGGGTATAAATAAATAATTTGTTTTTTAATGCTTATAAACAGCAGGACGACTTTAGCTTCTCAAGAAACCCAATTCAAATCACCATAAAATATATTTAGTTTTTAATATTTTTAATATTATTGTGAATTTAATTTGGAGACCAGATCAGGCCTTCAAGATCAAAATATTAAATAAATTTGAGAGATTCCAGGTCTAGAATTTAACCCCGGTCAAGTTAGTGGTGGACCAAATGAGTCACGGCACTGGTCCCTGTTCCCAGAACAGCTTTTCAACACTAACGGATCTTTAATTGGGAAGAAACGGCCGACTAATGCCGACAAATCCTCGTTAAACGACGGCGACTCCCCTTCTCCCGTCAATACATGGCAAACACCAGCTCATTCCATTTTACTGTACCTGCTCGCCAAGTACGTACTCTACTCTGCGAGCAGAGCAGCAACGAGTGCATGGAAACCAAGGTGCACATGTGGTGAGGTCACGGGGTCGAGTCTCTCCTAGGCCCGTAGCCATAACACATTAGAAAAGCAAAACTCAGACTCCCACGTTTCCACGTACATTCTCCGTGTTCGCAAAGATTTCCTTCAGAATCCCCAAAATTATAATTATAGAACTAGAAATCTACAGTGGCACCCACGTCGAGAAATCGGCATTAAAGTCTGCAGGGGAAGTTCAGAAGGCTCTTGAAGCATAAATCATTGCTGGAGAAGCGTACTTGGATGTGCGCATTGCAATATGCTAGAATTGCAGGAGACAATGCAGGTCTTTATGGATCCAGCCAGGTAGTAGAAGGCCAATGACAATTGGGTTCCCTTGCATTGGATTTCTGATCAGATCTGGAGAGTGCCCATGTCCTTGCATTGCAGCAGAAGTATGGAATCAGCAGCAACAGCAGCAGGGTATAGGAGGAGGAGGGTGCTGGCATTGAGTGTGTTGTTTATGCTTGTAGGGTCTTCCTTGGGATTCGATGGTGACACCTCCAGCAGATCGGGAATTGGGGGAGTGGGAACCCTGGGACTACCCCCCGAGACCTCCAGAAGGGTTTTGCATGAGCCCCTGTTCCCATTGGGAGAGCCCCCTGCGCCGGCTCCGGCCCCAGCTCCAGCAGTTCCAGTGGTCGAGCCTCCACCGAGAATTCCCTTCACTAACCAGCCGTTTTTCCCCCTGTCCACGCCGCCTCCGCCTTCGGATCTATCTCCCGCCGTCACTGGACTTCCGGCGAATCCGAGGCAAGATTTAGGCAGCAAGGGCGGCGGGAGCAGCAGAAAAAAGAATGTTGTGATTGGGGTGGTTGTGAGCCTGTGTGCAATTGTGGTCCTGTGGGGATTGATGTTTTTCTTGCATTCTCGGAGGAAGAGGAGGAGGGAAGAGGCGTGGGTGGCTCATAATGTTTTTCTGGACGAGACCCCACTCAGGGGCGAGGGCGCCCAGAACTCCGGCGGCGGGGGGTCTGAGAATTTGAGAGTTTTCCAGGCGGCTGCCCCCGTGACCGCCAAATTGGCGGTCAATGGGGGTTCGGATTTTCTCTATTTGGGTACCATGGACCCTCTTTCCAATACCCATTTGAGTTCCAATGGTGATAGGGATAGAGATAGAGATAGGGATAGGGATGTCCAGTCTGTGAATGATGACACCCATATCCTCCACAACACGCGAAACAGCAACTTTGATGAGAAAAATAATGATGTTGGTGGTGGTGCTGATAATGATGAGAAGGGCAATGCCCCAAAATTTAGAATGCCGAATGGTGGTGTTGTGGACCAATTCCAGAGGAGGAGGAGCAGCCCTGAAGTTCACCCTCTCCCTCCCCTGGCGAAGAGGCCACCATCCCATCACCGCACTTCTGTCGGTTCTGACTCTTCTGATGATGAATCCTTTTACTCGCCCAAATGCCCCTCTTCGTCTTCCTCTAGAAGCAACAATGACAGTAGTAGCCCCAGAATGTCGGTGTGCAAGAGGCTGTTTCCTCCTTCCCCTCCAAAGGAACAGCAGCAGCCTTCCATAGTGTCTTTGAAATCAGAATCCACACATTCCTATCCTTCTTCATCAAAAACATCTTCGCCTGCCTCGACTCCTTCTCCATTGGACAGTCCTCCTGCCTCGTCTCCTTCTCCATTGGACAGTACTCCCTCTCCACCCATCACCCCCACCGTGTTGCCACCTCCAATTCGGGCCCATTTGCATTCAAATTCATCGTCACCTCACCATTATCCTCCTCCTCGGCGCAATCCCCCACTGCCACCAAATGCCGAAACCAGGCCTCCTCTGGCTCCTGCTCCCATCCATCAATTCAAGGCTCCTTCTCCTCCTGTCAGCCACCAATCCAAGACCTCTACCCCCTCGCCTGCTGGCCACCAATCCAATATTCCTTCTCCTCCACCACTCCCACCCCGACCACTATTCCAATTTCCTCGGATCTCTCCCTCTACAGAACCCAAGCCTCATCCAAACTCATTCCCAGCCACACCACCCAAGGAAAACACTAGTTTCTCATTGCCACATTCTTCACCTGCCAGAGAAAAATCCAATTCCAAATCATCATTATGTACTCCTTTGCCCAACAGGGTATCGCCATATTCTTCTCCCATGAGAGAGAAATCTGTTTCACAGTCACCGTCCTCAACAGCATCCAGCAGGAAATCACATTCATCTCTACCTCCTCTCCCCACAAGGCCTACCCCACCATTCTTGTCTTCCTCAAGATCTGGTAGGCAATCACAGTCACCACTGCCATCATCCAACTGCCCACCTCCACCACCCCCTCCAGACGCACTTCCTCCTCTGCCTTCACGCCCTTCCTACCGGCCTCACTCAGGGTTGTACTCTACAAGAATGGGCCAACCTTTGCAGTCTCTTGCGCCAACTTCAGACCACTCACCTGAGCAACAGAATACACCAAGTTCAGATGGGACTCCGCGGCCTAAGTTGAAGCCATTACACTGGGATAAGGTTAGGGCAAGCCCGGACCGAGCAATGGTCTGGGACCAACTTAAATCAGGATCCTTCAAGTAAGAATTACTCTGATCTGATCTGCGTGAAGTTGGGATATAAGGATTAATCCTGTTTGCAATAGGATCTATAATGCAGTATCCTTACATTTTCACAAAACAACTATTTTCTTAACAGTTTCTTCTTGTTGGGTATGCAAAATCTACTATTTCAAAAATGCTCCAGGAAAGTTGTATCTTTACAAAAATTTATTTCTTAAACTTGCGTGTTCAGGTTGAATGAAGAAATGATAGAGACTCTTTTTGTCTACAACACTCCAACTCCGGTGAAAGGGGAAACGACCAAACAATCAGTTACTCCTCCTCAGAACCAACGCCTTCTTGATTCCAAAAAATCTCAAAACATAGCTATACTCTTGCGGGCATTGAGTGTTACCAAAGATGAAGTCTGTGATGCACTACTGGAAGGTAAGTTCTTTGCACTAATCCTGTCCCTTTTTCATACTCTGGTACAAACTACAATTATATTAGCTACAGTGGCAAACAATGCTTAGCCAGTGGAGCAGAACACCATTTTATAGCCAATGCATTGCCCATTGCTTTCCGTGCAGTAACATGGACAAAAGATAATATCCATGTTCTTATTCTAATTGGCATTAGTGACTACAAACTCTAGTGACAAACAATGCGTAGAAAATCGAGCAGAATATCATTTTGTGACCACTGTATTGCCTGAAAAAAATATTGTTTGTTTAAATCAATGTTGCCACGTAGCCTGCATTTAGCCCCTACTATAAGCAAGGGAGATATTGGTGGCTTGCTTGTTTCTGAAATATAATTTGCTATAACAAGTAATTTTAAAATTGATAAAAGCAAGGCAGGAAGAGATTGGAAATTATCTAACTGCAATTAACGGACAACCAAGAATTCATTCCATACAATGTAGAAATTGCATTGTTTATTACTCAAATTTCTATACTGACAGTGCTCTACACAAGCAGAGATTAAGACCGACATCATAGTTTCTGGTTAGTATTGCACTCTAGAGGATGGACATTGAACTAACTTAATTTTGAATCCAATGCATAAATCTGTCAAGTGCGCTATCAATTATGGATAAGGGCTGGCAATCTCCATCTTTTTCCTGCTATGTATTATCTTGCCAATGAAGAAGAGTGCTTGTTAATTGGCATTATATACCCTAATAATAGAACATTTGATAGGCTGTTTGACATTGAGCAATTGGTGATTGTGTTGACTACATGGGTGGTTGCAGTCCCTAGCATTTGCAGGGTAAGCCTAAACCAATAAAGGCTAATATTCCATTCTTATGCACGACAATTGACAAGCATTCTTATGCACGACAATTGACAAGTATTCTTATGCACTAACTTACAGGCAGGTTGGAGCTATTTGATAATGTCTAGCCTTTAAAAAAGTTACACAGCATTATCACTAGCATTTCCACTTCATAATAAGATCGCCTATTTGATTATCCAGTGGACAATTGCAACTATTCTAATATATACTTCTTTCTCTTATGGGAGCTTTACTGTGTTTTCTGAATATTGGGGCCTTGCATCATATTGGAGTCATCATGGTAGTAATTTATGTTGGAAGTAATGAGTGTTATTATATGCTTCATTGCAAGTTGGCATTTCTGTTGAAAGTTATGTCTGGAGCAGTCATTTTGAAATTTAGTGTAGCTTATGTCTTTATCCTCCCTTTATGATTTATTTTTGCTGAAAAAAAGTTCCTAAAGAACAATTTTTTAGTTTGTGAATTTTATAGGCACTATAGGAAGATATTTCTTGATTGTTGGGTAAAACGTAAGAGTAGTTGTCTTCCAAGTTTTCAATGGAAGCATATAGAAATTTCATTTCAGTCCATTTGCTGGAGAATAAGTAGAGAGATTAATTGATTGTTGGCTTATGTATGCTAAGGAAAGTGGATTGTTTGAGCAGTTCACTTTATGCCACTATGCCACTATGTTGTATGGATTATTATTTCTTCTACCGACTTATATTGTATGGGAAAGAACCATGAAATCAGTATTTATATACAGAGAAATGGGAAAGGCAAAAACCAAATTAAAGAGCAATTTGGGGTAATTTTAAAGAAGATTTCTAAGGAGATTTTCCAGATCATGGGTTTTTGCAATATTACACATTTTGGCAAGTTAGCAGTCCTTTTGGGTCATCAGAACAACAAAATTACGTTGAAACTTGAACAGAAACGTATGCTAGTGATGGCATTTAGAAATCATATTCATTCCATGGAGAATTCTATTTTTTTATTGAAAAGAGAAATGGGCAGAAGTAACATTCCTGTTGAGATTACAAACCCAGGCCCCATACACACCAAAGTTCAAACTGATCTATGGAGGAGTATTTTTCATGAGGATACATTAGGCTGTATCCTTATATTCAATTTCAAGTGGAGCATAAGCAATCAATAAGAATTTTAACTTTCGTAAGTTTGTTCTTGTGAAAAGCAGATGGGTTAATTGTTCAAATACTGGTTAATATTTCTAATTGCTTAAGATGTCTGCACATGATTCCTAACTTATAAAATCAATTAACTTCTCAGTTTTAAATTAACAAGAAACACATTTGACAGAAATATAAAAATTCATTTATTGCATTCATGTACTTTAACTAAACAATAGTTCCACATCCTTTAATCCATTGTAGCATTTAATTTTTTGTGCAAGTCCATTCTGGGACAATGATAAATTTCAGTATCCACATACCAGAGCTTTTAGCACCTGTGTTTCATTGGAAATTCTTGATTTGTTCTATGGTTAGAATGCAACTCATTTCTGATCACTTGATCCTAATTTTGATGAATCAGCATATTATGAAGTCTTCAAAAAAAACTCTTAATATGATTAGTAGATGGACTCTGCAACTGCATTAGACGAAGCCATTTTTACCTACTATTAGTAACTTGAGAGATATTTAATCTAGGACATAATTTACTATTTTATGTTTCAAGTGGTGAAAATTGGTTTGGTCTTTCAAATGTTTTGAACCTGGTTAAACATGTTTTTGATGATTTCATTAGATTAAATCAGTCTCTATTTCTCAGTTCTGCATTTCTATTGTAACTATGGTTTAGTTTTTGAAATACTAACAATTCTGGTCTGTGGTAGCGTCTCTTGATTTTTTTTCTTTTATATTTTATATTATCATTTTTATTTGCAGTTGACCTTGTATATTTATTTCAGAAGTTTAATTTATCAATATGTCCATGTTACAAAATTAGTGTACAATCTAAATCATGTGCGAGTAAATTTCCTCTCCATGAATGATCCCAGAGGCATTTGCCTTGTTGTGCCTTCTAAATACCCATGTGTGTAAAACAACCATTTGTTTTGCCACCATCAAATTTTATTTATTTATTTATCTCTAGCATTATTATTTGCTTGCTATTTTGAAAATGAGTGACTTAGTTCATGGTGCTTGTTGACAACCATTTACTGATTAAGTCATGAAACGCTAAATTAAAACTAGTGTTCATGATGTTTCAGAGTAAAAGAAAGGGTAGATCATGAGGTACTTTAAGAACAGCAGATAGTGCACTGGGCTCGACAGTCATCAAAAAATTGGAATATAAAAATCAAGAATTGGAATTTCACCAAAAAAAGGGGGATTTTTCATTCCTTGATAAGCTGACCTTCTTGACATCTCAATAATAGTCAAATTTACATCAAGTATTAGATTAGATATAAACTTCAAATAAAGTCCAAAATTTACATATACAAAGTTGAAATTATGTGGAAGATGACCTTCATGGCAGTAACTAAATCGTGAATTTTGCAATAATAACACTCTTCTAGTCTCAAAGCCTGTCATATGCTGAAATATATACCCCACTTATGCTTATATGCTCAAGTGGAAAAAATTTAGAGCTTAGATTGTGGCCATCAAAGTCCTCACACCATATGCCTAGAATGTCTAATTCAAACTTATTAAAATGAGAAATCAAGGTTGAAAGTACAAATATTTAAGAATATGAAAGTGGTTGTAATAAAGCTTAGTAGTTAGAAAGGTATCTAGTAATAAATTCTTTCATCACCAAAATGGCAAATGAAATCGAAAGAGGTCTTCATTATTCTTATTCTTTTTGAGCTCTAACCAGATTTTATTTTGGATAGGTAGTTCAATGAACGTCCTCTTTATGAACAAATACAATTACTTCCATCACTTTCAAATTAGCGACAATGGACACATATTTAAAAAAAATCCTTTTTCAGGTAATACCTAACTACATGTTAAGGCATATGGGCAAAATTTGTTGCTCGTAACTGCTAACCTGTAATAGTATCCCATGAAAGTGCACCTCTCTCTTCCTTGCATCTATATAAGCTTGGACAACCTTTATAGGCACTATCTATGGCTTCATAGTTCATACATATAAAGATATTAGGAGGTCTCCCCTATCCACCATGCAAAGGACCTTTAGCAGTGGCTCTGAGATTCTTATTTCTTCACGAGCAACCTCCCATGAGACTTCATCAAACACAATATTCGCAACACAGATGACTGCATTCTTGCTATGGCTTGATTGTATTCACTTCTGGCCAGCAAACATACTCTTCAGATTCAGATTTTGATTTCATAATATCCGAAGAAGATGAAATATATGGTAAAACATTTTACAATAGATGAGAGAAGCTCATTTTCATATATGACTTCAAGTTGAGAACCTATACATGCTTGTAATTTGTAAATATATTTATTTATATAATTGCCCTCGTCTACAACTATTGTCACTGACCCAAGCTTTGCAATATCCTCTAACATGAGGTCTATATTGTGTACCGCACATGGGGTCAAGATAATAGTGAGTTTGTACCATCCATTTAGTTTAAGCTGTAGATCATTATAAGTCATCAACTTCACAACATATTTCTTCTTGATCCCAGATACAATTGACTCTAGCAGGTCAGAAAGAAAGTGGACATATTTTACTTCTGCTGCAGTATCAAAAGATCAAAGAAAATTACTACTACACTTGCAAGAGACAAAAAAATTCACAAAATTTTTTGTTTTACCATTGGGTCATCCATTAGACATTATGGTTCATCCTGTCCTTTTCAAAGAGGTGGGCTGCAGAAAATGTAGTGTTTGCATTCTGAAGAATGATTTCTATGTCCTCCTTTTAGGTCCTTGGACTAAGGGCCTTGAACCTGCACCACAAATAGCAATGCCTTTGGCCCTACCTGTCAATGTGGAGATCTGGCATTGTCAAAGGGCATGTCTGAAAAATACAAAACTGCCTTATGGCTTTCTCATCAGCTTGCACTTTCATCCAACAGCTGCTTGCAAATGCAGTTTGTACTTTAAATAGTATGGGCACTGGGGAGCAGAAATACTACAAGCATGAATACCGATAGTAGGTGAAAAAGTTGTCACTGAAGGGCCAGGAATGGAAGTGGAATGAAAAAGAATAGAAGAATCGTTACTAGCCCTCTTTAGCCTTGTACTGTTTGCTATAGGAGAGGAAAATTTCCTCATTGGAGTGCTAAACTGTGTTCTGTTATATCTTTAGTTCTTCTCTTTGTTTGCCTAATATGCACCTCAAATCAGTTAATTTGTTTGATGATCTCATAGGAACATTAGGGTATGGCACTGTATCATAAGCCTAATATCATTAGATTGTGGTATGATTGATACACTTGTGTTCATTACATTCTACTCTACCCCCATTAAGGTTTTAGCAAATCAACCGTGTAAAGTCCTTGGGGTATTTGAGATTTATTGATTTTTCTGTTTTATTTTTTGTAAGTTAATATTAAAGAAAACATCAAGGAAGGTCCTAAACAGCCTAAGTGGTTCTGTTCTTTTCCAAAGACATGCATAGAAATTGTAGGAAAATGCTTCTCTAATCTGTACAATAAAAATGATTTACAGATGGCCCATACAGATGCAAAAATATGGGTTTCCAGAGGGACAAAACTGTTTTGACTCCTAGTTTAATTATTGAAAAAATAAATTGAACTAATTGTTTTAGGACTGCATGACTTCAAAGTGCAAAAGGGTCAGTAAGAAGAAACCCCTATAAATGTGACTGGGGATCATTTTCTCAGAACTGACATAAAAAAACATGATATGAAGTAAACCCTTTGGCATTATTCTTGTTTTAGGCAATGCAGTTCACAAAAGAGGTGAAGCTGTGATTGTGGTGAAAAAACCAAAATAAAGAAAATCTGATAATGGATTTAACCACTGTGATGTATGATGGGAAAGGAGACATTGCCCAGGACTTCATCGCCGAGGCCCATTCTCACCAAACTCTTGTGACCAATTACCAAACTGAATATTGTTTCAACAAATTCCATTGAACATGAGTTGTCACCAAAATAAAGTGATTTGAGGTTACAAGACGTGTTGCCAACACCAAAGAAACTTAGGATAGCACAAAAGAGGCATCAAGGCAAAATTGACTTGCAGAATTTGAGGCCATTAAAATTAAACTTGCAAAATATAACATACCATTTGAGAAAAGCAGAATAGTGCCATGCTGTTAGAGAATAGATGTTAATATAGCCATAAATGCCATGCCACTTGTTGGTTGGTTCAGATTGTTGCCAAATGAATAGCTCTCAGGAGACAACTACGACCCACCTACTGCCAGCCATCCCAAGAATATTATAAAAGCAAACATGGACAATAACTGTTGTCTGATGTGTATGGTCATTAGCTGATGCAAGTGTGTAGTATGGATGTGCTAACCTGCAGTTGGAGCAGACATCCTTATAACCATTAAGAATCAGAGAAGTAGAAACAATTCAAGGAAGCTGGCTGTTGGCTATGAAAGTGTTATGCAGACCAGATTTGAGAAAATGCAACTAGGCCTAAAGTGGAAAACTGAAATGTCCTAAGAGTTGTAGAATGCAGGTAGATCACCTTGATACTTCATGGTTAGGAGTGAGAGAAAGATGCTGGAGAATTGAGAAAGAGATAGATGACTGAAAATTGAGTTCCTATTGAATTCAGTGAAGCCTAAGTACCAGTGTCTGGAAAAGTAAGAGATTAAGAATCTGAGGCACTGACAGGCCGTCAGAGTATAAAAGCAGCTGAGGTACCATATCAACAAGCATCAAGCAAGATGGGTGACATGTGAGATAGTTCTGCACATTCTCTTGCATTTTTTTTGTATTTCATTATCACATGGTTTTCTCATTACCTCATATAATACTTATAAGATTGATAATGACCATCACTATATGATTATGTACACACCTGAGAATTAGTTTTTGATCCTTTTGCAGGAATTGGATGGAATCATAATAGTTAGGGCTCCATACTGTGCTTTAGATTTGGGTTGAAAATTACATCATTTGTTTGTATACTATGCGTTATTATGTCTATTATATTATTATTTTTTAAATGCATCACATATTAATCATTGAGAAAGAATCACATCCACTAAACTATACATGGGAAAAAGTGCTTATCTAGTCAGTTTATTATTGCAATCTTACTGTTCGTTCTGGAGGAATATGAATTTGTTTCCTGGAAATTTCAAACTACTCCAGGTTATTGTTTACATCTGTAGCAAGATTTGGCAAATTTAATCTAAAACATTTGACTTCTGTCAAACTTGAGTGCCAGTTGCATAAAATCTGATCACTTTAGTCAACACAAAAAGCGAACAAATTCAATAATGCATATTGGGTATTTATGTGGGCATAAGGTAGACTTGTTTTTGTATACATTTCAAGTTGTATTATAATTAGTTTGTATTTGTCTTTTATTTATCTGAAATTATAAATATATTTGCACACTGTTAAGTTTTTAACCTATGTTGTCAGAAACGAGAAACAAGAAATACAACCACAATGACAGTGTGACAAGAAACAAACTTGTCGAGGTTGCAGCATAAAAGTTGATTTTTTTTTTTTTTTTAATATAAGCGAAAAACCCCTTGCGAGGCCGCCTTGGTCTGAGAGACCACGATCAGGGGGTTCTACACCGTCAAAGTCACCTGGGAGTCGCGCCCGACCCTGCCCGTACCAACATTATCAATTGGATTTTTGGTACCCAATTCAACTTTTTTGGTAGGGTGGAGATTCGAACCTGGGACCTCCCTTGGAGGATTGCCCTCTCCTCTCCAACTCACCTACAACACCTGAGTTCATAAAAGCTGATTTTCACTTAAACATATTAATGTGTATAACTAATGACAAATTTACAAAGTTTACCATCAACAATACCTCTCATTGCATTATTTTTAAATATATCCACAAAAATAAATCACAAGAATACCACAATGACTATAATGATACCTAACAAAGCAACCGTACTGATCACAATAATACCTTGTAACAGTTGTATTATGTTTGTTATTGTTTAAAACAGTGTAAAGTCTCTGCAATGCAACAAACCTTTCAAGAAAGGTGTTTCTTTGAAGAAATGGGTTGCATACATTAGACTGTTAAACAAGGTCTATAGGTCATGTTTCGTGCAACATACCTTTTAACATGGGGAACTTTATAGAACTTTTTACCATCTGCCAAATTTCTTCCAAACTTTAAATTTGTCCTACTTGAATTCAAACATGAATCATGTGACCAAAGTTCTTTACCATACAAATTTTATAAGTACTATATTCTGCGGGCTTTTTAATCCCTTATATCATCTATGCAATTATTTTGGAATGCACTCTTCACTGCCAAAAGTATCTATTGTGGATCTCAATGTCGACAACATGGGTATTTTTAAGAGAGCGAGCAGAGAAAGATATTTTAGTTTGACACAGAGCTTGGAAGAACTGATTATGTTTGCATTCTCCTTTGTTGCAGGGACATCTGACAATTTAAGTACAGAGCTACTGGAAACTTTATCCAAAATGGCACCATCAAAAGATGAAGAAATTAGACTGAAAGCCTATAATGGCGATGCTTCCAAGCTTGGTCCTGCAGAGCGATTTCTAATGGCATTGTTAGATATTCCTTTTGCCTTCAAAAGAATTGATGCCATGCTGTATAGGGCCAATTTCAAAGAGGAGATCAATTACATAAGAAATTCCTTCAAGACATTAGAGGTAAATAACATGCTTTACTTTTCTTCATGCCAAAGTGAAGGAGGTGCTTGATCACACAAGGAAGTGGGGAGCAACACACCAAAAAAAAAAGAAAAATGAAAACTATGCATGTATTAGTGTTTCAATTGTTTCATTCCATTGTTTTCTTTTGTGCAGGCAGCATGTGAAGAATTGAGATCAAGTCGTCTATTCCTGAAGTTGTTGGAAGCTGTTTTAAAGACAGGTAATCGGATGAATGTTGGTACAATTCGTGGGGATGCCCAAGCTTTTAAGCTTGATACCCTTCTGAAACTAGTGGATGTCAAAGGTACAGATGGGAAGACAACATTGTTGCATTTTGTTGTCCAGGAGATCATAAAAGCTGAAGGCATGCGTGTTGCAAGCACTGATGAACAACCCCTCACAGATTTTACATGTGATACTATAAATGATAAATTGGATGCTTTCAGTACAGAGGGGAAGAGTCAGAAAGATAAAGAAGATGATTATAGAAAAGTTGGATTACAAGTTGTTGCTGGCTTGAGCACTGAAATGGCCAATGTAAAGAAGGCAGCAGGAGTAGACTCGGATGCCTTGTCCATGTCTGTGTCAAAGCTTGCAACTGGTTTGGGCAAGTTAAGAGAGATATTGCAAACAGATGTCACAAGACAAACAAAAGATGGTAATGTGGATGGGAGTTCTAAAGAAGGAAACTTCTATAGGGCCATAGAATCATTTTTGGAACAAGCCAATGAGGATATACGTCAAGTACAAGATGAGGAAAAGAAAGCCTTCTCTCGAGTGAAGGAAATCACAGAATATTTTCATGGAGATGCAGCCAAGGAAGAAGCTCATCCTTTACGTTTTTTTGTAGTTGTGAGGGACTTCCTAAGCGTGCTGGACCAGGTATGCAGAGAAATAGGCAGAACACAGACAAAGAATACTCAAGGTTCTATTCGGCCTAACCCAATTTCAGCCCCAATTTCAGTCCCAATTTCTGTCCCAGTTTCGTCCCATGTATTTTCTCGTCCTATTGCAAGAGGTTACTATGACAGAAGGCCTGATTTTGATACTTCCAGTGATGGAAGCTCATCTCCATAACATTTGGTATGATGTTTTTTTCATCTTCTTTAAGGGGTGGTTTCTTCTGTGAACTCTTACTCCCTTTCTGTGGGAGGGACATATTAGCATTGCAGATCAAAGAATGTGTCGGAACCATAAGCCTAAACAAGGAATATGTTGAGTGACAAATTAATAGTCCATGTATTTTTTGGTTTTGGTTAATCAGTCCCTAGTTTCAGTGTAACATAATATTTAGGAAGTAGAAAGTACTCGAGGTATTAAATTGCGGCATTTTGCTGCATGTAAATTCAGTTAATTTTAGAATTCTTTCGGCTACCAATACAAAAAGAAGCCCAAAGCCCAATGCAGGAATTCATTGTTGATCCCTCATTGGAATCTGTAACTGTCTTTATGGATGCAAAATTTTATCCTTGAGATATAATTGAAATTCACTTATTCATTATGAAAGAACAGGTTCAATTATTCCTTGACATCTTCCCCAACCAACAACGAGAGCAACATCAGGTTCCCAGAGAAACATTTGGCTTCTTCTAAAGCATGTCATTTGTTTAGTGCTGGTGGACAATGACATTGAACTGCTGCTTTATTTGTTGTTTGTTAGTTATGTTTATTCTTTTCACTATGTTCCAACCATTTAAAATAAATACACAAAAACATGGTGTTTCATTGCATTTTTTTTTTTGGGGAAGTCACCAAAAACTTAGGTATCATATTTTGCCAGCTACCTTTGAGATAATGCTTCTGTTAACTTAGGAGACTTGATTTCCAGTCATTGCGGGTAAGTCTTTCTATTATGTAAAATACATCAAGGTACAATATTTTAATGAAAGACATGTCCCTGTGGAGGAAGCTAATGGATTTGATTGATATTGGGGTCGTAGGTGCATACTTTTGTTGGAATCCTCCCAAGTATGAATTTCAGCTCTCTTTTTTCAACAATGATGAATTGGACTTGAGAAGGCAAATATCAAGCTTTGCCATTTTGTTTTAAACGGGACTTTAAGAACTATTTGCCAGACAATAAGAAAATCATATGATATTACATGTGTTTTTCACTTGTAGATGTTATCTGGAAATATATGGGGATACAGATATTGACTTCAATACTTTGCGGTGATTTCTTTTGCATGAAGATTGTTCAACAACCTGTTGGCCGCAAGATCATTTGAAGTACAAGACATTATTTGGTTTTGCTTTTAGGAGTTTAGTGTTCTTGAGGAGAACCTTCACTAGGACAGGAAGTAGTGGTTAGACCAACCGAAGATTTTGCTTAATAACAAAAGTTGCATTATTGTTGTCTTATTTGCACTTCTCACTTGCATTGCTCTATAGTTACAAATCTGAACATCTCTTCCCCACTTGCGTTATGGTCATGCTGCGAGCATATGGTGTCTTTTTTAAGGCCACATGGACTCTTCTTAAATATATGAACTATAGCTTGCTTTATAACTAATTTTTGCTTGCAGCTAAACGCATATTGTCATCTAACGTAGATCATATTTGTTAAATATGCTGTTCCAGCTCATGTATACTTACAAAAACCTTTTGTTGGTTCTTCACCAGGGTTAAGTTTGATATCTTGTGCTTTGGTCAAGTTCGAGTGGGAACCAATTTAATGCAATATCAGATATCAAGTTCGAGTGGGAACCAATTTAATGCAATATCAGATATCTAAATAGGAAAGGAAAAGTTTGGCTTCAACAAAGAGCTTTCTTAAATTTAACTAAAAAATGACAAATGAACATATAATTGAACTTCTTGATTGAGGCAGTCAAGACCATAATAATGCTTTAGTAGTATGTAATTTATGCCTTGGCACAGGGTTCAATATTCACATATTTCTTAAAGAGAATCAAATGCCTGCTATTAATACGTGAGGGCTTCCTTGCTAAACAATAAACCTAAACCTACCAGTGGTAGCTAAAAACATTTATATAGCAGCATCTAATATAATCTCTGATGTAAGCTGCAAGCTTACTGCAGTAGTAAGGGCTTTGATTTCTCTTTGAGAGGTCTAAGGTTCAAACCCCACTCAATACGAGGGGACCATGACCCCTCATAAAAACATGTGTAAATTCATTGAAAAAAATATTACTTCTGATGCAGTTATCAGTACTGTAGAAGACCTCTGAGTCAACATTTTTTAACAGGAAATAGGAAAAATGGCCTTGCTCTCTCATACAAACAAAGACCTATATGTGCTCTTTCTGGTCCTGCACTCCTGATATGCAGTTCTGAAGAGGAAATAGAGCTTTAAAAAATATCATTGGTTTGAGCTATGAGTCTTAATCTGGTTGTGTGAAGTGTTAGCTTTTTTATTGCATCTTTTTACTACTCTTTTGTTGCATTATTTTCCATTTCAGATCTTTTGTTGCATTATTTTCCATTTCAGATTAAATGTTTGACATTTCATCAGGTTCAATTTTTATGGCTGATATCTGGCAGACTTAAAATAGCCCCGTTATTGAATACCTAGTGGGTTATTGGTATAGTCCCGATATTTTTGAGCAGGTAAAATCAAGATGATCTTGCCTCAAGACTATAAAGGCGATGCAATCTCTCTCTTTCTTCAACAATGTACAAACAAGCATGATCTATATCCATTAAAATGCCTAACTAGTCAGTTTTCCCATTGGGTAGCATACCTCTGTGTTTTGGAATATCATGGCAAAGTTTCCAATGTATCAAACATGCATCCCTAAGAATCAAGATAATATAATTTTGAGGCTTCTGAAATAGGACAACTATTCCACAAGAGATCAAGAGCTACACAGTTTTAATAACCAGCAATCACACAGACAAAAACTTGACAACAAAATGTCAATCAATAAAAATTGATAAAAACATGGCAACAAAATGCAATTTGTAGCAATTCATTGAAACGAACTATTTTCCTACCATGAAACAAATTAAGCCAGCATAGATGGGGCTGCATTTGAAACATATGAAATTAATAGCTATGTGATCACACAGAATTGAAAAGCGATATCATTACTCTTTCATTGACCATGCACTAAGAATCGTGTCACAAAATTTGGATGGAAAGTAGATCTCAACATTGAAATACGTTCCTCTGCATGCAAATAAAATATTCTGAATCTGTGATGTAATTGTCATTTTCTTAGGATTTCATTCGTGGATTTGAGCTTCCAGGTTTATATCGACAACCCTGTAATTGTTGTTTTGTTTTATGTCTCCAGCAAATAAACATTATTCACAGAAGGGGAAAAGAACAAAAATAGAACGTGCCAACAAAATTGTTACAAAGCAAAAGTGGATAATGTGCACAAAATAAAGCTCCAAACGGGCACAAAAAGGGCAAAATAGTTTCAGCCAAATCTAGTCATGCCAAGATATTTGGTTATCTATGATAAAGTGGCAGAGATAATTGCAGATGTTCCAACTTGATGTGCTAGTATCAATGGTATACTAAAATTCAGCAAAACCTTTTGACTAGATATTTATGATGCACTGTTTGGTCTGGCTGTGGGAAATGACCATCAAGAAGCAGCAGCTAATTCTGGAATGATAAGTTTTCTCAAGTTTTGTTGGTTTCAAGCATTATAATGTGAATGCTTGTCTATTCTTAGTTCATGTGTGATGGTAGGTTGGGTGATTGCTACCAACAAGTTTATCATTCATCCAGGAGTTTGTGCCAGGTATTTATGGCGGTGAAGTTCCATTATATATCTTCATTTAAGATTGCCTTACGTGTGGAATTGTGACTATATGGTGGTTTCTTGTTTACCAGCTCATGTTCTATAGGTGGTTTCCTGTACCTGGAACTGAATGTTACCATATGATTGGAAGTGAACTCTAAGCAAAACCCAGCAAGGGTTCACAAATGTGAAAAAAAAAAACAGTGTTTAAGCACAAAGTCATGGATTCCAAAACACCACAAGATCGTTATCAACAAATCACACCATCAACCACACAAATTAACAAGATGAACTCTTGTGAGTACTGAAAGGCCGGTTTACATTAAACGTATTCTAGCATCCCCAAACCAGATTAGAGGGGGCATGAAGATATTATCCTTTATACCCCATAATGTCAGCCTAATGCAGCCTAATTCAGCCTGATCTAATCATGACGAACTTTATCAATGATTATTTATGCTATAGAACTCAATGGAGACATACCTTTAAATTACTTTGTGAATGTAATGACATGAGATTATAATATGTTTGGTTCTGTTGTTGGCCATTTGTATGTGAGATTGATAGTACTTTAATTATCACGTAGAATGGTGGTTGGTTTTTGTTGTGGAAAACCAAGATGTTAAAAACTTTCAAATCCAGTGTGTCTATAGAAGCATTAAGCATGTCATAATACTCTATGTAATATTTTTTTCAAGACTATATGATGGACCCACTACCAAGGCTAAATATGCACCTTGATCTGGATTTGCTATCATTTGCATCACTAGCATAATTTGAGTTATTTTAAAGACCCCAACTCCAAAGAGCCCTCCTTAGAAATGGGATATCTAGGTTATAGGTTCCTTTGACATAACTCACAACTCTCTTTGCAGCCTCGTGTGAACCTCCCTTAGATCTTGCATGAATTTGGAAACAAACTAACAACAAAGGCAATATCAAGACGACTTTCAGACAAATAACTAAGATTGCCAACAAGTTGCCCATATAAAGTACATCAGTTTTGCAAATCACAAAATTTGAGAAGTTTGATAAAAGACAGATATGGAATTTTGCATGGATTGCAATATTCCATCTTGAACCTAAGAAAAATATGATGAGTGTATTTAGAATGAGAGGTCAATATGTCATCCTTCTTCTAAAGTACTTGAATGATGATAAAGAAACGAAGTCTCATGTCAATCATCTTAAACTTATATTTTATTTCTTTCTTGATTTTGTGAATCAACATGGTCACTTCTAATGAAAATTTGACCATACATGTAATTGACAATTATTAGGATTTGGTCTCTCCCTCCTAAAATAAAAATTATAATTGCATTTGCATCACCTGAATGCATTATTAATGAGGAAGCTATCACTTTTTTGATACTAGGATTTTGGGGTTTGTTTGAGGCCATTAACTTTTTTGGTTTACAAACAAGTTCTCAATCACTTTGAAAAATTTAGTTATTGCTTCATATATTTTTCTTCATGCAAATTACCATAAAGGAAACCAATTTCAATGTCAATTTTGCAGATTTACCATCCATGCCTACTACTTTGATCATATTCATCTTGGCCACTAGAGTAAAGGTTTCAGTGTAGTCGAGCCCTTATTGAGAGAATCCTCTAGTAGATCTTTCCAATTCCCCTTCTAAAATGCACTTGATCTTATAGATCTCGACACTAGATGTTTTTGTCCAAGTCTAATTCTTCATTAAGAAATTGTAATCCTCATTCATACTCCTATTCTTTCCCCTCGCTTTTGTTCCCCCATAAGCCCAAATGTTAAGGGATGTTACCGCTCTTATGCATAAGTATGTGATGACCTTACCTAAAAAATGTGCTAACTTCTTCTAGGAGTATCTTCACCAACTTTGGCATATATAATGCTCATCCTCCATCTGTTGTCTTTACTAGCCCTTTACATGTAGGTGATCATTCTCATCTTTGACTTTCACTCAATGGCAATGACCCCTACACTCATCTTGCATTTGATGGTAGACCTTGCACTTGTCTTTTATCCAATGATATCTATCTTTATTGTCTTTCATACAATGATGGTGTTCCTTGCACTTGTATTTTGTGCAACATCCACCCACATCTTCTATGCATTGACAACCCTCATCCTTTGCATTTCTATGATCCTCATTATCCACGTGCACCTTATCTTCTATGTGTTGAAGATCCTCCTATTCCTCTATGCATCAATTATTAAGTGCCTCGAAAACATGATTTTGAATGATCACTCCCATAGATGATTCCAAATCCCAAATGGCCTAGTCTCTATTGGCCTTATCTTAGACAACCCTATTTCAAATGAGCTTATCTATAATGGTCCTATGCCAACCAACCTAATCTAAACAACCCTATGTTGAGTGTCCTGATCCTTGACAAATTGGTAATGGATAGCCCAATGTCAAATGACTTGATCATAGGAAAACTTGAGTCGAGCGACCTTGTTCTAGAGAAACTTGTTCTTAATGGTTCTCCCACTCTTTCAAACAACCTTGTCTTGGATGATACTACTCCAATTGCTTCAATACCCTTTGAGTAACGTGAACAACTTTGTTGCAAAATAACCTAATGGTAGCTCCCTTAGACGACCTTATGGAAACTCCTAGAAACAAGCATTTGGTAGCTCTCACAAAAAACCTTGTTTTAGATAATCCTTTGGCCACTTCTTTGAACAAATGTTTGAATCTCTCAAACAACTTTGTTGTGGACAACCCTATGGCAACTCTTGTGCATTACTTTTTAGTGGATCTCTTATACAACCTCTGACAAATTTGCTTCCATAGATGACCACACATCAATGCCTTTGAACAACAATGATATGACACCCTTAGATGGACCAAAGTCGAAGCCTTTATCCTTAGACAATGTGACACACCCACACACACACCAATCCTCAAATCATTTGGAAGCATGACATGTAGATCATGAGAGTATAATGCATCAAATTTTAGTTTCATACAAATGACATCTTTGCTAATGATTCTCATTCTTTTAATCTAAACAAAACTTCTATAGAAATTGAATTGTTAGAATATCCCATCACGACACATAATTGGCTTTTGGTATACAACATTTGATGCTTCTCATCAATAATATAGACTCATGACACATGACCAAATAAAGCTTAGCATTAGGTTTGTAGCCATTCCCCCTTCTCTTTAGTTGAGTTCTAACAACCTTGAAAATTCCCTTGATTATGGTGAAATTATATCCCCCTAAATTTTTTCATCTATTTCCTATGCCTAAAGCAACATTTGGTCATTTCCACCATAATATTATTCTTTCTCTCTTGACCACCATTCTATTAAGTAGAAGTTGTTCTTTGCCATGCTATGATATTGTCAACTAATAAATCTCCAAAGATGTTGATGTTCTACACAACTTTGTGAGTGTGAAGGCACCTAATTTGATTCTTACGCAAGGCCTAGATGCAACAAACCTGTCGAGATGTTAGACCTTATTACATCATTTTGAGTTATGTAATCATTTGACGTTTGTAATCATTGGGAGATTAATATATATTACTCCCATGAAAAATTTGAATAGGCACCTCCCTTAAGATTGTGAGGAGATGAAAAGATAGTTGGAGGCAAAATGCTAAGAGCTACAAAAATCGAAGAGTTTCTCTAAGATAAAAAAATATTGCTCCATTAAATATGCATGCTAATTGTAAGTTATGGCTGGCAAAGATTAATGAAATAAAGTGAATAATGAGATGAATAATGTAAAATGCTGCTTGAATATTTTGTGAGAATATTGTGTGAAACATTGTCTAGAAAAATGTGTCTTCCCCCATTTCCATCTTGTGGTATCAGAGTCAACAAGTAAAAAGTTGTAAGGAGTGCTACTCAAAGAAGGGACAATCGTTGCCATCCAACAACATGCCCTAAGCGTGAAGGAAGTCCTTGATTATGAGGCATTCAATCAAGTTTTTTTTTACTCTTTTTATTTCAAGGTACTTCTCTCATTGTATAACACCCCATGTAATATTCTGTTTCATGCTAGAGTTCAAACATTGTAAGAATGTGCCTTATTTATCTTTTTTCTAGTTGTGTGATTTCAATACTCTTGCATTGTTTGTGCGCATCTAGAATATATTTCTCTTTTCCCTAAGATGTTTTCGAGTTAAAATAATTTTTTGAATTTTGTAGCCGGAGTATTTTTGCATTTAGAGATATGTTTGAGTCATTGTGCATCCTGAGATTGAAAAATGCTTAAGAAGTCTCGAAGATGCTTATTAATCCCACATTTTTATCTCCACGTAATATCAAGCATAATATTAATTGTCTGGTGTAACCTCTGGTCTACTCTTGTATTTTTCCCTTTGAGCTTCTGGAGAAGATACTCGTGCATGTCAAAAGTTCTAATTTATTCCATTCCAATAACCTATGTGGTGCCCAAAAAAAAGGAGATGAATTATCTCTTTGCAAAATATATTATGTTGTTTGGAATACAGAGTAGGGGTAATAATCTTTGAAGACAGAAGAATGCATAACAAGCAACATTTCTAGGACAATAAAAGCCCCTAATTGGAGAAAATGTTAATGCACCCGAAATGTGAAGTTCTTGCGCTTGGACGAATTGTGCAAAGTAATGAACATTTCAAGATGTGAAGTATAATTCAAATATGCAGTAAAGCAAGTAATACGAGGTACATATCTTTGATAGTGCAATTGCTTTCCTATTCATTCACAAATTGCATGGTGGAAATTTGGCATTAGAAAGGAAAGTTAAATTTTTTAGGAAGTTGTGAGATCGATTCTCATTAGGGACATGTTAAAGTAAAGCTTGCAAACATAAAATATGTTTTCTAAAGTTAATTTCTTAAGGGGGAAAAAGAAATTTTCTATCGACTATAGAAAAAGGAATATAGAATATTTTTGAAGAAAATAGTTAAAAAAAGAAGGGATAATATTTATTTTTCAAAAGGTAATATTAAAAAAAAAGAAAAGACAAAAAAAGAAAAAGAGAAAGAGAAAGGGGGAGAATAATTTAGGGAGTTATAAGGTGTATAGTGGCATTTTATTTTAGTTAGCATTTGTTATAAGTTGTGATCTTTAAAGTTTAGAGATTTCATTCTTTTGTAAAGGAAAAATTGTAATTATTTATAATAAAGTGTATTTTTGGAAGTAAATGACACCTTAATTTCTTTTTCAAATTTGTGAGTCAAAACATAAAACTTGTACACAAAAACAAAAAACCATGTGCTTTGCACAATTGTAGTGGTGTAAATGATGCCTCTAACTTGTGTTTACAGGTAATGTTGTCGCATCAAGTTACTATGTCTAATGCCTAATATAATTGCCACAATGATGTATGGGCATGGACCTATAAATCGTCAAGGGGAACAAGGTCATACTTTTGTAATATTTTGTTTCACTCTATCTTTACCCCATTTGTTTCTATTGTTAGACATAAATCCTAAAAAAAATGAGTATATACGAAAGTTACACCCATGTATGAGGATTTCTCCTTAAGCAGGTGTCATTGATAGAATAAATCATTTTCAATATCACCTTGGTGTCACATATCAATCTCTTTCACGTACCTTAAGGTCTCTTTCACATACGACCATGTATATTGAGAGGACTAGCTTCTTCTATGTATCAACAAATATATAATAAGTGTGGGTATGTTGAAAAGATTTGTATATAAAACTGGTGATATATAGAAAACATGACCATTTGGAGATATAAGGAAACTTTGTCATGTTTACCTCAAAAATCTTGTAGAATCTCATTTGTCCAAAGATCGAAATTTTGTTAAAAGAGAGCCTCAAAACCAAAGGAAATTTTGTCACAAAGAAGGACATGATACAAGTCTTTGTAGATAATAATACAATATATTGCCTCAAGTGGGTCAAACCATCAAATTCTTTCAACAAAGATACGAGAAATCAGATTCAATACAAAATTTAGAAATAACATATGCAATAGAAATGTCAGGGGATAATTGTTGGTATATTAATTTAGGATCAAGTAAACACATGATTGGAGACATAAATTGGTTTGATTTTCTTCAAGCAAAACAAAGAAACTAGTTATAGTTGTAGATGATAAAAACTATTAGGTCAAAGGAGTAGGAAGTGTTTCAATCAGCTTGTCCATTGGAGAACGTACAATAGAAAATGCATTATATGTTCGAAGGTTAGAAATTACCTACTATCAGTAATACAAATGTTGGATGAAGGAATGACAATTGAATTCAAGGTTATTAATAAGGATACAAATGTTCCATTAGAAAATAAAGGAAGTGTGAAGCTACTATATCTTTCTAAAATGCTTTATTTTCCCTAAGATGTTATATCACATAATCAAAGGAAATGATATCAACCAACTCAATCACAATATCAACAAAATCAACAAATAAAAGGGTAATATTAAGTAGGGAAATATAAAAAGGGCAATATCATCAAAGAGGACAAAATCAAAAGGGGTATGTTCAAGAAGCACCAAAACTACAATTAAATTGTGAAGAAGAATGTGAAGCTGTATATAAGTTTCTTATGGCAAAGGAAGTGTCCATCATGGCAAGGGAAGTGTCCAAACTAGGAAATTATGGTGATAGTAAACAAGCCAAAGAAGTGTCGAAATCAAAGTATAGAAGGGTTTGTAAACAAATCAAGTAAAAATAAATAAATCAAAGTTGTGTGTCATCAATAAATAGTGAAGGTGGTGAATTTTCAAAACTAAGGTCTTGTTTACAATCAATACTTAAAAAAATATAGTGAATCATATTTTCAAGATGGTGTGACAATATCAATTGGTGTTGTAAGAAGAATGTGTATGGAACTATTCATCCTTGATATACTTGAGGTGCAATGTCAAAAGCAAATTGAAATAATTGATAAGTTCAATGATAAGCCCAAGAGGAAATATGTGTGTTGTGACACAAATGATCTTTTTAAGAGGACAAATACGATTTGTGATACATGTGATTTAAAGACCGTGATGATTAATGTGTGTTGTGATACAAGGGATCTTGTATATGGGGATAAATATAACTTATGACACCAATAATTTGAATATGTTAATGAAGATAAAGGCGATGCAAAAGGTGTTTGTGTTGGCCATGATAAAGGTCATGTTGCTAGAGTTGATAGCAACAGTGAAAATGACACTTCAAATTGTATGAAAGGTCATTGTGATGATGGGATATGGTATGGTGACAAAAATAAAAAATAAAAAAAGATTTGGTTCAAAATTGTTGAGAAAAATGGGATTTTGTGGTACATGACTATGAAGAACACAAGCTTATACTGAGAGGGGGGTGAACAGTATAGCACCCACTTTTTACTTTCTTTCCAAACCAATATCAATTAGTGTCCTTAATTGCAATAACCAAATATAGCAGTGTGCATTAATGACATAGATAGCAATAGTAAACAAGTGCACAAATCACCACACACAATTGAGACACAAGATTTAACGTGGTTCCCCCAATGTGGGGTACTCCACAAGATAATCTCCTTATAATATTTCACACAAAAATAAGGATCCTTATCCCAATACAAATGATTACTTTGATCTGCTCAAAGCTAGGCAATACACTGATCTGCTCAGGTAGGCAATCCACTAATCTGCTCAGCTAGGCAATCCACTGATCTGCTCAAAGGCAATCCTAATTTGCTCAGGTAGGCAATCCACTAATATGCTCAACTAGGCAATCCTGATCTGCTCGTAGGCATCCATCGATCTGCTTCAGCAAGCTCACCAAGAACTTGCCCAAATCTGCTCTAGCAAGCTCACTAAGAACTTGCCCAAAATTGCTCAACAAGCTCACCAAGAACTTGCTCAAAACTGCTCAACAAGCTCACTAAGAACTTGCCCAAAATCTGCTCAACAAGCTCACCAAGAACTTGCTCAAAATCTGCTCAACAAGCTCACCAAGAACTTGCTCAAATCTATCCCAAATCTGTCCACAAATCTATCCCAAAAGCCTTCTCAAAGGCTCAATCAATCATGCACAAAAACTGCCACAAATCTATCCACAAATCTATCCCAAAAGCCTTCTCAAAGGCTCAACCAATCATGCTCAAGTAGCACTCAAATCTCATCCACAAATCTATGAAGGCAAGGCTCAATGATGAATTCAACAATGAAAGGCAATGCACTCTACAATGGATGACAACAATGATCCACAATGATCTCAACTCAAATCAATCTCAACTCAACTCAAATATTATAGAAGCATAAAGAGAATTGTTAGAGACTCAATATGTTCTAATCTCAAAGCTCAATCTCAACTCAAATCAGAATTATAGAATAGTTTGTTTCATGGGACTTGAACAATCACCTCACACAATCACTTGACTAGGCTCAATCAACTCAACTCAACCAATCACCACAAGGGACAACTCTTTCTCACAAAACCCTAGTCCAAGCATGTATCAACCAACTCAAATGTTTCCAACAATGCTCAACCACAAATCTCACATAACAATGATACTCATGTTCTTTTCTAACTCAAGTTCTTTGCATAACCAATGGGCTTCAACAACTATGCTTATAAAACAAGGTTTAAACACAACTCTCAAACCAGAAAACCTTGAAGCATTCAACCAACCACTTTTGAAAAGGAAACCACAATCAATCCTTTTCTCTCCAATGATATTTCAGAAATCAACCACCATAAACAAAGTCAATGGAGAATATTGCTCATACCTTTTGATGCCTTATTGGATGTCCACTAAATCTGCCACACTCAACAAACTTCTTTTTCAACTTTCAACAAGGGTTAGAGATCATGATTAATATCACAACAATAATATCCAAATAACACCTTATCACTCCTACTCAATAAGATACAACATGTCCCCTCATGAAAGAATTAATCACCTTTGAAAAAGAACAAAACAACCTTCACTTTTGAAACCCTTTACAAAAATAGAAATATCTCTTTACATACACCTTATTTCTCCCTCTAAGCAAGTTAATCAAATAGCCCTCGAAATAAGCTTTCCAACGATATATAATATGATATACTTTCAAAAGGAGAAACACCAGAAATCTCTCTTTTTCTAAACATGCATCACAACCCTTATTCCTCCTAGGGCAACTTTAGAAAAATAAAATATATTAAAAAAATTATTAACTTGCCTCTGTCCTTGATGGGATTCGATCTCGTGACGTCTCCTTGCTCAGTGCTTTAACCACAGCCAACCTACCATTGGGCCACATGCCCTCACGTGTCCAAAGGGACACGAACAAAAACTTATATCATAAACTTATGCACCCTTCGAAAAACTTAACAGCGCTTCGAGCGCTTCAACAAAGCAAATAACCACGGTGGGACTCGATCGCAGGACCTCCTGCATAACACACAGTGCATGAACCGCTAGGCCAAATATGCCTATGCATCTTATTAAACTCCGTGAACGATTTTTCAATAGACCAAAGTCACACTTCTCTCTCTTTTCGCAATTCGTTCCCCAATCGAAGGCATTCGAAAAATAAGCGTTGGGGGTCATGAAGTCTAAGATTTTGTTGGCATATATATATGCCTTTCCTCTTTCTTTAGACGTCGGTGCTATAAATTAATATAGCCTTTCCTCCTTTCTTTAGTCGGCGCTAAAATTAATATATTTAATTTTAAAATTAAAATTTAAATTTTAAATAATTTAAAATTTAAACTAAATATTTAAAATTAAATATCTCCATCACCGGGGCACCTTTTTTGATGAAACGAAAAGCCAACATGGGTTTTAAGAAAAACCCATTTCAAATCTGCCATCCATGGTTTTAAATAAAACCTTTTATTTTGCCTGCCTTGGTTTTCACAAAAACCCTGTATATATCCATGCTCTCCAAAATATCATAAATGCTTATTTATGAAATGCTTTGGCCACCAAAACTCAATGTGATCCATGTGACATCAATGATCCATGTGACATCAATGACAACATAAAATAACTCAAATTTCCAACAATCTCCCCCTTTGTCATTGATGGCAACACCTCTAATGCAAAAACCACAATCACTGCAAAAACCATCTCTGAGAATCAAAGTTGCTCCCCTTGACTCAATACTCTCTATGGAGGTTGCTCCCCCTAACTCAATGCTCTCTTTGGAGGCTGCTCCCCCTAACTCAATGCTCTCCCCCTTACTCAAATCTCTCCCCCTTTGACATCAATGGCAAAAGGGACACCTATGGGGCTAAAAGATATGACTCTTAAGCTTAGCCCCCTCACCACCTTCTCTCTTGAGGTGATTAATTTTGGGGTGGGAGTACTTTTACTCCCATATTACATTGTTTCTTTCCTCTATCAACTTCCTTCCATATTTTTTTGATATCCTTCTCTTGATGAATTACTTGATCTTCTTGTCTTGAACCTGTTTGACCTTCTTGCCTTGAACCTGTTTGGAATTGAGTCCTACACCATTTTGCAATATGTCCAAAGTTATTGCAATTAAAACACTTGATATTGTAGCCTTTGGATGGTGCCCATATCCTGAATTCTTTCTTGAAATAATTTCCATATCCATTCCTTTCCTGAACCCTGTATTGTGAAGTTTTGTTTTCATGACCATTATGACCATGACTTCTGATTTGTGTAGCTCTAAAACCAAAACCATGTTGCTCATTTTATTTGCACTGAGAAGCTCTATGACCAATCCTGTTGCATAAGAAGCAATGTCCCTGAAAACCATACCTTCTTCCTTTGAAGTTTCTTCTAGAAAAATCAAACTTCTTTGATCCATGGATCCTGCAGTGTATAGCCCTGTGTCCAAATTCATTACAAGAAAAACAATGTCCTTGAAAAGCCCTTTGTTCATGCCTTGGTTCCTCATACCTTTCTTGACCATTATCCTTATGATCATTTTCAACTTGTGCATTGCATCCTTGAACCTTCTTTGTAGTATCTAAATCCTCTTCCTTAGTTTCTTCCTTGCTTTCCTCTTCAAGAATTTCTTTTCCTTTTGAACTTGATTCACCTATCTCAAAACAAGATCCAAACTGAATATTAGGAGCCATAGGAACTTTGGAACTTTCTTCATAAAACTTAGGTGCTTCCTTGCTTTCATCTGTTAGAACTTCCTTTCCTTTTGAGTGTGATTCCCCAAACCTGAAATATGAGACCTTTGGTGCTTTGGGACCTTCCTCTTCTTTCTCTTCATTTGTGTCAAATAGCAAATTGGCACACATCTCTATAGCCTCTGAAATGCAAGTATCCATTTTTGTTGCTTCTTTTTCTTTGGGAACCGGTTCTTCCTTATAGATTTCTGAAACAAAGCCTCCTGATACAAATATAGGTCCTTGTGTGCTTATTTTTTATTTCCCTTCTTCATAACCAAGCCCTGTCTTTATAAATGGATCTCGTTGTAAATCCAAAAAATTATCCAGAGTTTTTGAATTCCTTTGAAATCGTGCTAACTCATTTATGTAGGTCCCCAAACATTTCTGATCTTCTTCTTCTAACTGATTACATATTTCTTTCTTCTCCTTCAATTGCTCAGAAATAGTGATGCCAAGCTCTTTTGTTTCTTGAAGCTCTTTTTCCAAATCTTGAATGTGTTGATTAAGCATCATTTTGACCTTTTCATTTTCATGAACCTTATTTTCAAGCCTTTTGATTTTCCTTTCCAATCTCCTGATTTTATTCTCTTGTTTTGTGGATTCCTCTTCTTCATCATCACTATTGTTGGAATTGTCACTAGAACTGCTGCTAGAACTATTACTGGAACTGTTGCTTTCTTTTTCAACAAATAAACTTTCCTTGTTGCAATTGTTGTAGTATGTGCAATCATCATCTATATGCCCAAAATCTCTGCATATGAAGCATTTTAGTATTCTTAGACCCTTCTTGTACCTATTTGCTTGCTCAATGGCTATGGCAAGCTCTTCATGTCTTTCTTCGATAGATATATCCTCTTCTTTAACTTCAATACCTAGGAATAGGTGTTCTTGCCTTTCTTCACTTATTCCAAAGAATGTACATTCTTCTTCATCTGACTGGTCTTTATTGTTGTGAACTGAACCATCACTTGCTTCTTCAATGTAGAAAGTTTTCTTTGTCTTACGAAAACTTTTCTTCTTCTCATACCTGTTTTGCTTGTATCTATCATCTTTGTCATGCTTATGCTTTCCATCTTCTTTTCTTTTGTGACCCTGCTTTTCATCATCACTATTTTCTTCATGTGGACACTTGTGTGCATAGTGACCAAAATCACCACACTTGTAGCATTTGACTTTCTTCATATCCCTGTAATTTCTTAAGTCCTTTTTCCTTTTGATGAAGTTAGCTTCCTCATCATTATCTGAATCTCTATCTATCTCTGGAACTTTCCCTTTATTTTTCTCTGAAGCCTTGAATGCAATCTCTTTTATTGGAACCTGATGCTTACTCACCCTCATCTCATAAGTTGTGAGAGTTCCTTGTAGTTCTTCCATTGTTAGCTTGTTGATATCCATTGTTTCTTCTATTGCTGAAAACCTTTGCATCATACTTCATGGGAAGTGATCTCAAAACCTTTTGAGTAACTTCTGATTCTTTCATCTCAAATCCTAGGCCTCTCATGGTGTTAGTAATCTCATCAACTCGAAGTAAAAACTTTGCAATATCTTCAGAATCTTCCATTTTCAATTCCTCAAATATTTTTCTATGAGTTTGTAGTTTTTCCAACTTTACCTTTGAATCTCCTTCATAAGTATTCCACAACTTGGTCCACATTTCATTAGCTGAATTACATACCATGACCTTTGCAAAATATGTTTCACGTAGCCCACTCAAAATACAATTCATTGCCCTTGCATTGATCTCAACCAATTTCTTGATAGTCTTATCTACCTCGGGATCACCTTCAACCTTATACTCTTTTTCAACCATCTGCCATACCTCATATCCTTGTGATATCAAGTAGTTCTTCATTCTCATGCTCCAGAAAGCATAATTGTTACCGTCAAATAGTGGAGCCTTATTTGTAGATAATCCATTCTATGAAGCCATCTATGTTCTTGTAGAATCTACCCTCAAGTTGTTAGCCTTTTCGAAGGAACCCGCTCTGATACCAATTGAAGAACACAAGCTTATACTGAGAGGGGGTGAATAGTATAGCACCCACTTTTTACTTTCTTTCCAAACCAATATCAATTAGTGTCCTTAATTGCAATAACCAAATATAGTAGTGTGCATTAATGACATAGATAGCAATAGTAAACAAGTGCACAAATCACCACACACAATTGAGACACAAGATTTAACATGGTTCCCCCAATGTGGGGTACTCCACAAGATAATCTCCTTATAATATTTCACACAGAAATAAGGATCCTTATCCCAATACAAATGATTACTTTGATCTGCTCAAATCTAGGCAATACAATGATCTTCTTAGGTAGGCAATCCATTGATCTGCTCAACTAGATAAACCACGATCTACTTAGCAAGCAATCCAATCTACTCTAGGCAATCCACTAAGCTCACTAGCAATCATCTGCTCAAGAACTTCAATGCTTCAGCAAGCTCACCAAGAACTTGCCCAAATATGCTCTAGCAAGCTCACTAAGAACTTGCCCAAAATCTGCTCAACAAGCTCACCAAGAACTTGCTCAAAATCTGCTCTAGCAAGCTCACTAAGAACTTGCTCAAAATCTGCTCAACAAGCTCACCAAGAACTTGCTCAAAATCTGCTCAACAAGCTCACCAAGAACTTGCTCAAATACTGTCCCAAATCTGTCCACAAATCTGTCCCAAAAGCCTTCTCAAAGGCTCAATCAATCATACATAAAAACTGCCACAAATCTATCCCAAAAGCCTTCTCAAAGGCTCAACCAATCATGCTCAAGTAGCACTCAAATCTCATCCACAAATCTATGAAGGCAAGGCTCAATGATGAACTCAACAATGAATGGCAATGCACTCTACAATGGATGACAACAATGATCCACAATGATCTCAACTCAAATCAATCTCAACTCAACTCAATCAACTCAAATATTATAGAAGCATAAAGAGAATTGTTAGAGACTCAATATGTTCTAATCTCAAAGCTCAATCTCAACTCAAATCAGAATTATAGAATTGTTTGTTTCATGGGACTTGAACAATCACCTCACACAATCACTTGACTAGGCTCAATCAACTCAACTCAACCAATCACCACAAGGGATAACTCTTTCTCACAAAACCCTAGTCCAAGCATGTATCAACCAACTCAAATGTTTCCAACAATGCTCAACCACAAATCTCACATAACAATGATACTCATGTTCTTTTCTAACTCAAGTTCTTTGCATAACCAATGGGCTTCAACAACTATGCTTATAAAACAAGGTTTAAACACAACTCTCAAACCAAAAAACCTTGAAGCATTCAACCAACCACTTTCAAAAAGGAAACCACAATCAATCCTTTTCTCTCCAATGATATTTCAGAAATCAACCACCATAAACAAAGTCAATGGAGAATATTGCTCATACCTTTTGATGCCTTATTGGATGTCCACTAAATCTGCCACACTCAACAAACTTCTTTTTCAACTTTCAACAAGGGTTAGAGATCATGATTAATATCACAACAATAATATCCAAATAACACCTTATCACTCCTACTCAATAAGATACAACATGTCCCCTCATGAAAGAATTAATCACCTTTGAAAAAGAACAAAACAACCTTCACTTTTGAAACCCTTTACAAAAATAGAAATATCTCTTTACATACACCTTATTTCTCCCTCTAAGCAAGTTAATCAAATAGCCCTCAAAATAAGCTTTCCAACGATATATAATATGATATACTTTCAAAAGGAGAAACACCATAAATCTCTCTTTTTCTAAACATGCATCACAACCCTTATTCCTCCTAGGGCAACTTTAGAAAAATAAAATATATTAAAAAAATTATTAACTTGCCTCTGTCCCTGACGGGATTCGATCTCGTGACGTCTCCTTGCTCAGTGCTTTAACCACAACCAGCCTACCGTTGGGCCACACGCCCTCACGTGTCCAAAGGGACACGAACAAAAACTTATATCATAAACTTATGCACCCTTCGAAAAACTTAACAACGCTTCGAGCGCTTCAACAAAGCAAATAACCACGGTGGGACTCGATCGCAGGACCTCCTGCATAACACACAATGCATGAACCGCTAGGCCAAAGATGCCTATGCATCTTATTAAACTCCGTGAATGATTTTTCAATAGACCAAAGTCACACTTCTCTCTCTTTTCGCAATTCGTTCCCCAATCGAAGGCATTCGAAAAATAAGCGTTGGGGGTCATAAAGTCTAAGATTTTGTTGGCATATATATATGCCTTTCCTCTTTCTTTAGACGTCGGTGCTATAAATTAATATAGCCTTTCCTCCTTTCTTTAGTCGGCGCTAAAATTAATATATTTAATTTTAAAATTTAAATTTAAATTTTAAATAATTTAAAATTTAAACTAAATATTTAAAAATAAATATCTCCATCACCGGGGCACCTTTTTCGATGAAACGAAAAGCCAACCTGGGTTTTAAGAAAAACCCATTTCAAATCTGCCATCCATGGTTTTAAATAAAACCTTTTATTTTTCCTGCCTTGGTTTTCACAAAAATCCTGTATATATCCATGCTCTCCAAAATATCATAAATGCTTATTTATGAAATGCTTTGGCCACCAAAACTCAATGTGATCCATGTGACATCAATGACAACATAAAATAACTCAAATTGCCAACGGACTCAGAAAATATGAGGAAGGTGTGAAAAAACCCATAGTACCAGGGATAAAATCAAAGAATAAAGTCCTTGGATATACAAGATAAATAGATGATTGTAAGACCAAATTTGTGAAAAAAGAATCGATTAAGAAGAAAATATAAGTCAAGAAAGAACAATGTGACTGGTGGTAATAATACAAAATTTGTGAAGAAGAAATCATATGCATAAGTTCCTAGTGTGGATTGTTGTAGTCATTGTGGAAGAAGTAGACATGTGATGACTAGGTGTTGTTAGCTTTTGATGATACGGGAGTAATCAATCACAAGATCTAAGCTATTTTGAGATGAGCAATAATGGAGTTCTAGTACAATACTGAAATATGCTATAATTGGAAATGATATGAATATTACAATGCAGTATAATGGAGGAAATGGACACTCTAGTAATTGATGCTTATAGTACTACATTGTACTCCATCACCAATATATATCTACTACACTACAATAGTAACTACTACTATCTCACCTCTATATCTAACACACACTATGAGACCCTTTATATAGGAAGATGGATTCCTTGGCCAACACTCTATCTTGATGTACAAGTGGATACCTTGCACATTTACAACTTGCACATTGACACTTGTGCATTTATTACTTCTTCATCAAGCAACTACTTTACTTTACTCTCAAGTAACTTCCTACTCTAGTTATGTACCAAGGGTGGTACATTTACATGATCCAAATGATGTAATATACTCTAACACCCCTTTGTATTACATTATTTGGGTATTGAAGACTTTAGTCTTCAATATGGATCTTCTTCCTTCTAGAGCTTGTACTCTTCTTCTGTATCTTCATAAGATATTATCTTTGCTGAAAGTGCTTTGACTTCATAAGTATCTGCTTGTTCTTCTAGTTCTTCAATTTCTTCAATCTTTTGAGCTAGATGTCCTTTCTGGTTCCTCTCTCGAAGATTGTTTTGATACTACCTTGGTTGGAATACCTTATTTGATTGGCTTCCATGGTTCATCTGATTGTCTTGATTCTGGTTTCTTGGATTGAATCTACAATAATAAGTGCTATGACCTTTTCTCTTGCATATCTGACAATACCTATTATTCACTTGTCTTTGTCCTTTTGAGGATGAAGCAATGTTTCCCTGTGGATTATCTTTTGACACCAAAGCAGTGTTAGTCATTTCATCTTTAATTGTGTTTTCCTCCTCATACTCTTGAAGAATGTTGACTAAATCATCAAAAGAAGTATCTTTACTTAGAACTTGTAAAGATGTTACTAGATGCTTGTAGCTATCTGGAAGTGCTCTCATGGTTACTTGAACAAGAAATTTATCTGAAACCTCTTCTCCTAAGGTGAATAATTTTCCTTTAATATCTGCTACTTTCCTTAGGAATGGTTCTATGCTTTCTCCACTATTCATTTTCAAGGAATGTAGTTGAGTTTGAAGATTTAGAATGGAGGCTTTATTCTTTCCCTCAAATATTTTCTCTAAACTAGTCCATGCTTCTTTAGATGTTCCTGCTGAACTAATGTAGGGTTGTATTTCATCAGTGATAGCAAAAGTTATTATCATTAGAGATTTTGCATCATTTTCTTCAAACTTCTGAATCTCTACTTCTCCTGAGTTAGGTTTAGTGGTTACTCCTTTTACAATCTCCCAAAGTTTTTCAAATATTAAGATTGCCCTAACTTTATTTTTCCATGAGAAATAGTTTGGTCCTTTAAGTAGTTGTGATTCTGCAAGGAAGAACTTATTTGATGTCATGGTGATCCTTATATGCTCCTTGTTTAAGACTTGGATTTTGTAGAATCCTTATGTCTCCCTAGTTGTTAAAAATAAGTTATAAGTGCTTTTGGAAGTAATAGTTCAATCTTGAGTTGATTTTGTAATGTTTTGTAATCAACTTCTATTTATCCTTATTTCTCCTATTGAACTTATGCACTTATCAATTTTGAAGTTCCTTTAGGTTGGATTCCTTTTGACCCTCTAATTAATTCCAACTCTATATGATGCTTTAATGAACTTCTTTCTCCTACCTTCAATAATTTAATCTTTAATTTTCTAATTCCAAAATATTACAATTTGATGTAGCATGCCTTATAACTCCCTATTTTTGGAATATTAGAAAATAATAGCAATAATAGTATTTGAAAAATATTTTATAATTACTAAGGTGGTCAACCTTATATCTCCTACTTGTTTTGAAAATATCTATTAATTATTTCTTCCTCTATTAGGATTTATTTCTTGCTTTCTAATAATCAACCAATATACCTTATAACTCCAATAATTTATTAAAGCAAGTAAATTTAATCTTTACCTTAGAAAGGCTTGTTGCTCTACGTATCCTTGAGTAGCTCCATGCACTTTGATGGCTAGGTGAAGATTTCTTTCAACTCTTCATTCAATGCTACTTTGACCTTGTTGTTCAAAGAGGGGCCTACATACTCTTTCTTTGAATTCTATACCTCCTAATGCTATTCTAGCTTGGGCTTTTATTCAACGAGCGCTTACAATAATGAGCATTTAATGATATTATTTACTATTGATATCTATGATAGTTTGACTCTAAATATTCCCTCTTCTTAGCTGTAGGCTTCATTCTACTTCATTGTAGGTTTCGTTCTACTTCTCTATAGGCTTTGTTCTACTTAATTGTAGGCTTCGTTTTATTCTCCTATCAGAACTTTGGTGCTTTAATAGCTATGAGCTCTTCTTGACAACTTCCAAGTGGTATGTGTACCTTGGGTAATGCTTGTGACTAGTCTAATGTTTTATTTGAGTGGTGTCCAAGTGGATTTATGAGCTCCAATGCACATGAGACTTCTTTGAGTAATGCTTGGGCTTGTCTAACACCTTCTCCAAGTGGCTTATGAGTTTTGATTGATGTTGTAACACTCCAAAGATGCTATAACTCTTTTCTCCAAGTGGCTTATGCGCTCCTAACATTTGGGCATTTCCTTGCTCAAAGAATGAGCGCTTCATGTTAGAGATGACAAGTGGCAATTTGCATGTATTTTCCCTCCAACACCTTTCTTCTTCTATAAACTTCTTCTTGCCAATGTATGTCTAACTAGTTATTGTTCTTCAACACTTCTTGAAGGTTGGATCTTGGTTTGATGGAGGTCATAGGAGCTTGGATATGGTTCTATGGTGGTCCAAGGACCAATATGAGCGCTCCTACTTGGTGGATGTCTTCCTCAAGCTAGATTTTGGCTATAACTCCTTTTGCTTGGTTGTATGCACTATCCCCTTTGTGCTTTCAATATGCTGGTTTGAATGCTCCTTTGCAATGTAGACTAGACGATGGCTAATGTAGATGGACAATGACCTTTTTGTGATATTTTATGCTTTAGGTTACTTGTTGGATACACCTACTTTCGTGGTTGTAAGGGTGCCTTTAGACACCATATTAAGAGCTTTTTGTTAGCTCTTCTTTCTTGCTCATATTGAGCCCTTCCTCTGGCCACTTTGTGATAGATCTTGCTAGCATTGATGTGTCCTTGAGACACTCGATCCTTGTCATTTCTTGCTATGTATAATGGTGCAAGATACTAATGTAAATATTTTTACAATAGTTAGAATAAAATACTTTGATTTTGCACCTTTACCTGAGATCTCCAAATATCTTTTGTAAGCTTCTTTTCTACTGGTTTTGATGATGGCTCCTTTGTACTATTTCTTGTAGGTAGGAGATGATTTGATGTTGTCTTATTTTCTAGACAACTCTCTCATTTTATTGGTTAATATGGTAATGAATCCAATCTAATAATCATATAGATAGTAAGCTTTTGAAAGAATGATTTCTGCACTACCTTTAGTGCACCTTAGATCTGAGACTCTCCAAGTCTTGATTTGTAACTTCTTTTAATGCTTTAATGGTTGCCTTCTTCTTATCCACTCCTTGGAGGAATTTTGATCTACTTGATGGCTTCTATAGGCCACAATAGATTGTAGATATTGAGTATTGACTAGTGTCTTTAGACACTTTGATATTTGTAGATTTTGTGCTCTTTTGGTTTTCTCCTCAAGCTAATAATGAATGCATATAATGATCTTTAAGAGTAAATGAGTTAACCAATCTAGAATAGTGCAATAGTAGACTTAACTTATTACTCCTTCAATGCACTAATAAATCTTAAATAATGCACTTAATAGTATTTGCACCTTTGAAGTATGAATAATATCTTCTAAAGAATACTTTCTTTAAAAGCAATCTAAAAATTGCACTACAATCAATATTGTAGGATGTAGTCTTTTCTTAGATAGACAATAGGCAGATGATATTTTTATTTTTGTCAAAATATATCCAACTCCTATTTTATTGTGCAAGTGATAACCTTAAAAGTAATTTCCTTCTGCACACCTTAAGACTATATAATGCAACCTTCTTTTTGCAACTTCTGAATTCTAATAATGGTGCTTTAATGGAACTGGATAATAACCCTAATCAAAGTTCAACTAATGAACTTATTTGCACCCAAGTTGCTTACCTTTATTGATCTATAGATGAAGGATTACGAGGTGATTCAATTCACCTTGTTGCTGCCTTGAAATTGGATGGATTCGTGGATTTGCTTGACTATTTAAAACAACTCTTCTATATTCGTTAATCTACAACTCTCTAATACTTCTGACTTGCTACTTGATTCTATACTAGATGAATTGATTTACCTTTAGGATGACCTTTGCAACTTTAAATTTTTACAACTAGTACTGTTTTCCTAATTGCTACCCTTTTTGGCAGACAATCTATCTTCTATAATGTGCCTTCTTAGCTCTAAAAGGTAATCTCCAAATCTCTTGGATTTGTTGGGCTTCTTTTGTTGTGTTGTTCTTCAACTTCCTTGTCGAATTTTGACTTCAAACAGGGCCTTCCTCTCAAGATTTTGATAGTCTTAAGGTCTTCATGAAATCTTCCTCAAAATTTGGCAATTTCTTGCCAAATATTTCTCCTTTGGGCTTGTTTTCGGATGGCAATAATTGTTCCAAATCTTTTGCTATCATGAGCTTCTTCTTGGAGATGAATTTCTCCAATGAGTTCTTCTAGGAACTCCTTTGATGGCTTCAATGAACTCTGCAATAAGGATCTCCAAGCCTTATTCTTGTTTCTCCTTGAGACCTCTCCAAGGTCTTCTATCTTGCAGCTGCTCTGGTCTTCTTGATGAGACATTTTATTCAACCTTCTACTATGGAAGTATTGGTGATGGGACCACCTCGGATCTTTGGATTTTGTTGCTTCTGGAATTAGGTACTAGACTTTGCTCATCCTTCTTCAATATTCCTTCTACTGGAAGTTATTCAATGAGACTTTCTGTGAGTCTCTTCAACTTCTTCTAGAATAGATCTTCAATATGTTATTTCCAATGGGGTCTTTTCTTAGACCTTTTAAACTTCACTAGTTATTCTTGAAACTAGTGGTATGAGTTTTGTGTTGAGTCCTGGTATTCATAGTCTTGTGGAAAGACTCTAGCTAATATGTAATTCATAGTCTTCAATGGAGATCACCAATCTCCTATCTTCTATTTCTCGTGGACTATTATCTAGATTCACTTTTTTGGAATAAGGCTCGTGTGGCATTTTCTTTTGGAACAAGACTTCTATGGCATTTTCTTCTGGATCAAGGCTTCTATGGCCTTTTCTTTTGGATCAAGGCTTCTATGGAATTTTCTTCTGGATTAAGGCTTCTATGGCCTTTTCTTTTCTATAATGTGCAACTCTATATCAGGACTTCCCTCAGGTTCCTGAAATCTTCTTTTTTGCTTCAGGTCCTAGAAATGAGATATTCTAACAAACAATCCTGAGACAATGATGTTTGTATGTAGCGATGCATAACAATGAATCTAATTTACAAAGATAAAATGGGTTTAAACTAATAGTAGCAATAGTGGTCCTTCTCACTTTCCTATCACTCAACCTGGTAGAATGAATGCTGAGTCCTAGTCTTCACAAGTTTTCTTGTAACTCTGTGGGAAGACTCTAGCCAAATGTAATCTCAAAAATTCTAGAACTGAGATTTGCTTGTCTCATCTCTTGTGACTCTCCCTCTTACTATTGATATACCATATCTCTAATACCATTGTTAGCTTTTGATGATATAGGAGTAATCAATCACAAGATCTAAGTTATGCTGAGATGAGCAATAATGGAGTTTTGGTACAATACTAAAATATGCTATAACTGGAAATAATATAAATATTATAATGCAGTATAATAGAGGAAATGTACACTCTAGTAACTGATACTTATAGTACTACATTGTACTCCATCACCAATCTATATCTACTATACTATAGCAATAACTACTACTATCTCACCTCTATATCTAACACACACTATGATGCCCTTTATATAGGAATATGGATTCCTTGGCCAACACTCTATCTTTATGTACAATTGGACACCTTGCAAATTTACAACTTGCACATTGACACTTGTGTATTTATTACTTCTTCATCAAGAAACTAGTTTACTGTACTCTCAAGTAACTTAATACTCTAGTTATGTACTAAGGGTGGTATATTTACATGACCCAGATGATGTAATATACTCTAACATGTGTTGGAACCTGCATCATTGTGAAATATGTAGAGGAAATTATCACTCTAAAGAAAGGTGTTGAAACAAAAATAAAGTGACGAACAAAATGCAAATGAATTATGGATGGATATGTGTATGTAATTGGGATTGTTGTCATCTTCGATTATCTTGGTCAAAAACATTGTGCACTGTGAGGAATGACACATCAGGGGTACATTCGAGAGCATGGGGTTTGGCTCAATTGGGGGGTCTCTAGGAGTTTTTACAAGGTCAAATCCTTGTTAAGATGTGATATTTATGGGCACTTAGACTCAAAAGGGAAAGGGATGCAAGAGATAAAAGCAAACAACTCAACAAAATAAAAAAGGATGACGGTGCACCAAAATATTCGCTAAGTTACCTTTGCACAATAGGGCTAGATGTTATGTGTTAGTGATGAATGATTTCTATCCCTAATATAGTTAAGCATAGATGAGAGTCATCAACATAGGCATGCATAAAGAGGTAGGTCCATAGTAATCCATAAATGAATGATCCAAAAATTGACATAGGATCCTCACACATACACACATCAACAAAACCAAAGCTGGTAAATACTACAAGCACACACACACACATAGAAATGGGTCCCTAGGAAGTCATAGATGACTAATTCAAAAATTGATGTAGGCCTCCATATATGTATATATATGTAAATAGTACAATTACAAATATTGTGCTAGGAGTAAGGGTTTGATTTACCCACAAGCCACTCAAGAGCAAACTACTATACAAAAGGAAATGAAGGAAAATCCTACAAAAGAATACAATTGCAAACTTGCTGATATTTTCTACAACCTATGCTACTACCATTTATAGATTACAATAGGGAAGATTTCCCTAAAATATTGCCTAAGACTTTGACCCTCTGAACAACCTATTTCGAGGGTTCTAAAAAGTAAATGTTGACATACTTTACCATATTCTATGTCAATTTAGAGATGCCATTGTTGCAGGTGTTGTCCCCTAGTTTTTAATATTTCATATACATATCCTTGTATTATCAAGTTGAAGTATTTTTGGTAGATGATTATGTTCTTGCTTAGTAATGGCATGCCATTCTAGCTTAATTGCTTTTCTAGGAATCTGTGAGCCATTACTTATATCTCAAATTTTGTTTTGAGGAGTTTCCCATTTGTTGGAGCTATTGGCCATCCTATAAAAAAATTTCTTTCTTTTTTTAGATGTTTATTCCCAATGGCATCTGCTAATAGATACTTTTTAGCCCTTTCAACACTTGAAAATTTCCTAAGTCTTGATAGGTAATCTCCTAGAACTTTTTCTTTTTGCTTTGATCAACTTTCCCAAAAACTTGTGACCACTCTTTGCTCATGTCTTTTATCTTTATAGCTTACCAAATTTTTGCCTTTGTAATTCTCATTAATTTATTTTAAGGCAAATATCTTCAAACTCCCACATAGTACGAATAAATTGATGATGCTTTAGTCCATGGTACTACTTCCCAATATATTTCCATGTCAACAACTTTGCTATCATATTGGTCCTACCTTTATACTGGATAGGTGGTTGATGTAGATAAGTTTCACCTTGGCTTCTCTCTTGTTGAATGTGAGGAAGTATCTATCTCAAGGGTCTACTAATGTAGAGCACCTATGAGTCCTTATCCTCTTTCCATGGCTTTTGACTTCCTGTTAGCCCTCCTTTACTACAAGTTATCATATTGAAGGTATGGTGGAGAGATGAAACATGAGGAGCCTAAGGTTAAGATCCCAAATAAAAGTAGAAGAGAATAAATTTTACTAGTTTATCTACAACCATTGTTTGAGTTGAACCTTTGCCATTGATGGGGCTTTTTTAGTTATCATCAAAAAGGCTCATTAGCCACCATCTATGATGTAGTTTAGCTCAAATATTATCAAAAGGGCTAGAAAGTACATTATGGGCCATATTATCTTAATGGCTTGGTGGCCAACTTGTTTGCATAGTGTGAGGGTTTTTTACACCCATATTCACCCTTTGGAGATATCTATTTAGTGATTTTTGACATGGAGGCTTTGGAAGTTGGTAATGGATATAAAGCCTCTGCATCCACCTTGGGATTTACATACCTTTGGATCCTTAAAATTGAATAATGAGCTTTCATTATAATTATAGAAACTCATGGGGGACCTTATGCTTGTAGGAGAGGATGAACCTAGAGCATGAGGGCTTATCAATTGGGCATGGAGTCTCTAAAGCATAGTTTTTCTATTAGAATATTGGACCTTTATTTTATAACCTTTTCTTAGGGATGCAAGATAGTTGTCATCAATAATTATCTCAAACCTACCCTCCTTTTCCTCACCCTTGCCCTTCAACTTAAGCATATATTGGCATTTGAATATGATGCAATGAGATCCCTTTCTAGTGTATAATTAATTTTTAGGTCCATGAGAGTTTGCTACCTTTCTTGATCTAATTATTCATTTGCTTTAGCATTAATACTAAGAGTGATTTTATTAATGGATCAAAAATCCTTTCCATTTCGTACAAGATAATTCTACATCAAAGTTGATTAAAAAATAAAAACATATAAATATTTTTTTTACATATTTATAGATTTACAATAACCCCCTCTCTCTAGGGGCTAGGTTTCTTCTTCAATTTCCTTCTATCCCATACTTGTTTGTCCATATGACTATAGGGGATTTGAATTCTATATTTCTATTGTCCATTGGCCCATTTGGTCCTCTTGAATGTATTGTTGTATTTAATCCATAATCACATAAGGGTGAGGCCATGTCTCCTTAGCTATTAGGATTTGATCATTATTTCATTTTTATGGGGGTAACTCCTCCACATGATAAGGATAAAGGAGCTCCATTGGAATATTAATCCTAGTCCTATGTGGTGTCCTTAAGATCATCAAGGAGCAATCCAAATATAAGTACCCTCCTAGATTTGAATTAAAATTTCTTGATAGGAATATGCTAAAGGATGGGGGAGGCAAATTATGATACATCCTGCTTAACTATTTGGATTGGGTGGACGTACAAAGAGAGTGAATATTTTTCTATGATACCTAATACTTGAACTGGGTTCCATCTAACTACATAACTCTTTTTTCTATAGTATTATATTTTAAACCTAATTCGTATGGTATTTCTTTTAGCATGACAAATGTGTTGGCCCTAAAACCTATGATGTAATTGTAAATCAATATCTCTTGGCATACAAGGGTTAGATAAAATGGGAGGTTTGGGCTTGTTAAGTCTAGAAAATGATATTTTTAGCATTGTTGCAAATCATAACTACCTTTGACTTCTTTATTCTTCTTCCAGGGCTTTTTGTAGGTGTTCCTTTTATCTTGGAATGGCTAGAATCTCCTAAACTAAGACTGGTATCATGGACCTTTTTAAGTGGCCCAATATGCTAAAGTATCCAAGGGATACCATCCTTTGTAGAATGAATCTTAACCTTTCTTTGATGAGTTGGGTGCTTTTGATTGATTTTGGTAGTGAGGCTTGCTATCGCAAGATCATTTGGAAAAGTTTCTAGACAAACATTAAGATTTTGTGTGGCATAGTTATTGCAAGTCTTGAGTCATTATTGGCTAATTTTTCCTAGGCACTTGGAGTTGTTTGGCCATTTCACTAAGTGATAACAGGGGGTATAGGTTCCCTTGACTACTAAGGTATCACAATTGGATACTACCACATCACTTGGGATGGTCTATGCTAATTTCCAATGATTGATGGATTGCATATGTTACTCTCCTCCATTACTCGCTTCTTAGCTCATGCTAGATAATTAATTTGGACCTACAATATCTTGACCATCAGGTTGCCCATTTCCTCATATACTACATAAATTTTTTCCTCATCCCAAGTTACTAAAACTTGATCCTGAGGAGTATAGTTAGGCTCTGAGAGAAGAAATGGGGATATGTTGCTCTTTTATTTGATCCTCGAATTTTGAGTATGAAGCAAATTTTTTGGGATGGCATTATATTAGTTGTTGTAGTGGCAAGGAGCTGAGATATTTATCCTATATTACTCTAGCTATGGAAGTTTTTAGGGGGCAATACCAGGAGGTAGAACCTTCTACATAGTTGTTCTATATAGGGGCTATTTCCCTAGCATTGTTAGGTAGTTCTATTTATATAGGGGTTACCATTGAGACTACCCATATCTTCTACTAAATTTAAACCTGGGTTTAACCATTCTCTTGATTGGTTTGAAATTGAGGTCTGGAATACCCCTTTGATGGAATTCTATAGCCCTGGTTTCCTTACAGGAAATAAGATCTTGGATTGTTTAGGTAGGGGTATCTTGGGGTATTATATTCCCTCCTCATGTATAATATCTCATTGGCTACTAATGTAAGCAAATTTTGGGATGCATATTTTTTAGGTTCCTTTGCAATAGGTGGGTTGAAATCTATAGGGCAATAGTAACCATATATGAGACCAAGGATACCTGAGATGTCATTGATTGAATAGCCAAATTAGGTTTATAATGAAATTATGCATTAAGGGACAAATATATAAAGGGCCTAGGGTCTAGCCTTCCAATATAGATTAAATCATGTTCATATTTAATGGCAATTCCATAAGCTTATGGTAGAGAATTTCCACATCTAAATTTAACCATCAACAAGATTTCATAGCCCAAGGATGTCAAATAGTATATGAGTGCCATACATGGGGGAGGATGTAACTCCTCAAGAATTTTATGCCAAGACTTATAAAATCTGAGGTAGAAATATTCTATTGCTTCCATGGGAGCTCTCTTAATAGTTGATAATTATTCCACGAGTGATACCCCACTTTACTTCTCTTTGAATCTCTCAACAAAAACATTGTCAAGTTGGTCCCAACTGGCTATCGATATGGATTAGAGTGTGAAATACCATTCTTGGGCTCTTTTCCTAAAATAAGTTGTCATAAGTCTTAGATCCATGTTTTGCTATGATATATTATGAATTGCACATAGAATTACCACATGGTTCATATGCTCAATGGGAGTATTGAGATATTCTCTAGGGAAATATGTGAGACACTTAAAAGTAGACTAGGGAATCTCATCCCATACATCATGTGATGTTGGTGGTGCCTACGAACCTTTGTAATTCCAAACAATGAATGTTTTAAGGGGGTTGTAGAGAAACCATGTTATGGCCTACAACTCTTCTTAATGGAATGGTTATAGGTGGTGGCAACAACTCTTATCAAAATATTTTAGCATAAAACCCGACTGAAGGTTCTTTGTTTTGCTATTTTTGGGTTCTTCATTTGAGTGGATTCACCAGGGGAATTCAAATTTATGCTTCTTGAAAGCAAGTAGATTGAGGCCTTCACCAAAACCTTAAATCTATTATCTTTAGTAGAAACTTCTTCTAGTGTTCATTCTAGAGCAAAGTCACTAGGTGATTGAGAGACACTTCAACAAGCAGGGGTAGGATTAGATCCTCATAAAGTCCATCCTAGTTTGTTATTATGATTATAATACCAATGATGTATCACTGGAATATGACCAAGCATGCCATTAAACTATTGTAATCTTGGTTGTCTTGGTCAAAAAAATCATGCCTTATGAGGAGTAGTACGATAGGGCCACAATTGAGAGCATGAGGTTTGTCTTTATTAGGAGCCTTTGAGAGTTTTTACAAGGTTGAATCCTTGTTAAGATATTATTATAGTGCACTTGGACTCAAAAGGGAAAAAGGGATGTGAGAGATAAAACAAACAACTCAACAAAAGAAAAAAAGGTGGTGATGCACCAAAATATTTGTTAAGATCCTTCTCCACAATAGGCCTAAACACTATGTGCCAGTAGAGAATATGTCCTCTCCATAACATAGTTAAGAAAAAATGAGGCTGCGTCATCATTTCTCTTCTATTTAGTTTTAGGGTCAGGGCTATATCCCATGTTTAAATTTTCTATGATAACAACGGTTGCTATTGTATCAAGGTTTTGGGGCCCTTAAAACCCATTCAGTAATGAAATCCATTAACTTACCAAAAAAAAAAGTATAGATGAGAGTCATCAAAATAGGTATGCATAAAGAGGCCTATTTGAAGGAAGCCATAAATGGTTGATCCAAAAATTGATGTAGGCCCTCATACATACATACATCAACAAAACCTAAAGTAGGTAAAGACTACAAGCACACACACACATACATATAGAAAGGGATATGCAAATATTTTGAGATGATTGATACATGCCTCCATATATATATATATATGCAAAAAGTATAATTATAGAGATTGTGCTGGGAGTGGGGATTTGATTTACCCACAAGTTGTTGAGGAGCTGACTGCTATATAGAAGGATATGAAGGAAAGCCTATAAAAGAATATAATTGTAAACTCTTTGATATTTTTTATAGCCTATGCTACTACTATTTATAGTTTACAACATGGAATATTTCCCTTTAAAATTGCTTAAGACTTTGGCCCTCTTAGCTACCTATTTTAGGAATTATAAAAATTAAATGCAAACATCTTCTGCCATATCCTATGTCATTCTGGTGATGCCATTGTTGTAGGTGTCATCTCTTCATTTTTAATATTTCATCTACCTATCCTTGCATTAGCAGGTTGAAGTATTTTTGGTGGATGATTTTGTCCTTTCTTAGTAATGGTGCACCATTCTAGATCAACTACTTTTCTAGGAATTTGTACGCCATTACTTATATCTCCCATTTTGTTCCAAGGAGTTTTCTATTTGTTAGAGCCATTGGCTATCCTATCAAAAATTTCTTCCCCTTTTTGTATGTTTATTCTTGATGAAATCCACTAATAAGGAATTTTACTCCCTTTTAGCACTTGAATCTTTCCTAAGTCTTGATAAGAAGTCTCATTAGAATTTTTCTTTTTGCTTTGACTAGTTTTCCCAAAAATATGCAATCACTCTTTGCTTGTGTCTTTTGTCTTCACAACTTACCAACTTTTTGTCTTTGTGATTGGATATTCTCCTTAACTTATTTTAAGGTAAAATCCTTCAAAATATCACATAGTGAAAACATTATGATGATGCTTTTGTTTGCAAAACTAATTTCTAGTATATTTCCATGTCAACAACTCTATTGTCATCTTTACCCAATCCTTGTACTAGAAAGGTGGTCAGTGTAGATAAGTTTTACCTTGGTGCCTCTCTTGCTGAATGTGGGAAAGTATCTGTCTCATCGGGTCTCCTAATGTAGAGATCCTATGAGTCATTATACTATTTCCCTAGCTTCTAAATTCCTTTTAGACATGATTTACCATAAGATGTTATCTTGAAGGTGTGGTGGAGAGATGAGACATGAGGAGCCTAAGGCTGATATCCAAAACAAAAGTGGAAGATAATCAATTTTACTGGCTTATCTACAACCATTGTTTTGGTTGAACCTCTACCATTGATGGAGATTTTTTAGGTTTCACTAAAAAGGCTCATTAGCCACCATCTATAATGGATTTCAACTCAAATATCATCAAAAGGGATAGGTAAGACATTATGGGCCATCTTCTCTTAGATGGTATATTTTTTTGTATAGTGTGAGGATTTTTTACACCCATCTTCACCCTTTGGAGATATCTACTTGGTGATTTTTGACATGGAGGTTCTAGAAGTTGGTAATGGTTGCAAAGCCTCTACTTTTGCCTTGGGCCCTACATCCCTTTGGATGCTCAAAAATTGAATTGTAGTGAGATTTAACTAAGGGATAAGAAAAGAGAAATATTGTGTGGTTTTTATAGGAGAGCAAGTTTGGTGATTGTAAAATATTAAATTTTGTTGAGTGTGAAGAATAATGTTAGTTTTTCTATGGTTAATTGTATTGGAAAACTTAAGTTACAAGATTTCAATATAAAAAGGATATGATCTACAATGATGATCAACCTACAAAATAATGCTTATGTGGAATATTTGAGGGTGTGGATGATTCCAAGGATATAGTTCAACGATGATTTCCTAGGTGATGACCTAATGACTATTCTAGTGGCTACCCTAGAGGAAATGACGGCCAAGTGGTGACCCAAAGAGGCAACCTAGAGGTAATTTTGTTTGAGATATGACCTAGAGGTAACCTTGAGGTAGAGGACCCATAGGTTACCTAGAGGTAATGATGAACTTAAGACAAATATCCAAAGGTAAACTTGGATAATACAAAGAGGTTGACCTAGAGGAGGCTACATAGATTTAGATGATCTAGAGCCAAACAAGTTAGAGCCAACACAGTAAAAGCTAGCCAACTAATTACAATGATAGATCTAAAGTTATATTCAAAGCTAGATCAAAAGAGTGAGAGCTAGAGCTAAAATTAGATAATAGTTCCAATGTACCACTCTTAAATGCATGGGGTTAATGATATTTTTACCAAATAATGTAATATTAGGGGTATTAGACATTATTATATTATTTGAAGTTATGTAATCATTGGGAGATTAATAAATATTACTCCCATGAGAAAATTGGGTAGAGACATCTCTCATGAGATTGTAAGGATATGAAAAGACAATTGTAGATTAAATGCCAAGAGCTACAAAAATTGAAGAGACTTTCTAAGATGAAGAGATATGCATGCTAATTGTAAGTTATGGCTGGTGAAGATTGATGAAATAAAGTGAATATTGTGTTGAGTACTATAAAATATTACTTGAGTATTGTGTGAAATATTTTTTGGAAAAATGTATATATCTTCCCCAATTTCCAACAAATATAGATACATATTTTCATTGGAAAATCATTAATAAATTTCAAGATGTATTTTCTAATAGATAGATATATATTATTATTTTACATGTTATCCCATTGTCAACTAACAGATGTCCAAAGATGTTTTATATTCTACCCAATTTTGTTAGTTTGAAGACACCCACTTTGATTATCAATTAGGTCCTTAGATTCAAAAAAATTATCAAATTTCATGTACTTGATCTTGATAATATAAATACAAATTCTCCTTGAGAAATCATAAATGAAGTTTATGAGGTATTGGCTAATAGATAAGGACATATTGTATATTTAGAAAATATCACTATCAATGAGTTCTAATTACTTTTCTATTTTTTTTTTGCAATAATGCTTCCTCAATAAATTAGCTACATATACTACTTATGGAATTTTGAGTAGAAGTCCTAAAATTTCCAACTCTCTTCAATATTATATTTTTATAGTTTAAATATCCAAGTTTCTCATACCATAGTTTTCTCATCATGGAATTTCACTACAAGCACAAATATTATTTTCTTCGATAGAAACCTTAAAAATTTGTATATCTTATCCTTTAAATAAAATATACCTAAAGTCAGAATTGTATAAATTTGAACATCATTGATCATGAATCTATCAAGAAAAAATTCCATATTTTTGTTATATTACAAGTAAGCAATGTGATGTCCTTAACGACCCCATTTCCACATTTGACATTATTAGATCTTTTAATATCATGTACAAAATTATTTACCATAAAAACCTATCCTCTTTGGTTTATAAAATAAAGAGAAAATTGAATGTCTCTAGCCATATTATGTGAATACCCACAATCAATAATCCATTCCTTTATAGAGGTATATGCAAGGAAAACAAAATTAATAGAAAGACTTGATAACCTTTACCGTTATAATTTTTTACATTGCATTACTATTACGGAATGTCCTCCCTTATGTTAATGTTAAGGTCCAACAATTTCCTTTCCATATTCTCATTGACATGACAATTCCTTAAATGTGTTTGGTTTTGCCACAATACCAACATCCTTGTTCTTGCTTCCAAAAATGGACCTTTTTATTTTATATTGACCATTATCATTAAATAATTGTTTAGATATATTTATCAATTTTTTTGTATTAATGAGTGTATTTATTTCTAATCAAGTGAATTTGATCACATTATTTAAATTTGTCATCTCTAAAATGATTTTTTTTAAGAGTAAAAATCTTATGGAACATCTCTCAACTCATTTAATTGTTTTCTCCTCTTGCACTTGAATCATGGAGGTATTGATATTGGTATAAAATATCTTATAGGGTTATTTATTTTGTTGGTGATTATATCAATAAAATGGTATTCCTCTTGACATAGTCTTCTCCACACTCCTATGGTTTGCTTTGTATCTCATTAATGATATAGTAGCCATGGTTGCAATCACAAGGATTCAATGATATTGATTATTTATCCAAAGAAAATACCTATTTTAGTATGTTCTTCAAAATCATATTGCATATTTCTCCAATTCTCCATTGGATGAGTGATATTTTTCATATGAAACTTTATTTTTGTGGACACGTCAAATTATCTCTCATCCTGCAACATGTTTTTTCAATGAGTTTACACATGTTTTTATGAGGGGTCCTGGTCCCCTCATATCGAGTGGGGTTTGAACCTTGGACCTCTCAAAGAGAGGCCAAATCCCTTACAATTATAGTAAGATTGTAGTTATTCTCATCCTGCAACATTTGCAAAATTATATTATTTCTATTTTTTTTTATCTTTAAGAATTTTTTTCTCAATTGTAATCCTCCATTAAAAACTAGCATTTACTTCAACTTTAATGTCTTTAACACAATTCCAATAATTATGGCTATGGAGCACTAGAAGGTTTTGAACAAATAAAGTCTTCAATCCAATGCTATGCTAACCCTATACCACCTAGTTAGGTATGATCTCTTCTCTTAAACTTATTATATCTTTGTCAAATGTATTAGATTAGGCAAATTTGTATAAATTAACAATTGTCTTGTTCCAAATGACCCTCTGGTCACTTCCTAGAACTACCATATTCTAAATTAAAATTCCCTTAGGATCAACTTCATGGCTTCCCTCCTATATCTTATCAAGCATATCATTCTAGACAATCTCTTGTGCTTTGTTGCAAGTGTGTAATCTAACTTTATTAGCCAAGGGAGGCATTGCATGATATAATCATGTATAATCCTATGGAAAATCATTATATAATTTTTTAATATTAATATATGTAATTATCTAATGAGTCCTTGACTTGATCTTGTCATTGCTAATCTTTAGTAATCCTTTATGCCTAATGTTATGTCAAAAAATAATTAACTTATAATTAACTATTGATAATTTGATATTCATACCTCTTATTCACTCAATTCACTTGTTCAAAGTATTTTTTTTTTTAAATTCTCTTGTTGACCTATTGGATATGTGGATGATTGCATGGGATTTAGCCAAAGGCCAAATAAAAAAATGATCACTCAAGAGAACATTTTTTTATGGATGCATTAACACTTCAATGCTTGGGTTTGATTCATGTCACATTAGGTTATTTTTTATGTGGTGATCAAATTGTTTGTAAGGATTTCTAGGCAACCTTGTATGATCCCTTTTCATCCATACATTACAATATGCTAGTTCATAGATAAGTTTTTTAACACTCTTGTCGAAAATTCCATGGGATCTACCCCTCTAATTAGTTTTTCAAAGGCATGTTAAAAGTTTGAATGCACATTTTTCTTCATGGAAATGGTTGATAGACTTTTATGAAATCCTTCCCTTTGCACCCTATTCTGAGTAGGTGATTTATTGCTTATAAGGCATACACATTAGTATTTTTATTTTATGTGTTATGGGTTTGAATATAACCCATATCAACACCTTAAATCATCTCTTAGTTATGTTTGGAGTATTGAAAACCTATATTATCTTCAAGGAGGAATGCCTACAAAATTTATTATGGCATGGGTTAGCATACTAGCTAGCATGAGGACATGTAAAAGCTTGGTGTTTGGAGGTCATGTGTCTAAAATACAAACTATTTATTTTGTAATTAAACTATATTTTAGTGTTTTGCAAGTTGAGTTGATGAATTTAATTCAAGGAGGTTGCCTTATTTATTCACTAAGGTATTGTGTAGTATGCTGGTTAGCATAAAGGTGCATAGATTTTTATTGTAAGATGGTCTTAGATTCAATTCACAACCCCTCCCTTTCATATGTGATGGTGGATTTATTGTTTTGAGAGTGGAAGGGTATCCATGTTCATCTAGTAGGGGTCTCTTATTCCTTCTTTATGGGAGATTTACGCACTTGACTTGCCTAACTAGTTGTTGATTCAGAGAATTGTCCTAACTTCCATTTTAAGTGTTGTGTCCCCAAATTAAAGTTTCAACAAGGTTGGAAAACTTTTCCATAGGTTTTCATTAACCTATATATTTAGGATGATCCCTAATTTTCTCATTTGGATCTCTAATCTAAACTAATTAATTTTCATGGAATAAAATGCACACATGAAAGTAAATGCAAAATTTAAAATGCGTAAAGTGCAAAAAGTAAATGCTTGAAGTTTAAAGTGTGAGATACAAAATTGAATATTACCATTACATCATAGTGAGGATAGAATACAATCAATAAAAATATAAGAAGTCAAATAACATCAATGTCCACCCATTTTTTTGATTATGAAATTGAAAAGGTAATGATAAGATAGGCTAGAAAGGTTGTACCCAACCACCATGAACTTGACAAACCATGAGGACAATACCTCTAATGTGACACACAAATTTTTTTCAATTTCTTCCAACCTCATGAGTACAAATCATAATATAGATTTTATAGAGTTTAGCTCTAAATTATCATGGCCAGAATATTATTACAATGAGGGCCTTAGGCTCCTATTTACAATAAGAGTTTACTCGTAAGTTACCTAGGGTGAAAAACAATAACTTCTAGTAAAAGTAAATATTTGGAGGAAACTTTAGCAAAAATTTTTACCTCCAAATGTTACATGCCTCTAATTATACATATAATAGTCTTACAAGACTTAAAAAATGCTTAGTATGCCATAAAATGCCGAAATCATCACTTTTTGAGAGATTTTCCTTGAACTTTGCATGGATTTTCACCTTTGTGCCTTGATTGCTTGCTTTTGTGAGTGATTATCTCATGTTAGAAAGTTGAGTAGATCAATATTTGATAAAATTAATACCTTTGTCAATTGAATTGATCCTTCAAGTCAATTGGTCAGTTTTGCAAGCAAATCATGACTTTTCCAAAAAATAAAGCAAAATTTAAAGTTTTGAGAATTTTTCTGCCATCTAATCCTTATTTGCTATCCTTTGCTTTGAAATGTGTAAAATTTTACAAAGTAAGTGCTAGGGTACTAAAAATATGATAACTTCATAGGATTCCAAGCTTGATTGGCATAAAATCCTAGATTCTATATCTATCCTTGGACATAAATTCTATAAAAATAGGATCCTTGATACAAAACTTATAAAATTAGTTTCCCTTTGGTGCTTCGGTTTCCCTTATCTAGTCTTAGTAGGCAAAAAATTCAAAAATTTATACCATTCACCATAATAGACCAACTGCATTATCATGAGGTCTTTATCCTCTCTTACCAGGTATTCAAAAGGTTTTTCTAGTAGTTTTTTCCCCATTCGCTACCAACTCTTTTAGTTTTTTCATGGATTGACTTTAGCATACACACTTTAGAGTCATTTCCTTCATTGGATTGATCTTTAATTTATCAATCATGGTAGATATGATATCATCATATAGGATGTGTTTCCTATAATTGAAGATGTCTAGCATTCTAATAAAAATCAACCAATTTGTTCTTCCATTTCTTGGACTTAGGTTCTTAGAGATGCCAAGTTGTATTTATAGTTTTATTTCTCTAGACATCTAGGATTTTTATAAATATTTTTACCATGTCCTTTCAATCTATCCTATGTTGATGTACCTTTGTTTAGGTCATTGATACAAGGAGTTTCAATACTTCTTGGTGTTCACCCCTTATAGAAATCTACTCTTCCACTATACTTATGATATTTTTGGCTATTTCTAAGTTTTTTCTTGTAGAGGACGTTATCCTAAAGAATTTAAATGTATTTTTATTTACTCCTTGATATGGTCTAAAAAGTATTTGTATATCTATATTTATTGTACCAATTTAAGTTCTACCTCAATTTTTGTAGGCTGAGGTTTACAATCCCTTTATTTGTTAGTATTTCATATCTATGTCCTCTAGTAGTCTATAATGATCTTTAGTCATCTCGTGCACAAGTTATGGTTTGGTAAATTGGGTCTTGAGTTATTCCACTTATTTCTTCAGTTGCTTCTTCTTTGTCACCTCTTTCATGATATCTTCATTATCTTGTTGGAGTTGGTATCTCTTGGTCTTAACCTTTATCAATTTTACCTATAATCTCCTATTTTTGAACTAGTTTATCTCATCCTCCATTCCTAGTCATCCATATTTCATGGTTGTACCCAACATGAGCTGATTCACCAATTGAACCATTTGGTATAGATATAGTTTGTCTCGGTCTAGTTGCAACACCGTAGTAGTCAAGTTGGTAGTGGATGATGTTATTTATGTTAGAGAATATTACATTATTTGGTACATGCAAATGTAACCCCGTATTATATTTATGATACAAATGTAAATATGTAATATATTAGGGTTTGTATATTTAGTGTATATGAGTGATTTATATTTTCCTTTTATGTAAGTGTATGTGCAGGATATACACAAGTTTCATGTAAGAGTCCAATGTGTAGGCTATGCACAAGTTTCATGTAAGTAAGAGTGCAAGTGTGTATTGAAAGAATGTGCACAAGTGTCATGTATGTAAGTGTGTAAATATGTAATGTGAGGATGTGCAAAAGTGTCTTGTATTAGGAGTGCATGTAGGAGAGTAAGAGTCATGTAGAAGTGTGTAAGTGTCATAGAGTTAAAGTATGCATGTAAGAAGAGAGTGAAGAGTCTAGTATACAAGTGGCAAGATGAGAAACCAAAGGTCAAGAATAGGAAAGGTTGCATCTCCCATATATGTGAGGAGTGCAACATATAAGTATTGAGAGAGTCTAGTATACAAGTGGCAAGATGAGAAACCAAAGGTCAAGAATACGAAAGGTTGCATCTCCCATATATGTGAGGAGTGCAACATATAAGTATTGAGGAGTCACATTACTATGTCTATATTATGGAGATAAAGCTCCATATAATGTAAGAGAAAATAATCTATATCAATCACCACATAACAAGCATTGATAAAAAGCTTGTATACAAATTTTGAGCAATATTATTGTAAGTTTTTCTTCATGCTTGTACATGAATTATTTTGACCATTTACAATCATATTTGATATGATAGTGAATGTTTTTTTATTTATATTGGCATGGATATATATTTTATTGCTTATATATTTAATTATATTATTGGTTATTGATATTTTGACCTATAATATTATGGCTTAATTATATTGGGACCTATGATATTTTGAGATAGTTAGGCTTAAAAGCCAACAATGGTATCAAAGATACCACTTAACTCTGTCCATTTTTGATAGAGTTATATTTTAGAGCCACCATAATATTGGAGTCTGTCCACTTTGAAAGTAGTGAAGACTTGGACTCTATTTTAAATATTTTATTGAGTAGATATTGAGGGGATAAGGAAAAGTCATCCTGCTTTGGATGCTAGGGTCTTTTCACTTGGTTCAAGAAAAACCAGTGAATACTAGGACTCAACTATATTTGATTAAGAGCCAACTCAAAAGAAAGTTGGATATGCAGGAACATTCAAAGTTGCCCTAATAATATTTTAGATTGTCTAGAAAAAGGAGAATCATTATTGAAGATTGAGAGAGTCAACTTAGGAGAAAGTTGGCTGTGAGGAGATATTCATAGTCACCCTGATATTAATTTTGGATTCCCTAGAAAAGAGGAGAATATTTTTCTTAGGTGTGATATAATACATTAGAGATAAATTATAGAATATTGAGAAGCATCATAGGTTCCACATATTAAGACACATCAAAGCTTCTAGAGATTGAAAGACATAAAATCTTCTAGGGATAAAGAAGCATCTTAGTTTCCTAATAATAGATATTGAGAAGCAATATAAGAATCCATAGAGAAGAAAAATATATAGAAGAAGCCTCCAAAGATAAGGAAATATAGAGGCATTTAGAAGTTGAAGTTCTTATTAACCAAGAAACTAGAAGCACCATGTTGACTATAGCATTTCAGTCTTGGTGTTGAATCATTTAAAGTATTTTCTAGGAAGCTTCAAAGAACATTATCCTATGGCAAGAAAGGAATAACACTACCTGAGCGTAGTCTAGAATCTTATAGAAGATAACAAGAAGCATCAAGTTACAATCAATGTCTATTTAGTGGATATGTCATCCATATAAGCAAATGGTCAAAATCTAAGCAACCAACATTTAAGTGATCAACACCTAAGTGACCAACATCCATGTGATCAATATTCAAAATTTTTTAGTAGAAGACTAAGTGGAAACTAAGAAACCAAAATTGAAGAGACTAAGCGGCTAGCATTGAGGAAACTAAGCCATAAACATTGAAGAGACTAAGCAACTAGAATTGAGAAAATTAAGCCATCATTGAAGAGACTAAATGACTAGCATTGAGGAAACTAAGTGATAAACATTGAAGATACTAAGAAACTAGTATTGAGGAAACCTAGCGACCAGTATTGAGGAGACTAAGAGACCTGAAATATGTGTTAATAAGCATAAGCAAGCATCAATAGAAGAGATAAGCATTAAAAATTAATGCAATCCGGTATTTGAGTGCTAACAAAGCACCATCTTGAAGAGACTTGAGTATAATATCTAGCAAAAGAGATTGAGTGTGCTATCTAGAAGATACTTGAGCATAATATCCAGAAGAAGAGATCAAGTGTGCTATTTAAAAGAGACCCGAACACAACATATAGTAAAAGAGACTAAGTGTGCTATCCAAAAGAGATTCGAGTATGCTATCCAACAAACATAACCTAAGCATGCTGAATAAACTCAAGCTAAAATTCAAAGAGTGCTATTGACCAAACAAGATTAAATAGAACTTGAGCATGCTTTCACCCAAGAATGCTAGAGCATTGAGTGCCATAATTCAAAAATTTAAACATCTAATTTGAGCATTATTCAAGTAGCATAGAATATTGTAAGTGTTGTAGTCAAAATTGAGTGCTAAAGGAGGAGTAACATAGCTGGTAGGTAATATCCATATGTTACAACTTGAATGCATTAATTAGAGGCATTATTTTGGATCAAAGTGCTTTAAAAATGGAGAGGTACATTAAATAACCTTTAACATCATTATTATTTGGAGGGGAAGCAAGTAAAATGAATTTGAACTTTATTAAGTTTTTAAAGTGGGAGTTCTAAGGTTTTCTACCCTAATGAATTTTGAAATTTATGTTTGGAATTTATTTATTTCAAAAGTTAATTTTTTGAAAGATTTAAATTTATTTAAGTTTTGGAGTGAAAAGGATTTCTACTAGGATTTAAGTTTTTTAAAATTTGAAGAATTAGAATTTAAGATTTGGGTTTTGAAGATTTGAGAATTTGTTTTTTAGAATTTGAGGAGTTAAAAGGTTTGAAGATTTAAGTCTTTTAGTTTTTGAAGCTTTTTGAAATTAGAAAAAAATTGATTTAAAGTTATTTGAAGATATTTTTTAGATTTTGCAAATTTAATTTAATCAGGGAGCTAAAAGAATTTCTACATCAAAGGTTTAGAAAAATATTTATTTTTTTCAATTTGTAAATTTATTATTTGAGCGTATATTTGTTTTTTTTTGAAATTGCAAGTTATTATTAACTTTGGAGATATAAATATTTTGACTTCAAAGGAATTGAATCATTGAATTGCAAAATTTGATTATTATGGAAGAAATTATTAGAAATGCATTTAGTAAGGATAGTGAAGAAATGGTGAACAAGTTAAAGGTTTGCTCACAAAGTTTGATAGATGTTTTTTATGGGAAGAAGATACTACCAAAATGTCTTAGAGATACACTTGAGGACTCAAAGCTAGAATAAATGCCAAATTCTACTACTACAAGACCACAAACTTGTAGTTTAACAAGAATAAATTCTATAATAGAACCTACAACTACTCAGATTGCCATGGACTTGGAAGAAATACAACTTATTTATAAAGAAAATAAAGGAAGAATGACTTTAATATTGCATTGATGGTTGTGTTGTTTTCTTAAGAATACAAATGATCATAAAATATTAGCATGGAAGCATAGATCAAAGAAAGGATATTGTATTTAGTTGAAGTGTAATTATTGCAATAGAATTGGGCATGAAGAAGCTAATTGCTAGAATATTTATCCATGTAAATTTTGTGGAAGAAATACTCATTCTCTAGCATTTTGTTGGTACAAAAGGAAATATTATGAGATATTTGAAAGAATGCTATTATTCAGATTAGACAATTTTCTTCAAAAAATTATTTTGAAGCAACTCCTAACAATAGAACAAAATGTTCTATTTTAGAAATACAAGATAAAATTGAAAAATAACAAATAAATAAATGGATCAAGTATGGTCCAAATTTATCTTTTATAATAATAGGAAAGAAGTACATGAAACAGAGACCAAAGACAAAGAAGAAGAAAAATTTGAAGAACCAAAGAATGAAGATAAAGGAGAAGTCAAAGTAAATGAAGCTAAATATGAATCTCAAGCAAAGGTTCATGAACAATGCAAGGTCACATGAATATTGAATATGAAGACAAATATTGAAGATTAAAGTATTCAATAGCCAAATAATGTAATGTAGGGGAGTGTTGGAGAATATTACATTATTTGATACATGTAAATATACCCCCATAGTATCTTTATGATACAAATGTAAATATGTAATGAAGAACACAAGCTTATACTGAGAGGAGGGGGTGAACAGTATAAGACCTCTTTTTACTTTTTCCTTTATACTTCAAAATAGTAAAGCAATATACCCAAAGCAATATCAAAACAATGCACAAAATCATCCACAAAGTGACACCAATTTTAACGTGGTTCATCCAGAATGCCTGGTTTACATCCACAAAACTTTTCTCTAAAAGTTATCTCAAAGTTCTTTGGGAAACCTTCCCAATTACAATGTTTATTAGCCTTGGCCCAAAGGAGACACCTTCCCCCAATCTGAATTTATGAGCCTCTGCTCAAAGGAGATACCTTCCCCTCTGCTCTGGAAATGATCCTCAGAAGATCAACTGCCTCTACCTCTTTCCAAAGACGTGGAACTCCTTTCCACCGAAGACCTCTTGTCCTCAATGCTTAGCCTAAAAGACCTCTCGCCTTCTATGATCACGTCCACAACAGCTCAGCTACCTGTACCAAACACAGTCAGTTGGTCTAGTACAAGACTTCCTTTGTCTGTCAGATCTGTCCAAATCTATGAACAAATCAATCCTCTACACACAAGCCTTCTTAAAGACTTGCCAAAACTATTTTCAGGTTCTGCTCAAAGAACCAATACACCTCTATCCTCAAGTTCTCTGATAGAACCAATGTACCTCTGCACTCAAGTTCTCTAATAGAACTATCAATCTCAGCTCATAAGTCCTCTGCTAGGACCTGCCCAAATCTGCTCACAAGTCCCCACCAGAACCTATTCAAATCTGCTCACATGTCCCCACTGGAACCTGTCCAAAACCTCAGCAAGCTCACCAAGAAAAACTTGCTTAGCATGAACTCACAAAGAGAATTGTTAGAGACCCAATGTGATTCATAAACCTCATAGAAGCATAAAGAGAATTGTTAGAGACTCAATATGTTCTATACTTAACTCCCAATATCAATCTCAAATCTCATAGAAACATAAAGAGAATTGTTAGAGACCCAATATGTTCTATACTTAACTCCCAATCTCAATCTCAACTCAATCTCAACTCAAACTCAATCTCAAAAGAATAAGATAGATGTAGTATGCTTTTCTTAAGAATATGAAACACAACCCAACAATTGCCAACCATGCAATATCTCATATAACAATGATGCTTATATTCTTTTTACCAACAACTAGGGTTTCATCATCTCAATTCAAGTAGCATGACTTAATAACATAATCCCTAGTGCAAAAATGCTTCCTCTTACTCAACCAGAATTATGCATTCACCCAAAAATTCATCAATGACTTTAATGCATAACCAATCTTCAATATCCAGAAAATAATACCTAGTAGACAACCTTTTCACTCCAAACTCAATTTCAAAAAATATACCATAAACAACATACATGGAAGAAGTTGCCCATACCTTTACTTTGATGAAGAAGGAGAACTCAAAAACTATCACAATACTAACTCTCAATTTGCTACCAATTAGAGTTGGCAACTATACAATAATACACAATAATAAAGATCCAAATATAACACCTTATTTCTCCAACTTAGTAAAAACACCAAAGTACAATAACATACAAAGTAAAATCTCTTTACACCTTATTACTCCACATAAAAATTAACCATAAATAAACCAATATCAAAATAAAAAATGATACCTTAACCTTATACCTCCCGCGAAATCACAGCCACCATTCTTTGCACACCGCGACCAAAAGGAAATTCCCAACAAAGAGAATTGAACTCAGCACCTATACTGTCTAGCGCTTTCACTTAAACACCACCGCCATTGTGTCACAAGTGCCCAACGAAATAAAACACCACTGCCATCTCTTTTATCTTTCTTTGACGCCAAGAACTTGGAAAACGTAAACGTCTTCCACAAATCGCATGCAAAAATCCACTGTCGTCAAGCCAAAAGGTAAGGATGTAGCCCAAGCTCAAATCTGAGTTTGCCAAGCACAGTATCCAAGACACAGAACAAGAATGATATCAAATATGTCAACGGATATCGAAAACACATAGCAATCTCAACTCGAATATACCAAGCGTTGTTCGAAGGAAATAGAGCAAATGCAAATTGCGGACACCAAGCGCAAATCGAACGAAACAGTGCAAATGCAAATCACGGATGCCAAGCGCAAATCAAATGAAAATAGAGTAGCCACAAATCGTAGATGTCAACATTAATCGAAGGTACTAACTTTTGAAAATCATGCCACCTTATATAGCAATTTTTCCTTCACTGTTTGACGTCGGCGCTCTTCCAACGATGGCAACAAATCAGCGAAAGAATTCTTGTTTCTTCCGTCGCTTAAGGGTTGAAAGACCCTTTAATAATAATTAAAATAATAATAATAATTATTTTATTAATAATAAATTAAACTTGGACCTTTTACAAAGGTTTGAGTTAATTTAATTATTAATAATACACATGGACCTTTGCATTAAGTTAAGCTTGGTTTTAATAAAAACCCTTAATGAGTCCAAATGGTTTTAAGAAAAACCTTTAGCCTTGCCACCATGGTTTTAATAAAAAACCTTTATTCTTGACATCACACTCTTTTGAAATCAACACAAAAATGCCTTTTGACATCAATGACAACTTATACATTTGAGCAAAGGCAATGTACCCAAGGTACCCAAAATTGCCAACATGTAATAGATTAGGGTTTGTATATTTAGTTTAGATAAGTGATTTATATTTCCATTTTATGTAAGTGTATATGTGTAGGATATGCACAAGTGTCATGTAAGAGTCCAATGTGTAGGATATGCACAAGTGTCATGTAAGAGTCCTATGTGTAGGATATGCACAAGTGTCATGTAAGAGTCCAATGTGTAGGATATGCACAAGTTTTTTGTAAGTAAGAGTGCAAGCGTGTATTGAGAGAATGTGCACAAGTGTCATGTATGTAAGTGTGCAAATATGTATTATGAGGATTTGCACAAGTGTCTTGTATTAGGAGTGCATGTAGGAGAGTAAGAGTCATGTAGAAGTGTGCAAGTGTCATAGAGTTAAAGTATGCATGTAAGAAGAGAGTGAAGAGTCTAGTATACAAGTGGAAATATGAGAAGCCAGATATGTGAGGAGTGCAATAGGAAATTATTGAAGAGTCACATTACAATGTCTATATTATGGAGACAAAGCTCCATATATTGTAAGGGGAAATGGTCCATATCAATCACCACATAAAAACATTGATAATAAAGATTCTATACATATTTTGAGCAATATTATTGTAAGTTTTTCTTCATGCTTGTACATGAATTATTTTGGCCATTTACATTTATATTTTATGTGATAGTGAATTTTATTTTATTTATATTGGCCTGGATATATATTTGATTGCTCATATATTTAATTCTACTCTTGATTATTGATATTTTGACCTATAATATTGTGGCTTAATTATATTGGGACCTGTGATATTTTGAGATAGGCTTAAAAGCCAACAATTTGGGAGGGGTTGATATCAATCAACTTGATAAATAATATCTTGTCATCCCTCTTTAAGATGTGTTAATGGAGGAGTAATAATGTCATAGATGTTTTTCTATTGATTCATTTGTTCTCCTTATTTTACCCCTTATCTTTATCAAAGACGAGATAAAATATATTTATGATATTAGGCTCTCTAGCCTTGTATGCATAGCTCAAACTTGGTTATTTTGATGTATTGGTAGTTGGGAAAGCTCTCACAAACTAATTTCTTTGAGTAAGGATTGTGGGCATCATCACCTGTAGGAGCAGTTGCCTTGTGTGGGATGGAGGGTGAATGGAAGTGGTGGACACAACAAGAGGTACAAAATAAGTGGTTATTCTTTGTCAAAACTCTACCTATGTGGATGATATGCACCCTTGAATCTCAGCCAAGATTGGAAGACCCAAAATTGCTTATGAGTCAATCTTTAGAGAAGGCCATTTTATTGTACAACTTAGTACACTAAAATAGGGTTTAAGACTAAAGCGAGAAATAAGAAGGGTAAAAAGAGTGCAGGGTTAGGAATTGGAATAAATATAACCAACCAAGATTCAAATATCAACAATAAGCTTCAACTACATAAGAATATTACACAAAAAATAAAACCAGCACCTAATAGACCAACTAGCATACCACTATGACAATACGATGCCTAATTTAATTTGCACTTATTATATATTCTAGAGACCTCTCAAATGGTAATCCAAATAACAATTCTAGATTCAATTATAATTGCTTTAATAGAATACACCATTCAAGAAACATAAGCAAAAATGCATAAAATATAACTCACATATCATTTTTTATAACACTAGAGATAGAGACCAAACAACATTGAATTTTATTGGTAGGCAATAATCATCATACAAATTACACAGATTGTAAATGCTAAAGAGTCAACCCTCTTACTAAGGTACATTGAACTATTTATATATCTACATTACATTATTTTAGCTCTCATTATCCTATCAAAACTACTTGCAAGCCTGTTAGAGGTGAGTGTAGAGCATGGGCATCACTTTCCAATTTAACATGTTCTAACTGCTTTGATATAATTGTGCTCACATGTTTGGTTCTAATTTATTCTATGAGTGTGGTGTCCATGTGCCTCCATAATATCTTGGGAATCCTATGATAGGATCACATTTTACCACTTTTCTTAATGACTAGGTTAGCTACACAAGGACAAGTATATGAGGGAGAAGCATATGGACCATTTAGATTCCCTAACAAAGTTGATTCTACTTGAAAGGGATAGGTATGGGACCTTTGTCATATTCTAGGATCGTTTAATTGGCCAAAAATTGAGTCTAGAATTATTGTGTGCTATATTTTTTGTCTCCTTACTAATGTCAACTATCTCAAACGTCCAACCCTTCTCTTTTCATACTTAGTCAATTTCTAAAAATAGGTAAATGGTGCAATATCGAGTGCTAGAATTTTGTAGATCCTATGATGACATTAGCTTCTTGAAATTCTAGCCTTCTCCTATGTTGATCTCTATGCCTTAGAAAAATTTTGCATTGATCATCAGGACGACATATTGAATGTCAAATTTTTGTTGCACTTATGCTTACATCAACCATCTAAAATTCTATCCAAATTCATGCCTTGGCAAATTTTTCTTATCTAGGATTATTTTATGTTAAAAGTTTTTCACTCTAAGATGACATCAACATCACAAAAAGTATGTCCTTGATATTTTACTTAGCCAATTTTATGAGTCCAACGCATTTTTATGCTAGACTCTTTATTGCTCATAGTGATGTTAGTGCTTCCAAGAGTTTGACTTTGCTTTCTCCACACTTAGTTGAATTTTTAGTCTAATACTATAAAAACATGTCTATGTCTCCTACCTTAGCCAAAATTGTAGGCCTAATGAGCTTTCTTGTATATACCTCTATTATCCTAAGCTTATATCAAATATGTACAATAATTATTTGTTCAACGAAGCTACATATATGGGCTATTGTAATGACCCACATTATTGGTGCCTCCTAGGGGGTTTATGCTTGTAGAAACAAAGAACCCATTTTGATGGCAAGGTCAAGATTAAAAACACACCAGTCTCACAAATTGCAGTAAATTTCATTAATATGGTCTCTGTTACAGTTTTTCTCAGCACACTTCCTCCTCCCAAATCCCGAACTCACCATCCCTCCTATTATAGATTTTTGGGTTTTTATCGAGGCCCCGATCCTCACAGCCTTCAATGCCCACCTAACAAAAGTTTCAAATTCGGATTTTCCCCCTCTTCCTGGGTTTTCAAATTTTTGGTCATAAATGGGCCATCTGCCCGATCTACCAGGAAGCTCCCATTAATGGCTTCCCTGCACCGACCGCTTTGTTCTGACCATCCTTCGTACTGACGTCTTCTCCATAACTCCGTTCCTGCAGATGCTGCGTTTGCCAGAAATAATACCGTAAAATACGTGGCCTACACCTTCCTTGATTGATATCTTTGTTTTCTTTCCATCTGGCCGTGTCTCTTCCTTGTTGCAACTCAGTTGATGCACGTGTCTCCCACACTGTCCACGTGTCGAGTTGGTCTCGCCACGCTGTCCCTTTGTTTACCTTCGGCTGCTTCATACTTCTCCCCCTCCTTTCTTTTCTGTGCCTTCACTTTAATGATACCTTGCCATGCCTTTCGCTTGCCACGTGTCGGCTGTTTTCGCCGCGATATCGCGAAGAAACGACCACGAACAAGCAAATCGCGACCTGTCGCGATATCACGACAGGACCTTCCTCTCTTGCCAAACTTCGAAAAGAGCCGCGATATCGCGACGTCGCGATATCGCGACAACTGAGGCTCCCCACCTTTGCAAAGTAGAACGGTCGCGATATCACGACGACGTCACGATACCGACGTAACCCCCACCAACACAGCTCTTCCCTTACGCCTTACCAAACCGTCGTGATATCGCGACGTCGCGATATCGCGACGTTCGAAGCTCTTCTTCTCCGCTCTAACAAACGGTCGCGATATCGCGACGAAAACTCGCTAGGCCAACTGCAGACTTTTCGGGTCACGATTTCGCGACCCATTCTCCCCTTGCCATACACAACCTTCCAAGCCAAAATTTGCTCTACAAACCTTCCCCAATACTGAATTTTAAATAGATCAAAGTACAAAGAACTTAAAAAAAAGAACTGAAGAATATTACAAAGATGCAAGATTGTCCTACTGCCTCCGGATGCTCCTGCATCAGACACCCGGGGTAAATAAAGAAAAGTGATCCTCACTTTTAGGTTGTTAGAGGAAGACCCAGGCGGTCAACCTCCGTCTTAGACACCCAAGTTGCATCTTCAACAGGCCTGCCCTTCCACTTGATCAAATACTCAGTATACTGTTTATTCCTGGTTTTTCTGCCTTCACGGGTATCTAATACTTCTTCGGCCTTATCTGTGCTTGGAGCAGATGCTGGAAATTGCCATAATTCTGAACCTTGCACCTCTGTACCTTCTCCCTTATGATATTCCACTAAATCTGAAATATTAAAAATTGGTGAAATATCGAGCCAACTCGGCAATTCTACTTCGTATGCATTTCCTGACTCCCGCTTTCCCAGTATCTTGCATGGCCCAAACTTTTTCATCTTCAATTTATTGTAAGTCTTGGCAGGAAATATCTCCTTCTTGAGATGCACCATAACCTCATCCCCAATCTTGAATTCCTTGAACCGCCGCTTCTAGTCTGCCCTTGTCTTATATTGACTGTTCCTTTTGGTAATTTGTCTTCTTACTTCCTCATGCAGACTTTTCATATGCTCTGCAAATTCCTCTGCCTCGGCACTACATTTTTCTCTTCTGTCCAACTTTCTTAGTTCAGACACATTCCTCGGGTTGTTTCCATATACTATCTCGGAACGGAGATTTATTTGTGCTTTTATTAACCGAACTCGTTATATGCAAACTCTGCTTGTGGTAAGACCAAATCCCATCCCTTGGGTTGATCCACTATCAAACATCTCGGTAAATTGCCCAGGCTTCTATTGACCACCTCTCGTTTGCCCATCTGTCTATGGATGGTATGCTGAACTGAATTTCAAGTCTGTCTTCAATTTCTTCCATAGAGTTCTCCAGAAATACCCAACAAACTTTGTATCTCTGTCTGAAACTATGCTCCTTGGTAGACCGTGAAGTCGTACCACTTCCTTGAAGAACAACCCAGCAATGTGAACTGCATCACTTGTCTTTTGGCAGGGAATAAAATGTGCCATTTTGGAGAACCGGTCCACCACCACAAATATTGAGTCATTTCCTCTCTGTGTTCTCGGCAATCCAAGAACAAAATCCATGCTTATGTCCTCCCACGGTCTCTCAGGCACAGGTAATGGCTGGTATAGCCCGGTATTTTGTTTTACACCCTTTGCCATCTGGCATATTCTGCAACCTTGCACAAACTTCCGCACATCTTGCTGAAGTTGTGGCCAGTAGTAATTTTCCTCAACCAAGGCAATGGTCTTATCCCGACCAAAATGCCCAGCCAATCCTCCGTTGTGCTTTTCTTTGATTAAATTCTCCCGCATAGAACTTCTGGGAATGCACAACTTACTACCCTTGAACAACATTCCGTCTTGGATTAAGAAATCCAACCATTTTGTTCTATCCATAGTAATAGGTCTCGAGCAAGCCTTCCAGGGCTTCGCAAAATCCGGATCTGCGAGTACAGACCCTTCAGTTCTTCAAATCCCATTACTTCTACTGTCAATCTAGTCGCTGAGTCCGCCTTCAGCTAAGGCATCCGCAACTCTGTTTGACTTCCCACTTCGTGTTTCAGCACAAAGGTATAACTTTGGAGGAACTCCACCCATTTCATGTGCCTTTGGTTCAGTTTTGTCTGACTGTTAATGTATTGCAAAGCCTGATGGTCAGTAAATAGTACAAACTCCTTTGGTAATAAATAATGTCTCCACTTTTTCAGGGCCTGAACTATAGCATAAAATTCTTGATCATAGACTGAATACTTTTTCCGTGCATCATTTAACTTCTCACTGAAATAAGCAACTGGCTTGCCTCCTTGACTCAGTACAACCCCTATTGCACTGCCACTGGCATCACGGTCCACCTGAAATACCTTGTTGAAGTCTGGAAGTGCCAAAACAGGCTGCTCGATAACTTTTCTTTTTAATGTATCAAAGCTCCTTTCAGCTCCTGATGTCCATTTGAACTCCTTTTTATCTCCCCTCATTGTCTCCGTGAGAGGTGCACAAATACTGCTGAAGTTCTTTATGAACTTCCTATAAAAAGCGGCCAGACCATGGAATGACCTCACTTATGTTGTGCTTCTTGGAGTAGGCCATTCAATGATAGCTCTCACCTTTTCGGGGTCCATCTTCGGACCTTCTACTGAGATTACAAACCCCAAGTATACCAATTCCTTCTTGACAAAATTACACTTTTTCAAATTTATTAATTGTTCTTCTCACAGTTTTTCAAAGACTCTCTTGATATGCATCAGGTGTTCCTCCAGGGTCCGGCTAAATATCAATATATCATCTAAATAAACAATAACAAACTTTCCCAGAAATTCTTTCAGTACTTCATTCATCAGCCGCATGAAGGTACTTGGTGCATTGGACAGTCCAAAGGGCATGACCAACCACTCAAACAGGCCTTCTCTTGTCTTGAAGGCTGTCTTCCATTCATCCCCCTCTCGGATACGGATCTGATGATAACCACTTTTCAGGTCAATCTTTGTGAAGTACTCGGCTCCACTTAAACGAGTCCATGATATCATCCATTCTTGGTAACGGGAATATGTACTTAATAGTAATTTTGTTGATGGCCCGTGAATCTGTACACATCCTCCATTCTCCATCCTTCTTTGGTGCCAGCACTGCAGGTACTGCGCATGGACTCAAACTTTCCCGAATCAATCCCTTTTCTAATAATTCTTGGACCTGTCTATTTAACTCCTCAGTCTCTACAGGTGTCATCCTGTGTGCAGCTTTATTTGGCAGGCTTGATCCTGGTACTAAATCTATATGATGGCTAATTTTTCTCATAGGGGGTAAGCCCTCAGGCACATTGTCAGACACAATGTCTGGAAATTCCTCCGACAGATTTAGAACTTCTGCTGGGGTATCCCGACATTCCTTCCCCCTAACTCTAGGGATTATTGCATAACATAAATGTTCATGCTTTAACCCATTCGGAAACTCTCTCCCCTCAACTAAACAGACTATGGAAATATTACATACCTTTTCATCTGTATCCTTCAAGGGCTTTAGTTTATGGCGTACACCATTCTTTGTCAATGAGTAGGTGTTGGCACGACCATCATGTACTGCACTCCGGTCAAACTGCCAGGGTCTCCCCGAGCAACATGTGGCAAGCATCCATGGGTAAGATGTCACACAGGACCTCATCACAATAATTCCCAATGTTAAATTTAATAGAACACTGCTCATTGACCAAAGCTACGTGGTCCTTTTGTAACCATGCGACCCGGTATGGGTGTGGGTGTTTCTTCCTTTCTAACCGTAACTTTGTAACCATTTCCTCGAAACCAGGTTATCCGTGCTACCATTATCAATAATGATATTGCAAACCTTGCCCGCACATTTACATCTAGTGCGGAATAAACTTTTCCTCTGGTCTGTGTCCTTCTCCTCGTTCAACAGGACTCTTCTTACAACCATTGTTTCTCCTCTCTCCGCTTCTTCGGAATGCTCAGATTCAGCATCCTCCTCTGCCACAGCAGCTCTGGCTGGGCCCTCAGGCCTCTTGTTTGTTCTTTCTCGGTGTTGTGGACATTCAAATGCCCGGTGTCCTTCTTCACCACGGTGGAAACATGTTCCACGAAATACTCCCCCTTCCAAACCCTCGTCCCGGATCCACCCCGTCCTCTTGGGTAGTCGTTTCGATCTCGGGGCTGATAAACATCTTCTTCTTTTTGGTCTCGGTTACCTATCGGCTTCACCGGTCTTCTTCGGATCCTTGTACTTTTCTCCACTTGGTCCTCCCACCGGTCCTTCCACCTCGGCCTCTTCCTCTTTGCTTGCCTTCAAACCTTTTGTTTAGCTTTTCTTCTACCTTCAAGGCAAATTGATAAGCATCCTCTATGGTGTTTACTCGAACCGAGGCTCGGTTCTTCCTGGATACCAAGCCTCAACCCATTAATGTAGCGGGCTACTTTCTCTTTATTTGCCTCTAAATGCCCTGTTCTAATAGAAATTTTGTAAAATTCTTCGATGTACTCTTGGACCAGTTTTGTTTGTCTGTCTCAAGCTCTGCATTTTTCTTAGCAGATCCAACTCGTAATCTGTCGGGATGAACTGTCTTTTAAGCTTCTCCACCATTCTATCCCATCTTGTTATTCTCTCTTTCCCTCTTCTGTTTCTCTCCAACTGCATTCCCCTCCACCAAATGCTGGCATGACCCTTTAACTTGGTCTTAGCAAATCTGACCCGGTTAGGGTCTTCAATCTCCTCATACTCGAAATATTCCTCTAAATCATTTATCCAGTCAATCACTTCTTCTGGATTCAGATTTCCCGAGTAGGTAGATACCTCCATTTTTGGTTGTTTTCCAATGTGAGAGATGGCCCTATACAACCGGGCTTGAGCAGGATCCATGACTTCTTCTTCTTCCTCAGCTTGGTCTTCTTCCTCAACTTCGTCTTCACTTTCCTCATCCCCTCCGGGTTCGCGTCTTCTACGTAACTCTGCTTGTAGGGCTTGAACTTGCCTTTGCAAGGCCCGGAAGTCTTCGGCCGGCACTACATTTCCTGCTCCGCCACGGTTCCTTCGTGGAGGCATGATATTTTCTCTGTATTATTTTTTTTTTTTAGAATTCTTCCACAGATCCTGGTGCAACTGCCTCTCTCCGGCGATCTGTTACACGCTCAGGAGCTCCCGCTCTGATACCACTTGATGGCGAGGTCAAGATTCAAAACACACCAGTCTCACAAATTGTAGTAAATTTCATTAATATGGTCTCTGTTACAGTTTTTCTCAGCACACTTCCTCCTCCCAAATCCCGAACTCACCATCCCTCCTATTACAGATTTTCGGGTTTTTATCGAGGCCCCGATCCTCACAGCCTTCAATGCCCGCCTAACAAAAGTTTCAAATTCGGATTTTCCCCCTCTTCCTGGGTTTTCAAATTTTTGGTCATAAATGGGCCATCTGCCCGATCTACCAGGAAGCTCCCATTAATGGCTTCCCTGCACCGGCCGCTTTGTTCTGACCGTCCTTCGTATTGACGTCTTCTCCATAACTTTGTTCCTGCAGATGCTGCGTTTGCCAAAAATAATATCGTAAAATACGTGGCCTACACCTTCCTTGATTGATATCTTTGTTTTCTTTCCATCTGGCCGTGTCTCTTCCTTGTTGCAACTCAGTTGATGCACGTGTCTCCCACACTGTCCACGTGTCGAGTTGGTCTCGCCACGCTGTCCCTTTGTTTACCTTCGGCTGCTTCATACTTCTCCCCCTCCTTTCTTTTCTGTGCCTTCACTTTAATGATACCTTGCCATGCCTTTCGCTTGCCACGTGTCGGCTGTTTACTGGCCGCGATATCGCGACAGGACCTTCCTCTCTTGCCAAACTTCGAAAAGAGCCGCGATATCGTGACATCGCGATATCGCGACGTCGCGATATCACGACAACTGAGGCTCCCCACCTTTGCAAAGTAGAACGGTCGCGATATCATGACGTCGCGATATCGCGACGTCGCGATATCGCGACGTTCGAAGCTCTTCCCTTACGCCTTACCAAACCGTCGCGATATCGCGACGTTCGAAGCTCTTCTTCTCCGCTCTAACAAACGGTCGCGATATCGCGACGAAAACTCGCTAGGCCAACTGCAGACTTTTTGGGTCGTGATTTCGCGACCCATTCTCCCCTTGCCATACACAACCTTCCAAGCCAAAATTTGCTCTACAAACCTTCCCCAATACTGAATTTTAAATAGATCAAAGTACAAAGAACTTAAAAAAAAGAACTGAAGAATATTACAAAGATGCAAGATTGTCCTACTGCCTCCGGATGCTCCTGCATCACATTTTCCTTATCTATTGGGCATAGAGTCAAAATAAGAAAAAAAATGACTTGAAGATGTCCCAATATTTTGACCCTATTCTTCATATGTTTGTGTGGTCTCCTTGTATATTTTTCCCTACTACTCTCCAATGGTCCTTTGATTAGTGGAGGGAGCTCTGATAAGCTAAAATGTTTGATAGGTTGTATCCTAAATATTGTTTGTGGGAAGATCAAACTCTTGGAGCCTATGGAGGATATTTCTTAATCTTAGGCTCTTTTTATAGGAAGGATTCCTATATTTTTGGACAAAATCTTGATTTTTTGCATGTGTTGTAGACAAACAATCCAAGAATGTAAAGACTTGATCCTCCATGACTGATGTAGACCAAGAATTTAAATCTTTTTCATCATTAGCAATTGATTCACACTGAGCTCTAAGTTGTTCTTGGCTGCAAAATCTTCTTGTGTCATCCCAAAAACTTGGGAATCCAAAACCTATAATTCTAGCAGCCATAATTCTCACATTTTTTTCCGTTCTACCTAATGCAAGGATCAAATATCCTTCTTCTTGGGCCAGGTGATGAATTTCTATTATCTACTTTGCCTATTAATTTGCTTCAGCCAAGAACTTATTTGAGAGTGATGACCATGGAGGGTTGGTTATTTTGGTTAGGATTTTAAGCATTTTTTTTGCTTGCTATAATATTTTATATATTTCTTCCCTTATTCTACTAAATTTAATTTTAGCCTCCTTCATGATTCTAGCGTTATATTTTAAATACTCTACAAAAAACAATATTTGCATGGTTACATTAATAATTATCCTCTATTTGTTTTTGATCTATATCAGTATTTATTGAGAGAAGCTAGGAGTCTAAGTCTTATTTTCCTCTTCTAGATCTAGTTGCACTATTGTAAGTTGTTCTTGATAAGATTGTAGTGTTGAGTTTAGTCTCTACAACTCTTCTTGTTTTTAGAGCTTTTCATTTTTTTGTTGTAGCTTTTCTTCTAGATCTTGTATTCTCTCATTCTATTGTTGTAGTTGCTCTAGGGTTGGAGTCCTACTCAACTACTGCTAAAGGTCATCAACTTTATTTCATAAATCTTTCTTTTCCAACTCTTCCTAATCTAATAATTTCTTCAAGCTATTAGTTTTATTTTTTGTAACATTGTATTTTCTTCCAGCTTATTCCCTTGGAAATACAATGTGTCCATCTCAACATAAAGATTTCTAATTGTATATTTCCTTGGTATTTTTTGAGATGTTAAATTCTTGCACCTTGATATCATAATCTACTATTTTCATTTTTAATGTAGGTTTATTGAACTTTGGGACAATAAATACTTTGAGCCGCTTGTTGGTAGTTGGATCTACAATATCAAATGTTTGGGGTGATGATTTATTTTTCTCTTTCCTAAGTGTCTACTCTTTTGTCCATTTCTAGAAATTAGCTTCATACTCTTGGAGGAGAGTGAATACCTTTGGTAATGGGTGACTGGAAATAGGGAATATAGTTAGAGTTGATCAAACTATAAGGAATTAGGACAAGAGAGACTTTAGAGGGGTGGTATTTGCAATGGCATAAGCTTGTGAATTTTTGGGAGTCTACTAGCTTCCACGTATGGGAGAAATAGAGGTTATATTTTTTTCTAGCAAGGGAATTTGAGGAGGTAGAATTTCTAATGGAGGGGAAGGTGGAGGAGATCATTTCCCCAGAGGAGAATATGAAGGTAGAGGTAGATTAATAGAGACAAGAGTAGAGATAGACACCATACTTGATCTTTGCATTCTCGGGTGCTCCTCCTGAGTTGTTACATCAAATAGCTAAATGGAAGCATATATCCTTTGAACTTCTAGATATAGCTACTACATCTTATCCTTCTATGTGATCTCCTTTTATTGGCTTGATGGATAATTCTCTCTTTATTTTTTCTTTATATCTCCTAAAGTGGAGATGCTCACTTGTACTAATTTTAGGTTCATTTGAGTTTAAAATAGTTGAGCCAATGCCTTCTTCAATGAAGTCCACTTCCTGTGCTATATCTACTTCCATTGTGCATCTTGTTTTTACTTCTTAATTTGTAGCTAGAGGACCTTCTTTCCTAGTTGAGGTCTCAACTATCTAGTGATGTTCAACTAGACAAATTTTCCAAGATTATATTTTCAAAATATATTCAAACTCTTCATATGAATCAAAGTCCTCTTTAGAATCTAAATTTACCACCCAATTCTAGTCTTAGATAGGGCACTACTCTTTAGCCTCCTCTTCTTCCTTAGAGATGCATTCTTCTTCATATTATTCATCATATTCTTTGATGAGACCAGGAAGTAGTTCCCCTTTATGCTTAGCTATCCATTTATCATATTGTTTATCAAATTTCTTATGAAAATTTCTATTTGAAGCACTAGGGAAAGCTTTCTTTTGATAATCCTACTCACACCTTAGAATCAACCATTATCAAAATTTCTCTAAAGTTAATTTTAGATCATCTTTGATACTTTCTATAATATTATTAATTATTCTTTGTTCCTTATTCCTGGTTATATCATATGGCTACTTGAGGGGATAACATTTCTCCATTGGGGAGACCTCTACAATTCATTTACATCAAGGTCTGATGCTTAATATTCTAAACTATTCCTAGATGCTTCTATGTTTGGCTAGGGAAAATATTCAAATCTTGGTACCTTATTATTTATATCCTTTAGCTTAGCCTTGAATTTTCCTTCTAGGTCATAGATCCAAAAGTGTGGCACTATTGGTAGTTGAAGCTTATCATCTAGGACTCTGCTTTAAATTTGAGTCATCACAATGATAGGACCAAAATTGAAGGGATATTGATAAGTATCGACCTTTTTAATTATGACCCTAAGGATTTCGTCTGCTCCATCTATTTTTTTATAGAATTCCATCACGAAGACCCAATTATTTGCATAGTAGGGAAAGATAGGAGTACCTAGTAAAGCCATAAAATTTAATAAAAGTGTTATTCTATAAAATGTACCAATCTTCGAGTTCACACTTATCACCATGTAACTTTTTCTTGGACTCTAGAGATAGCTAGGGAATTATTCTATATATGCGGGCTAGTTCTAGCCTTAGAAATAGCCAACTTAATTCAAGATACAAGTTAGTCTCTCTAAGCATAGGAGTCTAGTTGACTACAAAGAGAATTGCTCCATTGTCTATGCATGTTTCAATTTGCAAGCTAGACATATAACCAGCCATGAAGTATAAGAATAGCTAGGCTCAATGTGATGGGTAACATAAACTTCCACTCTCCTTTAGATTTATGATAGTTAATTGGGCATGAATTTAGGAGCTTAGAAATTGGGCCCAATCAAAGAACAAGGGATCCTTTTGGTGTTATCATCATAGCTATGCACATTAGTCATGACATAAGCTATAACTACTTGGTAGTCATACACACTCATAAATATGTAGCCCAAATAGGATAGCCAACATAGAAAAGACTTCATGATGGTTACTAAATGCTAGGAGCTTAATTGAATTTTTTGGGAATCCGTCAAGGGGTTTTCCTAATTGCTTATCTAGCCAAATTTCAACCAAATATTTTTTACAATGCTCAGCTTGTTCTTTAGCACAAATTTTAGGCTTTGTACCTGAGTGAAATCTTGCTACAAAATCTCTTATGATAGCATTGGATATGATGTTAAACAAATTACCTTGTTACAATGCATATTGTTCTAGATTTTGGGTCATAGTTCTTTGCTATTGCCTTGACAAGTTCTAGGTATAGGTACACAAATATGGGTATGTATGATGATAATAAATAATTCCATGCAACCACTTGCACCATATCATGCAAGAAAATCTTCCCCTTTTCCTCTTCCCCATATCTAAAATTATAAAACTTTGCTTTGACTATAATCAATGGATCATGAATCTAGATAAATGATCTTGAAGCTCTTTAGTTCTTCTCTAAACCTTTTGGCTCTTACTTTTGCATGTAATAATTGCTAACTTACTGCATCTGGTTATTCTTTACACAATATTTTTTGCTCTTGCTCTCAATAATACCTTGCTATCATAATTTATTAACCACTCAATTGTGCAAAGTACATTCAAAAGTCCTAATTTTATAGCATGAAGCTAGTGGGAAGATTAACCATTGGTGCATTAATGTCGAAGATTTTGCATGTATTGCTTTTTTGATAAGATATTTTTTGGATATTCCACTACATGCAAGCACTTGAGATGCATTCCAAGTTAAATATTGCTTCTCTCTTTAGCCAATAAGATCTATTGGATTTCAAAATTTGGTGGCTAAAAATTTTTGTTTTGGCCAATCAACTTTTATCTACACAAAACTATCATGACCACTTTTCTCTGTATTTGCACATGTTTCTATTTACATATAATACAACTTGGGATACATCCCTCTATGCATAATGTTTTAAATATTGGTCATTTATTAGAATTGGAAAAAAATGGCCCTAATGATTCTAACTTTCTTGAATGCATTTAATTCACACTTTCTTTAGATTAGGTAAGGTTTGGACCATAATGATTCTAACTTCTCATGCTTTCTTGACTTGGCCCTATTTTTGTCCCACTTTAAAACTAAATAACCAAATTTGAATAGCTTGGAAGAAGATTCTTTTTAACCATATTTTAATTGCCACTTTTTTATATAAGGTGCTGTTATATGCTTTCTCTCTTCTTTCTTCTAGCAAGAGTAGCTTTGCCATCCTAATTTCATTCAGCTCTACATGCTCTAATTCTAATTGGTCTATAAGCTTCATAGCTGGTAATTCTAAGTGCATAGGTAATATAGATTCCTTACCATAAACCAAAGAGTATGGGGTAGCTTTTAATGCTTTATTGACTATAATTCCATCTACCCACATCACTTGATTGAGCATTAAGTGCCAATTTTTTCTATTCTCCCCAATTAGTCATTTAATTATTCTCATTAAATTCTTATTGGTAGATTCAACTAGTCCATTACCTTGTGGGTGATAATTAAAGGAGGTTTTCTAATATAAACCATAATTTCTAGAAAAATCTATGACCTTAGAACCTAAAAAGGTTGAACCAACCATTATCTAAGACTATAGTTGCAAAAATTCCAAACCTAGTGATTAATCTTTATAAAAAAATAAGTATAGTATCCTAATCTACATGATTGGTAACTTCTACCTTAGACCACTTGGTAAAGTAATATTTTGTAGTCAAAATAAATTTGTGTTCAATAGATGAATGTAGATTTATTACCCCAATAAAATTGAGCCTCTACTTCTAGAAGGGCTCCTCTACAATTACTAGCTATAGGGGTAGTGCCAAACTCTTTCTCCTTCCTTAAAAACCTCCGATATTTATCGAATGCTTTATCAATTTTAAAAGCATAAAAAATTAAGGTAGTCTAGTAGTATACAATCTAGAGGATCATGGCAATTGTTGTTTTATCAAAATAATTCCCACTTGAGAATCATGAATGAAATTCATTCAAGATCGTATTTGCTTTGTTTAGATGTATATAACATAGGAGAACTCCATCAAAATTATTCTATTATAGGTTACCATCAATCAAGACATAATTCATAGCTTGTAGCTTGTACCTTCAACTATGAGAAGTAGTAAACTAGTCTTAACACTTGATAGTATAAATAAAATAAATTAATTGAGCAATATAGTTACTCTATTCACTTTGATTATTTGTTGCTTGAATTTATTTAGGTTCAAATACTAGCATGTTTATTTTTGGGATTGCAAAGTTAGTGATGTGTTCACACAAGGCTCATCCTTTGACTAGCTTAGTGGGTCAAATTTCTATATCATTTCTTGAATTTTGGTAATCTAACCAACTCTTTTTCCACCCAACTCTCCTTGCATAATGAAGTTACAAAAATATGGATGGATAACATATACCATATTATTTCTTTATGAAATATAGTGCCTCAAATTTTTCAAATATTTCATGAGGGTGAACACCTGGTTCTTGATGAAGTTATAACACACTTCATAGTTGTGTAGTGTTTGGCTTAGGAAGGCTATTGGTCACTCATTATGATATTTGTCCTTTTGAATCAATACAACTACAAATATTTCCTCAACACCATATACATATAGGATGAAATCCTTTTGATAGTTAGGGTTGGCTAGTATTGGAGCTCTAGTTATAGCTTACTTGATTTTATTGAATGCTTTTTTTCTTGTCTCTATCCAAGTGAAAGTTGCATCCTTATTTATTAGCTCCATCGTTGGTTTCACTATTTGAACAAAGTCAAATACAAATGTTTGGGTAAATTTAATTTTTCTGAAGGACTATAAGCCTTTCTTGTTTAGTGGAATGAGGAGCACTAGGACTACCTTGACCCCATCCAAAACAATAGCTAGGCCTTATTTTGATACTACATGCCCAAATAGCTTACATTTATGGATTGCAAATTTAAATATATTTATATTTATCAATACTTCAATTTTTTTGCACTTCTGGAACACAAGTCAAAGATGATCAAGGTGCTTCTCATTTTGATGTGAAAAACTATCATATCATCCAGATAAATCAATATCACTTTGTTGACAAATTTACCAAAAGCAAGGTCCATATCCCTTTGAAAAGTAGCTCCAACATTAGATATGCCAAAAGGAATCCTTTGGTAAGAAAATATCCCTCACTTTCTGATAAATTCAATTTTAAACTAATCTTCATCCCTCACCCAAATTTGATTAAAGCTAGAGAATCCATCCAAGGGGGAAAATATGTTTGCCTTGGTAACTATTTACAAAATTTGGTCAATCTAAGGAAGGATATAATGATCCTTTATAGAGGTTTTATTTAATTTTTTTAAATCCACATAGAGGTAGATATCTCCATTCTTTTTTCTCATGGGCACCATATTGGGCACCCATGTTGAGTGCTTGATTGGGTAGATTATTTTTGCATTAAGCAATTTGAGTAGCTCTTGATTCATGAGGAATTCTATCTTTGGATTGAATGATCTTTGTCTTTGCTAAAATAACTAAGCATTTGGTAGTAGCTCTATATTGTGCTAAATAGTATCCTTGCTATAAAATTTTAGATCATCATAACTCTATGCTATAATGCCATTGAATTCTTACAAAGTGTGATCAATTACCAGATCTCTTGCTCCAGACATTGAAATTCAACCTTAAAACTTTTATTGGGTTCAAAATTCAAATTGAATCTCTTTGAAATCTTGCCTATCAATTTTTATTTTTTTTTGGTTGGCCAACCACTATTATCAAAGGGAATTTAAAGAGTAATCTATTTACTTTTGGGATGTGATTATATTTCATTTAAATATCATTCTCTTGATCTATGCTCTTGAGTGTCTCTTCAGGCATATTTACACATGCTACCTCTTGAACTAGAAAACTCACTATTTAATCATCATCATCAAACACTTGTTAGAAGGTGTCCTTAAATGAATAGAAGGCCTAAAATCCAACTTGGTTGACTATGAATTCTTCTAGATATTGGATGTCGAACATAATTTTTCTCCCTAAGAGGCTAATGCATTGGCTTGAGCATTTTCATTTATAGGAATTAATTTTATATTTAGAGATTTAAAGCTCTCTAATAGATCCATAAATATATTCCAATAGGCTTTAAGATAATGTAGCTTGCTGCTACATTTTTTAGAACTTGGTTTACTATTTCAAAGTCACCATAAATAATTATCAACTTAGCTCCCAATTTCTCTATTTCTATAAATCCTAGGTAGAGGGCTTCATATTATATAGTATTATTGGTGCAACTCCAAGTTAACTAATAAGAGAACTATTTAATTCCTTTAGAAGGGGATACACACACTATTCTAGCTCCAACACCATTCTTGTATTTAGCTCCATCAAAGTAGAGCTTCTAGATTTATATCTTTTGAAGCTTCTAATTTGATAGGGATAGAAGATTTTTCTCTTTAGGTTTCATTATGGAATAGGTTCCTATACCTGTTTCAACCATATCATTAAAGTCTCTAAGAGAGAACTAATCTTATATCTATAATTCATCTATGATTTCTTTGAGAGGATCTGCTTCATGACTGATCATATTAACATGATTCTCTTTAATTTTATCTATATGATATGAAGTGTTATTTTCTACATTGATCTTTACCTTCCTATATTTATGAGAGATTTCTATATGGAAGAATCCTATATATAGGTATCCACCCAACTTAGTGATAAATTCTCAAGAAAAGCATATGCTAAAGTATGGATCTAGATTTACCACCATAACTTCTTCTATAATAGTTATCTCTAGCACTTTATGAAGGACCATGGGTATATATTTTATCATCCAACGATCTTGACTAGGGTACCATATAGCTGCAATACTCCATGACTATATTGGGTATACCCCATTCCCATAGCTTCATAAATTGCTTTAGGCATCATCATGGTTGTTGCTCTATATTTGACCATGCAATTATGCAAAATACACCCTTCCATATGTAGAGACATAAAAGGGAGGTGGTCTATTTTTACCCATTCCTGACACTGGTTTACCTTGAGCTAAGTTAAACTCTAAATATGATTCCTCTTCAATATGAGCATATTTTAGCAATACCTAAATAAGGTCTATATGTCCTCAGATCATTAAGGCATTATACATGCTTACTTTAGAAGGGGTTTTCTTTAGTTCTTCTATGATATTAAACCTTAAATTTTTTAGCTGCTTCTTATCTTTCTTCTCTAGCTCATCAATGTCTTTCAATCCTAGATCTAGATTAAAAGCACAAAAATAGTAAATAAGTGCTTGAGCATCTGATGGTCTAATCTCCTATGGAATTATTTTCTAGCTTCTGTTGAATCTAATGTTGAAATCCATAATAAATTCCTAGGGGTATCATTGGATGACAATGAACTAAGAGATCAATAAAAATGTATTGAATAACACATTAAATTCTTGGATAAATTTCCCAATAAGTTTAGCTTAGGAAGTAATGCTTCCATCTTGAAGTATTTGACACCAATGTGACACTTTTTCTTTAGATAATAGCACTAGAAGTATTACCATAACATCTTCATCCTAGATATTATGAATGATAGCCAAAGTAGCCACATGTACCATCATAAGTCGATAAATATTTGAAAGCTACTTGGATAATAGCAATGTTATTCTATTTTGAGAAAATTTATGGTGTAGTAGTCATGATTTCTTAGCTGATGGAGTGAAATGATCTTGGAGAGCCAGAGTATGTGGAACCTACACTTTCTATAGGGTAGATGGGGGAGATGATAAAGATTTGTGTCCTCTATATCTGAATGGTGGCAAATCAAAAAATTATAGAGGTTGATCTAGCTTCTTGGTTGTTAATATTGTTATCATAAACCTATAAATTGCGTGGTGGCTAGGTTCTAGATGAAATTTTTTTTCTCATTGGAGTCACCAAGTGATTGGGAATTTGATCTATGAGAGTAAAATTTAAGAAACACACGCTTATACTGATAGGGGGGATAAATAGTATAAGATACAACTTTTCATTTCAAACAATAACTGTAATAATAAATCAATGAACAAATCACCACACACATAAGATAAGGTTTTTATGTGGAAACATCCTCTTGGGAGAAAACCATGGCAAAATATTGCTTTTATTTTCTTTAATAAAATTCATGGGCACCAACCCATAGGAGACACCAATCCCCTTATAGAAGTTTATGGGCACAAATCCACATGAGACACCAATACCCTTATACAAGTTCATGGGCACCAACCCATAAGAGATACCAATCCCCTTATACAAGTTCATGGGTACCAACCCATAGGAGACACCAATACCCTTATACAAGTTTATGGGCACCAACCCATAGGAGACACCAATCCACTTATACAATTTTGTGGGCACAAACCCATAAGAGATACCAATCCCCTTATACAAGTTTGTGGGCACCAACCCACAGGAGACACCAATACCATTATACAAGTTCGTGGGAACCAACCCACGGGAGACACCAATCTCCTTGAGGTACCAACCTCTGGTCTGAAGGTACCAACCTTCTACTCACAAATATGATCAAAAAAATTACTTAGGTATACTCCAAAGTTTGATAAAAAACACTACTTAGGTCTGCTCCCAAATTTGATAATTAATGGCATATAATTCTGTCACAAGGTCTTCTTGGATATGCACTCTAATATCTGCTCATCCCTTCTATACTTTGCTTTTACTCTTCTTTGTCAAATACTTAACGATGAGTTTCTTATTCCATTCTTCATATATATTGCTTTGAGATAACCCTTATGATTCTACACTGGGAAAAACAACATAGATTCCTTAATTTCTAGTGTAGTTGTTATAAAGATGAAATTTTCAAAACCTTACCCGTATATGTCGCTGATTTGTCCTATTAAAAAGGTGATGTATTGTCACTCAGATACGCATATCAAAAATATGTCTAGGATCTGCTCTAATAAGCATAATATTATGATATCAATAAGACCATCATCATAATCACAAAGGCTACAGTGGCTTGTTAACAAACACGGTCCAAAACTTGTATGATATCCTTAGCTCTTCAATGTGTGTTGTATCCTTTCATGCAGTATTCAACAAATAATACTGCCTACCTTCTATAACCATAATTTTTGCTTTACCAATGTTGTAGGCTAGCAGACTCCATCAATCATTTTGACCTTATTCCAAGCTAGTATTCTAATCTTATCCAATGAATGACTTGCAATCCTGTTCAATATTATCCTTCACTTGATATGTAATGGCTATCATGCTTACTGCTTGACTTGGACTCTATCTGGTGGTTTCCTTAACAATGTCCTTTATTCTATGCTGCCAACTACGTGAGAGTTCACGTGGTATCACCTTGTGTCCAACATTGGTATCTAGCCTATCCAACTCATAATTGACTCATCCTTCTTCTATGCTACCAAATGTGTGAGAGTTTGTGTGACATCGCCTTATGTCCAATGCTGGTTCCTAGGGTTTTTAACCTACTTTTATAGCTCAAGATGGGATTTTTTAGATGTATTTTATAATTGTGTTTCTGCCTACATGTCCACAAATTCTCAGATGAGCATGCATTTATTTTCTTTGATATACACACTATCTACCCACAAATTGTGACAATATTGAAGAATAGTGTTCTCTGCTATGTGGCCTCCACAAAAAACCTACGAAACAAGTCTCAACTTGGTGCTCCAAATGTAATGGAATTATATTAAACTCCCTCTACCAACTACCTGTGTAACATGTCTCAACTTGGCACTTCGATTTGTTATTTTCGTAGAGCTTGGTTTCTACTTCCTTGATAAGGACTCCAACTATTTTTAATTCAAACACATAGACACGCCCGAATAACAACACCTTCTTTCGATGCTCCTCTTGCGTAGTCTAACATTTGGGCATAAACTAAATTATGCTTGGATTTTGATACACAAATTAAAATTTATAGTCTGTTTCTCCTTGCATTCCATTCCACATAATAGTCCACTTCTACGTAACGCAAATTTTTTTGGCTTCCCTTTTTACTTTGAATAATACCTATTATATTACATTTCTAATGACCTATTGTGATGAAGAACTAGGGCATGCTAGCTGTCATCTGTGTCCATACAACCGTTACAACATTTGCTAGCTATCTTACCAAACTTACATGGTCTTCCCTCAAAAAATGTTTGCCCTCAATTAATTCCTGTAACATCCAAAATAAATACTAAAATCTTCAATTTTATCAAACACCCTACCTCCTTTGGATCACTGCTACATCGCTCGAAAATTATCCAAATCTTACCTCCTTTAGATTAATCTACTTGTTTCTCTTATGTGCTTTGAACCTTTGCCATCACTATCCTTGCCATTGGTGCTCCTAAAGCCTTCAAACTCGTCACGCTCATTGTATTTTATATCAAAGATATTCAATGATTATGGTGCATCATATATATCATAATATATCTCATGTGTAGCCATTACTATGTTCACAATAGTTCTAGCAACCCGACTAAAAACCATGACCTCCTTCCTTCCATCGATGAGGGGCTCATAGCAAACAAGGTAGTCCCCTTCAATGTCACATTGGACTGCCTTCTCCTTCTCCTCTTGCTCTTCCAAGATCTTGTGGAACCTGGTCTGGTATAGAAACTTGCAGTAGATATTCCAAGATATTCCAATGAAATAAATTTGTACCTGGGTGCTATGTTCCAATTTGCCAATCAACTTGCTTGCACAACAAAGAGCACACTCCAACAAAGCTCCATATGGCTATCAATGACTATTTTTAGATTCGAGGATACTCGATGATTTTCACCATTCATAAAATGAAATTTGACCTGTATATATATTAAAAACCATTTCACCTTCTAGCTTGGTGCCCAAGAGGTTGACCCTACTCACTTCTTTAATTTTATTTTTAATTTTAAAACTTTACTTTATAATATTTAAATCTAATATTTAAATATTATAAACCTTCACTTAACTTTAAATCTAATATTTAAATATTATTATATTTAAATATTTAAACCTTCACTCAAAATATATTTGTCTTGAATAATTCTCCCAAGCACACCAAGTCGGCCTTTGACATCAATGACAACTCAATAGTGAATAATTCTAACAATCTCCTCCTTTTTCATTGATGGCAACCCTACAAATAAATTGTCCTTTACTACAACATGATCACAAGATGCTCCCCCTTACTAAAAATTCTCAATCTGCTCCCCCTTACTAAAATTCTTCCCCTTTGACATCAATGGCAAAGGCTTATTAGGACTAAAGGATAAGACACTTGACAACGCTCCCTTACTACTACTCTAACTAAGACTTCAATGATGAGATGAGAATGAAACTCCCAAATTACTATGCTCTTTTTCTTGTTCCATTTTATTTTTCCAAACTTTAGAGGACATATCCTTTTGAACAGTTTGACCATCCTCCTTCTTACTGGATTTTGAAAGTTCAGGGAACACCGTTCTACACCATTTAGTTGTATGCCCAAAATTATCACATTTGTAACAAATGATGTTGTAGTCCATGAGAGGTGCAAATGAATTGAAATTCCTCTTGGTGAAGCCAAAATTATTTTTAGCATGGATCCTACAATGTACAACTTTATGACCAAATTGGTGACATGAAAAGCAATAACCTCAAAAGAAATATTGAAACCTATTTGAGTGCCTTGGAGGATATGGCCACATGGTTCTCTCATTGTTGCTTCTGTGATGGACCTTGTTCCTTGATGATTCTTTTTTTTATTCCTTCTTGATGCTTCCACTTCTCAACACATCAACATAGGTCTTAGGCTCTTCTTTAATTATTTTCTTTGATGCCTTTGTTACTTTTGAGCTTTACTCCTTTTATTTCTTTTGACTTTCTTCAATACCAAGTCCAGTATTTATAATTGAAGATATTTGTGCTTTGATAATATCATCCAAAATTTTTGTGCTTTTATCAGACCTAATATTTTTATGTAGCTTATCATTAAATTCTTCCACTTCCTTCCTTAGAGAGACAACCTCATATTCTATTTTTTCACATTCCAACTCTTTTGCTTTTAATTGCTTAGACATACCTTCTTCAATTTGCTTTACCTCTTCAATTTTCACTTTTAAGTTAGTGAGATCTTGTGAAAGCTTTGCCTTTGTCTTCTCATCCTCTTGTACTTGAGTCTTAAATCTCGAGTTCTTATTTCTAAGACTCTTCACCTCTTCAAGAGAAAAAATAAGTTCCTCTTCTATGTCAACTATGGCTTCCTCTTCATTTTATGGATCTTTCTCCTTTTCTTGGTTTTCGACAACAAGAGCATCTTATTTCACATTCTTAGCCATGTGTGTTCTTTTAAGATCTTCCTTCAAGCTATTAAGCTTTCACGAAGGAACCCGCTCTGATACCAATTGAAGAAACACACACTTATACTAAGAGAGGGGGGGTGAATAGTATAAGATAGAAAATTTTCTTTCAAACAATAACTGCAATAATATGAATGTAATAATAAATCAATGCACAAATCACCACACACAAGAGATAAGGATTTTATGTGGAAACACCCTCTCGAGAGAAAATCATGACAAAATATTATTTTTATTTTCTTCAAAAAAATTCGTGGGCATCAACCCACAGGAGACACCAATCCCTTTATATAAGTTTATGGGCACCAACCCACAGGAGACACCAATCCCCTTATACAAGTTTGTGGGAACCAACCTATAGGAGACACCAATCCCCTTATACAAGTTCATGGGAACCAAGCCATAGGAGACACCAATACCCTTATACAAGTTCATGGACACCAACCCATAGGAGATACCAATCCCATTATACAAATTTGTGGGTACCAACCCACAGGAAATATCAATTCCCTTATACAAGTTCATGGGCACCAACCCATGGGAGACATCAATATCCTTGAGGTACCAACCTCAGGTCTGAAGGCACCAAACATTTTCTCATAAATCTAATCAATAAACTTACTTAGGTATGCTCTAAAGTCTAATAAAAAACACTACTCAAGTTTGCTCCTAAATTTGATAATTAATGGCATCAAGTTCTGCACATAATTCTATCACAAGGTCTTCTTGGATACACACTCTAATATCTATTGATCCTTGCTATACCTTGCTTTTACTCTTCTCTATCAAATACTTAATGGTGAATTTATTATTCCCTTCATATATATTGCTTTGAGATAACCCCTGTGATTCTACACTAGGACAAACAACATAGATTCCCAAATTTCTAGTGTAGTTGTTATAAATATGAACTTTTCAAAACCTTACCCGTGGATGTTGTTGATTTGTCCTATCAAAAAGGTGATGTATTGTCACTTGAATATGCCTATCATAAACGTGACTAGGGTCTACTACAATAAGCATCATCTTGTGATATCAATAAGCCCATCTTCATAATCACGAAGGCTGCAACGACTTGTTAACAAACACGATCCAAAACTTGTATGATCTCCTCCTTAGCTCTTCGAAGTGTGTTGTATCCTTTCATGTAGTCTTCAAAAAATAATGCCACCTACCTTCTATAACCATAATTTTTACTTTATCAATACTGCAAGCTAGCAAACTTCATCAATCATTTTATCCTTTATTCCAAGCTAGTATTCTGCTCTTCTACAATGAATAACTTGCAATCCTATTCGATATTATCCTCCAATTGATGTGTAATGGCTATCGTGCTTACTACTTGACTTAGACTCTATCTAGAAATCTTCTTGAAAACATTCTTTATTATATTTTGCCAATTGCATGAGAGTTTGTGTGGCATCACCTTGTGTCCAACACTGGTATCTAGCCTATCCAACTCACAATTGACTCATCCTTATTCTATGTTGCCAACTATGTGAGAGTTCATGTGGCATCTCCTTGTGTCTAATTTTGGTTCCTAGGGTTTTTAACCTACTCGTAGAAGCTCAATACAAGATTTTTTAAACGTATTTCATAACTATGTTTCCACCTGTGTGTCCATCGGTTCTCAAATGAGCGTGCCTTTATTTTATTTGATATACACGCTATCTACCCATAACTTGTGATAATATTGAAGAATTATGTTCTCTTCTATGTGGCCTCCACCAAATTCCTATGAAATGAGTTTCAAATTGGCACTCGAAATGTAATGGACTTTTGTTAAACTTCCTCTACCAACTGCCTGTGTAACATGTCTCAACTTGGCACTTCAATTTATTATGTTCATAGAGCTTAATTTATACTTCCTCGATAAGAAATCCAACTCTTTTCAATTGATATACACAAATGCTTCTGAATAACAACACCTCCTTTTAGTGCTCCTCCTGCGTAGTCTAGAATTCATGCATCAACCAAATCGTGCTTGGATTTCGATTCACAAATTAAAACTTACAGTCTGTTACTCCTTGCATTACATTCCATGTAACAATCCACTTCTACATAACACAAAATATTTTGGCTTCCCTTTTGAATTTGAATAATACCTGTTAGCTTGTGTTTCTCTTAACCTGTTATGATGAAGAACTAGGGCATACTAGCTATCATTTGTGTCCATCTAGTTGTTACAACATTTGCTAGCTGTTTCATGAAACTTACATGGTCTTCCCTAAAAAATATCTACCCTTAATTGATGCCTGTAAGATCCAAAATGACTACTAAAATATTCAATGTTATCAAACACCTTACCTCCTTTGGATCTTTTCTACGCTACTCAAAAATTATGCAAATATTGCCTCCTTCAGATTAATCTACTTGTTTCACTTCTGGGATTTGAACCTTCACCACTGATGTCCTTGCCATTAATGGTCTACCATCTCCACAAAAGAGGCAAACTATTTTGATAGCTTTGTATCCTGACCAACATCGAAGCTTTGTATCTTATTGAGCATGAAATCCTTGATATCAAGAGCTTGGATGAATTCATTTGGTGTAAACCCACAGTATCTTAGTTCATCTTCAATCTCCTACTCAGCACTAGTAACTTCTTAGTCCCATCGAAGCCAATTTGATATGTTCTACAAATAAATGAAAACCTTAGCATATTATTCTCTAAATAAACCAACGAAACCATCCCTTAAAGTAGCTACTTCCACCCTGATCTCCACATAGGTCTATTTGAATTTTTGGTACATAGGATATATCAAGTTTACTATTTAATTGACTTGCTGCAATAGGTCATGCAAGATGCCAACAATGTGCCTAGTGGTGTAAATATTATAAAATATTGATGAAATATCATCCATTTTTTCTAGTATTTTATCTTTCATCTCTTATTTGAATTCATAAATGGACCCAAAGCGTTCACTGGTCTGTGTGGTGATGGCCTAAGAGGGAGCTGGCATTTGCTTCAATTGATCGATCTTGGCCTATAGTTTTTGTACTTTAAGCTATAGTTGTTCTTCTTCTATCACTTTTGCCTTTAAAGCCGATACCTCCTTCTCTACTGCTATTGTCACCTGGACTTGGGAGACCACGTGTGATTTCATCATGTCTACTGGGGTAGATTCTACCCACATTACACCTTTGCTAAGGTTGATTATGGCTTCTTTTAGACTTGGTGGTAGGGGGATGTCAAACATAGCGGTAGACACATCGCATGTTTCTTGTCTGGCCATCCCTCTGGGTCTATTCACTCCCTTGCTAGGGGACCTTTGTTCCTCCATATATTGTATTTGGTGCTCTTCATCCATGGCGAATTGGAACATGTCCCTCACTTTGTTCATTGTGAAATTTTTTGTATCTGGAGCAAAAGATTAAGTCATACCATTTTTCCTCATGGGGGATTGTGTGGGACTCTTTTCTTAGACTTCATATTCCTTGAGTATGTTGGTTAATCCCCATGCTTCCTATATTTTATTTAGAGCCATCGGGAGATTGGATGTTCTTCATGATTTATTACCAGGGTGGTAGAAAACAACATGGACTGGACAACCGCCACATTAGTCTGATTGGATGGAGACAATAGTGTTTGGGTTGATGACTCAAGGATTCACTATTGATGAGATGAGTAAGATACCAACTCTTTGCCTTTTGAGGTAGTGGCAGTGGGAGACCTAGAGGACAAAGGGAGCTTTGCTTGTTCTTGTCGAGTTTCATCCACTATCTTCATCATGACTTTGAATAAATTAATGTTTTGATGAACCACCTATAAGGTGGGGTCTAGGAAATATTATGGAGGTACAGTAGGGACCAGTGGTATCACCTTGTCTACCAATAATTCCCTATAAAATATTATATCAAAACTATAATCCCCCACCACTTCTAGTTTGTTGTGAAGCCTTCTATTCATTATCCACACCAATTCTAATGATCGGCCCTACTTGATGGCCTTCTGTATTTCATATTCAAAATCATATTCCCTGTGAGTAACTTGTAGGAGGATGATCTTGTTAGTGACAACTCTCCTATGCTGGCCTTCAGGATCATAAGGCCTCTAGGTAATTTCTTGGAAACAATACGTATCCATGTTCCAGATGGCTTGTAGCATTGAAAAATGGCCTAGATACGTATAGGGACCCATTGTGCAAGGAATTGGCAGCCATGACACACTTCCCTTCTTCCTTATGAATCATATTTTGACCTCCTCTACAATATTCCTAGTTATCTCCAGGATAGCTATTGATGTCGGGCAATAATTTTGGTAATGCCTTTGGGGGTAGCTTAGACCCATATATTCTGATATAAGAATATTATTCTATGTAGAATAAATATCTTGATCTAGCTTCATGAAGAAATGTCCTAACTCTGACCCCAAATCTATTGGGCTCCTCCCCACATAGGTGAGTATGGATTACAGGTAGAACATTTTTGAATAAGGCAACATAGCTTGAGTGTCCTTCTTGAATGCATAAAAATTTGTCCTGAACTGGGGTGGTGCAAACCCCCCTACCTTGATGATTTAGGATTATTCTAGCTAGCAAGAAACTAGGTGGATTAGGAAGAAGTAGTAGCAAAAGAGAGGAAGATGCTCTTTGTCGGATAATATGGCTTTCGATAATTTCATCAGCTCATTATTCATGTTTTTGCTGATGACATCCTCCCATCAGTACATAGGAATTTTATCTATTTTATTGCACTACAAGATTAGGAACAATACTTCTTTCATGATGGGCTCTAGGTCCTTCATGTCTAATACCAAGTTGATCATGTCTATAGGACGGAGGATATTTTTATATATGGGGAATATGGAGGGCATTCTCTTTTTACTTTTTAGGAGTATCTCTGGGAGAGAGCTTTTAAGTATAAAATTAGATTGTGGAGCCAAGGTGGGGAGGTGTAGGATACATGTGGCTATGGAGAGCTTGAATACCTTTCTGATTCTATCGATCATTAACCTAAACACCACTTGATTTTTGAGGTCCATGACAGTTTTATTTTTGGGGTCATAGGCCATCGCTAACCATGCTAGGAGGTCTGAAGAATTATAGAATTTAGGGCAAGTCAACCTACCAATATTAGAGTTCCATTTGTTGCAGAAAGGACTTGGCTCACCACTATCCCTTTATGCTCTCATAAAAAAACCCCTCAATAGGGTAGGGTAGCACAATGCTAGTTGTCTTCCTCTATGAGGTCAAAACTGTATATGGTTACGTCCTCAAATTCTTATTGTTTATCTGGTGTAATATCTCTACTTGAATCTAGTGGGCCAATGAGCACCTTTGTATCTTTGGCTCTCCCCATCATTTTTGTTACTGACCAGACCCCTATGAATTTCCCAATTCAGGCCTTTACATCTGGTACCCTAGCTATAGTCGCATTTGTAGAAGACATGAGGTCGGGTATTTGAGGATGGAGGGTGTTGCATATAACAATGCTCAAATTCTTAATGATGCACTTTGCATGTGTGTATTCACATTGATATCATAGGGGAAATATGCCACCTTATACTTAAAGCACTTGTATTAATTTTATCAGGTGGAGCGCCTACTTTTTAATTGGTTGAAGGGCTTTTATTTGTCATGCCATGGGACTGGGCACACAAGATTAATTTCTTGTCAGATGTTGATTGGATGTCTCTTGAGTCTGCTTGTTTGTATTGTTGTTGAGTGGAATCTGGGCTGCCCACTTGCTCGCTTCTCATTGGTCTAGGTAGGGTGTGCTCAAGCGGGGTGCATGACTTTATGAAAGTGGGTGTACAAAATTTGTGCACCTTTAATGATATCTGATGCTTAGTTACAAGTTGGTGCATGAAGCTGAGTGGAGTGCACGAAAGTAAAATTGAACACACAACCTCATGTGCCCTTAAGAAACTTCATGCACTTCACTTGGGACTAGAGTGCATGGAAGTAAAATTAGGTGCACAACCTCATGCGTCCTTAAGAAACTTTGCATGCTCCACTCGGGAGTGGAGCGTACAAGAAAAAATTGTGCACATAACATTGTGCACCCTTAAGGGACTTCATGTGCTCCACTCAAGAGTGGAGTGCATAAGAAAAAACTGGGTGCACGACTTGTGTGCCCTTAAGGGACTTTGCACGCTCCACTCGGGAGTGGAGCGCACAGGACAAAATTGGGTGCACAAATTTGTGCACCCTTAGGGACTTCATGCGCTCCACTCGGGAGTGGAGCACACAGGACAAAACTAGGTGCACTATCTTGTGTGCCCTTAAGGAACTTTGTGCACTATGCTCGGGAGTGGAGCGCATGGGAAAAAATTAGGTGCACAACTTCATGCATAATTAAGGGACTTTGCACACTCCACTCAAGAGTGGAGTGCATAAGACAAAAATGGGTGCACTACCTTGTACACCCTTAAGGATTTTGCACACTCCACTCCCGAGTGGAGTGCATGAAACAAGGACCAGGCGCATAACTTATGCACCCTTGAAATATTTTTCACTCCAATGAAGTGGTGAGGCACATGGATAGGACTTGGGGCACTTAGATGATTCAAAGAAAAAGACTCAAAAATAAGAGGAAACAAAAGAAAGGGAGAAATTTTTTACAAAACCAACATGTTCCAATATGCCAATCAAATTGCTCGCACAGTAAGAGCACACTCCAACAAAACTCCATATGGATATCAATGACTATTTTCAAATGCGAGGATATTCGATGATATTGATCATTCATAAAATGAAATTTGGTCTATTTATATATGAAAAACCATTTCACCTTCTAGATTGGTGCCCAAGAGGTCAGCCCTACTCACTTCTTTAATATTTTAATTTTGAAACTTTACTTTATAATATTTAAATATAATATTTAAATATTATAAACCTTCACTTAACTTTAAATCTAATATTTAAATATATAAACCTTCACTCAAAATATATTTGTCTTGAATAATTTACCCAAGCACACCAAGTCAATGACATCAATGACAACTCAATAGTGAATAATTCTAATAAAAATTTCCCCAAGATCCTACTCAATCAGGGAGATGAGATTTGGGTCCGATGGGGTGTGCCAAAATTTTTTCATATGAAACATTCCTATGTGGATGAGATGCACCCTTAAATATCAACCAAGATTAGAAGACCCATAATTTTTTTGAGTCAGCCTCTAGAGAAGGCCAGTTCCTTGTACAACTTACTAAAATAAAATAGGGTTTAAGACTAAAGGGAGAAGTAAGAAGGGTAAGAAGAGTGTAAGGTTAGGAATTGGAGCAAATATGACCATGATTCAACTAACCACAATAAGCTTCAATTTCATAGAGTCTTATGCACACAATAAAACCAACACCTAACAAAACAACTAGCATACAAATTTCATAAAATGTCTAATTTAATTCACACATTTTATACATTCTAGAGACCTCTCAAATGGTAATCCAAATAACAATCCATATTAAATTAGAATTAATTTAGGCTAATAATCCATTCAAGAAATATAAGCAAAAATGCATAAAATATAACTGACATATCATATTTTATAACACTAGAGATATAGGTCAAACAACATTGAATTATATTGATAGGCAACAATCATCATACAACTTACACAAATTGAGGTACATTGAGCTATTTATAGATCTACATTACATTGTGTTATATTTCATTATCATGTCAAAAATACTTGCATGCTTGTTAGATATGAGTGTAGAGCACGGGAGTCACTTTCCAACTCAACCTATTCTAACCACTTTTATATAGTTGTGTTGACATGGCTGGTTTTGATTTCTTCCATGAGTGTGGTTTCCATGTGCTTCCATAAAATATTGGGCATCCTTTGACAAGATCATATTTTACCACTTTTCTTGATGACTAGGTCAACTGTATAGGGATATGTGTGTGATGGAGAAGCATCTAGGCCATTTATATTTTTTAATAGATTTTATTATACCTAAAAGGGATAGGTCTAAGACCTTTTTCTTCTGTTAGGATCTTTTATTGGTTAAAATCTATGTTTGGATTGATCGTGTGCCAAATGTTTCTACCTCATTGCTAATGTCAACTATCTCAAATGTTCAAAACTTCTCTCTTCATACTTAGCTAATTTACAAAAATAGGAAAATGGTGCAATACCAGGTGCTAGAATTTTATAGCTCCTATGATTTCATTAGATTCTTGAAATTATGTCCCTCTCCTACATTGAGCTCTATGCCTGACTGAAATTAAATATTGATCATCAAGATGACATATTGAATGTTGGATTTTTGTTGTGCTTATGCTTACATTAGCCATCCAAAAATCTAGCTAGCTTCTATGCCTTACCATTTTTTTTATCTGAGATTCCTTTGTGCCAAATGTTTCTATGTTGTAGAATGAATTCAACATCACATAAAGTTTGACCTTGATATTTTCTTAGCCAATTTTTGGAGTTTGGCCCACTGTCGCACCAAACTTTTTTACTTCTCATAGTGATGCCAATGCTCCCAATATTTCAATCGTTATTTCTCCATACTTAGCTAAATTTTGAGTTTTATGCTACTAAAAAATGTCAAAATTTCCTTAGCCAAACCTTTTGACCCAATGAGATTTCTTTTACATCTAACCATCCCACCATTATTATCTTAAGCTTATATAAACTATTTATAGAAAAACAATTATATTGTAACAAAGTTGTATATGTGGGATATTGTAATGATCCATAGTGATGTCAAGAAATAAGGTGAAAGTGGAAGGAGTGGGTTGTGATATCAATTCAACTAGGGTTTTCAAAAGCGACATCATAATTTATTAAACTATAGGATGTGGTACAAGGACTTGAGTAAGTTGGGATTAAATGAGGTGATGGGAGTAATTATTGTTAGTCAATGATGATGGAAGGTAGGGTGCCTCTTGGTGACTCATGATCTGAGTAACACCTAGGGGATACATGGGCTACACTAGTGGAGGATGGAAAAAATATAACAAAATAATGTAAAAGAGGAGAGGATATATAGAGAAGTGGAAATATAATAAAAAGAAATAGTAAAGTGAGGTGGGATGGTGAATGGTGAGTAGGTAGAATGGGGAGTTTGATAATTCATGGTCATTAGATAGGCCTATCCATGGTGTAGAGGAGGGACTCCTTGAGGGATTTACCCTATTTAACTTGGGTGTCTTACTCCCTTTGTTGCTTCTTTGTCACTATGGCCACCTTGCTAAACATTGACCCATACTTTTTGAATTAATTTTTTTATCTAATTAACATTTCTTAAATTATTGCACTAACCATCACTAGTGTTGAAGGTGTAGCTCATATTGTAATCTTTGGTGCTAATTATTTCTTAGGCTTTGACTTCTATGGTTGGCATACCTACTAATATCATTTCCCTTATAAATATATTTTCTCTCTTTGTACCTTTAGGGTATTCCTTGTCCCACATGGTTGAGAATTTAACATCAAATAGACCATCCCTCATGGATTTGGTCATGGTGTCTATTTCTTATCTCATACTCTACCATACCAAGATATTCTTGTTTATGTAACCCAATTTTTGAAGGGTCCCTAACTTTTTATGATTTGGCTTGATGTGAGGGTTGAAATAAACTTTTATATTTGATTAAATGTATTTTAGTCTAAGGGGTTATCTTACGAGCTTTGAATTTCATCTACATAGTTCTTGTTACTCCCTAGAGTGGCAAGGGTAGTTTCTTCATCCAAGTTAACCTACTTCTAGATATTGTACCTCTTCTCATGGGTAAAGAAGGTATCTAGCTTTTTTGTCCTTGGGGGTTTGTTTAAATATCCCTTCTTAGTCATAGGACCAATGATATTTGATTCATTCAAGATCCATTTCTTTTAATATTGCCTTAATCATCGTATTATACCCATGTATCTTAGGGGTAATATTCATGGTTTTTTTGCTTGAATGGGTAGAAGGTGGTCTATGTGTTCCTTTTAAAATATTCTAGATCTATATAATCAAGTTGCATGACATACTCAAGGTTAAATATGTAATTAGGTAATTTAGTAGAAAACTCAAGGGACATGGGGGCATGGCTGAAAAGCCATAAAGATGAATAAAGGATATGTTCCTCCCCAAGTAGAAGTCTCCTTGAGGATATTTTACCTTTGTTAGTAATGTTCATGTTTCATTGGTTAGCCTTGGAACATTTATACTAAAATTCTCCATGATTACTTTGTATACCTTACTGTAGAAGTGGTACAATTTCTCCCTATTTGTTTGTAGGGCATATCCATGCATTCCACTATTCTTAGAGTTTTTTCTTTTTTTATCTAATTCACTTAGAGTGTAGTGAAGTAAATTTTATTTTGGTGGAAGATCAACTAGATAAGATAAGAAGTATAAGTGAATTTTCTCTCTTTATTAAACCCCCTCAACTGATTGTCCATTTGGTTAGAGTTGTATTTTATATGGTCAATCACTAGGGAATGTCCAGGATATGCTTGTACAACATTTAGGAGGACAATATGATCCTCATATATTTTATTATCACTCTTATCCCTAAGGACTACAATTATTATTGACGTCACCATTTGAATATCCTCCTTAAATTAGTTCAATTCAAGGGATATATTGAATTTGGATTGTAGATTGGGATTCTTCAAATAGGAAATTGGGAAGCTTCTCTAATAGTCATTTTTGTGCCTATAATAAAAATATTTTTAAGTTTTGGGGTTGCAAGAGATCCACATGGATGACATAAGGGGATTTGAGCATATCCCTTATAAATCCTATTTTAATGTAGAAAGCATCCTCTAATTATTGGAGAAGTCTAAAAATATTGAATATGAAGTCATACCTTTCTGCAATTTTCTCTATTAGCTCAAGGAAATCCTACACTTTGGGCATTAATTTTATGTCCAAGGTAGATGTCTAAGTTTGGTTAATAATTTAGGAGTTTGTTTAGGGCCCTAGGTTAACCCTCATTAATGCCTCCTTTCTAACCTCCCCTTGGAGTGTGTATATGTGCCTTTAGCCACCTATAAATTGAGATCTTCAAACTACTCTTTTGGTCTCATGGAAGGCGTGAGATTCTACCTCTTTCTCTTCCCCCTTTTTTTTATGGCCCTAACATTTAGATGAATTTTATTCTATGGTGGTATCTATAATTGGTAAAATCAATATTACAATGGGTGAGACAATAGATGTGGATGGGGGTAAAACTAATAGATCTTAGAGTGAAGGGCTAGTGGAGGTAGATGAAGTATTTATGGAGGAAAAATGAAATGATATACAAAATAAAAGAAATAGATTAAAATAAGAAAATTTAGACTATTTATGCCCCAAGCGATTCACTCATAGGATGTGAGTGATTTTCTTGTTGGAAGTGGTTTGTTGTGGGAAGAAATTTGCTCAAAAAATTGAACAATTCACTTGTAAGAAGAGGCAATTTAATTGCTATAAAGGGAAATAATTTACTTGACAGATCAAGTAATTCACTAGTTTGGTCAAACAAAACACAAAGGTTATATGACTTGGTGAAATTTTTATTTTTTTTAATTTTTGAGTGATTCATATATTAAGTGAGATGTAACATACTAAGGAATATGGATAAAATCCTAATGAACATAGGATATCTTGCATCTTAACATTATTTGAAATAATGATAATAGGAGGAATATAATTAGTTTATGATGCCCTAAGGTTTGTGTTTGAGAAGTTAGAAAGCAAGGAATTTAAGTTAGGTGGCAAGGGACAATCCATGAGGGAGTCATTTCTTAAAAGTACTTTACCTATTTTTTTCACCTCTAGGAATGATAGGAATAACATCCTTAGATTCTTGCAAAGGTGATATTGTATGATCAAAGGACCTAAGGACCAATATTTTTGGTTCATCATGTAATGGGATTAGATAAGCTAAGGGTGTAGCACCTCATATTCTCTCTTGGATTTAGGGGTATCAAGAGTGAAAGGATCTTCATAATCTTCCACTAGAGATTTAGGATGAGCATCCAATATTTGGAATACCTTATGATTTACATAACATATTTTTAACACTAGGAAGATTTGAAATGGAAAGAGAACTAGTTTTAGTAATTTTGCAAGGTTTAGGGAGATGGCCATTGAATAAGGTTTAAAAATTATTAATTTTAGTGTTTTCATATTATGAGAAGAAGAGAGATAGGTTGTCTATGTTTTCTTATCAAAAGAGAGTAGACAATTCTTGTGCAAGTATACCTCCTCCTATTGATATATGGAACTGGCTGATATTACCTTAGGAGGGTCTCTAAATATACATGAACCTACCCATTATAGCTACTCTCCTGATATACCATTGGTATATGGAATAAGCTCAATACCCTCTATGTGATTGTACATGAGGGAAAACCTTGAGGTACATGGATGAGGATTGGTATGAGGATCAACCACACCTTGATACAAGCCTCAAAATGGTTCATGAGAGGGTTAAAAAGGTTCTATTTTGTTAAACTTAATTAATATAAGCTAATCTAAGCAAACAAAATTAAATGGTGTTAATTTTTTTAATATTTAATTAGGTTTAAAGATTGATATCAAGGAAGGTGTTCACGTCAGGTTCACCAAAGATGTAGTCACACAAGATTTGGGATCCATTTGCTAATATCGTAGGTACCTACTCTCAATGTACAAATGTTGTGTTTGAAGGTGTTAGTCTAGCTTTGGTTTATTATTTTACAAACACCTAAGTTTGGATAAATATAATCTATATTTAAGATATGAAAAAAATCAAATATTAAACTAATATGGATTCAAACAAATGTGAAAGCATGTCAATATAGCCTATATGACTCTTTTATTAAATGATTATAGGAAAGTAAGTATTTTATCTCTCCTTCAAAAGTAATAAAATATAAGAACATGCATCAAGCATTTATTAGCCCATAATGTAAACTATATATTTTTTGATTCCTTGCCTAAAATGAGAAATAAAATATGTACAAAAATGTGATCTAAATTCCTTAATTTCCCTTATTATATGTTACAAAATAGAAATCAAGGCTAATATAAGGAGTAAAAAGTATCCAAACAAATAAAAATGGTGGCAAAGGGGTAAGGTTACCTATGTCGATGATTGAGATGAAATAGTTTCTTCATGATGATAAAGCCGATTCTTGATAATATAGTTATTTTTGATGATGAAACTGCTTCTTGATGATATAGCTACTTCTTGATGATATATCTACTTGATAGAATAGCTGATTCTTGATGATATAGCTAATTATTGACAAAATAGATACTTGATGAAATAGCTACTTCTTGATGATATATCATTCCATCCTATAAAAATAGAAAAACTTAAAGCATAAATTAGTGTTTGGGGTATAGCCAAGCTAATGAAAGTAGTAGACTATATAGGTTGACTTGTCAAGCCCCTTTGGTCCTTAGACAACAGGAAATTTCATGGGCAAATAGGATAAAATTGCATAATATGATGATATATCTACTAATACCAGCTATATCATCATGAAAATATCACTACTAGTACCAACAATACCATTTATAAATACTACATTGAATAAAAAAGTTAAAAAATTCAAGATTACAAAATTCAACAATTTGATTTTGTTACGCAGTTTTAAACAAAAAATTATGATGCAAAATTTGGCATGGCAAGAGACAATGGAAGTATGTTAGAAATGACATTGTTTATAGAATGTTGCAAGGTTAGATATATCATTCCTACACATATAATGAATGGTTAGGTGATACAACTTGAGTTGGTATGTCTCAAGGGGGCAAAGAAGCATTCCTAGAAAAGTCTAGAATTATGGGAACACCTATAAATGCTATAAAATATCTTGAAATTACAAGGAGTTATAGATGCATGCAAAGGGAAAAACAAGTATTATCATGATATAAAAAAAAATGGATTTAGTGACAATAAAAACAAGGGAATATTTCACCACATAAGTTGGTATTTCCTCCTCCTTGTGCCATTATTTGAAACACAAAGAAATATTGAAATATCCAAGGGTCTTGAGTATAAAATGAGAGTATAAGAGAGAATGAGAGAGCTTAAGAGAGTGATTAAGATATATATTTTGATAAAGTTTTAGTGTATGAGAGTTTTCTTGTTGAGAGCATCCCCAAGGGTCTAATTTATAGAGCTTCATGACCTCTTAGGGAAATAAATGATATTGAATGTTGATATGAAATGAGAAGGTAAGATTTTGAAATTGAAAACAAGAGGAAATCCTTGGATTTTGGGTTTCTGCTTTGAGGGGACTAAGGATCAATGGTAATATTGAGTTCATTAATGACATATGGATTGAGAGAGCCACATATCTCAGGTTTTGTACATGTCTCTGAAGAAATACATGCTTATACTAAGAGGGGATATGAACAATATAAGATAAAAAATTTCTCTTTTCTTCCCAAAGTAATAACTTGAGATAATATCAATGTAGTAATGAAACAATGCACAAATCACCACACACATAAGAGACAAATATTTTATGTGGAAACACCCTCTCGAGAGAAAACCATCATAAAATATAGCTTATATTTTTCTTCAATACATTTTGTGGGCACCAACCCACAGGAGACACCAATCCCCTATACAAGTTCATGGGCAGAAACCCACAAAAGACATCAATCCCTATCGAATTTCATAGGAATCAACCCATAGGAGACACCAATCCTCTATCCAAGTTCATGGGCACCAACCCACATGAGACACCAATCCCCTATACAAGTTCATGGGCACCAACCCACAGGAGACACCAATCACCTATACATGTTCGTGGGCACCAATCCATAGAAGACACCAATCCCCTATACAAGTTCATGGGCACCAACCCACATGAGACACCAATCCCCTATACAAGTTCGTGGGCACCAACCCACAGGAGACCAATCCCCTATACAAGTTTGTGGGCACCAATATCACTCAGTTCTGATCCAAAAAATGATCACAATCACTACTCAAATATATTCCCAAATATACTCACAAATGCTGCTTAAATATGTTTCCAAATATTCTCACAAACACTACTCAAATCTGCTCCCAAATCTGCTCATAAACACTACTCAAATCTGCTCTAAAATCTGATCAATAATGGCATCAAATTCTAATTCTCAAACCTAACTCAATAATGATGATCTTCCTTTTGTTTGTGCTTTCCAAATCTGCCTTAACAAAATAATTTTCCTTGTGTATGTGCCTTCCAAATCTGCCTTAACAAAATGATTTTCACTTCCTTGCAAGCACGGTCAACTCACGGTGGGTCAACAGTAGACTGCACAAATCTAACCCCAATCAAATTTGAAATTCAAACTGTCACTGCAGGATCCTTCAGATTTCTACCATGTGACACGTAAAGTGCTTGCGCCCTCCAACTAGATGTACCCATGTATAGCTGGACATCAGGGGCACCATGAGGTGCTCACAATAAACAATTTGTGTGTGAGCTCTTTTATTATGTCCCACACCCTTGGTAGGGCAGATGTGGGATTTACAATTCCCATGAAATATGTCAACCAAAAGTAAAACCATCTACCAAATATTATATTGTCCTCGTTGTTCTATCAACCTTAGCAAATTTGAAATATGTTACTTGCCTGTTTTTCTCCTTGTGCTTGAAGGTAATTTCCTACTCACTTTTGTTGTGATGTCCATTGGGCAGGTAGTCTCACAATATTCATGCTTGTGATGAATCACTTGAATGTTTCAACTTTACTCCATCCCTTAGCATTCAATAGTCTCTTTGGCTTCATTTAATGGTGCTCAAATCTAAAACTATTTCTTTCCACCAATTGATGACTCCCTATACATAGAATCCAATACCCTTTCCTTGCTTCACGCATTGGTGCTGGTTTACCATACTTCACTACACCACTTTGACTCTCTGTTTCAGAGATGTTCATAGCTTTTATATTGAAGACTATCGAATAAAACCTTTTTGTTGCTGCCTCTCCTCAGCTATACCATGGATATTCGATGATGGTGACATTCTATTCAATATTTTCTTTGTTGGATGATGCTTGGATTACAAGCTCCTTTCTCATGCCTCTAGACACTAAAATACTTTTGCCACTATGTATTCAATTTTTAAACCTTAAACAATGATGCACAGCTCCAAGTATCTCACTATTTCTCCTCTCCAACAATGCTTGGCTTGACTCAATATTGATTGCCTTGTGTTGTCCTTTTGGGTGCTTGACCTTATCATTGATTGTCCATTCTTCATCATGAAAATATCTTCATAAATATTTTTCGTCAATTTAATGGTGCCTTTGGTGTTGATGTACTGCAACGAGGTGCATGAATTTCATTAGATTTCCTCCTACGAATTCATGATACTTTCATCAGTGTTGTCTCCTACCTTTTCTTCCACAACTTTGGCACTCTTATTTTACTGTAAACACAAAATATCCTTGATGTCTTTGCCAGCCACATGCTCTGATGTCTTTATGGATATTATCAACATTCGCTCCTTCAATGTTTGATATTCACTAGCATTTTCTAAGACTTTTCATGCTTCACCGTTGTTGCACTTGAAACGATCTCTCTTTTACAAATTCCTCACTACCGTGTCGTTGCTTCCATATTCTTATTTTACTAATCACACAGTCTCTATGGAACTATGTATATCAAATATACTCGATCAATAATTTCCTCAAAAATGAATTCCAATCTTATATTAATATGCAAACGTTTTCACTTGATTTTGGCACCCAAGGTCAGCTCAATTTATTTTCAATAATATTTATATTTAAATATTTTGATCAAACATTTATTTTATTTTAAAAAATTACCTTAATATTTAAATATTAAGGCATACATCACCACTTTAATATTAAAGCATGCACCTCCACTTTATATTGAAGCATTTAATGGTGCCTTTGACATCAATGACAACTCAATATTTCTAACAATATAAATGAAATTGCTACATGACAAAATCATTGTAGCGATGTCATCATCCAATGATTTTTTAATTTCGATTATTGTAAGTTAAAGTTGTTGGAGAATATTATATTATTTGGTAGTATGTGAAAGTACCCCCATGGTACCATTATACATTTGTAAATATTATATTATTTTAATAATTTATTGAGATAAGGGAGAGATGGATAACATCATAAGGAAGATAGGATACCTTGCATATTAACATTATTATAACTAGTGATGATAGGAGGAATATAATTAGTTGTTGATGCACTAAGGTTTATGTTTAAGGAGTTATAAAGGAAGGACTTGAAGTTATATGGCAAGGTAAAATCCATGAGGGAGTCCTTTCTTAAATAAATGCTTTGTTTATGTTTATCATTTCTAGGAATGCTAGGAATAACATCCTTAGGTTCTTGCAAAGGGTGTATTGTATGATAAAAGGACCTAAGGACCAATATTTTTGGTTCATCATGTAATGGGATTAGAGAACCCAAAGCTGTAAGACCCTCATCTTTGCTCTTGGATTTAGGGTTATCAAGGGTGGAAGAATCTTCATGACCTTCCACTTGAGGTTTAGGATGAGTGGCCAATTTACAGACTACCTTATCGGTTGAATAACATATTTGAACACCAGGAAGATTTGTCATGGAAAGATAATTAGTTCTAATAATTTTGTATCATTTAGGGAAATGGCCATTGAATAATAATAAAAAAAAGATTAATTTTAGCGTTTTATTATTATGAGAAGAGTAGAGATAGGTCGACTAAAAGAGGGTAGAAAATTCTTGTGTAAGTCCACCTCCTCCTCTCAATATACCAAAGTGGTTGATATACCGTAGGAGGGTCTCTAGATATACCTAAAAATACTTGACATACTTGCTATCCTAATATACCCATCGATATATGGAAGAATATTGGTTTCCTCGATATATGCAATCATACATGAGGATAGAAATTGAGGTACATGGTTAAGTAAGGGTATGAGGATCAACCACACCTAGATATGAGTCTCAAAATGATATATGAGAGGGTAAAAAAAGGTTCTCTTTTGTTAAAATTAGTTAATATGAGCTAATCTAAGAAAATAAAATTAAATGGTCTTACTTTAAGTTTGAATAAATTTTATCTTTAAATAGGTTTAAAGGTTGATATCAAGGAGGTGTTCACATTAGGTTCACCAAAGATGTAGCCACAAAATATTAGGGTCTATTTACTAATCTCATAGGGGCCTACTCTCAATGTACAAATGTTGTGTTTGAAGGTGTTAGTCTAGGTTTGGTGTGCTATTATATAAACACCTATGTTTGGGTATGTATAAACTATATTTAAGATATGAAAAAAATCAAATCTTAAACTAAGATTAATTCAAACAAATGTGCAAGCATATCCATCTAGCCTATATGAATATTTTATTTAATGATAACAATAAAGTAAATATTTTCTCTTTCTATCTCAAAAGTAATAAGATATATGAATATGCATCAAACAATTCTTAGCCTATGATGTAAACTAAATGCTTTTTGATATCTTTCCTAAAATGAAAAATAAAAGAATAAAAAGAACCTAATTTAAATTCTTAAATTTCCCTTATTATATGTTGCAAAATTGAAATAAAGACTAATCTAAAGATTAAACAATCAACAAACAACTAAAAACGATGGTAAAGGAGTAAGGCTACCTGTATTGGTGATCAAGATGAAATAGCTACTTCATGATGATCAAGCTATTTCTTGATGATATAACTGCTTCTTGATGATACAGATGGTTCTTGATGATATAGCTACTTCTTAACAAAATAGCTACTCAACAAAATAGTTGCTTCTTAATAATATTGTTGCTATTTCCAGTGATATCATTCCATATTATAAAATAGAATTAATTAAAGCACAACTTAGTGTTTAGGGGCCTACCAAGTTGAGAAAATTAGTAGGATGTCTAGCTTGACTTGACAAGCCCCTTTGGTCATTAGAAAAAATAAATTTCATGGGCAAATGGGATAAAATTGCATAAGATGATGACATAACTACTAATATCAACTATATCATTGTGACAATATCACCACTAGTACCAGCAATATCATTTGTAAATACTGCATAGAATAAAAAAAAGGTAGAAAATTTCAATATTACCAAATTCAATAAATTTCTTTATGATGAAATCGCTAATAGAAGCAACAATTTCGTTACTCAGTTTTAAACAAACAATTATGATTCAAAATTTGGTATAGCAAGAGATAATGGAAGTTTGTTAAAAATGACATTGTTGAGAGATTATTGCAAGGTTAGAGATATTATTCCTACACATAAAATGAATGGTTAGGTGATAGAACTTGTGGCTCAAGGGGAAAAAGAAGCATTCCTAGGAAAGTCTAGAATTTTGGGAACACATATAAATACTACAAAATATCTTGAAATTACAAGGATTTAGAGATGCATGCAAAGAGGAAAATAAGTATTATAATTATATAAAACAAAGTGAAGTTAGTGATAATAAAAACAAGGGAACAAAGGGAATAATTCACCACATAAGTTGGCATTTCCTCCTTGCACCCGTATTTGAAACAAAAAGAAAGCTTGAAGTCTCCAAGGGCATTGAGTGTAAAATGAGAGTATAAGAGAGCATGAGAGAGCTCAAGGGAGTGATTAAGATAGATTTTTAGTGTATGAGAGTTTTCTTGTTGAGATCCACCCCAAGTATCTAATTTATAGAGTTTCATGGCCTCTTAGGAAAAGAAATGACATTGAATGTTGATATGAAAGGAGATGGCAAGATTTTGAATTTAAAAACAAGAGGGAATCCTTGGATTTTGGGTCATTGATTTGAGGGTACTAAGGATCAATGGTAATATTGAGTTCATTAATGACACAAGGATTGAGATAGCCACATATCTAAGGTCTTGTATGTGTCTAAATGAGATTGCTACATGATAAAATCATTGTAGCGATTTCATCATCTAGAGATTTTTAATTTTAATTGTTGTAAGTTAAACTTGTTGGAGAATATTACATTATTTGGGATTATGTGAAAGTACCCCATGGTATCATTATAAATTTGTAAATATTATATTATTTTAATAATTTATTGAGAGAAGGGAGAGATGGATAACATACTAAGGAAGATAGGATATCTTGCATCTTAACATTGTTAGAACTAGTGATGATAGAATGAGTAGAATTAGTTGTTGATGCACTAAGGTTTGTGTTTGAGGAGTTAGAAAGCAAGGAATTGAAGTTATATGGCAAAGGAAAATCAATGAGGGAGTCCTTTCTTAAATAAATTCTTTGTTTATTATTTTCATTTCTAGGAATGATAGGAATAACATCCTTAGGTTCCTTCAAAGGTGGTATTGTATGATAAAAGGACCTAAGGACCAATATTTTTGGTTCATCATGTAATGGGATTAGAGAACCCAAGGGTGTAACACCCTCATATTCTCTCTTGGAGTTAGGGTTATCAAGGGTGGAAGGATCTTCATGATCTTCCACCAGAGGTTTAGGATGAATAACCAATTAACAGACTATCATATGATTTGCATAATACATTTTGAACATTAGGAATATTTGACATAGAAAGATAATTAGTTTCAATAAATTTGTATGGTTGAGGGAGATAGCCATTGAATAATTTTTAAAAATTATTAGTTTTAGTGTTTGCTTATTATGATAATAGAAGAGATAGGTCAATTAAAAGAGAGTAGAAAATTATTGTGCAAGTCCACCTCCTCCTCTTGATATAACAAAGTGGATGATATGCCTTAGGAGGGTTTCTCGATATACCTAAATGTACTTGATATACCTATTGTCCTAAAATACCCATTGATATATGGAAGAATATTGGTTTCCTCGATATATGCAATCGTACATGAGGGAAGACCTTAAGGTACATGGTTAAGAAATGGTATGAGGATCAACCACACCTAGATATGAGCCTAAAAATGATACATAAGAGGGTTAAAAAAGGTTCTCTTTTGTTAAAATTAGTTAATATGAGCTAATCAAAGCATATAAGATTAAATGGTCTTACTTTAAATTTGAATAACTTTTATATTTAAATAGGTTTAAAGGTTGATATCAAGGAGGTATTCACATAAGGTTCACCAAAGATGTAGGCACATAAGATTAGGTATTTGTTTGCTAATCTCATAAGGGCCTACTCTTAACATACAAATGTTGTGTTTGAAGGTGTTAGTTTGGGTTTGACATGTTATTTTATAAACACCTATTCTTGGGTAAAAATAATCTATATTTAAGATATGAAAAAAAATAAAATATTAAACTAAGATGAATTCAAACAAATGTGTAAGCATATCCATCTAGCCTATATGAATATTTTATTTATCGATTACAAGAAAGTAAATATTTTCTCTTTATATTTCAAAAGTAATAAAATACAATAATATGCATCAAACAATTCTTAGCCTATGATGTACACTAAATGTTTTTTGATTCCTTTCCTAAAATGAGAAATAAAAAATGTACAAGAACCTAATTTAAATTCCTTAATTTCCCTTGTTATATATTACAAAATAGAAAAAGAGGCTAATCGAAGGATTAAATAGTCTACAAACAACTAAAAAGGATGGTATAGGGATAAGGTTATCTATATTGATGATTTAGATGAAATAACTACTTCGTGACGATCAAGCCACTTATTGATGATATAACCGCTTCTTGATGATATAGCTACTTCTTGATGATATAGTTTCTTGACAAAATAGTGTTGGAATATGTAATGCAACATTGTGTAAATTATTATTAGACTAAAATATAAAGTCTAAAGAATAATATTTGAATTAGAAAGTAATTCTATTTTATGTAAAAATATTCCCACCCAATTAATAAATAAAATAAGGGTGCTAGGAATATTTAATTTGTGGGAAAAAGTTATTTCCCCTTTTCTAGAAAATATTAAAAAGTAACCAATCACTTTTTAATATTTGATAGATGCCACTTGTCACACATCTCAAGATAAGGTTGTTATAATATTTGTCACACATCTCAAGATAAGATTGTGATAAGATTAGGTAATTTTAGGGTTGTAGTAGAAAAGATTCTCTTTAAATACGGGTGTTGTCTACTACGTCTTGTCATATCATGTTGATGCATATTTTTTGAAGCATTCTTCTATTGTTGAATCATTGAGTAATATAGTGATCTTCATAGTGGATGTTTCCCTTCTTCATTTGAAGTAGGGTTTTACCACTTAATATTGGTGTTGTGGATTTTCCTCTTTTATGTGTGATTGATCTTGTGGAGCATTCTTCGATCTTGGAGAGACTTTGCTTGTCTCACATTTGGTATCAGAGCGGTTGGGATCTCCATCAAGTGTCTTCAATCCTTTGAGGTGAAAAACCCATTAAGAATGGTTGATCATGGAATCTCCTTCACACCTAAGCACATCCTTGATGGATCAAATTTTGGAATATGGGAACCAAGGATGAGGGCTGAATTTCAAGCAAGAAAGTTATGGCCCATTGTGAATGGAGATGAAACAATCCCAACCTAGGCAAGGGCACTTGAGACATACAACAACAAGAGTCACCTTGCACTTTCCATGATTATCAATAGTGTGAGTGATGAGATATTGCTCACTATAAGCCATTGTGAGCATGCTAAAGATGCATGGGATTTGCTCAAACAAGTCCATCTAGGGTCCAACACATTAAGGAAATTCACTTTATTTTCCAAAATTCTTAGCACTATGCAAGGTGAAGAAGAAAGTGCCTTGATATTCCTCTCAAAGATGAAAGACATGAGAACTCAACTATTGGCTTGTAATTGTGATTGGATAAGTGAGAAGCTCTTAAGATTTATCATTTTGAGGAACTTGTCAAGCAAGTTCAAGAATTTTATCACCATTATTGAGACTAGGCTAGAGCAAGAAGAGGATGGCATTCCTCTCAACACTCTTTCACAATTATTAATTCAACATGAAGAGTCTCTTAATAGAGACAAAGTGAATGGTCAAGTTTTCAAGGAGAAAAATGTTGCCTTGAGTGCCACTAAGGCTTCCTTCAAGAAGAAATACAAGGGAAGGAAAAATCAAAATTTCCAACCCAACATGCCTAGAGTTGATTTCACTTGCAACTTTTGTGGCAATAAACGCCACAAGGAACAAAATTGTTTCAAGAAGAAGATTGCAGAAAAGGAGAGCAAGAAAATGCTAAGGGACAAGAACCTAAGAAATGGTTTGGCAAGGGAAAGAAAAATAACAACAATGTAAAGCAAAATTCTAATAAAAATACCTTTGTTTGTGCCCTTTACTCCATTGACTCATCTACTTCTAATGAATGGGTGTTAGATTCTGGATGCACTAACCATATGTGTTTTGAAAAGGATAAGTTTGTGGACTTTCATAAGCACTCTTTAGATTCATTTGTCATTGGTGATAATACTAGACTTCAAATAGAAGGTGTTGGAAATATTGTAATTGAAGGGAAATTACTTGATAATTTCCTATATGTGCCTAACCTTAGGAGAAATTTAATTTCAGTTTTGCAAGTTGCTAGAAGTGGTCACACTATTGAGTTCAATGCAAATTCATGGAGCATTAGGAAAGGCATGCTACCAATCATTACAGGTTATGTGAAGAATAATATTTATGTGTTAGGTGATGCTTCTCCTAAAGTGTGTTCAGAAACTAATGTTTCTCCTAGTAGCAAGCTTTGGCACTTAAGGTTAGGCCATACAAACTATCAAAATATTCAAATGATGAAGTCCACAAATTTGGTTGAAGGCTTGCCTAACATTTCACCTATTCATGGTTTGTGAGAAACATGCATCTTAGGCAAGATGAGCAAATAAAATTTTGCAAAGGACAAGTCAACAAGGGCCACACAAATTATTCAACTCATTCATATAGATATTATGGGTCCATTACATATTAGATAACTTGGTGGTGCATCCTATATTCTCACCTTTATAGATGATTATTCAAGAATGATATTTGGGTATCTACTTAAGAATAAATCAGATTGTTTTGAGACATTCAAGGAGTTCAAAGCTTTGGTAGAAAATCAAAAGGGAGCAAAAATCAAAATTATTAGAAGTGAAAATGGAGGGGAGTACAATAGCAATGATTTCAATGAGTTTTGTTCTTCTCATGGGATCAAAAGGCAGTTTACTTGTCCATACACTCCTCAAAAAAATGGTGTTGTAGAGAGGAAAAATAGGACAATCATGGAGATGGTAAGATGCATGCTTGGTGACCACTTACCTCAATTTATTTGGGGTAAAGCAGCCAGTACAACAATCTACATTCTTAACAAGTGTCCTTCAAAATCAGTTGAGGGGAAGACTCCTTATGAAATTTGGAATGGTAAGAAGCCAAATTTGTCACACTTAAGAGTGTTTGGATGTGATGAATTTTCATATATTCCTTCAAAAAAGAGGAATAAATTGAAAAAAAGTCTCAAAAATGCATCTTTGTTGGCTATTATGCAAAACATAGGGGCTATAGGTTATACTTACCTTCTTCACGCATTGTATTTGTTTCAAGAGATGTCAAATTCAATGAAGACCTTCTTGAGTTAGAAAAGGGTGGGCCTTGTGTCAAAAGGACCAAGTGGTTGGATCATTCTAGGGGTCCTAAAGAGCATAATTCAGTTAGCCAAAGGATAACTAGAAGTATGACCCTTAACATGTCTCTTCTAGCTAAGATAGAGAATGATCCCTAGCCTACTTCTTACCAAGAAGCTTCACAACACTCTTGTTGGGTTGATGCCATGAAGGTTGAAATGGATTCTCTTATAAAGAATAAAACTTGGGATATAAATCATGATATCAATTAAAGGTAGAAAAATTAAATATTATAAAATTCAATAAATTTCTTCATGATGAAATCGATAATAGAAGCAATGGTTTCGTTACTCAACTTTAAACAATAAATTATGATTCAAGATTTGGTATAAAAAGAGATAATGGAAGTATGTTAAAAATGACATTGTTGATAGACTGTTGTAGGGTTAATGATATCATTATTGCACATAGAATGGATAGTTAGGTGATAGAACTTGAGTTGGTATGAAAGTTAGGGAAAAAGAAGCATTCCTAGAAAAGTCTAGAATTCTGGGAACATCTATAAATACTACAAAATATCTTGAAATTACAAAGAGTTAGAGATTTATGTGAAAGGCAAAACAAGTATTATCATCATATAAAACAAAGTGGATTTAGTGATAAAGAACAAGATAACAAAAGGAATATTTCACAATATAAGTTGGCATTTCCTCCTCCTTGCCTCCTTTAAAACACCAAGAAATTACATTTCCAAGGTAATTGAGTGTAAAATGAAAGTATAAGAGAGCATGCTAGAGGTCAAGAGAGTTATTAAGAGAGGTATTTTCATAGAGTTTTAATGTATGAGATTTTTCTTGTTGAGATACACCCCAAAGATCTAATTTATAGAGATTCATGGCCTCTTGGAGGAAGAAATGACTTTGAATGTTTATATGAAAGGAGAAGGTAAGATTTTGAATTTGAAAACAAGAAGAAATACTTAGATTTTGGGTGCTACTTAGGACTAAGGATCAATAGTAATATTAAGTTCATTAATAACATAGGGATCAAGAGAGGCACGTATCTGAGGTTCTATATGTGTCCAAACTAAATCACTACATGGAAAAATCATTGTAGAAATTTCATCCATAGTGATTTTGTAATTTTAAATATGTTATTAATGTTACTAAATCATGCTCTAATACCAATGACTAGAACTAAGAGCTTATCTTCTACATTTTCACCCATAGCATTCAGTTTTCCCTTTAGGTTTACTACTTTGCAAAGAAATTGCTCCATAGTCTCTCCATCTCCCACTCACAATGTGTGAAGTTGGGATTGAAGGTTAAGAATAGTGGACTGATTCTTTCCTTCATAAATGGTTGTAAGAGCATCCCATGCTTGACTGGAAGTTTTTGCATCACAAATGTGTGGCTAGATCTCATCAACTATAGCACGAGTTATTAACATCAATACTCGTTGATATGGTTTATCAAACTTCTTTGTTGGGTCCACGCCTTGAGGTCATGTTTTTATGCTTGTCACAATGTCCCATAGTTTCTCCACTATAAATATAGTCTGCATATTTGTCTTCCATGCTCTAAAGTTGGGTCCTTTTAAGAGTTGAGAATCTATGAGAAACACTTTGGAAGTGGCCATCTATTCAAAGCTGCAAAATATCACCTAGAAAATTTGGAAAATGTGGAAGAAAAATAATGAAGGTGTCTAACTTCAATGATAATGCACCTTATTTACAATCACAATTTCACAATTGATTAAATCAAATTGCACAATTGCATAAAAGAATCCCCCTTCCAAAATAACACACATTAATAATAAAGTACTTTTAATAATGCATTTTTTTAAAATAATTTTATTTATTATTTATTATTTATTTTTGTTTGTGGAAAACATCCCAAAAGGGATGCCACTTTCGGGTAAGACCCAAGGAGGTAGGGGTATCCATTTATTTTTTAAAAATAATAAGCTCTGCTTTTTTCTTTATTTTTCTTTTAATAAGCTCTTTTTTTTTTAAGAATTAAAAAAAAATAATAATAAGCTCAAAAAAATATTTGTTTATTATTATTTTTTTTATAAAGAACAAAAAAAGCTACTTTTAAGGAAACAAAATCAAGAAATATTGAAAAATTGCAAACCTGGGGTTGTATCTATATTTGGATTTGGATTTAGATTTGGGAGATATGAATTTTTCTTCCTTGATGAATTTTTGCACACCAAAAAAAACAACATTGATAGCCCAACTTCAAACAACCATAACTTTTTCAATATTGTTGAGAATTTAGCATGTGACAACGTATTTTTATAGTACTCAAAATGATCTATGTGATTGTGCAAGAATATTTTGAATATAATTTCTAGAAAGGAATATATTACTGCCACAAGCAAAATGATGTGAGATACCAAATTCAAGGCCACAATCTCATAGGCTCTAATTATCAATGGATATATTTCTTTGAATCAAACCTACAAACTCTCAAACCTATGCACATAAAAAATGGAAGGGCTTATCATTGGATATCGATGATTATCCCTTACCAAACCTCACATACTCAATGGTGTATCGGATCAAGGAATATTTTTTGATAAACCATATCAGTGTGACATTGTAGGTTTAGAGCATACTCAAATTTCCCTACTCTGATACCAATGATGGTAAAAAGCCTTGATTTTGCATTGAGGCAAAAGTCTATTTAATACATGTTTTAGGGTTACAAACTGGAAGATCAATACTCCCAATTTAGGAGATCATTACATGCAAGAAATATTAAAATAATATTCTAGCTAATAATAACCTTTCAACTAATAATGCATGATCTAATAATAATGTAATAAAATATCCTAACATTAACAATATAGAAATATTTGAACCAAATACATAGATTCTAGGGTGCTAACTCAAGAGAAATGAGGATAAATAGTAATATTGAGTTCATTAATAACATAGGGATCAAGAGAGACATGTATTTGAGCTTCTATATGTGTCCAAACTAAATCACTACATGACAAATTCATTGTAGCAATTTCATCATTAGCAATTTTATATTTTTAACTGTTGCAAGTTAAAATTGTTAGAGAATATTACATTATTTGGTACTATGTGAAAGTACCCCCATGGTATAATTATATAATATTAAATATTATATTAAAGTGTGTGATTTATATTTACCCTAAAGTATGTGTCAATGTGTAGGATATGTCCAAGTGTCATGTAGTAAAGTGTGCAAGTGTGTAGAGTGTAAGAGTGTGCAAAATGTCATGTAATAAAGTGTGTAAGTGTGTAGAAAGTTGAGTCACGTGTGTAGGTGGAAAGTATATAAGTGAAGATTTAAAGAGAAGAGATATGAGAGGTTTGTCTTATGTGTGGAATAGGAAAAGATGCATCTCTCGAATATGCGAGGAGAGCAATAATCAAAGTATTGAAAGGTCACTTCTAAATTGATATTATGGAGATTAAGCTCCATGTATTATAATGAAGAAATATATTTGAGTATTAGATATTTATAGTGAAAACATTGTATATTTGATTAATCTATAATATCGTGAGTTTGCTCATTACGTTATATTATTATATTTTTATGAATGTTATGTTCATTAATATTGATTGGATATACTAAATATCCAAATACTAAGTTTACTTTAGATCATGTATATTGGGACCTGTGGTTTAATCTAGATAAAAATCCGTTAATGGTATCAGACCTACTTTGAATAGTCTCTATCGGATCCACATTACCCAATCTTGGATAAAAGATATTGGAGAAATATATTTTAGATCAAAAAGCTAGCATCAAAGCTAACCTCTAGTGTAAATTTGGATTAGTAGGAGATTATTGAACGAAGTTTGAAGATTGATAGAATATGAATTGATAGAACAAATATTGTTTACTACCTAAATTTGAATGATTACTTCCTAGAATATTATTGAAAATGCAAAAATTTAGAATGTCATTAAATGATGATTTGAATAATAGAAGATTGTGTTGGAGGAACTATTATTAATTGAAAGCAATTGCATAATGTTGAAGCATCTACAAAGATAAAGGTGAAGCACTTGAGTGAGACAAGGTTGAAATCCAAAGAGCTAAGGTGATAAGATGCCTAAAGAGCATTAGAAGAAATCATCAAAGAAAGAGAGGAGCTATATAATTATAGGAGATGCAATCATCAAGAATATAGAGAAGATGTTATCTTGGAGGGCTCTTACCTAGAATTATTTTTAGTATGTAAATATTTTGATATAGAACAATGAAATTCCAAAGAATTTTGAGTTAGAGCAGTGAACATCCAAAGAACCTAAGACAAAGAATCAATGTTCAAAGAACCTGAGTCAGAGTAGTGAATGTCTAAAGAGCCTGATATAGAGGAGTGAATGTTCAAATAACCTAAGTTAAAGCATCAAATGTCTAAAGAGCATGATATAGAATATCTCCAAGTAGATATTAATGTGCTCTAAATAATAACATAGTAGGATTGAGTATTGCAAATAAATATCAAACATTGAGAGGAGTGCCAAAGGTGAAGTCCAAAGTTAATTTTTCCATGATAAAAAAAATGTTTGGTGTGCCTGGTTATGCCTTGATGAAATTTAGACCTAAAATATTAGAATACACATCATAGATTCTTGGGAGAGAACATAAAGGTATGTGTTACTTTGAAAAGTAACTTTATTTAATTATATTTGGGTGCGACATATATATTTGTATTCATAAGGATTCATGAATAAAATTTGAAATTTAATTTAATAAAGGTATAACCTTTAAGATTGAACAAAATTTATAAGGAAAACATTATTTGAAATACTTAATTTGGGGTGATAAGGATTGATTAGTTAAAAATTTACTTGAATATTGATTAAAAAACTTGAATAATTTTATTATTAAAGCTTGAAATTGATTGAAAAATTAATTTGATTTGAAGATTGATGAATACAAAATTTTATTAATTTTAAAATTTGAAAATTAAAAATTTGATGAAGTTCAAAAAAAGAAATTTGAGATTGTTGTTGATTATTATTTCTGGATAAATAAGGTATTCAAAATCAAAGTAATCATGTATCAAAACATATCTCAGGTATATCAAAGGTATAAGGTAATATTATTATAGTGATTGTATACAAGAGAGAGTTTTATAATTCAAAAGAACTGAGATAGTGATGATAGAGATTTATAACCTAGATTGCTAGAGGTAAATAATTATATTGATAGAAAGGTAGAGATGGTTGAGTGGATAGAGGTGAATAGAGATTTGATAAATAAATTAAGTTTATTAGGATATATAGTGGGGATAGATGTCTTAAATTAATAGTTGTATTAGGTTTATGAAGAGATGGTTGGACAAAATTTAATTTGTCTTATAGGCATGGGGCTAGGAGGATCCACTAGCATCAGTCACCTAGTGCAAGTGCAATGCATGTGATCTATCCCTAAATAAGATCATCATTTCATCTTGATTGATCTATTTAATCAATATGGAATAAGCAATCCAAGTAAACCTAAGCATGTTCATGCAAATATATCATGAAAGCAAGAACCATGCAAGCAAGCATTCAATGAAAACAATCATATGAGCAAGAAATAAATTTCAATTAAGATATATTATGGGGAAGCTAAAGTCTAGATATTCATTAAGATATATGAATAAAAAGGAGGAAATACCTAGAAAAATTAAACTCTAATTAACTATTTCATCCCAATCCAATCTATTTATTTGAATAGTACAACCATGTGACCCTAAAAATAAAGGAATTGGCTTCATCATCATGGTTGAAAGTGAATCTAGAAGAAGCATAATTTTATTGGAAATTTACCCTATCTCATAATATCCTTATCCTATTATATTGGTCGAGATGAGTATGTAAGGTTAAGGGATATTAATACACTATAGATTTTAGAAGGATCTAATAGACAAAGAGATAAAATATTTCATGATAAATGTTGCTCAAAAGTGTTATAGTATTCTCATCATACCTTAATATGGAGGTGGGAAATTATTGTATTAAATACAATTTGCTTCCCTATGGCTATGGGTGGGTGATGGATGTCAAAAAGTTCTAATATTTTGATCCAAGAAAGATTTAGGACTAGAATTACTAAATGCATGTTGGCCATTATCTACCAAGTCTTGGATTATATTCCTAAGACTCCTCTAGTTATTGGTTGCATGACCACTAATGTGGTGGAAAGCACAATGTTCATCAAGATGAAACAAATGAGTTTGATATTTCTCAGGATCTATGGTATTTATAGGTGGAAGATCTATCATATTATCCTCAAGAAGTTGTGTTAGTATAGTTAAAGGATATTGATCCAATTTAGTGAAATTTTATTTTGGCTTTTGTTGCAAAATAATCTTTTGAGATTTTTTAGTAGTATTGACATTGTTGATCTAGTGAGTATGCATGACTCTGTTGCCTACAACATGCTTGTTTTTATTTTTTTCCTTTTTTAGGAGTAATATCTATCCTACTTATATATTTCTAATTTGTAATAGCCTCCTTCTATGGAGGGAATTTTTTACCCTCCTAGCCATTTATTTGGCATATTTTAGAGAAGATAGATTGGAATTTTATAGGGGAAAGGATAGTTAATTATTCATTAATATTTTGTACAAAGATATATAAAATTTATTTTGGTGAGGGTATGTATTGGAGTATCCCAACCAAGGCTTGTCATTTTTCTAGGAAGGAAATAAAGTTCTCATCCCAATATTGTTTTTGCTCAATAAGGTCTTTAATTATGGCCCTTTATTTAATGTAGATATATAATTGTTCAACAAACATTTCAACAAGGTATTTGAAAGTTTTGAGGAAATTCCATGTTATTTGGTAATACCACTCCAAGGTGGGACCACTAAGGATTTTTTAAAAATGTCTTGAGTAGCAACATATCATAATAGGTAGTGTCACTACATGCCACTAAAAAGCAACATATCATCATAAGCAGTGTCGTTAAATAGCCTAAGGTGATTGATGAGATCTTCTTTCCTACTATACATTTAAAACTCAAGGGTTTTAAATGGGAAGAAAAGGGATAGCTAACAATAATGGGATCTAGAAGTTTAATGCACAAGTGCTCATAAGAGGACTTGCAATAGGAGGATGATATTTTGATAGAAGTGATGTGTTGCTCTATTTGCTCTAATTGCAAGGTTATAGATTGAATTTTAGAAGAAGTAGAACTAGATGGAACATGATATAGTTTCAATGGGATAGGAAAAATTTGATATTTAATGTGATAATATGGTTAAGGTGTTGGGAAATATGATGGAAATATTTAATGAATGTAGGGTGAGTAGTGGAAGGAATAGATTTTTGAGTAAGACTCATATTTGTATTAATGGGATTAGAAGAAGTGTTGATGAAAGGATGAGATATTAGAATACTAGGAGATTGATCCAAGTTAGGAATTCAAGTTGTGCCTACTTGTTGGGATGTGGGATAACTTACATTGAACCTTAATAATTTCTTGAGATGAGGGAGAGATGGACGACATTCTAAGGAATATGGGATATATTGCATCTTAAAATTCTTCGAACTAGTGATGATAGGAGGAATAAATTAGTTGTTGGTGAACTAAGGTTTGTGTTCGAGGTGTTAGAAAGCAAGGAATTGAAGTTAAATGGCAAGGAACAATCCATGAGGGAGTATTTTTCTAAAGAAGTATTTTGATTATTTTTGTTATCTCTAGGAATGATAGGAATAACATCCTTAGGTTTTTGAAAAGGGTGTATTGTATGATCAAAGTAACTAAGGATCAATATTTTTGGTTCCTCATGTAATGGGATTAGAGAAACCAAGGGTGTAGCACCCTCATATTCTCTCTTGGAGTTAGGTTTATCAAGGGTGGAAGGATCTTCATGATATTTCACTAGAGGTTTAGGATGAGTGACTAATTGAAAAACTACCTTACAAGTTGCATATCATATTTTGACCACTCGAAAGATTTAAAATGGAAAGAGAATTAGTTTCAATAAGTTCATAAGGTTTAGGGATATGGCCATTGAATAAGGCTTAATTTTTTTTTCTTATTATGAAAATAAGAGAGATACGTCGACTAAAAGAGAGTAAAAAATAATTTTGCAAGTCTACCTCTTCCTCTTGATATACAAAATTGGCCAATATACCTTACAAGGGTCTCTCAATATACTTGAACCTACCCGATATACCTACTCTCTCAATATACTCATCGATACATGGAAGAAGCTTAGTCCCATTCATATATGTGATTGTAAATAAGGGCAAACATTTAGGTACATGGATAATTAATGGTATAAGGATCAACCAAACCTAGATAAAAGCCTTGAAATGATACATGAGAGGGTAAAAAAGGTTCTCTTTTGTTAATCTTAGTTAATATGAGCTGATCTAAGAAAATAAAATTAAATGGCATTTCTTAATTTTTTTTATATATTTAATTAGGTTTAGATGTTGATATCAAGGAGGTGTTCATATCATGTTCACCAAAGATGTAGGCACACAAGATGAGGGATTAGTTTACTAATATTGCAAGTGTCTACTATCAATGTACAAATGTCGTGTTTGAAGGTGTTAGTCTAGGTTTGGTGTGTTATTTTAAAAACACCTAAGTTTGGGTAAATATAATCTATATTAAATATATGACAAAATAAAATATTTAACTAAGATGTAGTCAAATAAATGTGCAAGCATATCAATCTAGCCTATATGACTCTTTTATTAAATGATTACAAGAAAGTAAATATTTTATCTTTCTCTTTAAAAAGTAATAAAATTTAAGAATATGCATGAAACAATTCTTAGCCTATAATGCAAACTAAATGTTTTTTATTCCTTGCATGAAATGAGAAATAAATGATGTACAAGAACCTAATATAAATTCCCTAATTTCCATGATTATATATTTTAAAATATATAGAGAGGATAATCCGAGTAAACAATATAAATAAATCTTGTGAGGGATACCATGGTGGGATGTATTTGGGTTTTCCAAGTTCAATCCTTGATACAAGGGGACTAGGACCCCTTTCAAAAATCTATTATTTACACTAAAAATTTTAGTCCCATAAGGGATACCACAGTGGTATGTCTTTTGGTTTTCATCCAAGAGACCCAAGTTTAAACCATGGTACAAGAGGACTAGAACCCATTTTAAAAAACGATGATTTATCTTAAAATTTTATCCCATAAGAGATATCGTAGTGGTATATCTTTGGTTTTTTATCTAGGAGACCCATGTTCAAACCCTAGTACAAGGAAACTAGGGCCTCTTTCAAAAACCTATGTTTTACCCTAAAATTTTAATCCAACAAAAAATGTAAATAATCTACAAACAACTAAAAATAGAGGTAAAGTGGTAAGGTTACCTATACTAGTGACCGAGATGAATTAATTGATTCATGATGATAAATCTGCTTCTTGATGATATACTTTCTTCTTGATGATATAGCTACTTCTTGATGATATAGCTGCTTGACAAAATAGCCACTTATTGATGATATAACTACTTGTTGATGGTATACTTGCTTCTTAACAAATTAGTTACTTGATGAAATAACTACTTATTGATGATATAGTTGCTACTTCCAATGATATTATTCCATCCTATAAAAAAATAATAAATTAAAGCACAAATTAGTGTTTAGGGGTCTGCCAAGCTAAGAACAGTAGTAGGCTATCTAGATTGACTTGTCAATCTCCTTTGGTCCTTAGAAGAAGGAAATTTCATGGGAAAATAGGATAAAATTGCATAAGATGATAATATAACTACTAGTACTAGCTATATCATTGTGACAATATCAGTACTAGTACCAACAAAATAATTTCTAAAGATTGCACATAAACACAAAAGGTAGAAGAATTCATGATTACAAATTCAAAATTCTTCTTCATGATGAAATCACTAATAGAAGCGGTGATTTTGTTACATAGTTTTAAACAAAAAATTATGATTCAAAGTTTGTCATGGCAAGAGACAATGGAAGTTTGCTAAAAATTATATTTTTGATAGATTGTTGCAGGGTTAGTGATATCATTCCTGCACATATTATGTATGGTTAGGATATATAACATGAATTTGTATATCTCAAGAGGGCAAAAAAATGTTCCTAGGAAAGTCTAAAATTTTGGGAACACCTATAAATACTATAAAATATCTTGAAGTTACAAGGAGTTAGAGATGAATGTGAAAGGGAAAACAAATATTATCATGATATAAAACAAAGTTGAGTTAGTGATAATAAAAAAAATGGAAGAAAGGGAATATTTCACTACATAAATTGGCCTTTCCTCCTCCTTACCCCCTTCTTTAAAACACCAAGAAATCTTGAAAACTGCAAGAGATTTTAGTTAAAATGAGAGTATAAGAGAGCGTGAAAGAGCTTAAGGGAGTGATTATGATAGTATATTTTATAGAGTTTTAGTGAATGAGGTTTGTCTTGTTGAGAGCGATCACAAGGGTCTAGTTTATAGAGCTTTATGGCCTTTTGGGGGAAGAAATGCCATTGAATATTGATATGAAAGAAGAAGGTATAATTTTAAATTAAAAAAAAAAGAGGGAATCCTTGGAGTTTGAAGTGATGCTTCAAGGGGAATAAGTATCAATGGTAATATTGATTTCACTAATGACACAAGGCTTGAGAAAGGTGCGCTAAATTTTTGAACATGCCAAAATGAAATCGCTGCTATAGCAATTTTTTCATCCAACAATTTTATAATTTTAACAATTGTAGGTCAAACTAGGTGGAAAAGGTTAAAGTTAAGTGGGAGAACCTAAGTTGGTAAAAATGTTGCTAGGATGACCAAATCACTGCTATAAAATTGCTATTGGTAGTGACGATTTTGTATGTAGCACTACTTATGTGCTATTTTTTTCAAATTTTGAGGCATCAAATGTCATAGAAGTATAGGCATATGTATACTCGTTGAAAATATTTTTTCAATCCCATTCTAATTGTAGTAGTTTTATGAAGTATTATGATGCTTTTATAGATAATTTAATGTCTCAAATATGATGTTACCTATTAGGAGTAATAAATGCTCCAAGTTTGGGATCTAAGAAATGAGGATTTAGTTTGGTTGGTTTGAGGGCTAATGTATGAGGATATATTGGTGGAATTGGTGAACTTAATAGTTAGTTAGGTATTCCAAAATTGAGTGTCTATAGTGTGTTAGTTCCTATCTAATTCTAAAATGGTCCTTTAAAAGAACCTTGTGATGTTTTTGTTGTAGATACCCAAAATCAGATCACTTAATTAGGCTAATCTCATTATTAATCCACTAAGAAATCAAGCTAACCATGATCTTCATCTTCAAGCTCAAATTTTGAAGCTGGATTAGCAATACATGGATTCACGGTCTTAAGACAAATCCTCCATCATAGGTGGAAGATTTGCAAAGCTAATATTTCTTGTCCAATTTCTCTTTTCTCATTGAGCTCACTCTATAATGGCCAAGAATTCAAATATTCTAAGTAATAAATATAATAATAGTAGATTCATAGGTGGAAGTTTTTTTGAATGCATAACTAATGTCTTTGCCTACCCATGTCTACCTATCACAAGTAGTTAAATCTCCTAGTATAATTGATCAACCCAATCATCTATTAACTAGGTCCTAATAACTCAATAATCAACCATCAATTAACATCCTAACTATCAATCAAAACCTATTAGCTCCCAATCAAACCTTAAACTACCAATCAAGGTAGCTAACTGGTCATCAACACTCCCTAACTAACTACAAACATAATACCTCATCCCACCCCCTAGGTAACCACCTTTGCCTATATAAGAAGCCTATGGGGGAGTATTTTGGTATGACTACGAAAAGTAACAAATTGTTGCTCAAATTTCCTTTGAGGGATCTTTTAGAAAACTTTATTTTTTATTCATCATTTTAAAATGAAGGGCAATAATTTCATAAAGATATTGAGGAAGTAAAATTTCCATTTTTCATCTTGTTTTGTCTAAATTATTATATTTAGATCTATTTTTAATTTTCATTTGATATTAATATTTTTAATTTTATTTATGAGATGTTACCTAGTTTTGCATGTTAGCCTATTTTTAAGGGTATCCTAGAGTTCTCACAGGTTGATAGGCTGATTTTTTGGGTCCCTAACATCTTAGATACCAACCAACACTTGATATCCAACCTCTAATTTGGATTTTGTTGACCCGATACAAATCCACCTCTTAAAAACTATTTAGGAGGTGAATTTACTCAGGCTATTTTTGTTGTCTGATATTTTATTAGTTCATCTTCCTATAGTATAGTTATTCTATATAATTTACAATATGTCATTATATTAGGTTACACTCAATCATAATATTTGATACCTCAACTTTGCTCTTCACTCATAAAGAATGAATCCACCACCTACGTTTAGGATAGGCAGTGGATTTATTAGCACAAGATTTTTCCATAGCCTGTAGGAGTTTTCCTTATTTGATCACTTTTTTATAGCCCTATTTATATAATTTATTATCTTTCCATCGATATTATATTCCCTATGACCACCCAAAGTAAATTTGCCATATACTATTCTATCGATCGATGGGTTCGTAACTATCATCTCTATAGCCAACTCCTAGAAGTTGTTCTTACCTCTTGGTCTTTTTGTTTCCCACTCTAGAAAAAATGTGCCATTAAATAGTTTTATAGGTAGTGGATTCATGATAGGTAATAAGCTACATCCAATTCTAGGTTTAAATTCACTTTTATATATACGTATTGGGGGCCTTATTGTGCCTATTAGTTAGCCTACTATTCATGTTGTCTAGTAGGCCCCAAAAAACTTGATTTCCTATTAGTTTTTTTTTTTGTAGGTTTAATTTGAATTTGGCATTAAGAAATACTATATGCGATGGTTTTTCATAAAATATGTTTTTTTACCAAGAATACTTATTTCAGATAAGATGTAAAACATAACAGTAACATAGAAATATCCATGGAAGAAGTAGCAAAAACTGATTCAGTGGAAATAACAGTAACAAAGTCCAAGGAAGCTTTGATAGAAGAGCACAAGGACACACCAAACAAAGAGAACATGAAAGAACAATGTGTAGAGGAATTTAAAATAATGAAGCCAAATGTTGAGAAGTCAAAGAAGGTAGAACATCAAGTAAAGGTTGCACCATATCGCCATCCACACCACCATGAGCAAAAACAATATTGGAGGCATGGTTCAAGGCAACAATATTATGGTTCTACATGTAATCATAAGGGCACCAACTATGGCGGTGTTTGGCAAAGAAAGCATGGTGATCATGTTTTTTAGCATGGTTCATCAACATCAAGGAACAAGTGGACCCATCATTCAAGTTATCAAAATATAGCAACAGAAGCGTGAAGCCAACGAAGTAGATTTGGATACTCAAGTAACAAAATGGCATACCAGCATCATCGGGTTTCACTTGGATGGATGGATAATCGATATTGGTACCAATTGCTAACATTTCTTAGCAAATCATACTATTAGGTTTCTTTATATGTTTCGAGGACGAAACATTTGTAAGGAGAGTGGCATGGTAGGGTACCTAGGAATAGATATTTGGAGATATATTATTATATTGTATAAGGGTTGGCATGGGCCACACATAACCCAAGGTTGATTGTATTATAATATTATATTATATTATATTATAATATAATATAATATTGGTAGTAGGCTCTCCAAAGTAGAATAAGAATATGGATATATAAAGAAGAGATATTTGTCATTGTAGAATCATATCATTCAAGAAGAGTCTTATGTAATCGTTGTGCCCACGAAGTGGCCTCTCATCTTGGGAGATCTTGTGGAGTTATTCCTTCCTTAAGGATTATTATTGTTGTTTCCCTACCTTAAGGGTATTATCTATCTCTCTCTCATTTGTGGATTGTTATTGTGGATAATGTATTGTGGATGAATGATTTGATATTTTTGCATATTGGTGAATGGTTCATGTTTAATAATAATAGTTCTGCAACAATTCTATTCTATGAAATTATATCTCAGGATATCATCAAATAGGAATTACATATAGTTATTATATGCTGCACCTTTTGTATTCATTTGCATTGACCCCTAATACTTTGTGTTTAGATATTAGGATAGTCTAAAACTCTGGTGTTTTCACAAATTGACACACAAAACATAGATTTAGGAAAATTGATAAATTCCCTTGGCGAACCAAAAAATTCATTAATTCACAAAATATAAAGCTTAAAAGAATGTACAAATGGTAGGTATGTAGCAATACCCTCCCTTTTGAGTGTGGGATCAGACTTAGGGAATAATTTCCTAAAGGCTAGTACCTTCACGGTCCCATTGTGGCCACATACATCTTTGGTGAATTTGATGTAAAACAACATGTGGATCCCCATCCTACCCTTTTGACCAAGCCAACCTTAATAAGATAAAATTTTGTTAAAATTAATGAAGACCACTTTAAATCTATTTGCTTGGTTAAATCATATTAATCACAATAGCAAGAACATAACCAGTTGTTAGTCCTATTGGGGGGAGGATAACTTGAGTTATACAATGTACTAACCTTGAGGGAATGTCTCCTTTGGCTAGTATATTACAAGGGGATGGAAGGAGTCATAAGGAGGGTTGTTATTGCAAGGTGATATAAGGGTCTCAAACATCTTCTCTTCTTTGTTATAAGTACTTTGGAAACAAAACACTAATAACTGAACTCCCTTGGCCATGGCTAAACCACCATATATAACAAAAAATATTGTGCGTCAATTGGAACAAAATCTAAATTCATTACTTGAGATTCCCAACATGTAAAAGGTTAACATCCTCCTTCTGGTACTCTTTCCCTATAGAGAATCAACAAGGGGAACTAATTTTCAGGTCCATGGACCATTTAGTTGCCTTCCTTAGAGGAAAAAAGAAACAATGCAACAAGTCCACATGGATAAAGAAGGACCTTTAACTAATTTATCTATAAAATAATCCCTTATAGATCTTCCACAATAGCCTAGGTCAAATCCTATCACATCTCAAAGAGACCCTTCACATAGGTCTCTATATTTAGATGTTAATATCAAAGTTCACCTTGTAGCAGGAGGTTTTGAACAATCAACTTCATCTAATTAGGACTTAGGGATATTTCAAGACCCCTTGCCCAAACATGGGTAAAATACCATTAACATTGTCTTATAGGAATGTTTCCCTATGTGATTAAAATTTTGTTAGGTTGATCTAAATTAGTTCCATAACCAAACAATAGACTAAGGAAAAGGGTAAACCTTTAGAACCCTCTAACCCCCCTCTACTCTTATGGCCTAGGCATGCATAAATCCTTGAGTGTCCACATTTAGTCTTGAAGCCACAAGCTATAAGTAAAAATACTTTTAATCTCCAACAACACTTGGAGGAAACCCTAAAAATATATCCATATTAAAGCTCCTAAAAAGATCACCAAGCTATAGAGAGATCTTATTTAAGATTCTAAGTGAGAAGATAGTCCACAAAGATGTTATCCCTACAAACTTGGCTAACATAGTAGGCTCATTAATAATAAATCATGTTGCAGTCTCCTTTTAGGATGATCTTCCTCCAACTTCAATGTTAGGTAAATTTCCTTTGTACCTTACTTTCCAAATAGATTATCAACGTATAAAAAGAGTGTTAATCAATGGTGGCTGATTCATCAATGTATGCAACATTAAGTTTCTCCAAAGTATAGGAATTGTATCAAAACAATTTATGATAATGAAGAGCAAGAAGGTGTGGGATCCATAATATTACCAATTAAAGTAGGGCCTCACATGTTGAACACCTTATTTTTTTGTGTTGCATTACGAAATAAACTATAATCTCCTCCTAGGATGGTCTTGAATTTGCACTATGTAAGCAGTCCCTCCAACATATCATCAATGTGTGAAATTCAAGTATCAAGGAAAAGTGTATAGTGTTGAGGGTGATAAGGATCCTTTTGCATATTTTCAATTTATCCAAGTTGAGAATTCTAAGGCTTGCCTATGCCCATAATTAAATTCTTCTCACCCCTTTATCAATGACTTTGTGCATTTTGTTCCATCTAGATAAATTCAAGAAAATCAAGAAGCTAGAACAAGTGCCCAAGCTTCACTTAAAGGAAAATAAAAGGTTGAAGTACAAGATATCAACCACATAAACCTTAACCATTGGTATAAAATTTTAGCTTTAGCCCTAGCTAGGCTACCTCCATACCTTTGAACCTTAAGATTACCTTCTTGGAGGGGGACAATGGTAAATATCAGGTGCTATACTTTCATTTGTGCTATATTGATAAATAAAGATAAAATTCATGGGAACAACCCTTATTTGATAGAATGAAAATATGATTCTTGCTATCTTTTGGATCTTTACCCAGTACCTAAGCAAATTATTTGTTACCTTGGATATAAAGGAATAGCCTTAGGGCCCTGAGAACAAGTAATGAATGAACCTTTAGAGTTGGAAGTCTGGCTTGGATATTGGGGATTGGATTACTTCCTCAACTCCAATGAAAATACACCTTTTACTTCCTTAGAAAGTGTAGACAATGAGGAAGTATTCCTTTTCTTTATAGAACTAAAGAACACAAGCTTATACTAAGAGGAGAGATAAAAAGTATAAGATCACTTTTTAATTTTCTTTCTCAAACAATATTATCCAATAATATCAATGGCAATATCAATAATAGTAACCAAAGCAATGCAAAAATCATCACACACAATAGAGACACCAATTTAACGTGGTTCACCCAATGTGGGCTACTCCACGGAGATTATATTTCACTAATATTTTCTCAACAAATATCTTGGGAATCCTTTCCCTATTACAATGATTATGGACCTCTATCCAAAGGAGACATCAATACCCTAATCAAGTTCATGGATCTCTATCCATAGTAAAACTCCTCTGCTCTGGTTGGTGATCTTCTAGAAGAACTACTGCCTCCACTACAATGGCTTATGGATATCTATCCATTGAAAACTCATATCCTAACTCAAAAGACCTATCCTCACTACCCTGGCTAGTGGACCTCTATCCACTGGAGACTATCATCCTCTATACTCTGTCACCTCTAAAGCTTACTCTCAGCTCTATCTCAAATCTTTACTAAACACAATCCTTCAATCTAGCACAAATCTGATCAATATCTATCTTTGATCTACACTAAACATAATCCTTCAGTCTAGCAAGAATCTGCTCAATATATATCCTCAAATATACACTAAACACAGTCCTTTGGTCTAGCATAAATCTACTCAATATCTCTCTCTGGTTTGGCATAAACCTATCCTCAAATCTGCACCAAACTCTGTCCTCAAATCTATCCTCAAGCCTTAACACAAAGCTTGACTCAATTACAAATCAACTCTACTATATCTGCCCCAAACCTTAACCCAAGGTTTGAACAAATCAATCAATCAACTTTGCTCACAAGTCTTCTCAAAGACTTGTATCAAATATGCATTGTAAGCTTCCACAAAAGCTAACACCAATATGTCCACAAGTCCTCTCTAGAACTTGTCCAATCTGCTCAAGTCTTCACCAAGACTTACCTTAAATCTACTCAATAATTCCTCACTAGAACTTGTCCAATCTGCTCAACAAGTCTTCACCAAGACTTACCTCAAATCTGCTCAACAAGTCCTCACTAGAACTTGTCTAATCTATTCAACAAGTCTTCACTAAGACTTACCTTAAAACTGTATTGTAAGCTTCCACAAAGGCTTACTCAAATCAACTCAATCTAACACAAAATCCTCTTCAATAACTTAGATAATCTTCACACAATATTGTTTAATATTACAAAAATATATAGAGAATTTTTAGAGACTCAATATGCTTCACCCTCACAACAATGCTCAAAAAATTTCAATATCTTTCTCAAATTAATTTAGAATATAGAACAATTTATTTCATAGATATTGAACTATAAATTCAACACTTCCACTTGACTAGGCTCAATCAACCCCACTCAATCAATCACTCAATGAAACACTTCTTGCTTACAAACCCTAGTCCAAGCATATGAACACTCACTGAAGTATTTCCAACAATGCTTATAAAACAATCTCACATAACAATGATACTCATGATCTTGCAAATACCCTAGTTTCAAGATAGTTCTCAACTTCACATAACAATGATAGTCATGATCTTGCACAAACTCTAATCATGAATATGAAGGTTCACTAAATATTTCCAACAATGCTTATCAAACAAGGTTTCTATCATCAACCTTTATTCCAGAAAAACTTTTAACAATCAAACTCAACAATGCTTATCAAACAACCCTTTTCTCTCCAACTTAGCATTCACAACATCCAAAAATATTCCACTCACAAGGAATATATGCACTACCTTTTATTTGATGAAGCTTGACCTCAAAACCTGTCTCAAACACAATTTCCCTCTATGCCAATTTCAAGGGTTAGATAGTAAACATCTTCACTCAAGTTTTTACCAAATTAATTTTCTTTAAGAATAAAATCTCAATTACACCTTATCACTCCTTTATATTCAAAAAGCACTTAATAATGTCACACACTAAATATTTCAATCTACTTTATTTCCTCTCAAAACATTTCAAATAATTACTTTCATATTTTGATAATATTAAACACTACCCTTATACCTCCCTTAACCTTAGAATAGAGTATTTTAATTTTCAAAAATAAGACTTTATTACTTCCTAAAAACTTTATACACACCTTATAGCTCCTACACTTTAATTAAAAATTATACCCAAAATAAAACCTGGTGCATACCTTAGTATTTTTAGAAGCTTCCAAAATTGTTTGCACTGCTGTCACCACAGGGAATTGAAATTGCACTTCACGCTAGCCTGTGCCCTATCATGAGAGGGGCAACACATTGGCTAGTGCCCCACTTGAGTCTAAGGGAGCATATGCTCCCACTTCACTCTCTAATAGGTCCTAAGACTTTGATATCTACGTGTCACACAAATCACAATCCTTGAAGCTAAGAAAAATGCATCCAAAAGTTGCCTTGTGAAAGAACTCCAAAAACATTTGGAGGTCAAATTCATCAAGGCAATTGACTATTTCAATTGGATATCAAATATATTGCTTATCACTAAGAAAGAAGGTAATATGTGGATCTACATAGAATTGTGCGATACCAATAAAGAATGTACTAAGGAAGATAGTGTTAGAGTTACTATGTTAGTAACTGTAATTATTACCTCATTTGGTAGTTAGTTTATTTTACCTAGGTAATAGGTTTCTATCCTAGGTTAGTAGTTTCACTAACAACTATTATTAGCAAATATTATATTTTTAGGGCTAATATTAGTTTCATTTATTATTAGCCTAATAAATTTTTCTTGTTAGCATAATTAGCTCATTGGTTAGAGCTATTATTAGCCTTAGCCATTTGTATATATTTCCTACATTATCAATATATGATTATCACTTATTCAACTAATATGGTATCAGAATGGGAGGATCGCTTGCTCCTCGCTTGTGATTTGGATATGTCAATTGGGCCATTGCATTTAGCATGGATTTAAAGGGGATCTAATAGCTAGATCCAAACCTGACCAAGATCTGATATGCACTACAGATCATCCACACAGATGCTAGTGATACATGAACACGATGAAACCTGACCTGGATAGATCTAGTGACACATGAATATGGTGAACTTGCGAAGACATCTGAGATTTGATATATCTATGACATTGAGGACTAGATCCAATGTGGATGCAAACTAGAGTGGGGCTTGACGCAACAACACCTGTGAAGCAATGATATGCTAGTGTGACATGATTACGTGGACCTAGACTATCACACCCAAACCCTGAACATGGACCTACGATACAAGATGAACAACCTCAAATGGAAGGGGATCTAAACTCAACTCAATATTGAACTGGACACATAGAAAGAGATCCACTCGACCTGGTGACTGAATTTTAACCTTGAGGACTGAAGAGTGGTAGATCCTAGATCCAAACATGACCACTGACATGTTACCATATGGAAAAATCAAGCTCATATGTAGATAGACTCATCTGAGGACTCACACTAAAACCTAGACTAAAACCTAGATGGTGGACTAGCACGAGCCACAAGTACTATGAATAGGATGTGGCAGGGTGGACATCTATGGTGGATACCTAAGTACAGGATGACAGGGACTCAATGAGGAAACCTAATCAAGTGAACGACTTCATGGAGGACTAGAGGAAGACCTAACCCACATAAAATAGGGCGAACAAGCCACTAGACACCTAATGAGACCTACGTGGATGCAAGGGACAAGACCGTATACAATGAGGACCACCGAACATGCAATATGATGAACAGAACCCAACTACATGGACATTATCAGGCCACACATGGGAGCCTAGTGGAAAACTGATGTAGTGCCTAGGGAACCTATGTGGTTGAATGGTGGTGGTCAAACAAAACGTCATACGGAGAGATCATCCACCATAAGGTGGACATCAAGGTATATGTACTATATGCATTTTAAAGCACTTACGAATCCTCCTACGATCCATGTGGGATTATTATTATTATTTTTTTAATATTTCATCATTGCTTCATTGCTACCAGTCACCGTACACAGAAAGCATTCAACCTGTTTCCATTTATGGACATCTTTGCAAAAAACTAGCATGGTAGATGGAAAGCTTCGCAGATCTATGTACAAAAAAACTTGCAAAAACCTAATAAAAATGCTCATCAAAAATTTATTTGAGACCATAGATCAGTGTATCTCTTCATCATTGTTACAGGTGACATTCTGGTCACTGAGCAGAGTCAATTTATGGACAAGAGTGCTCGTTTTGTAGGTGATTTATAGACAGAATCACGTTCAGTAGAATATGATCAGTGTGCATTGTTTACACAAATGGAAATGATTAAATCCTAATTAGTGTGAATTTGTAGGGAGATCTATGCAGCTTTGTAGACCATATTTTTAGGAAGATCAAACACAACAAGAGTCAAGGGAGAAAATCCACGTCTGCATGGTAGATCATTGGAGGTTTCCTATAGATGGTAGCTACGTCCTAGATCTATGATGAATCTATGATGGAGGAAATCATAGGATTTGCAGGTAGACATCATTTATTGCAAGCTTGAATCAGTACATTACAAATGACAACAGGTAATATTTTTTGACACTGCAGGATGATATCATGCTTAAAACAAAGAAAAACAATATTTGACTTGGTTGATCCTCTTGCGTGTCTCATGTTGTTTATTTGATGACACCAAAAAACTATGATGGAGAACACCACATCATTTGAGAGTAAGGGTAACATTGTTTTCTCTCAGACGCCAAAATCCTGAAGATTATGGAAAAGTTGTGATAGCACAGGAGACATTTTGTTGCTAAAGAAAAATTAGACGATTATTACAGATTTGTCATAAAAATTGCAATGCATAGTAAAAATAAGGTAAATATGTAGTGGTGAGAATGTTACCCATAATTTTTTTAGATGCCAACGTGAACATTCTTCAAAGACGGTGGATTCGATGCTACTGACATGATTATCAGAGAAAAATAGACAGTGCAAGTTGTAGCAATTCACGATGACAAAAAAAAAAAAAAAAAAAATTCATGAGGTCACCGCGTGGAGAGGAGCATTGCCATGCCACTTGGAGAGGAGCATCTCTCAATGGATGAAGCTCAAAAGAGTGTAAAGGTCAAGTAGCACCTCCTACGCTATTTCTTCCAACTAGGAAGCTAGCTCGGTCAGTTGATTGGGCCAAGCTAAGGTGCTTGCATGTGAGAAGTCATGGGATCAAAGCCCAACATGCAATAGGTATAATTTTTTTCTTAAGCCAAAAGATTAAAATTTTATCTACAAAAATTTTGTGCATTTTTTTGTTTGCCAAAATTGATTTTGCAATTTTTATGAAAAAAAAAGCTCTAATTTTTTTTTGACAACTTTTATAAACAAAAGAAATTGCTCTCAAAACACTCAATTTGAGTGCATTTTAACATTTGCCTAAGAGGCAAGATTTGTCAAAACCAAGCCTTAGAGGCTTTATATTTTTGCAACAAGGGGGGATTATTCTAATTTTTCTCCATCCTAGCATATTTTGCAAAACAAAGGGGGATAAAATTGTAAGGGTGCATTTTTGGCAGAGACCGACACCTTATTAATTTCTTTTGCAAAATTCCTTTGTAAAGGTGCATTTTTGGCAGAGACCGACACCTTATAGGATGGGCATATCAAAGAAAAATAATGCCTCAAAACCAAATAAATGTGCAAATACAGGTAAAAATCCTTACTTTCCATCAGAGATGGACGAGATAGATTTTTATGAGGATGGCACATTTCTCACACTACGCAGTGGTGTAAATGCCATACTCGATGATTCTGTGTCTTGTGAAGACATTCAGATAAATGGTATTCTAATACCTATTTTCATTATAAGGGTAGTATACATGCCATTGGTTTCACTTGACATTGCCTAAAGTAAAATGAAAAGGAAAATTAGTGAGGAAATAGAGGTCAAACCAGTAATGGTCGATGCTTGTTGTGACACAACTGATCTTCAGTCCATTGTGGCGAATGCTTGTTGTGACATATATGACCTTGATCCCACTGTTGCCAATGCTTGTTGTGATACAGGTGAACTCATGCCTTTAATGGTAGATATCAGTTGTAGCACAGGTGATATCGTCATAACAGAACATTTTGCTTGTGATACCAATGACTTAAATTGAACCTCCTAAAAATAAGCTCCATAATCTCATCAATAGTGAAAAATACCATATTGTTAGAAGAATTAATGAATATGAAGAAATAGGGTGTTTTGAAAAACACACAAAAGGATTTGGATCCAAAATGATGAAGAAAATGGGATTCAATGGTGAGAGATTAGGTAAACATGAACAAGACATTAAAACTCCAATAATGCTAAATTTCAGGGCAAAGAATGAAGGCCTTGGCTATTATGGACAAGCAAGTACCAGTAAAACCATGTTTATAAATCCTAAATCTTCTACAACTCCTAAAAAGCATTGTTGCAGTCATTGTGGTAGAACATGACATGTAGCAACTAGGTGTTAGAAATTACATCCTTGTGACTCATGTGGATGTACAAATCACTCCTCTTCAAATTTTTGGTACAAAGTGAAAATGACCAACAAGGTTCATATTGATTGTGGATGGATAGATCTCACACAATGGACCATGATGAAAGAAATATTGTATAGCTTCTACCAAAAAGGTAAAACCTATGGTAGACCTAGAGGTAGATCTAGTGACAGACCGAGTGGTAGTCCCAGAGGTAATGACCCAGAGACAGACCTAAAGATAGACCCAGAGACAAAGTTCCAAAGGTAGATCTATAGATAGATCCAGAGGCAATGATCCAGAGGCAGATTCATAGGAAGATATAGAGATAGACCTAAGGTACACTGAGATTCAGAGCCAAAGCCATGAGCCAGAGCCCGAGCCAAAGCAAAATCCAACATTCTTTCATTTCTTTTCTTCTTCACTGTATTGGGATAGTTATATATTATCCAAATAATGTAATAATGGGGATGTTAGAGTTATTATGTTAGTAACTATAATTATTACCTCATTTTGTAGTTAGTTTATTTTACCTAGGTAATAGGTTTCTATCCTAGGTTAGTAGTTTCGCTAACAACTATTGTTAGCGAATATTATATTGTTAGGGCTAATATTAGTTTCATTTATTATTAGCCTAATAGTTGTTTCTTGTTAGCATAATTAGCTCGTTGGTTAGAGTTATTGTTAGCCTTACTCATTTGTATATATTTCCTACATTATCAATATATGATTATCGCCTATTCAACTAATAGATAGTAGATTTTATGGCTAGATATGGGTCTATCCTTGATGGATGGCTTCTTTGGATGTAACCAAAATTAAATTATGCCTAAAGATCGGGCTAAAATAAATTTTATTACTACTTGGGGTACCTTTTGTTATAAAGTGATACCCTTCATCTTAAATAATGTAGGCATAAATTACCAATGTGCCATGACATATATTTTTAGGACATGATGCATGACACTGTGGAAGATTAAATTAATGATATTCTAGGATGATACATGAAGAGAGAGGATCCTATTAAAGACATAAGGAAATTTTTTGAAAGACTTAGAGAATATAAAGTTAATCTAAAACCATCCAAATATATATTTAAAGTAACATCTAACAAACTATTAGGTTTTATCATGTCTAGACTTGGCATTGAGGTGTATCCAAATAAGATATTAGCCATAATAAAGATACCACCCCTAAAAAACTTAACCCAAATTCATAGCTTGAAAGGCAGGTTGCAAGCAATAATAAGGTTCATATCCCAGTTGACAGATAAGTGTCATCCCTTCTCCAAAATTTTAGGAAAAGGGACCGAGTTAAAATAGGATGAAGAGTTCCAAAAGGCCTTTGAATCCTTCAAGACATATCTTACAACTCCACTAGTTTTGATCCTTCTAGATCCCCTTAAAACATTGTTGCTATATATTATGATAATTGTATCGACCCAAATTTTTCATGCCCTTAACTTCAGGCTAAAGGATCCGTGCCCGGAAGGGGGATGTGAGAAGGATGGAACAATACCTCGGACTAAGAGGCCCTTTGAAGGTCGCGCCTCTCGGGGGAGGGGTATAAAGGTGAATTTTCAACGGATGGTGGGGTTCACCAGGAAACTTTGAGTGGCAGTTTCCACACCTAGGTTGAGAATGATTTTTATGTGTTCATTTTATACTCGATCATTCATAATCCTAGGTTGGCTAGAATGAATCTAGTCTATTCTATATGAAAAATGCCAATTTATATGAATATAGAAAGCATGAATGAATCCTAAATACCAGGAATATGCTAAATAAGAAAGAAAGCACCTAATTTCGGATGTCTAATGAAGATTCTGAAGCTTGTAGGAGTCCAAATTGTCTCGAAAATGATAGGATCATCCTAGATTATAGTCGATCATCTGAGATTAGACAAGCTCGTCACCGATATGACGAATTTGTCAGATGAATTCATTAGAAACCTACAATCACAGAAATAGACACCAAAAATCGAAAATGCAACTACAAGAATAATGCAAAATAATGGAAATGACATTATGAATGCCTAATTGATAAATCTAGATAGCAAATTTAAATGAAATGCATTGTTTTAATAACTTATTTTAAATTTATCATGCATTTATGCTAGATGAGGTGAACTCCAGGATGCAGAATGAAAATAAATCAAGTTAATGCATAGTAAAATAAAGAAGAAAGATGAGAAATGCAAACTCAAGGATCTGGTTGCCCCCAATCTGAACTACTATCGAGATCGGCTCCAATCATACAAGATCGTTGTCGATCTGCAATAGGATCGTCTGAAATCATTTGGAATCGCCTGCGATGATCCGAGATTCCTCCAGCTAAAGCACAGTGAAAACTTGTAATGAAATACTTGAAAATACAAATGCAAATGATGGGGGCGAGGATGTTCTAATACAGCAAAACTAGAATTGCAAGGGAATGATCAGCCAGGGGGTTCACGGGGGATAAACTGAGAAAATCCTAGTTTATATAGAAGTAGGGGGAGGTTAGGAGGTTGGGGATCATCCCACTCTAGGAGATCTCCAATGGAGGAATATCCAACTACGCAGACATGCTTCTGCCCAAGTTGGAGAGGTTGTTGAAACAAAAGCTAATTATGAAAATTTAGTTTTGGGATGAAATCGTCTAGACGTTCTGTTCCAGATGAATTCTTTCGATCTAGGATGATTTCGTCTGATCGGCGATGATATCGTCCAATGGTCAAAACAACTCCTAAAAATGACATGAAAAATGAGGTGAGCGGTTAACGAGCGGTTTCGGGGTTAAAATTCAAATTTTATCTTTTTACTAAGGGTTTAACTGCGCCAATTTTAGGGTGCTACATTTTGCCCCCTCTTTAGCAAATTTTTCGAAGAAAATGCGTTAAAGACGAGTTCTTCATGCTTTACGAGAAAGCAAAAATTTATTCAATTTTTTAGACGACGATTCCAAGTTGAATCGTACGATTGCTTACTATGGTGCCCCCTCCGAGTTTTTACCCAAATCGAACATTTGAGGTAAAAGTGCAAAAAAGCAATTTTTTTTAAAATGTTATTTTTTAAAAATAAAATTAAGAAAAATAGGATAAAACCCTAATTCATTGTTACTGTTCACTTTCATTGTTTTTAGAGCTCTACAAGCAAAATGGTAGAAACAACGCACAGATCGACAAAGGTCCAATGCGGATTGCGGTTAAGGATCTAAACTTGGTGAATTATGTTTTTAATTTTGATTTGTGTGGTTTTTAATTGAAATTTTGACTGTATTTGGGGCATCACGGTCGTTTTTAGGCCGTCGACGACGTCGGGATGAAATCATCCCAAATTAGACAAATTCATCTGGAACAGAACGTCCAGACGATTTTGTCCCAAAACCAAATTTTCATAATTAGCTTCTGTTTCAAAAGCCTCTCCAACTTGGGCAGAAGTGTGTCTGCACAGTTGGAGATTCCTCGGACTGAGAGGCCCTTTGAAGGTCGCGCCTCTTAGGGGAGGGGTATAAAGGTGAATTTTTGACGGATGGTGGGGTTCACCAGGAAACTTTGAGTGGCATTTCCACGCCTAGGTTGAGAATGGTTTTTATGTGTTCATTTTATACTCGATCATTCATAATCCTAGGTTGGCCGAATGAATCTAGGCTATTCTATATGAAAAATGCCGATTTATATGAATACAGAAAGCATGAATGAATCCTAAATACCAGGAATATACTAAATAAGAAAGAATGCACCTGATTTCGGATGTCTGATGAAGATTCTGAAGCTTGTAGGAGTCCAGATCATCCCGAATATGATAGGATCATCTAAAATTATACAGAATCATCCCAGATTATAGTCGATCATCTGAGATCAGACAAGCTCATCACCGATCTGACGAATTTGTCAGAAACCTGCAATCACAGAAATAGACACCAAAAACCAAAAATGCAACTGCAAGAATAATGCAAAATAATGGAAATGACAGTATGAATGCTTAATTGATAAATCTAGATAGCAGATTTAAAGGAAATACATTGTTTTAATAACTTATTTTAAATTTATCATGCATTTATGCTAGATGAGGTGAACTCCAGGATGCAGAATGAAAATCAATCAAGTTAATGCATAGTAAAATAAAGAAGAAAGATGAGAAATGCAAACTCAGGGCTCTAGTTGCCCCCAATATGAATTGCTATCGAGATCGCCTCCAATCGTACGAGATCATCGTCGATCTATGACAGGATCGTCTGAAATCATCTGGAATCGCCTGCGATGATCCGAGCTTCCTCCAGTTGAAGCACAGTGAAAACCTGCAATGAAAGACTTGAAAATACAAATGCAAATGATGGGGGCGAGGATGTTCTAATACAACAAAACTAGAATTGTAGGGGAATGATCAGCCAGGGGGTTCAGGGGGGATAAACTGAGAAAATCCCAATTTATATAGGAGTAGGGGGAGGTTAGGAGGTTGGGGATCATCCCAATCTGGGAGATCTCCAATGGAGGAATCTCCAACTACGTAGACACGCTTCTGCCCAAGTTGGAGAGGTTGTTGAAACAGAAGCTAATTATGAAAATTTGGTTTTGGGACGAAATCGTCTGGACGTTCTGTTCCAGACGAATTCGTCCGATCTGGGACGATTTCGTTTGATCGGCGATGATATCGTCCAACGGTCAAAACAACTCCTAAAAATGGCACAAAAAATGGGGTGAGCGGTTAACGGGCGGTTTCGGGGTTAAAATTCAAATTTTATCTTTTTACTAAGGGTTTAACTATGCCAATTTTAGGGTGCTACATTTTGCCCCCTCTTTAGCGAATTTTTTGAAGAAAATGCGTTAAAGACGAGTTCTTCATGCTTTACGAGAAAGCGAAAATTTACTCAATTTTTTAGACGACGATTCCAAGTCGAATCGTACGACTGCTTACTATGGTGCCCCCTCCGAGTTTTTACCCAAATCGAACGTTTGAGGTAAAAGCGCGAAAAAGCAAAATTTTTAAAAAGTTGTTATTGTTTTTAAATAAAATTAAGAAAAATAGGGTAAAACCCTAATTCATTGTTACTGTTCACTTTCACTATTTTTAGAGCTCTACAGGCAAAATGGTAGAAACAGTGCACAGATCGACAGAGGTCCGACGCGGATTGCGGGTAAGGATCTAAACTTGGTGAATTATGTTTTTAATTTTGATTTGTGTGGTTTTTAATTGAAATTTTGACTATATTTGGGGCATCGCGGCCATTTTTAGGCCGTCGACGATGTCGGGACGAAATCGTCCCAATTTCATCGAAATCGTCCCTAGATCGCCGATTTCGTCTAGGGGTGAAATCGGTGAAATAGGGGCGATCCCGTCCAACAAGGGGTGATCCCCAAGTTGAGAAATCGAAGATGATTTCATCCTACAAAGGATGATTTGACTCAATTTAGGACGATATCGTCCAATAGTGGATGATATCATCATTTTTTTTTATAAGATGAAATTGATTTTAATGATTATCTATTAATGATTTTTATTGTTTGATTGTTTATTTTGCAGAGGGGATTACTAAAAAGTTGGGAGTGGAAATACGGGGGACTAAGAGATGATGTAGCCATGCTCGACCAGGCGGAGCGAGACCGACTAGCAGAAGTTGGGCTACAGCATGTGGCGGAGATGCCACAAATACCGATAGACATGGGGCTACTGATAGCCCTAGCAGAGAGGTGGTATCCGGGGTCATCCTGCTTTTGGCTACCGATAGGGGAGATGGCTCCCACTCTAGAGGACGTATGGAGGATCTTGAGGATCCCCATACAAGGGCAGTTTATGACTCCTATGGCCAATCAGGGCCATGCTATGATGCGACTGTGCGGAGATCCTAGCTTCACCCTAGAGAAGGGCAGAGTTAACATCGAGACATTGAGGCAGATGCCTGGGGCATCTCGATTGACTCAAGTTTTGGTAGGGGTGGTGGGTGGCCTACTGCTATGCCACCAGAGTAGATGCAGGTTGCCATGGCTACTCTCAGATGTGGTCTACGATATGAGAGACCATGGCTACAGATTTGCTTGGGGTAGCTTTGTGCTATGTCGCTTGTATAGGATCCTGTACGGGGTCATATACAAGGGAGGTCGATGTCTGGTTTTGACATCGCTACTACAGGTTTGGTGCTGGGAGCACATTGTGGTGCGAAGGCCGATAGGGCTTCCACTGATAGGGGTTGACCGGGAGAGACCCCAAGTTTTCTATTGGTGGCTCCAGAGAGGGTCACAGTGGATAGATCTGTCGATGTCCCAGAGGTTGCTAGATGACCTCATCCCTGACCAGATCACCTAGAGGCCATGGAGAGAGCATCCAGGGTGGGGAGAGGATGGACAGGAGTTGGCTCACATCAAGCGAGTCTTCTGGCTAAGGATGGAGTGGGGAGAGGTAGAGCTCCACCGCTATGACCGAGTTTTGTGATAGTTCGGTCTACAGCAGGGGATCCCTTCTCTCAGGGATTACGAGTACTCTCAAACTATTCGAGATAGTACTACACTGAGTGGGGCTCCAGATATGCAATGATTCTGGAGTCAAGACATGGATGATGCCCCCATTCAGCCAGTGGATGGGGATGACACTAGGGTTACAGATGGATATGATGCCTGGTACGTAGGCATCCACCCTCCTCGGATGATGAGGGCATAGGGTCCGATGCACGCCATGGTGCGACGGATGGGGAGGTGGTGCCAGGCTACTATCGATGCAACGAGGGGTCACGAAGGGAGGGAGCAATGATGGTCTCCTCAGGAGAGACGTCAGAGAGTGCCACAGTCTTCAGAGAGACCACAACAGGCAGAGAGGAGAGAGGAGGGACTCCCTTCTCAGCAGAGGGAGAGGCCTACATCACTCGATAAGGGCAAGGGTATCAAGGTGGGGGAGAGCAATGAGATGGTGGCTCTCTAGGCTGAGAATGCCCACCTTCGAGCTCAGGTGTAGACACTACAGGATGAGGCTACATGGCTCAGGGCTCAGAGTGGAGGGGCGAGCACTCGAGATCTGGCATGGTCTATTGCTCAGACTACGTTCTACCAAGGATTGTACTATCATGTGGTTCCAGAGAACCAGAGGATACCACTGCTAGCCCCCATTATAGAGCCGATCATGATGGGATCATCGAGGACATCCTCACGATCGACGATGAGGACCCGAGACACAACATGGACCTCTATGGGACCACCTCCTCCACCTCAGGGTGGGAGAGGAGATGAGGCTGAGAGCTCGAGGGCTTCTCGAGACTAGCTGCTTTTTGGTTATAGACTGTATATTTTTGAGAGGAGTGAGTATGCCAGGGTATAGATTGTGGCATACCAATCCAGCTGTGATATGATGTACATATATTTTGATATATATATATATATATATATGATTTTTTTGTGATATGACTTGTCCATGTGTTTTATGATGCTTTAAGTTTTAAATGGTTGATTGTTTATTCATGTGATTATGTCGTTGGAAATAGTATAATTTTATGTCATGCTGTAAAACTTAAATGAAATAATCTGATGTAAACAAATTGGTTGTTGTGGTGTGATGTGATGAAAAATAAAGAGACTTCTAACAATAATTTCAAAGGACATTGTCATTGTTATAGACCATTTCATGGAGTCGCTGCTCACTAGGTCGTCAAGCTAATCCCAGTATAGAAATATTGCTAAAAGTAAAAGAGTGCTTAAGAAAGCTGTCTTAAGACTTTGTGTTGTGATGATGAAAAATGATGATGGTGATGATTCGTTTTCAGATTTTCATAAAAATATTATGCATGAAATATTAAAAATATGATTTTTGTTAGGCATAAAATTCCTAAGTGTGATAAAATTTTGAACAATTCCCTAGGAATTATACCATCGTTGCAAAATTGAATGGCGACATAATGGAATGAAAATGGAAAAATTTGCGTTCCTTTTAAAGCACAATTGTGTAACATAATGATGTAAGCCATATGTTTTTATGAATTAAAATGAATGGGAAAATAAAATTAGAACAATGGTTTGCGCTAGGCATAGAATTATAGGTATAAACTTATACCATCATCGCGAAATCCAAAAAAATAATTTTATTGCATAATTGATTTTTGATTTTGAGATAAACAGAAAATAATATATAAACGTGACTTTATTGCTAGATTTTTGAATATGTTGTTGAAAGAAATTTTGAATTTTTGAAAAAACATGTATTGAAATGTTTTTATACTAAACAGATGTGCTTTACATAAGAAGATGAAATTATTCCAAAATATTTGCAAAAATATTTTAAATTATATCAAAGACAAAATGTAGATTTATAAGGAACCCTCATGTGCATATGTGAGTTCATTGCCGATCTTGATTTATCATAATGATACAAAGTCTCTCAAATACAAATGTGTGTGCAATTGTATTGTTCATTTACCAATTTTGAGCAAGATAATTTGATACAAGTAATTTGAATTAACCAAATAAGTGTTCGTTGACCATGATTTATATGCATGTAACCGTACCAGACTACTATGTAAGTCGGGTCATCAAGAGCTAGCTGATCCATAAGCAGATATAGGTCTATACAAAAGAAGGTCGCTAATGTGACAGACATATCACCACGCTAGGAATTACCCAAGGCCAAGCGGGTTGGGCACAAACCACCTGTTATGGGGCTTACCTCACGGTTTTCGAATAATTGAGAATTCCAGGGATTCAAGCTCATTCACCCTTCTTTTCTTTTCAAGGGGTAGGGAAAAGGATTTTATTTGCATTGTGCTTGTTCTTTTCTCTTGCTTCTTATTTTCTTTTTCTCTTTTTTTTGTATTTTTTTGTATTTTTTGCTTGATACTGAGATAATGCTGAAATATTGCTGCGATGGTACAAAATGATATTTTTCTTTTTCTCATGTTCTTTGACTTTTCTTTTTCTTCCTATACTAGGGATACTTGCTCGGATTGGCTGTAGAGCAAGGGATTTTTATTCTGGGCAGGGGTGAGCTTGTCCTTTTGTCAATTCTCAGAGATTCTAGACCATGTGCATGATAGGATAGCAGGGGAAACTTTTCGCTCAAGAAACCACTTCTACTATGTAGCATCATATGGAATTTGCAATGAAATCATTTTAATGTGAAAAGATATACTTGGTTCAAGTAAATAACAAGATCAATTCTCTATGCTCAAAACTTTATTTAATTCAACTGTGGACTTTGATATAAGAGAGATTAATAATCATACCAAATAAATCAAGCTATTTATTCATGTGAGTGTGAAAGTGCGGGATTCCAAATAAATGCTAATTTATCCAAAATAATTGAAAATATGATTGCAATACTTCAAGAATTAATGGGTGCAAAAATAGAAAATGTTTTTTGAAGATTTTGATGAGTTTGATGTTTTTTATATTTTGGTTTTAATTTATGAATTGAAAGAATAAATACTATTACTATTTTTGAAATTTTTATATGGATGACTAAAATGAAACAATATGCAAAACAACAATATATACAATGATGAAATGACCAGATTTATGCATAATAGCGTTTAAGATGCATAATGTTCATAGGTTCTTTAAGATCTTTACCATCTAAGGTAGCTAATATGTATGCTCCCGAGCCAAATTTAGCAGTGATGATATATGGCCCAAGCCAGTTAGGTTCAAATTTACCTTTAAGGTCTTTAGTTGCATTAGTATTTTTTTTATTTTCTTTTAAGACAAGGTCGCCGATCTCAAAGGATCGATGATGAACTTTCTTGAGGTATGCTCGTTTAAGCTTGTTCTGGTAGGCTCGAAGATGTTCCAAAGCATTGATGCGCTTCTCATCTAGGAGTTCCAGCTGACTAAATCTGCCAGCACGATATTCATCTCCTACTTCAGTATCTTGAAGTAGTAGAGCCAAAGAAGGAACTTCTAATTCAAAGGGAAAAACTGCTTCAATGCCATAGACCAAAACAAAAGGTGAGGTGCCCGTGGGAGTACGAACGCTAGTACGATAAGCCCACAAAGCAGGATATAGTTGAATGTGCCAATCTCGGCCAGATTTATTGACCAGTATTTTGAGGATTTTAATTAATGTTTTATTAGATGCTTCGCTTGGCCATTACCCTGAGGATAATAGGGAGTGGACCAACGATGTTGAATTTTATATTTTTGACATAATTTCTTGACATCTTTATTTTTGAAACAAGTTCCATTATCTGAGATGAGGTTTGCAGGAATTCTGAACCTGCAAATAATTTGATTAAAAATAAATTTGGAAACTTGGGTTCCAGTGCAAGAAGCTAAGGGCATAGCTTCAACCCACTTCGTGAAATACTCGGTAGCAGTTATGATGAATTTGTGTCCATCAGATGACACAGGATTGATTTTTCCAATGATGTCTAAGCCCCATTTTGAAAAGGGCCAAGGAGATGAAATAGCCTGCAGTTCTTGTGCAGGCGCATGGACAAGGTCAGCGTGTTTCTGGCACTTGTCGCAATGGCACACGTAATCATGTGCATCATTCTCCATGGTAGGCCAAAAATATCCTATCCTAAGGAGCTTCTTAGCAATGGTGCTACCACTAAAGTGTCCCCCACAAGATCCGTCATGGGCTTCACTCAAAGCTGATCTAGATTCTTCTAGATTCAAACATCTCAATAGGATACCTTCAAAAGATCTCCTATATAACGTATTGCCAATTATTACGAAGCGACTTGCTCGTCTACGCAATAACCGATGCTGGTTTCTATTAAAACCTTCAGGGAAGGTTCCATTTTGAAGAAAATTGAATATATCAGTGTACCAAAGTTCAGGAGTAGTTTCATTGATTAGAAACACATCCAAAGGTTCTAAGCATGATTTATTTGAAGTGGGTTCCTGGAGTCGATGAATAATGATGGTAGCATATTCGTCCTCTAAATCCAAGGGTAAAAGAGATGCAGCTGCAGCCATAGCATCAGCCGCACGATTGCTAGTTCGAGGAATAGCTTCCAAGGTAACTTGATCAAATAAAGATATTAATTGTAATACATATGCTTTATATGGATGCAATTTATCATCTCTGGTCTGATAAACATCATTAATTTGATTTATAACAAGTTGAGAATCATCGAAAACTAACAGATTTTTAATTTTTAGTGCCAAGGCAGCTCGTAAGCCAAGGATTAGAGCTTCATATTCAGCAGTATTATTAGTGCAAGCAAACGTTAATTTAAAGGACAGAGGTATAAGATGTTTCTATGGAGATATTAGAATAATACCTGCACCAGCCCCACTCATGCATCGGGCTCCATCAAAGTATAAGGACCATTGCTCTGTATGGTCTACCTCTAGTTTAAGGCATTCATCAGGAAACTCAATGATGAGGGGATGGGTAGACTCTAGGGGTGCAACAGCTAATTGATCTGCTATGATTTGACCCTTAACAGACTTTTATCCTATAAACATGAGTTCAAACTCGCTTAGAGCAAGAACCCACTTTGTTGTGCGACCAGATAAATAAGGTCGACTCATGAGATACCGCAAAGGATCGGATTTAGCAATAACATAGGTTTTCTGACTGAGCATATAATGGCATAATTTTTGTGTAGAAAATATGACTGCTAGACATAATTTTTCTAATGTTGTGTAATGGGTTTCATAACTGATTAATGTTCGACTGATATAATAATTAGCACGTTCTTTCTTCTCATCGTCAAGTTGAGCTAACATAGCTCCTAAGGCAAAATCTGAAGCAGAGATATACAAGATAAATGGGTGATCAGGTCTAGGTGGTGAAAGCACAGGAGGGTTAAGAAGATATTGTTTGAGGCATTCAAATGCTTCCTGACATTCATTGTCCCAATGGAAAGAGACATCCTTCTTAAGAAGCTTAAGAAAGGGTCCGATTTTATCCGCCAGCTTATCGATGAAGCGACGGATAGCTTGAAGCTTACCTTGTAAACTTCGTAATTCAGATATATTTGTGGGTGCGGGCATATCAGTGATAGCCACAATCTTGAGAGGATCAATTTTGATGCCACGTAAAGAAACTATAACCCCCAATAATTTATCGGACTTAACTCCGAATATACATTTAGTTGGATTCAATCGGATAAGATATTCCCTTAACCGATTAAATACTTTTCTCAAATCATCTAAATGGTCATCTTCATCAATAGAACGAGCTATAATGTCATCTACATAATCATGTAGTATATCATGCATCATATCATGAAAGATATAAGTCATGGCTCGTTGATAGGTTGCACCTGCATTCTTCAAACCAAATGGCATCACTTTCCAACAAAAGGTCCCCCAAGGGGTAATAAAGGTTGTTTTAGCCTGATCTTCAGGAGCTATCCTGATCTGATTATAACCAGAAAATCCATCCATTAAGGATATCATTCCACTCCAAGTAGTAAAATCAATGATCTGATCCATATTGGGAAGAGGAAAATCATCTTTAGGGCATGCAACATTAATATCTCTAAAGTCTGTGCAAACCCTAACTTTAGTAGCTTCTTTCTTAGTTACTGGAACTACATTCGAGATCCATTCAACATAATCAATGGCTTGTATAAAAATGACATTCAAGAGTTTTTCTAACTCCCCTTTGACCAGTAAGGCCACTTTAGGATGCATTTTTCTAAGTTTTTGTTTAACAGGTTTAGCATCCGGATGGACTACTAAGTGATGCATAACTACAGAAGGGTCTAAACCTGGCATATCTTCATATGTCCAAGCAAATACGTCTTCATATTATTTAAGAAATGCTATGTATTTATCCTATTTTTCTTGACTCAATTCTGATCCAATGTTGATTAGGTGAGGATTATCCTCAGTTCCAATGTTAATTTTTATGACATTTTCTACTTCCATGTGTAGATTTTTCTCAAAATTAGGTGGGGCGGGTGAAACGCCCAATTCTTGTAATTCTTCCAAGGTTAGCTTGGATAATTCATCTTGAGGAGTCGTGGCCTCAAGTTGGGCTATACTAGGTATAGAGCCATCAAAATAAAATTCATGATGTAACAATTCCTCAATGGAGACATCATGGAAGATATCTCCCTCCAACTCATCGTCGGATTCGGCGATCATCTCAGGGTAAGCTATAGATAGCATATTACATGTAAATGGCTTATTCATTAAACACAAGGCATCACGTTTATCCAAATAATCTTGGTAACATATGAGATGGTCATCATCCTCAAATGGGAAGGGCTGACCCTTACTAGGAAATAGGCCCACACCACATCGGGCGGGCCACGGTTCTACCTCAAAAGGTTCTTTCATACCATTTTGGAAAGGTCCCAAACCTTTCCCTTTATATCCCAACTTAAGCATTATAGATTTGGCTTTAATATACTCATTAGTAAAATAACATCGAGCATATCCATTATAATGAGTTTTGATGTTTCTGGGTATTCTACCCCAGTCATATCCCTTATAAATAAAAGCACAACTCCCGACTTGGTAAATACTTCCCATAGGTTGTGGGAGGCCCAAGGTATGAGGAGATGGTGGCAATTTATGTAAAATAAGGGAATCTTGCATAGAAGCATTCATTTTCTCTGATATAAGAATTTTAGATAAATCGGGTAAGAGCTCATCAGTAAGAGCATAAGAGGTAGAAGGAACACTTCCTACATCTTCTGGTGTGGAAACTATGCCTTTGGTGGATGTTGATGTTGTAGAGATGTCGATGGATGATTCTATTACAGGTATAAAAGTTATAGGAGTAGAGCAAGAAGCCTTGGTTGTGGGATTAGGATCTTTTTGAGGTCCTAATGTGGTTTGTTTAGAGGATGGTTGAGTTGTATGTAGAGGTGGAACTGATGGAGAAGAAGTAGATGACGTTGTGGGTGTGTGTTTCACACGTTTAGATGGATAATGAGAATTAGGATGTGTGGATGACAAAGCAGGGCAAAATTGAACTCCAACCGGTTCTGCCAAAGCACACATATCAAAGGGTCTAGGATCACCATGAATGGTAACCAACTGATTCTTAAATTCGAATTTAACACATTGATGTAAAGTTGAGGGAACGGCTCGCATCGCGTTGATCCAAGGGTGACCCAAGAGTATATTGTATGATGCAGGGCAATGTACAATAAACACGGTCGTATCCAAGGTTCTCGGACCAACCTGCAATGGGATGGTAATAACTCCACACGTTTCTTGTGTTTCGTCATTGAAGGCTTTTATGATCATATCAGTTCTTTTCATTTCATCGCTTCTAAACCCAAATATTTGGTAGAAGTCAAAAGTGCAGATGTTTAAAGATGAACCATTATCAATTAAGACTCGTTTAACTGCTACATCTCCGATTAAGGCAGTAATATATAAGGGGTTATCCTTATGTAAACTGTGTTGAGGTATGTCTCTATCCCGAAAGTCAATACAATCAACTTCATGAGTTATTATAGTATTAGCCATGGCTTCAGGTTGAATGTCTTGTGGTACCATCATCTGGCTTAATGTGAGCATTAATTCATCTCTATGGGTAGGAGAAGATCTTAAAAGGTCCAACAGAGAAATTCTAGCTATAATATTTGATAGTTGCTCATTAATATTGTAAGGAGGTTTAGGTTGAACATTAGGTGCCTGATTCCCTTTATTAGGAACTTTCAAAACAAATGGAGCTGATCCATCATTCTGCATTTGATCTTGTTGAGAGTTTTGAGCCTTGTTGTCTAGTAACGACTCCGATGGTACCCACAATATTGTTCTACGGATGATGAATGGGTCTTGGTCTAGCATTTATGGCTTGCTCATTAGAAAGTAATTGGTGAGAGGATGGTCTAGTAGTGACTCTTCTTGGAAATGGTTCTTCTGGAACCATATAACTTGTGATAGGGAGAATAGGTTCCGATTCATCTTCAGAGCTATTCGATTGATTTGAGGTGATTTCCATATCACTCTCAGTCTCGTATTCTGTATCACTGAGATCAGGTGTCCAAATATTATGTAGAGGCTTGGTCGTAACCACAGATAAGGTTGTGTCAAATATTTCTAGCTCATGAGCAGGTAAATGCCCACTAATAGTTCCTACATATCGGGTAGGAGGGGGAACATTATGATGCTCAATTTGATTAGCCACTTCCTTGCCATGTTTTGGTAAAGGATGTTGAAATATGTCCAATGACTGATTGGAATTCTGGTTCTGGTTTTGGGGGATATTCTTTTGAGCATTATTAGGAGGATTTTGCTTAGGTTGAAAGGCTTGTACCTCCATCTCATTGTTATCAATCAAGTCCTGTATTTTATGTTTTAATATTTTACAAGAGTTGGTAGTGTGTCCAGGTCCTCTATGGAAGTCACAGTGTAAATCAGCTCTGTATCCGGGTATAGTTGGATCAGGTTCCTGGATAGTTGGTAGTTGAATCAAACCTCATTCTAATAATTGCGGTAGAATGGTTGATAAAGGTTGATTCAACCTAGTAAATTCTCGAGGAGGTTTATCAGGAGGTTTCAGTATAAACTTCTCCGTTGTCTTCGTAGCATTAATAGTAGCAATATTTTTGCTATCAGTGACTCCATCACCCACAACTTGTTTATTTTTATATTGATTTCTGGATGTTTTCTCATCGTCTTTCTTTTTAAGCTGACCTCTCCGAATGAGAGCATCTTCCACTCGTCTGGCTAAGTCTATAGCCTGATCGAAGGTGGTCAAGGTAGCAGTTGATAATTCGTAAGATAGTTGGTCTTGCAAATTATTAATAAAGATGTCCAACATCTCCCTATAAGGCAACACAAAGTGCAATTTTCCTATCAACTGTCTCCACCTAGCTAAGAAATCAGCAAAACATTCATCTTTGTCTTGTTTTAAGTTGTACAAGTCTTTAATGGTCACATGCCTTTCGATGTAGGCACTAAATTGATGCACAAAAGACTCGGTTGTTTCTTCAAAATTCCTCAAAGAATTAGTGGGTAATTGATAATACCACTCTAATGCCATTCCTCCTAAACTTTTTGGGAACATTTTTAGCAATAATAAGTCATCATGTGATATATCATGACATGCTATCCTAAACATACGAAGATGCTCTATGGGATCTTCGGTTCCTTTATATATGGGCAAGACAGGCATAGGAAAATGTTTAGGATATGGTTGTGCTACAACTATAGGATCTAAAGGCTGACTACACATCTCTCGATAATTGTACGAGGGACGGTAGGGATCTATCTGGTCCATGCGGGAAACTAACTGTTTCACCACAGTTTCAAGATTACTAGTTTGTCCACCATGTTGGTTCGGTGGGACATAAGCATGGGATTTATGAGTGTATGACGGTGTGACATAAGGATTAGATGCTATATTGCTATTATGCAAAGCATTGGTAGGAAGATTATTATGAAGAGGATTTGTAATAGTATTATGTTGTATCCCAGATTGTTGGTAATTGGTGTTTGGTTTTGTTTTGGGTTTTTGCTGATTTGAGGTATATTGCTCAATAGCTTGGCAAAATAGAGCAGTAAATGATGGTTTCTTTTGTGCAGGAATGACCCTAGGCTTGCTAATAGGCACTTTAGATGGTTGGGTAACCTGTTGTTGTTGCATGTTCTGGATTATAGCTGCCATATCCAAGTTGGATGGTCCAGCTTGATCACTCTCTTGATCAATAAAGGACAAGGGATTAGTGCGTGTGTGAAATACGTCTTCTAGGGTTGCTTGAGTATCACTAATTCGATCTTTGTCCATATGGACTGCTCTATTAAGAATGCCAATATTAGTATTAATGAACTTCCAGAATTGTTCCATATTTTCAAAAGTAACAGCTCCTCCCGGAGACATTTTAGGGGATGAGGATCCTTCCTCTCTAACATTTTCTTCTTGTTCATTTCTTACAACAAGCTCTTCTTCTTGTTGGTCTAGGATTTCTTCTTCCTGAATTTGATCTTCAGGAAGGACATCTGGGTTATTTAATGGTTTTCCTAACCAATCTTCTTCTTCTTCGATTTGTTTTCCATTCCTAAGTCTAGGCATTGTGCTTAAACTTAGATTTCAACAATATATATATATATATATATATATATATATATATATATATATATATATATATATATATATATATATATGCGATAGGTTTGAGAGGTATATATTTTAATTATATACCTACTATAAAAGGAAATGTTTTGGCTCTTTTTTTTTTTGTTTTGTTTTGTTTTTATTATATATATATTTTTGTTTTTGTATTTTATAATATCATTATAAAGATAACAAATAGCATTCTGGTTGTAAAAAGAATAACAACAGTAAGAATAATGACTTAGTTTTCTATAAATAATTTATGGATATCATTAATAGGATCGAGTTCATCAGGAGTCATGAAATGCTCCTCTTCAAATTGGAAATGGTTTTTCAAGAACTTGATAAAGTGTGCTATAGTAATATGATCTACTTCATACTCGAACTTGTAAAAATAGATCTCATGGCAATACTCTCGATACAACACAACTCTAGGAACTCTATTCCATATTTTCCTATCCATAAGAATGACTTCTTGATCCTCTATACGAGATAGAAACTTATGTACTATAACTGCATTCTCAAGGTATTCTTCAAAGGTGTACAATTCTGAAGACACAAGTGCTCTTTTATCGGCTAACCACCTATGGCAAGCTCTCTGAAGTTCATGGTACAAAGTTACCTGATCAGGATCCAGGATTCTATCTAGGACAAACCTCTTAATTTGCCTAAGTTCTGTTGACCTAGATGAAATAATATCCAATCTCCTATCAAGTTCGTCCCACAAAGGTTGGACTCTATTTGTTTGGGGTACTCTAAGCACAGACGTAATCTCTATGGTTGTTAATTGATTTTCAACATTTATGGTGACAACTCGTCTTTTATTATAATCTACCATCTAAACATGATATGCAAATTTAACTGTTTGTCTAATGATTCTAGATGTTACTTAATAATAATATATTTTTTGGATTGTTTTCAAAAGGTTTTTAGTTTCACGTCGGGTTCACCAAAATGTATCGACCCAAATTTTTTGTGCCCTTACCTTCAGGCTAAAGGATCCATGCCCGAAAGGGGGATGCGAGAAGGATGGAACAATACCTCGGACTGAGAGGCCCTTTGAAGGTCGTGCCTCTCGGGGAGGGGTATAAAGGTGAATTTTTGACGGATGGTGGGGTTCACCAGGAAACTTTGAGTGGCAGTTTCCATGCCTAGGTTGAGAATGGTTTTGATGTGTTCATTTTATACTCGATCATTCATAATCCTAGGTTGGCCAGAATGAATCTAGGCTATTCTATATGAAAAATGCCGATTTATATGAATACAGAAAGCATGAATGAATCCTAAATACCAGGAATATACTAAATAAGAAAGAATGCACCTGATTTCGGATGTCTGATGAAGATTCTGAAGCTTGTAGGAGTCCAGATCATCCCGAATATGATAGGATCATCTGAAATTATACAGAATCATCCCAGATTACAGTCGATCATCTGAGATCAGACAAGCTCATCATCGATCTGACGAATTCGTCAGACGAATTCATCAAAAACCTGCAATCACAGAAATAGACACCAAAAACCAAAAATGCAACTGCAAGAATAATGCAAAATAATGGAAATGACAGTATGAATGCTTAATTGATAAATCTAGATAGCATATTTAAAGGAAATACATTGTTTTAATAACTTATTTTAAATTTATCATGCATTTATGCTAGATGAGGTGAACTCCAGGATGCAGAATGAAAATCAATCAAGTTAATGCATAGTAAAATAAAGAAGAAAGATGAGAAATGCAAACTCAGGGCTCTGGTTGCCCCCAATATGAACTGCTATCGAGATCACCTCCAATCGTACGAGATCATCGTCGATCTACGACAGGATCATCTGAAATCATCTGGAATCACCTGCGATGATCCGAGCTTCCTCCAGCTGAAGCACAGTGAAAACCTGCAATGAAAGACTTGAAAATACAAATGCAAATGATGGGGGCGAGGATGTTCTAATACAACAAAACTAGAATTGCAGGGGAATGATCAGCCAGGGGGTTCAGGGGGGATAAACTGAGAAAATCCTAGTTTATATAGGAGTAGGGGGAGGTTAGGAGGTTGGGGATCATCCCAATCTGGGAGATCTCCAATGGAGGAATCTCCAACTATGCAGACACGCTTCTGCCCAAGTTGGAGAGGTTGTTGAAATAGAAGCTAATTATGAAAATTTGGTTTTGGGACGAAATCGTCTGGACGTTCTGTTCCAGATGAATTCGTCCGATCTGGGATGATTTCGTCTGATCGGCGATGATATCGTCCAACGGTCAAAACAACTCCTAAAAATGGTGCAAAAAATGGGGTGAGCGGTTAACGGGCGGTTTCGGGGTTAAAATTCAAATTTTATCTTTTTACTAAGGGTTTAACTGTGCCAATTTTAGGGTGCTACAATAATGGTTCATGCCTTAGGAGCTATGTTGACATAGTATAACCAAAATAGGGAAATAAAAGTCTATTACATTAGCCAAACCCGTATAAACTATGAGACCAAATAGAAACCCTTAGAGAAATTGTGCTTAGAAGTAGTATTTGCTTCACAAAAGTTAAGACATTATATGCTAAGTCATAAGACCTATGTGATAGCTAAGGTAGACCCATTGAGATACCTTATGTCTAAACCTTACCTTTTGGATCAAAAAAATAAGTGGGTAATGGTCCTCAATGAATTTGACTTAGAATATATAGATCAAGAATCAATCAAAGAAAACGTGATTGCCAACCAATTGGTAACTACACCTTTACAAGATTACCATCCCTTAGTGGTTGAATACCTTGATGAAATGGTAGGTACCCTATAATCATATCAAAAAGATACTTGGACCCTCTTATTTGATGGTGCATGATTTGTCAAAGGTGTAGGGGTAGGAATTGCAATGGTATCTTCTTAAAAAACTAGTCATACCCCTATATTTCAAGCTTTAGTTCTTGTGCACAAATAACACAACCAAGTATGAGGCATTCATCCTTGGCCCTAAAAGTAACATCACTATCCATATTTGAAGATTCCCAACTTATAGTTAACTAGATTAAAGGATTTTATCAAACAAAAGATGATAAAATTAAACCTTTTAAAAATATTGTGGATAATTTGTTGACTTCTTTTGAGAAAGTTACTATCAACACTATTCCATGATCTAGTAATCACAAAGTAAATTCTATGGCTATAGTCATATTACTCTATTGGAAATTTTGATTACATTGGTTGTCATTGATGTCAAAGGCAATATTGGTTCACAATGCACTCTTCATGGTTGTGTGAGCAAGAAAAAGACAAGGCATTCTCCATGGTGGTTTTTGCAAATAAAAATGGAAAGGTTTAATTATTTCTCCATGGTGGTATTTGCAAATAAAAAGAAAGGTTTATTTAAGTTCTCCATGATGGCATTAGCAAAAAGACAAGAACTAATGAAATGGCCCAAAGTGAAAAGGTTAAATTATAATATATTTAAATCTTTCAAGATTTAAAATATTATAATAAAAAGGTTTATGAAATGGCCCAAAGGGAAAATATTAAATTATAATATATTTAAATATTTTCAAGATTTAAAATATTATAATAAAAATGTTTTTAAAAAAGGGAGTGGAAAAAGTTTTTATACAACTCTCTCCATGCACCGACATCCAAAGTTTAAGAGGGCAGCATAGTATTTAAGGAGGAAATTAAAAGTCTTGTGTAATGTTTTTTTAATGCAAGCGATGAAGGAAAAATACACTCGATCCATTCGTGAGAGTAGTGCACAATACCCAACGTAGAAGCAGTGAGAAAAAATCATGAGAACAACATAGATATCAAGCGAAGATAGCAAGGAATAATAAGGTGACACACGTGCTTCAGAGATAGATGAACAACACACGAATTTCAAGTGAAAGCAGCGTAGTTTGGTTTCCATATGAGCAGGTAGCTCAGGTGGCAAGTGGACCCTTCACAAGAAGTAGCACGAAGGAGGTCTCAAGATCGAGACTCAACAGTAATAGTTTGATTTGCATTTTTTTTGTTTGAACAAGGGATCACGATAGTTGATAGTGAACATTGTGCGTAAAGGTTCTTGTGTGGGCAGTTAGCCCATGCGGTGCTCTAGCACGCGCTAGAGCATGGGCTCCGTGAGGTCGTGCGCTCGAATCCCCACGACAGCAGTAGTGGTAAGGGAAAATTTTTTAATATAAAGTTTTTGCTTGATTTTAGGGAGCTATAAGGGTTAGGTTTTGTTTATGTGTGCCATAAGGGTTGAGATTAATAAAGCATGTTTTGGCCATTAGGGAGTCATAAGGGTTAAGTTAATAAAGTTTAATTTTTGCCTTTAGGGAGTCATAAGGGCTGAATTAAGTAAGGTTTAAATTTGCACTTAGGAGTTATAAGGGTGTGATTTAATAAAATATTAAGTGAAAAGATATGTTTTAAAAGGCCTTCTATTTTGCAAAACACAAATATTAAGAGTGCTTTATAAAGTTTTATTTTTACAAAGTGCATAAATGAAAAATATGTTTTGCATGCAAGAATAGGAGTAATAAGGTGTAATAGTGGCTTGACATTTTGTTGTAATTCTTGTATGGTGAAAAGTGATTTTGAGGGTTTTTGATAAGTATTAATGCTCCTATATTTTGAGAACAAAGAAGAGTTATTGAAGATCATTTTCAGATTTCTTTGAGCACATCTTTTGAGAAGAAAGTTCATGTGGATGTTTTGAAAAAGTACTTTTGCTATCTAACCCTTGAAGTGGCACTAGAAAGATCAGTTGTTTGTGAGACAAGTTTTTGAGGACATATCTTCATCAGAGCAAAATAAGAGGTATGGGCATATCATTCCTTGTTTAAGGTGTTTTGTTGAGTAAATGTTTTTGGAACATAAGGTGGAGATAAAAGGGTTGTTTGGTATGCATTGTTGGAAATATTTGAGTTAGGGTTTGTGAAACAAATTTCATTGTTTGAATGAATTTGTAATCCTTGTAGCATTGGTTTGAATGTATTGAATGTGGATGAGCAAGTTTTGTAAAGCAAATTGTGTATTGGGTTGAGTTAAATTGGAAAGAACATATGATGGAATCATATTGCATTGAACAATAATTCTTGATAGAATATGATTGAAGTATTATAATCAAACAAAGTGTTATGAGCAGTTATGAGCATGTATTAGAGCAGAATTGAGCAAAGATAGTGAGTAGGTTTGAGGTAGACTTGTGAGCAAGTTTGAGATAGATATTGTGAGAATATTGGATCAGATTTATGAGAAGGTTTGAGGTAGAATTGTGAGCAAGTTTAAGAGAGTATTGTGAGTATATTGGATCAGAATTATGAGCATATTTGATCAGATTTGAGAAAAGTAGAAGGGATAGAGTTCTCCTATGGAGAGAGATCCACAAACTAGAGCAGAGGGGATAGATTTCTCCTATGGAAAGAGATCCAAAAACTAGAGTAGTGGGGATAGAGGTCTCCTATGGATAGAGATCCATGAACTTGAGCATAGGGGATTGGTGTCTCCTTTGGACAGAGGTCCATAAACATTGTAATAGGGATTTGGTTCCCAAAATATTCATTGAGAAAATTTATAAGGAATATTTTCTCCATGGATGTAACCCACATTGGGTGAACCACGTTAAATCATGTCTCTCATGTGTGTGATGATGTGTGCATTATTTACTACTTTGATATTATTGTTGTTATCATTTGGATTGAAAAGTAAAAAGTTTTATCTTATACTATTCACCCCCCTCTCAGTATAAGCTTATGTTCTTCAATTGGTATCAGAGCAGGTTCCTTCATGAAAAGCCTAACAACTTGAAGGAAGATCCCATAAGAACATACATGACCTCAAAAAATGGAGAAGAAGCCATGATCGACATAAAAGAGGAATTTATTACTGCTCTTAGAAACTTGGAAAAAGTTAGAAAGAAGAATTCAAGTTTGAAGGCTCAAATCCAAGAGGATGAGGAAGCAAAGATGAAACTTCTACAAAATATCATAGAGCTCAAGGTAAAATTTGAAGAGGGAAGGAAAATTGAAAAGGATATGGCAGAACAATTAAAGGCAAAAGAGTTAGAATGTGAAGGGTTGGAATCTAAAATTGTCTCTCTAAGAAAGGAAGTTGAAAAGTCTAAAGATAAGTTACAACAAGATATAAAGTTAGGGAAACAGAAAGAGGAGTCAAGCTCCAAAGGAACAAAGATATCAAAAGAAGAAGAGCCCATGACCTATGCTAATGTATTGAAAGGCAAAAGCATCAAGAAGGAAGAAAATAGAGAAGCTTCATGGACAAAATTCAATTACAAAAATGACAAAGGAAGAAACATGCGACCATATCATTCAAGGTAATCTAACAAGTTACAAAATTTCTTCCATGGTTATTATTTTTCATGTAACAAATATGGTCATAAAGTTGTACATTGCATGGTTCGTGTGAGAAATAATGTTGATAGAAATTTCAATTCATTTGCACCTCTCATGGATAACAATATCATCTATTACAAATGCAATAACTTTGGGCACAAGGCCAAATGGTGTAAAATAATATTTCTTGAATCAAGCAAAAATAAGGAGGATCAGAAGGTTCAAAAGAATACAACCTCAAAAGTTTGGAAAGAGAGAAAAGAGCAAGAAAAGGAGAAGTCAATGTTAGTACAAACAACTCTTCATGTACAAGATAAGAGAAATCAGTGGTTTCTTGATAGTGGTTGTTCGAGTCATATGATAGGTGATAAAAGTAAATTTCTTGTACTTAAAGAAATCAATGGAGGATCAGTAAAATTTGGTGACAATGGTTCAACAAAAATTGTTGGGAAAGGGACTTTGAGTTTAGATAATGGAAAATCAAAGACAAAAAATGTATTGTATGTTAAGGGATTGAGGCACAATTTACTAAGTGTAAGTCAACTTTGTGATCAGGGGCACACGATCACTTTTCATCCAAATAGATGTGAGATCAGAAAATCTAAAATAGGAAAGCTCATTGCAGATGCCAGTAGAACTACAAACAATCTCTACATACTAAGTGAAATTAAGGGAGAAAAATATTTCTTATCACAAGAGGATGAGAGTTGGTTATGGCATAGAAGAATGGGTCATCTGAACTTTGACAACATAGTGAAAATAAGCAACAAATAGGTAGTCAGAGATTTACCCAAGATAAAAAGACCACAAAGCACAATTTGTGCACAATGTCAACATGGAAAGCAAACAAGAACAAGTTTCAAGTCAAAAGAATTTACTTCATCTGAACCATTGAAACTAGTTCACACTGATTTATGTGGTCCTACAAGGACAAAGAGTTTACAAGGTGAAAGTTACTTCATGCTATTTATAGATGATTTCTCCATAATGACTTGGGTAGCTTTCTTAAAAGAAAAGTCAGAAGCCTTTGAGAAGTTCAAGGCATTCAAAGAGTTAGTAGAAAATGAAACAGGTAAAAGGATAAAGTGTCTAAGATCAGATAGAGGAGGAGAATTTACTTCAGGTGAATTCATAGAATTTTGTGAACAACATGGGATCAAAAGAGAGTACTCAATAGCAAGAACCCCACAACAAAATGGAGTAGTTGAAAGGAAAAATAGAACTATTGAGAATATGGCCAGAGCTATGCTAAATGAATCAAATATTTCAGATGGGTTTTGGAGAGAGGTAGTTCATACAACTATCTATATCATCAATAGAGCTCAGGTAAGGGTAAATCATCATAAAAATCCATATGAGCTTTGGAAGGGAAGACCAGCTACTATGAAGTATTTCAGAATTTTTGGAAGCAAATGCTACATAAGACGGGAAGAGAAAAATTTGGGTAAGTTTGACTCAAGATGTGATGAGGGTATCTTCCTTGGGTATTCCACTAAGAGCAAAGCCTATAAATGCTATAATAAGAGGACACATACAATTATGGAAAGTATAAATGTGATGGTTGATGAACAAACAGGGTCAAAAGAACCAGCTCAAGAAATTGTATATCAAGAAGGAGAAAGTTGCCAAGAAGAAGTAGGTGAAGAATCAGAAGAAGATGAAACACAAAGAACACCACCTAAGACTCCATCCAGGTATGTGCAAAAGAATCATCCAAGAGATCTGATTATTGGAAATCCAGATGAAAGACAAACAAGGAGGAAGATAATAGGAACAAGTGAACATGCAAATATTTCTTTGTTGTCTAAAATTGAGCCCAAGGATTTCAATGAGGCAAGAGAAGATAAATTTTGGGTCAAGGCAATGGATGAGGAGTTGGATCAAATAGAAAAAAGTGAGACTTGGGAACTTGTCCCATGACCAAAAGACAAGAATGTAATTGGCACTAAATGGGTTTACAGAAATAAGTTAAATGAAGATGGTCAGGTAGTCAGGAATAAAGCAAGACTGGTATGCAAAGGCTATGCACAGGTTGAAGGGATTGATTTTGATGAAACATTTTCTCCTGTTGCATGACTTGAGGCCATAAGGATATTTTTAGCTTTCTCAAGTTTCAAAAACTTCAAAGTATATCAAATGGATGTAAAATCAGCTTTTCTCAATGGCATCTTGGAAGAAGAGGTCTACATTGAGCAACCTGAGGGGTTCAACCTAACTGATAAGCCAGATTATGTATGCAGATTAAAGAAGGCTCTTTATGGACTAAAGCAAGCTCCTAGAGCTTGGTATTCAAGGTTGGATAAGTATCTTCAAGAATAGGGTTTCAGAAAAGGAATAGTTGACAGCAATTTATACATCAAAAATGAAGGAAATGACTTATTAATTGTGGTGGTCTATGTGGATGATATCATTTTTGGAGGTAGTAATGATAAGATGTGTCAAAAATTTGCAAAGAGTATGCAAAATGAATTTGAAATGTCAATGCTTGGTGAGTTGTCCTTCTTCCTTGGACTACAGATTTCACAATCAGAAAAGGGTGTATTTCTCTCACAAACCAAGTATATAAAAGAAATGTTGAAGAAATTCAAATTGGAGGATTGCAAACCAGTGAGTACCCCCATGATTACAGGATGCAAGTTGAGTAAATATGATGAATCTCCTGAGGCAAATCAGACATTGTATAGATCTATGATTGGTAGCTTACTATATGTCACAACTACAAGACCAGATATAATGCAGGTAGTGGGACTAGTGGTAAGATTTCAAGCAGCACCAAAGGAAACACATGTACTAGCAGTAAAGAGAATTCTCAGGTATTTAAAAGGAACTATGGATTTTGGACTTTGGTATCCCAGAAGTGATAATTTCACTCTCACAACATATACAGATGTAGATTGGGTAGGCAATATTGATGATAGAAAAAGCACAAGTGGAGGAGCATTCTTTCTTGGAGATTGTTTAGTCTCTTGGCTAAGCAAGAAACAAGCATCGATATCCTTATCCACGGTAGAGGCAGAGTACATTGCAGTAGTTGCTTGTTGTACACAAGTGTTATGGATGAAGTAAACTTTAAAGGACTTTAAGATAGAGCATGATCATCCCATCTCCATACTATGTGATAATACAAGTGCCATAAACATTTCAAAGAATCTAGTGATGCACTCAAGGACCAAGCACATTTCAATAAAATATCATTTTTTGAGAGAACAGGTGATGGATAAGCAAGTCAAATTGGAATATGTTACTACAAAGGAACAACTTGCGGACATATTTACTAAGCCATTGCCAAAGGAAACTTTTGAGTATCTTAGAAGGAAATTGGGAGTAGTCTTACTCCCACCCCAAAATTAATCACCTCAAGGAGAGGAGGTGGGGAGGGGGCTGAGCTAAGAGTCTTATATTTAGCCCCAAAGGAGTCCCTTTGCCATTGATGTCAAAGGGGGAGAGATTTGAGTAAGGGGGAGAGCATTCAGTCAGGGGGAGCAATTTCTCAAGGGGAGAAGATTTGGAATCTAGTGGTAGGAAAAGGAATTTTTAGAAAGGGTTGCCATCAATGACAAAGGGGGAGATTGTTGGAAATTTTGAGTATATTGGTTGTCATTGATGTCAAAGGTAAAAATGATTGAAAATCATCTTCATGGTTGGTGAAATATTAAAATGACAAGGCAAATACCTCCATGGTTTGAAAAAGAATGGACAAGGTAGAAAAATCTCCAGTATTTGCAAATAAAAAGAAAATTTTATTTAAGTCCTCCATGATCGCATTGGAAAAAGGACAAGATCTAATGAAAAGGCCCAAAGTAAAAAGGTTAAATTATAATATATTTAAATATTTCAAGATTTAAAATATTACAATAAAAAGGTTTATGAAATGGCCCAAAGGGAAAATATTAAATTATAATATATTTAAATCTTTTCAAGATTTAAAATATTATAATAAAAAATTTAAAAGAAAAAAAGGGAAGCAGCAAAAGTTTTTATACAAACTCTCTCCATGTGCTGACGTCCAAAGTTTAAGAGGGAAACATAGTATTTAAGGAGGAAATTAAAAGTCTTGTCAAAAGTTTTTTTATGCAAGTGACGAAGGCAAAAGACACTCGATCCATTCGTGAGAGTGGTGCACGATACCCAATGCAAAGGTAGTGAGAAGGAGCAAATAAGCACAAATATTGAGAAAAGATAGCAAGGAATAAAAGGAATGCACATCTTTAAAGATAGATGAACAATGCATAAATTTCAAGGGGAAGCAACATAGTTTGGTTTCCATCCGAGTGGGTAGCTCAGGTGGCAGGCGGACCCTGCATAAGGAGTAGCACAGAGGAGGTCTCAAGATCGAGACTCAATGGTGATAGGTTGTTCATATTTTTTTGTTGATCAAGGGATCATGATAGTTTAAAGTGAACATTGTGCATAAAGGTTCTTGTGTGGGTAGTTAGCCCATGTGGTGCTCTAGCACATGCTAGAGCGTGGGCTCCGTGAGGTCGTGCGCTCGAATCCCCATGACAACAGAAGTGGTAAGGGTAAATTTTTTATATAAAATTTTTGCTTGATTTTAGGGAGTCATAAGGGTTAGGTTTTGATTAAGTGTGCCATAAGGGTTGAGATTAATAAAGCATGTTTTTGCCATTAGGGAGTCATAAGGGTTAAGTTTAATAAAGTTTATAGGTAATTAAAGTTTAAATTTACACTTAGGGAGTTATAAGGGTGTGAATTAATAAAATATTAAGTGAAAAGATATGTTTTAAAAGGCCTTCTATTTTGCAAAACACAAATATTAAGAGTGCTTTATATAGTTTTATTTTTGCAAAGTGCATAAATGAAAAATATGTTTTGCATGCAAGAATAGGAGTAATAAGGTGTAATAGTGGCTTGACATTTTGTTGTAATTCTTGTATGGTGAAAAGTGATTTTGAGGGTTTTTGATAAGTATTAATGCTCCTATATTTTGAGAACAAAGAAGAGTTATTGAAGATCATTTTCAGATTTCTTTGAGCACATATTTTTGAGAAGAAAGTTCATGTGAGAGTTTTGAAAAAGTACTTTTGCTATCTAACCCTTGAAGTGGCACAAGAAAATATCAGTTGTTTGTGAGATAGGTTTTTGAGGACATATCTTCATAAGAGAAAAATAAGAGGTATGGGCATATCATTCCTTGTTTAAGGTGTTTTGTTGAGTAAATATTTCTGGAACATAAGGTGGAGATAAAAGGGTTGTTTGGTATGCATTGTTGGAAATATTTGAGTTAGGGTTTGTGAAACAAATTTCATTGTTTGAATGAATTTGTAATCCTTGTAGCATTGGTTTGAATGTATTGAATGTGGATGAGCAAGTTTTGTAAAGAAAATTGTGTATTGGGTTGAGTTAAATTGAAAAGAACATATGATGGAATCATATTGCATTGAACAATAATTCTTGATAGAATATGATTGAAGTATTATAATTTGTTGGCAATTTTGGGTACCTTGAGTACATTGCCTTTGCTCAAGTATAGTTGTTGTCATTGATGTCAAAGGAGCTCTTGGTAGTTGTTGTCTTTGATGTCAAGGAGTTCTTGAAGCAATTTGATTAGTTGTCTAAGTATGTGTTTTGATGAAGGTTTCAGCTGGTCAGTAAGTCTCCAAGAAAATCAGAGTAGCCCAGTTGCCAAAAATCCAGAAAAAGATAAGTTAGAAAAAGGTTGCAGGCTGCTGGAAAAACTGTCATGATTTCGTGACATGTTTGAGGAGAGAGAAAGCGCTGGAAAAACTGTCACGATTTCGTGACATGTTTGAGGAGAGAGAAAGCACTGGCAAAACTGTCACGATTTCGTGACATGCTGGAAGGCAGAGGCAAAGCCGGCAAAACTGTCGTGATTTCGTGACATGTTTGAGGAGAGAGAAAGTTTAGGCAAAACTGTCACGATTTCGCGACAAGTTGAGTTGGCAGAGTTGAGTTGCAGGAAGTGTCGCGATTTCGTGACAAGTTTCAATGAAGTTGTACGGATGCAGAAAGTGTCACGATTTCATGACAGGTTCAGTTGGCAGCTTGCAGGTGGCGAAAGCGTCACGATTTCGCGACATGTTCCAGTTTCGCGAGCAGTTGGCAGAAAAGTGCTTAAGGCAGTGAAAGCATCACGATTTCGTGACATGTTCCAGTTTCACGAGCAGTTGGCAAAAAAGTGCTTAAGGCAACAAAAGTGTCATGATTTCGTGACATGTTCCATTTTCGCGAGCATAGCGAGGAAAGGCTTAAGAAGCACGAAAGCGTCATGATTTCACGACAAAGTTGTAGATGACGTCAGCAAGAAGCAAAGGTGTCACGATTTCATGACAGAAGTTGAGAAGAAGGCTTTGGAGACTAAAGCGTCATGATTTCATGACAAGAATCATGATGACGTCAGCAAAGTCAGAAGGTGTAGCGATTTCATGACAAGAGCAGAGAGTAAGGCCTTGTAGACTAAAGCGTCATGATTTCGTGACAAGAATCATGATGACGTCAGCAAAGTCAGAAGGCATAGCGATTTCATGACAACAAACCAAAGAAGGTGCACAACAGGCAGTAGTGTCATGATTTCATGACAACAAGTATTACAAGGTGTATGACAGACAAAGGCGTAGCGATATCGTGACATGTTTGAGTTTCATGCTAGGAAAGCTACAGAACAACAGAGGCGGTTGAAGCCGATGGAGTTAACCTTTGTCGACGAAGTGAAAGGTTGTGCAGCCGATGATTGTTTTAAGGATTTACAGCCGACTAAGATCATGAATTTTATCATGAATTATTGCTATAAAAGGAGGACTATTTTTGAGTTTCAAGTGTCGAATGTGTGTGTTGAATTTGCGCAAGTGAAGTCTGCTATGCGCAAAGAGCAGTCGTATCGAATCGATCGAAGTGTGCGTTCGTAAGTGTGACCTTCATAGAAGCAGAGAGTGGGAAGAAGAACGATCGAGGAGAAGCAGACTGTGAAGAGGGTGTTGTTGTGATTGCACATAGGCGCATAAGTTGTTGTGTGATAGAGTGTTGCAGTGTTTGCAAAGACTGTGTAGAGATTGGAATTTGAACAAGGGCAGCTATGATTGCAACTGAGTTCACGTAGTCTGTGTAAAGAAAGCAAGTGCGTGAAGTAGATGCTACTATAATTGTGAATAGTTGTGAAGGACAAACTATGATCAATTGATGTTGTATATTTTATAAAGACTATGCTGCTGTGTTTTCATAGAAACATGTGAAGTCTATGCTACTATGTTTTCATAGAAACAAATAAGTTGATTGAGTGCTGTTGTATTTGCACAGTCAGTGAAAAATTGATTTCGACCAAGTGCAGAAAAGAACAGTGGAAGAGGACAGAATTGTGCTAGACCGAAGGACTGTGTTTGGTATAGAAAAGAGGACCAACTTTGCAGTGATAGAGTTGAGGACAGAGATCTCCAGCCAGAGCAGGGAAGACAGGTGTCTTCTGTGGATAGAATTCCACTTGCTAAGGGTAGAGGAGGTAGAGGTCTTCTAGAGGATCACCAACAAAGCAGAATTAGGGGAAGGTGTCTCCTTTGAGCTGAGGCTCATAAACATTGTAATTGGGAAGGATTCCCAGAGGACTTTGATACAACTTTTAGAAGAAAAGTTTTATCCGTGGAGTAGCCCACCTTGGGTGAACCACGTAAATTGCTGTGTCTCTTTGTGGATTGCATTTTGTGCATTGTTTTACTACTGTTATTACTGCTATCTTATTCTGCATGTTAATGGTTTGAAAGTTGTATTGATAGATAAAGTTAAAAGTGGTCTTATACTGTTCACCCCCCCCTCTCAGTATAAGCTTGTGTTCTTCAATTGGTATCAGAGCCAGTGCCTTCAAAAAGTTTAACAACTTGAAGGAAAAGTTTGCAAAGAACACAATGGACTACTCAAGTGGCAATGCAACACCTATTCTGGATGGATCAGATTTCGGTCTATGGAGTGCAAGAATGAAAGTCTATCTTATGGCTCTTGGTAATGAGGTATGGGAAGTTATTGAAGATGGGTACACCATTCCTGCAAATGGTCCTTACACTAAAGAAGACAGGCTTCTACATCACAAGCAACTCAAAAGCCATGAATGCTATCCTGAAGGGTTTACAAAAGGCAGATCTCACCAAAGTTATTCACTGCAAGACAGCTAGTGAAATGTGGAAACAATTGCAAGTTGTTCATACAGGTGATGCAAATGTTCGAAAGGCCAAGTTGAGACATTTTAAAGGTATGTTTGAACAACTCAAGATGAATGATGATGAAAATATTAGTGACTACATGCTCCGGATGGATGAAGTTGTTAATTCTATGAAAGACTTAGGTCTTGAACTTGCTGAAAATGATGTGTGTGATAAGATTTTAAGATCTCTTCCTAATAGATTTAGTGAAAATATTTTTGCTATTGAGGAAGCCAAAGATTTAGATAAATTGAAAAAGGATGAGCTCCATAGTATTCTTGCAACATTTGAGTTGAGAACTCAAGTGAAAGTTGATGTAAAGAAAGAGGCAGCTTTCAAAGCTACCAAGAAATCAAAGGGCAAACAGATTCAAGAAAGTGATGAGTCTTCTAGTGAGGAAGAGGCATATTACAGCAAGAAAGGCAAGTTTTCCAGAAAGCACAAAAGCAAGAAAAATATAAGATGTTTCAATTGTGGGAAATTTGGTCATTATGCTACTGACTGTACTATTTCCAAAAATGAAAGTGATGAAGATATACAGGATGTTAAGAGCAAGGATTCTGAAAAGTACAGGTATTACAAAAAGAGCAAAGATGAGTACAACAATCATGGAAAGAGGCATTCTCACAAGAATAAGAAGAGCTTCTACTTAGACAAAGCAAGTAAGTGTTCTAGCAGTGATAGTGAAAGTTCTTCTAGTGATGATGAAAATGAGATGCTATTCATTTCAGAAAAAGAGGAAGAACCGAAACATAAATTCATTATCATGAAATGTTTTAGATGTGGAAATTTTGGGCACCTTGAGGATGATTGCAAAAATGATGATTTGGCTGCTAGTATGTATGAGGATGCTTCAGAAAACTACAATGAAGATGCATGTATGGTTTTTGAAAAAGGTAGCACCTCTAGTGATAAGAAATCTGAAAAAGGCCGTGATAATTCAAAGTGCCATCAAATAGAGGATCTTGAATGTGAACTCAATAATGCTCTTAGTGTTTTGAAAAAGGAAAGAAAGAAGAATGATAGACTCAAGATTAAATTAGATGAATGTTGTATGGAGAGAGATGAACTTATAGAAAATCTTGAAGTCTCTATGGCTAAGTCACAAGAACTCAGGAATGAGTTGGATTCTAAAATTTTGGAGTATAGTGAGTTAGAACAGGAAATGGCTTCTCTGAAAGAAGAAAATAAAGATTACAAGGATAAGCTCTACAGATTTTAGGATAGCTCCAAGAAAGTTAAGTCTCTCATCAAAAGTCAAAGAAATCCAATAGATAAAACAGGTCTCGATTTTGTTGAGCCGCACAAGAAACAGGTTGGGGAATCCAGCAAGAGATTTCAAAAGGAAGAAAGCTCTGATGAAGAAAGTACTTCAGACCATAAGTCCGTGAGTAATGAATGCGCAGAAATAGAAAACAATATTCAGATTGAGAAGAAGAAGTTTTCGGGACCCATGAAGTCGAATAAAAGAAAATTTCACGGCACATGTTTTGCGTGTCACAGATTTGGTCACATGGCTGTACATTGCATGACTCAAGTGAAGAAAGTAAATGATAGTTTCAGGAGACGTAATTTCTTTCAAGGGTATTGCTACGCTTGTCAACAATTCGGGCACAAGGCAATTTTTTGTAAGGGAAATAACAGGAACTGGGTTAATCAGAACAGGCGGATTCAAAGAACAACCATGCCTGAAAGAAATAATATTGTTACTTGCTATAAGTGCAACAATGAAGGTCACCTAGCTAGACAATGTAGAGCTGATCTTCCGAGATACAGGAACAGAAACAACAGTATGAACAAGTCCAAGGATCAAAGCATGGATAAGAACAGGAATGACAACAAAAACAAGAAAAGTGATATGAACAGGTTCAAGGATCAAGGTATGAAGAAAAACAGGAATGATGAAAGGAACAGGAACAACAGTATGAACAGGTCCGAGGATCAAAACAGTAACAAGAACAACAATGTGGAAAAAGAATTCAAGAGAAGGCCCGACAAAGAAATAGTAGACATTAATGATGATGAGTGTCTAATGGGAGTTTCACTCCCAACCCTGTTTTAAATCACCTTAATAGAAGGTGGGGGAGGGATTAAGCTAAGAGACTCATTCTTAGTCCCAAACCCCAAAGGTGACCCTTTGCCATTGATGACAAAGGGGGAGAGATTTGAGTAAGGGGGAGAGATATGTGTAAGGGGAAGTGCTTCAAGTGAAGAGAAGTGCTTCAAGTGAAGAGAAGAGCTTCAAGTCAAGGGGAGCAAAAACTTCAATTGCAGAATTCTCAGTTGATGGATCAGTTGGTTCAGTTTTGGCTCTTGAGATATGTTTTTAGTTAAGGGTTGCCATCAATGACAAAGGGGGAGATTGTTGGCAATTTTGGGTACCTTGAGTACATTGCCTTTGCTCAAGTATAGTTGTTGTCATTGATGTCAAAGGAGCTCTTGGTAGTTGTTGTCTTTGATGTCAAGGAGTTCTTGAAGCAATTTTGATTAGTTGTCTAAGTATGTGTTTTGATGAAGGTTTCAGATGGTCAGTAAGTCTCCAAGAAAATCAAAGTAGCCCAGTTGCCAAAAAATCCAGAAAAAGATAAGTTAGAAAAAGGTTGCAGGCTGCTGGAAAAACTGTCGCGATTTCGTGACATGTTTGAGGAGAGAGAAAGCACTGGAAAAACTATCACGATTTCGTGACATGTTTGAGGAGAGAGAAAGCGCTGGCAAAACTATCATGATTTCGTGACATGCTTGAGGAGAGAGAAAGCAGGCAAACTTCGCAATTTCATGACATGTTTGAGGAGAGAGAAAGTTCAGGCAAAACTGTCATGATTTTGCGACAAGTTGAGTTGGCAGAGTTGAGTTGCAGGAAGTGTCACGATTTTGTGACAAGTTTCAATGAAGTTGTACGGATGCAGAAAGTGTCACGATTTTGTGACAGGTTAAAGTGTCACGATTTCGTGACATGTTCCAGTTTCATGAGTAGTTTGCAGAAAAGTGCTTAAGGCAGTGAAAGCGTCGCGATTTCATGACATGTTCTAGTTCAGCTGATAAAAAAGTGCTTAAGGCGGCGAAAGCGTCACGATTTTCGTGACATGTTCCTAGTTTTCGCTAGTACAGAAAAGTGTTGAAGAAGCAAGAAGTGTCACGATTTCATGACAAAGTTGCAGATGACGTCAGCAAGAAGCAAAGGTGTCATGATTTCATGACAGAAGCTGAGAAGAAGGCTTTGGAGACTAAAGCGTCATGATTTCATGACAAGAATCATGATGACGTCAGCAAAGTAGAAGGTGTAGCGATTTCATGACAAGAGAGAGTAAGGCTTGAGACTAAAGCGTCATGATTTCGCGACAAGAATCATGATGACATAGCGAAAGTGCGAAGGCACGATTTCGTGACAACAAACCAAAGAAGGTGCACAACAAGCAGTAGTGTCACGATTTCACGACAGCAAGTATTACAAGGTGTACGGCAGACAAAGGCGTAGCGATATCATGACATGTTTGAGTTTCGCGCTAGGAAAGCTACAGAACAACAGAGGCGGTTGAAGCCGATGGAGTTAACCTTTGTCGACGAAGTGAAAGGTTGTGCAGTCGACGATTGTTTTAAGGATTTACACCGACTAAGATCATGAATTTTATCATGAATTATTGCTATAAAAGGAGGACTATTTTCGAGTTTCAAGTGTCGAATGTGTGTGTTGAATTTGCGCAAGTGAAGTCTGCTGTGCACAAAGAGCAGTCGTATCGAATCGATCGAAGTGTGCGTTCGTAAGTGTGACCTTCATAGAAGTAGAGAGTGGGAAGAAGAACGATCGAGGAGAAGTAGACTGTGCGAAGAGGGTGTTGTTGTGATTGCACATAGGCGCATAAGTTGTTGTGCGATAGAGTGCTGCAGTGTTTGCAAAGACTGTGTAGAGATTGGAATTTGAACAAGGGCAGCTATGATTGCGACTGAGTTCACGCAATCTGTGTAAAGAAAGCAAGTGCGCGAAGTAGATGCTGCTGTAATTGCGAATAGCTATGAAGGACAAACTATGATCAATTGATGCTGTATATTTTATAAAGACTGTGCTGTTGTGTTTTCATAGAAACACGTGAAGTCTATGCTACTGTGTTTTCATAGAAACAAATAAGTTGATTGAGTGCTGCTGTATTTGCACAGTCAGTGAAAAATTGATTTCGACCAAGTGCAGAAAAGAACAGTGGAAGAGGACAGAATTGTGCTAGACCGAAGGACTGTGTTTGGTACAGAAAAGAGGACCAGCTTTGCAGTGACAGAGTTGAGGACAGAGATCTCCAGCCAGAGCAGGGAAGACAGGTGTCTTCTATGGATAGAATTCCACTTGCTAAGGGCAGAGGAGGTAGAGGTCTTCTAGAGGATCACCAGCAAAGCAGAATTAGGGGAAGGTGTCTCCTTTGAGCTGAGGCTCATAAACATTGTAATTGGGAAGGATTCCCAGAGGACTTTGATACAACTTTTAGAAGAAAAGTTTTATCCGTGGAGTAGCCCACCTTGGGTGAACCACGTAAATTGTTGTGTCTCTTTGTGGATTGCATTTTGTGCATTGTTTTACTATTGTTATTACTGCTATCTTATTCTGCATGTTAATGGTTTGAAAGCTGTATTGATAGATAAAGTTAAAAGTGGTCTTATACTGTTCACCCCCCCTCTCAGTATAAGCTTGTGTTCTTCATAATCAAGCAATGTGTTATGAGAAGTTATGAGTATGTATTAGAGTAAAATTGAGCAGAGACAGTGAGCAGGTTTAAGGTAGACTTGTGAGCAGGTTTAAGATAGTATTGTGAGTATATTGGATCAATTTTATGAGCATGTTTGAGACAGAATTATGAGCAGGTTTAAGATAGTATTGTGAGCAGTTTGGATTAGAATTGTGAGTAGATTTTATTAGAGTTGAGCAGATAAGAAGGGATAGAGTTCTCCTATGGAGAGAGATCCACAAGCCAGAGTAGAGGGGATATAGTTCTCTTGTAGAAATAAATCCACAAACCAAAGCAATGGAAATAGATGTCTCTTGTGGATAGAGATCCATGAAATTGAGCATAGGGGATTGGTGTCTCCTTTGGACAGAGGTCCATAAACATTGTAATAGGGATTTGGTTCCCAAAAGTTTCATTGAGAAAAATTATAAGGAATATTTTCTCCGTGGACGTAACCCACATTGGGTGAACCACGTTAAATCATGTCTCTCATGTGTGTGATTATGTGTGCATTTTTTTTGCTTTGATATTATTGTTGTTATCATTTGGATTAAAAAGTAAAAAGTTTTATCTTATATTGTTCACCCCCCCTCTTAGTATAAGCTTATGTTCTTCATACTCATTTCTTTATATCTAGAATATGAACAAGCAAAAATCATCATTTACCAAATAAGACAACCAACAATCCTACAACATAGTCAAGAACCCTTAACTATTTTCTCCATCGAACAAGCTCTTATCCTAGATGCTTGGTTTAAAGAAATATGACTTCATTAAGAATGAAGTCATGCCCAAAGGCCTAAATCATAACCAACAAAAAAATCCTAAGGCAAATGAATTGTATATTTTTTCATACTCAAAGATATTTGTACAAATGTACTTTTTATGACATCCTTTTGCGGTGTCTTAATTCGAATGAAGCCAAAGTGGTAGTCTAAGAATCCCACAAAGGGGTATGAAGTGATCACTTCAATGGAGGGACCAGGCTAAAAATATTATTCATATAATATATTACTGTTCGGCCATGAAAAAGGACACCCATAATATCATACAAAATGTGATAAGTGTCAAAAGCATGATAACTTAATCCATGCTAGTAGCTAAGTGTTACAATCTATAACATCCCCTTGGCCCTTCTTTATGTGGGTACTAGATATAATAAGAAAAAATAATTTTCTTATATGGACTTAAATTTATTATAACAACTGATACTTCACCAAGTTGGTAGAGGCTATGCCTTTATCCTCTTGTATTGGAGCTCAGGTGTCCAAGTTCATATTAAACCAGATCCTTTTGAGGTATGGTATCCCAAATATAATAACTACAAATAATGGTCCATATTTTTTTTATTAGATGGAAGAAGCGGTTTTGAAATGGTCCCCAAATATTTTATAGAAGGGTTTTTGAAAGGGTCCTAAAACTCTTACAACTTGAAAAAGATATTCAGTGGTAATGGTCTATATTTTACAAATAAAGACAACCAAAATACAACATAAGTGGTCAAACCCATATTACCCATAGGGTAATGATTAGGTTGAAGTATCAAACAAGACATTAATCAAAACACTAAAGAAACTAGCTAGCAAATCTAGTAGGTATTGTCATTTGCAGCTCTATCCCACCTTATGGGCATATTGCACTAGTGTTTTAACCCCAATCGGTGCTATATCCTATGCCTTGGTTTAGGGAAATAAGGCCATATTCCTCTTTAATATAGAAGTTTGATCCCTCATAATACTTCTAAAGGATGTTCCTATTGATGATGAGTATCACCATGCATGACTTAGTCAACTCAAGCTACTTGACAAAAAGTGGATCCATACCCTAGAGCACTTATGAAATTATCATGAAAGACTTAAAAGAGCCTATGATAAGAGGGTGCAACCTTGATACTTTGAAATAGGTGACTTAGTAATTAAGAAAAATAAAAAGAACACAAATTCTAAAGAAGATAAGAAAGGTAAATTTGAACCCAATTGGTTAGGACCATTCATTGTAATTTTTAAAATTAGACTAGTTGCATACCACCTAGCCTCATTATATGGTAAAGAACATAAATATCCAATAAATATAATGCACTTAAAAATATGCTATTCTTGGATATGCATGTATTGTTTGCTCATGTTTTCGATTGCATTGATTTCTTTATGAATGCTCATTCACTTGTCTATGCTTATATGCCTAATGCTCGATTGTTTGTTACATAATGAGTTATTAGATTCTTCGTGACCAATGGTGATATTAGTTAGGAAATTACATTGCACTTAGCTAGGTAGTTGAGGTAACATGTATCTCTAAAGGATTTTTTGTTCCTAACATATGTACATCTTGCTTGGTTCTGTTGGAACAAAATCTGCCTTCGGTTAATAGTGTTGCGCCTTAGACTTTGCCAACATTGAATAGACAGATCTTGCTTGAGATCATCTGTCTAGTCTCCAGAGAAGGCTGGTTCCTTTGAGTTTTTTAGAGAAAAGGGGAACAAGAGATAAGGGAAATATAGCCTAAGCTAGAAACTTTTCTCATGGTACAGATTGGACAACAACAAACATTGATGATGCAGATTACTACTTTCAGAGTTTTCTTTATATCTTCTTTATAGAAAACATGAATTCCTGAGTGTGACTTTTAGATGTTCGTCTAAAAGCATGTAAATATCTTTTAATGTTCAACTCTAGAAACAAGATTTATACGTGCACAATCCAGATTTCAGAACAGATACATTATAAAACTTAGAATGAATAAAAGTTAAAACACCAGATACATACACTTGCACACAGAAGTTTCGGAAGCCAGAAGAAGAAATCTTTTATTGCTTGTAATCCAATACATGTACATCAAGCTTGTAAACGTCCAAGAGCCGACCCTTTTTTTGGAGTCGCTCACCCCTATATATACCCTAAAAGAGTATCTTTTTCTAAGTACATCTTACTATTTTACAAGCAATCATCTACAGTTTCTAATAATACACAAGTCTTCTATGAATTAGATATCTTCTCTCCAGATTAGATTCTAGACGAGCCTGTCACATTTTCAATCATCTGGCAAGCCTGCTCTATCCTAGATTTTTGATAATCATGTCAGAAATCACTTCTTGGTGTCAGTGCATGCCTTTGATTGCCAAAAATACATTTTATTCCTTTACAATTGGCGTGTCGTGAAATCATGACATTCTTTCCTTGCTTTGCTCTTTTGCCGCCTCCAGCCATGAAAATGAGACATGTCACGAAATCGTGACATTCGTCTCTTGTTTTGCTCTTCTACCGCTTCCAACCATGAAAATGAGACATGTCATGAAATCATGACATTCGTCTCTTACTTTGCTCTTTTGCTGCCTCCCGTCGTGAAAATGAGACATGTCATGAAATCATGACATCCGTCTCTTGCTTTGCTCTTCTCCCTTCCACCATGAAAATGAGACATGTCATGAAATCGTGACATTCGTCTCTTACTTTGCTCTTTTGTCGCCTCTAGCCATAAAATGAGACATGTCATGAAATCGCACATTCGTCTCTTGCTTTGCTCTTCTACCCACGAAAATGAGACATGTCACGAAATCGCGACACTTCTACCTCTTTGTTCTCTTTTTTGCTCTTAGCCATGAAAATGCAACATGTCACGATATCGCGACACTTTTCCTCCTTGCTCTCTTTTGTTGCTCTTAGCCAAAAAAATGCAACATGTCGCGATATCGCGACACTTTTCCTCCTTGCTCTCTTTTTTGCTCTTAGCCAGAAAATGCAACATGTCGCGATATCGCGACACTTTTTCCTCCTTGCTCCCTTTTGTTGCTCTTAGCCATGAAAATGCAACATGTCACGATATCGTGACACTTTTGCCTCCTTGCTCCCTTTTTTTGCTCTTAGCCATGAAAATGCAACATGTCGCGATATCGCGACACTTTTGCCTCCTTGCTCCCTTTTTTTGCTCTTAGCCGTGAAAATGCAACATGTCGCGATATCACGACACTTTTTCCTCCTTGCTCTTTCTCTTTGCTCTTAGCCGTGAAAATGCAACATGTCGCGATATCGCGACACTTTTCCTCCTTGCTCTTTCTTCTTGCTCTTAGCCGCAAAAATGCAACATGTCGCGATATCGCGACACTTTTTCCTCCTTGCTCCTTTTTTTTGCTCTTAGACCACGAAAATGCAACATGTCGCGATATCGTGACACTTTTTCCTCCTTGCTCCTCTTCTCTTTGCTCTTAGCCGCGAAAATGCAACATGTCGCGATATCGCGACACTTTTCCTCCTTGCTCCTTTCTTTGCTCTCCAATGCAACATGTCGCGATATCGCGACACTTTTTCCTCCTTGCTCTTTCTCTTTGCTTTGGACCGTGAAAATGCAACATGTCGCGATATCGCGACACTTTTTCCTCCTTGCTCTTTCTCTTTGCTTTGGACCGAAAATGCAACATGTCGCGATATCGCGACACTTTTTCCTTCTTGCGGTTTTGCTTTTTCTTTGATCTTTAGCATATGGGCCACTTCGGTCTTCTTGGAAAATATGCAAAAAGGTGCATCAGCTATTTTTCTCTAGTTAGTCACTTTTTGACTAACATTCTTGGCGCCTTCCAGGGGATTTTTTGCTTGCAAAAATTTTGAACCAGGCCTTCATCCATTGGGAAACGGAGTCAACAACGCAGTTGTAAAAAGAATATTTCAGAGAAAGACAAAGAACACAGGAAAATGCACTTAGATTAAAAGTGAACATTACCTCGTCAAAACTCCCTCTATACCTTAGTATCTCTATTCAAAAAAAATGTCGACTTCTGATTGGCTGCGACTGAAATTTTTTGTTAAGGCCGAAAAATGGTAATATTTACAAATATTGTCTGAATATACTTATATTATACTGTACATATAATTCCTTTTCTGCTTTCTCAACAGAAATATAACTTTAGGTGAAATGCATTCACCGTGATGGGAAGAACCAATCCATCTTGATCTTTCAACTCGAAAGCATTGAACTGTTTCTCTGAAACAATTTCAAATGGTCCCTCCCAGAAAGCATCGAATTTATCATGGTTACCTGGCTTAGCTTTCTTTACATTCCATTTCAAAACCAAGTCTCCCACTCTAAATTTTTTGGCAGTTGTCTTTTTGTTGAACCATCCTTCAGTATCTGCCATATGCTTCTGATTGTGATTGTATGATTGCTCTCTTTGTTCTTCTAACTGTAAGAGTTGCATTGCTCCTGCAACTGTGTGTAGAATTTGGTCAATCTGAGGTAGCGGGTAATGATCTTTGAGTGATGCTCTGTTCAGATTTTTGAAATCTACACACAATCTGATATCTCCATTTTTCTTCCTGATTGGTACCAAGTTTGCCACCCAGGTGGAGTGTTTAACAGGGTATACTATTTTAGCTTGAAGGAGTTTTAGCAGTTCTTGTTTCATCAAAGATTCTATCTTCGGATTCACTGGTCTTTGCTTTTGCCTAAAAGGCTTAGCTCCTTCTGATTCTATGGTATGTTGAATAACATCTTTATTGTACACTTTTAGATCACTATACACCCAAGCTATGATGTCGGGGAATTTTTTACACAATTCTCCGATCCGGTTCACTTCCTCTTCTGTACAACTGATTCCAACCTTAATCATTTTTCCTGGCTCCAACTCTACATCTTTGTATCTTCGTTTATCGACCTTGATTTTTCGGCCAACTGCTCTATCATTGTTATCAAACAGGCTTTCAAGGGTGATGAGACCCTTAGGAATATGATTGTTTTTTAACTGAATAATATCCTCTTCCTCTTCATCCTGTAGATCCCGGTTGGCTGAGCAATTCATTTCATGGATTAAGAAATCTAGTATCTGTTCATCATTTTCAAAAACTTGCCAAAAAATATTTTTATCAGGCACTGAAGGCCTGTATATAAGTCTAACAGTTTTAGACTTCTGAATAACATTACTTACAGGACAAAAATTAGCTCCCACTGAAGCTAACAAATCTGCATGGGTATTCTATTCTCTAGGGATAAACTTTATATTTAGGGCCTCAAAGGCCTCTAAGAGATCCCACACTTTGTTCCTGTAAGCCTTCAAATAATGTTGTTTACTTATACATTTTTTGGTGACTTGATTCACAATAAGTTCTGAATCTCCATAGATGAGTAACTGTTTGATTCCCAATTTCTCAGCCCTTCTTAACCCTAAGCACAGGGCCTCATATTCTGCTACGTTATTGGAGCAACTCCAAGTCAACCTGTAAGAGAAAACCTTTTCCTCTCCGGTGGGAGAAATCAAAACTATTCCGGCACCAGCTCCATTCTTGCACCTAGCCCCATCAAAGAAAAGCTTCCACAATTGATTCACAGAACCATCCTTTTCTAGGGAGGGTATCAATTTTCATTTTGGTTTCTCAATAGAATAGTTTCCTATTTCTATTTCTATCATGGCATTAAAATTCTGTAGAGAAAACTCGTCCTCAACTTGGAGCTCTTCTAATGTTTCTTCCATTAGATCTTCTTCTATTGTTTCTTCAATCATCATATTTACACGGTCAGTTTCACCAATATTTTCTACATGAAACGTAGATGGTTTCTCATTAAAAATCTTGACCCTTCTACCTTTGAAAGGTATCTCCAAATGAGAATAATCTAAGGATAAGTATCCTCCTATCTTTGTTGTGAACTCTCTGGATAGACACATACCAAAATAGGGCTCCAAGTCTACGACTACTACCTCTTGTATGACTGTCATCTGAGGCATTTTATGCAGTCGTATGGGAATATCCTTTATCACTCCTACAATTTTTACTAGAGTACCATCTAACTGTAGGACGCCTGCGCTGCTCCTAGTGTACTCCATTCCCATAATATCACATACTGCTTTGGGTATCACAGTGGTAGCAGCGCTTGAATCTATCATGCAGTTGTGGACAACCCATCCTTCCATTTGAAGGGACAAATAAAAGGGTGGTGGCCTATTCTTACCAGTGGCAGACGTCAAGTTCGTTAGAACCATTTTTGAAGATGATGCAGTCCCACCTCCATTTTTCATTGTTCTTAGGGATTCCTGTAGGAGATCGATTTGACCTGGGATTTGAAGAGCATCATACATACTTGCCTTAGAAGGAGTCTTTTTCATTTCCTCTACTATACTGAATGTAGGTGAATCAACTATTCTTTCTCTTTCTTTGGAAAAAGTTTCATATTTATTTTTGTATCCCTGGGTAGCTTCAGTTCTTTGCCTTTTTGTCAGTGAGGGGAATCTCAACCTTTCCCTAGCCTGTTCTTGGGTTTCATTTTCCCCCGAGGAATAAATTCTTTGTGTGTTTCTTGCCCTTGAATTTTGGCTGGAAACTGATATTTTCTTTCCTGAGGGAGACTTCCCTTAGGAGTTTCTTTGGGAACTTCCTTGGGAGCAGGGGAAACATTCAATGGCTGAAGCTCTTTAGGGTCTACTTGCAGTGGTTTCTTACCTGATCTTGTCAAAACTGAAACCTGTTCTACTGTAGGCATCATGAAGTTGTGGTCCTTCTCTCTAATTATATTTACATGGCCTTTCATTTTTTCTTTACTCTTTTCAACTGCTATACTTTGTACATAATGTTGGTGTATCATACACGAACTTTCCCCATGTGGATCGTTACATGTAGTACACCAAAAGTTAGAATCAGTGGGAGGCTCTTCGGCCTCCATTGTCTCATTTGTATATACCATGCTCGGTCTCTCTTGTCCCCTATTGCTTGATTGAAGCACCTTCCTTTTGTATCTGAGGAAATCTTCTTGCTTGGATATTCCTTTCAGCCTCTCTCTTTTTCATGGATGCCATTTCATTTGACAATGTCTTCATTGTATCAATTATGGTCGTGTATTGATCATTGGGGGAGCTGATGCAAGGGGTGTAGCTGGTAATGCAAGGAATGTAGGAGGTGCGGCTATAGATGGGAGGGCCTGTGTTGATGGGAGTACAGGCAGTTTAGAAATTGATGCTTGGGAAAGCTCCGGTACAATTGGCAATAGACTCTTTGATGGATATCTTTTTGTAGCGATGAGATCAGCTTCGCCCTTTGTTGCCTCTAGATAGATCCCAGGAAAAGTGGTTACATGGGATTGCCTTATTATCATACTGAGATCTGAATCAAAAGCCCTTAAATAATAGCATATAGCTTGTTCTTCCATGGGTTTTAGGCCTTGCGGTACTCTATCATGAGTTCTGGTAAATCTGATGTTGAAATCTTGGATTTCTTCTTGTGGATGCCTCTCAATGATAGTGAATTGATTCAACAATGTGAAAGGATCTGCATGTATATTAAATTCATCGACCAGACGGTCGGCAAGTACTGCCCAAGAAGTAATGGATCCAGTGGGAAGCGCTCTGTACCAATAGAGCATCTTTCCTTTCAAAGATATAATCAACAATCTGACCATTACATCTTCCTGAGTGATGTTGTAAATAGATGCTAGCGATGATACATCTAAACAATGCTCATCTACTATTTTGCCTATTCCGTCAAAGGTCGGTAATGCTTTTAGTGCAGCTTGTGGAATTTGGTGGTGTGTTCCCAAGTTCAAAGGGCCAGTTTGATTCCACACAAGATGCGTTAGGGCAGGGGCGGCTGCCATGATTGCTAAAGGAGTTACAACCACTATGGGATTGCTTGCAGATGCTCCTACAATGGGTGTTAAAGAGGTGCTAATGGTGTCGGGTGGATTTGATCATGCGGCTAGCATAGGGTGTGCTTTTAGGCTTTCGAGATGTAGTTCAAAGAACTCGATAGGTTCTTCAGAGTTTCTAGCTCGGGATCTGGTTATCATATGGCTATATAACCAGAAGGTTTTTAGACAAGGTCTTTCTTTTATGGTCTAAATTGCAACGGAGTCGCCAGGTGGTTTTTCTTGAGATTTTTAAACAAAAAGGCTCTTAAGGTAAAACACCAAAACTTATACAATACTGTGGGATTGCTGGTCCCACCGGGCATGCCAAAAACTGTTGGAACAAAATCTGCCTTCGGTTAATAGTGTTGCGCCTTAGACTTTGCCAACATTGAATAGACAGATCTTGCTTGAGATCATCTGTCTAGTCTCCAGAGAAGGCTGGTTCCTTTGAGTTTTTTAGAGAAAAGGGGAACAAGAGATAAGGGAAATATAGCCTAAGCTAGAAACTTTTCTCATGGTATAGATTGGACAACAACAAACATTGATGATGCAGATTACTACTTTCAGAGTTTTCTTTATATCTTCTTTATAGAAAACATGAATTCCTGAGTGTGACTTTTAGATGTTCGTCTAAAAGCATGTAAATATCTTTTAATGTTCAACTCTAGAAACAAGATTTATACATGCACAGTCCAGATTTCAGAATAGATACATTATAAAACTTAGAATGAATAAAAGTTAAAACACCAGATACATACACTTGCACACAGAAGTTTCGGAAGCCAGAAGAAGAAATCTTTTATTGCTTGTAATCCAGTACATGTACATCAAGCTTGTAAACGTCCAAGAGCCGACCCTTTTTCTGGAGTCGCTCACCCCTATATATACCCTAAAAGAGTATCTTTTTCTAAGTACATCTTACTATTTTACAAGCAATCATCTGTAGTTTCTAATAATACACAACAAGTCTTCTATGAATTAGATATCTTCTCTGCAGATTAGATTCTAGACGAGCCTGTCACATTTTCAATCATCTAGCAAGCCTGCTCTATCCTAGATTTCTGATAATCATGTCAGAAATCACTTCTTGGTGTCAGTGCATGCCTTTGATTGCCAAAAATACATTTTATTCCTTTACAGCTGGCGTGTCGTGAAATCATGACATTCTTTCCTTGCTTTGCTCTTTTGCCGCCTCCAACCATGAAAATGAGACATGTCATGAAATCATGACATTCATCTCTTGTTTTGCTCTTCTACCGCTTCCAACCATGAAAATGAGACATGTCATGAAATCATGACATTCATCTCTTACTTTGCTCTTTTTCTGCCTCCCTCAAAAAATGAGACATGTCACAAAATCGTGACATTCATCTCTTACTTTGCTCTTCTTTCACTTCCACCACGAAAATGAGACATGTCACGAAATCGTGACATTCATCTCTTACTTTGCTCTTTTCTCCTCTCCCATGAAAATGAGACATGTCCTGAAATCATGACATTATGTCTCTTACTTTGCTCTTCTCGCTTCCACGAAAATGCAGACATGTAACGAAATCATGACACTTCTGCCTCTTTGTTTCTTTTGTTCTCTTAGCCACAAAAATGCAACATGTCACGATATCGCGACACTTTTCCTCCTTGCTCTCTTTTGTTGCTCTTAGCCGCGAAAATGCAACATGTCGCGATATCGCGACACTTTTGCCTCCTTGCTCCCTTTTGTTGCTCTTAGCCATGAAAATGCAACATGTCACGATATCGCGACACTTTTTCCTCCTTGCTCCCTTTTGTTGCTCTTAGCCACGAAAATGCAACATGTCACGATATCGCGACACTTTTTCCTCCTTGCTCCCTTTTGTTGCTCTTAGCCGTGAAAATGCAACATGTCACGATATCACGACACTTTTTCCTCCTTGCTCTCTTTTTTTGCTCTTAGCCGCAAAAATGCAACATGTCGCGATATCGCGACACTTTTTCCTCCTTGCTCTCTTTTTTTGCTCTTAGCCATGAAAATGCAACATGTCACGATATCGTGACACTTTTCCTCCTTGCTCCTTCTTCTTGCTCTTAGCCACGAAAATGCAACATGTCGCGATATCGTGACACTTTTCCTCCTTGCTCCTTTTCCTTGTTGTTGATCGTGAAAATGTGACATGTCGCGATATCGCGACACTTTTCCTCCTTGCTCCCTTTCTCTTGCTCTTAGCCTGAAAATGCAACATGTCGCGATATCGCGACACTTTTTCCTCCTTGCTCTTTCTCTTTGCTCTTAGCCATGAAAATGCAACATGTCACGATATCGCGACACTTTTTCCTCCTTGCTCTTTCTCTTTGCTTTGGACCACGAAAATGCAACATGTCGCGATATCGCGACACTTTTTCCTCCTTGCTTTTCTTTTTCTTTGATCTTTAGCATATGGGCCACTTCGGTCTTCTTGGAAAATATGCAAAAAGGTGCATCAACTATTTTTCTGTAGTTAGTCACTTTTTGACTAATAGTTCCCTATATTTATTTTCTTTCAACCAACTTGCTAGCACACCATGATGACTTTGATACTATATAAGTATATTTTGCTCTAAATAGAGGGTAATATGAGCTAGCAATGTTCTCCCCTCCATCACCTTCCATGATTCTTCTTTAACATAAAAATATTTTAATATTATTCACCTCTAGACTTAGGATATGTGGTTGGAAGGATAATTGAATGAGTAGTGAATACTTAACATTCGTAGGCATTTTGTAGCATAGGATTATCCTATCAAAAGTATCTCTTTAGTGTAGGGGTTTATTGGAGATCAGATTTTACATTCCTTAATATGATTCATATCTACACTATGGAGGGGTATTTGTTAGAATTATTTGATATTTGACAAGTTTTTTCCTCAAACATCCAATAACATGAGATAATCCTATCAAATGTATTTACTTAGTATAGAGATCTATCAATATTATAAAAAATTTCTTCTCTTCTCTTCCATATATCAGGTAAAATGATAAAAAGTGCAATCCCCCACCTGTATGAGACCCAAATCATTTCCTCTTCTTCTACCCAATAGATGTGCTAATAGATTTTATCATATTTCACTTGTTCATATGTTTGCTTGCATTACTATCTAAGTTTATATATCCCTTGAAGTCATGAGAGGTACTCTCATAATGAGGCCGTAATAACCCTAGATAGAAAATAGTGTAACTTGTATTACCCTTGTATCAAGTCACTAAGCTAGAAGAGCTCCTCGATGGCCTCCAAAATTTCCCTTTATTTTGTGCATAATTGTTTGTCATGAATGCATTATTGTCTCTCATAAATGCATCATTTGCTTGAATATGTATCTTTATTTTTGCACATTGGAAGATGAGAATTATTCTTTGCTCAAATTGTTTTCATAGGCACATAGCATTGAAAAAAATTACAAGGAATATTTGTCATCTTTATTTCTCCAAAAGCCTTGACTTATTCATTTTGCATACACTGCATGATTTGCTTGAACATAAATCATGACTTTTGTGGGATTGAAAATGAGAACTTTTTCTCGATCAAATAAACCTTATATCATTTTCAAGATATTTGTGAGGGATTATTCCTATTTTTTATCCCTCTAAATTCCTTGGCATATATTTGCACTTCATTATTGTATTTTGCATGATTGCCTAAACATTTAGAATTAAGGAATTCTATGATGAAGCATTGATGACAACTAGTTAGGATAGATCATATGCATTTCACTTACATTAGGTCATTGATTCCAAGTGGATCCCCACCCATAGGAATTAAAAAATATTACCTTCTAGATATGTTGTTTGCTTTCTCATTTCCCTTCCTTTATGGAAAGACATAAATGCATTGCTCTTGAGGAGGCTGGAGAACAAGAATAATCCCTTGCTCAAATTATATTCATATGTAGGCATGCAGTATTGAGAGCCTTTATGGAAAATAATTAATGTTATCCTTCTTCACATATGGCTTATCACTATTGTTATCTTTATAATGTATCCATATGGATTTGCCCATCAAACCTCTCTTTCAACATGATGGTTTGTTTTTGATAGACCATAAAGCTACAGCTTCTTCAAAGGGTGGAGAATGAGAATAATTATTTTCTCAAGCTATTTTCATATATAGACAAAGACATTGAAGATATTTATGAGGAATAATTTCCATTCTCATACTTCTTTGAGAAGCATATGAGTTTATCACTTATCAATATTGCTTCCACCTAGTCTTAATATGTTTGCACATACTTGTTTGCACAACACAATTAGCTTTTATACACCTAAGCTCATAGGTTGAGGGTGGATAATGAGAATTATCCTTTGCTCAAGTTAATTTCATAGGCATAGAAGACATTTATGAGGAATAATTTTCATTTTCCTCTCCCACTCAACAATTATGAGCTTATGATTTGTTAGGAACCTTCTGATTAAAATAAGCACATCCACATAAATATTGCAATAAAAGTAGTAATTTCATTAAAGGACATAATACTGCAATAAAAAATGGAAATGCAAAAATACACATCCATTTCCTAGCCCTTGAATTTTTAAAGACTCTTCATAACCTTACCTAATTCTCAAGGATGTCTTACATGCAAAATTCCACCCAAACTAGAATCTTCTACCAAACAAAACAGTTACATTTATTATAACAATTACATAAAATGGTGCCACTTATCTAAGTACCTCTAGTACCACAAAATATTACTGAACACTACATAATATCATTTCAAAAAAACCATTATAATGGGATTCCCTTGTTAAGAAAGGGGTTATTACATACTAGTGTTAGGATGGAGTCCTAACATGCCCTTACCCTTCAAAAAACCTTATCCTCAAAGTTGAATATGAGGAAACTATTGTTGAAGCTACTGGAGGGACTCCCAAGGGGCATCTTCAAGTTGTAATCCTCACCATTGAACAAGAACATCAGTGATGACATAGTGGTTAAGGGTGTGTGATATCCTATCCAAAAACATTTAGGCTCAAGAATGATGGATCCTTCTTTGTCCAACTCTAGTAATGTGGATTGTATCTATACCTTTATGCCAACAACCTTCTTGAGAGAGGAGACATGAAATACTGGGTGAATCTTGGAAGTGGTTGTAAGGGCCAATTTGTAGGCTATTGACTTGATCCATTGTAACACCTGGTAGGGACAATAGTATTTGGTTGCAAGTTTTTTCCATCCATGAAGCTAGAGGGATGACTATTTGTATGGCTCTAGGTGGAGAAAAACCATATCCCCAACTTGAAAGTATGCTTAGAGTAGTGTTGATTAGCTTGTTGATGCATACAATTTTGGGCCAATTCAAAATTGACCTTAAGTTGTTTGAGAAGGGTAACATGTTGGATGAGGGTGGAGTCCACTACTTGAACCTTGAAGCTTCCTAAAATGTAAGAGGAGTTTGTTGGTGGAGGAATACCATATAGTACTTCAAATGGGATAACCTTAGTAAAGATATGATAGGAAATATTATACCACCATTCAGCCAAATGGATCTACTTAGCCCATTATGTAGGATGTTTTGAGGCAAAAAAATAAAGGTATGTTTCCAATAATTTATTGATAATTTTAATTTTGCCACCAATCTGAGGGTGATAATCCAAACTCATTTTGAGCTGAGTACCCTATAACTTGAACAGTTTCTTTCAAAAGTGACTCATAAAAGTAGGGTCCCTCTTTGATATAATGAATTTGGGTATTCCATGAAGAAAAAATATGGAATCTAAAAATATTAATTACGAAGGTAGTGTAGAGGTGTGACAAGGAACATAAATGCGTATATTTTGTGAGACGATCCACTACCACCATAATAATTGATTTACCTCTTGATTTGGGTATCCCTTCAATGAAATCCATAGAAATATTTACCCAAACTTGTTCTAGAATTGGTAAGGGCTGAAGGGTTCCAAGGGAACACACATTTTATCCTTTCATGCATTGGCACCTATCACATTCTACCATAAAATTTTGAATATCCCTTTTCATTCCCCTCCAAAAAAGGGTATGCTTGGTCCTTTCATAGGTTTTTAGAATCCCAAAATGCCTAATTATTGGTGATGCATGCATTTATTTTAAGATAAATTCTTGCAATTGTGACTTTTAGGGAATGACAAGTCGGTCATGATATCTCAAGTCGTGGCCATTCCAAGTGTATCCAAGGCATGATTTAGGATTTTTTGGAGTTTGTTGATAAAATTTTGCAAAGTGGAATCCTTGGTCATTTGTTCCTTGAGATGATGGATCCATTGGTAAAGTGGTGTAGATATAACATGTAGCATCCCTTGATATTCATATTGTTACGATAAGGTATCAACCACCACATTCTCCTTTCCTTTCTTATAGGTGATTTTATAATCATAGCCTAATAATTTAGAAACCCATCTTTGTTGTTCCAATGTGGCCACCATTTATTCTAAGAAGTATTTAAGACTTTGATGGTCAATCTTGATGGAAAAGTGATTCCCGATGAGATACGACCTCTAGTGATTAAAAATAATTTAAATGACTAGCATCTCCTTTTCATAAGTAGAATTACCAAAATTTTGGCTAGATAATGCTCTATTGGAGAAGGCCAATGGTCTTCCATATTGCATGAAAACTACCCCAATTCCATTGCTGGAAGCATCACTTTCAATTATGAAAGTTTTAGAGAAATTTGGCATTTCTAACACTGGGGTGGTGTTCATATCTTGCTTTAACTCTTTGAAAGCCTTCTCTATTGGTTTTAACCACATAAAATAATTATTTCTCAACATGGATATCAAGGGAGCTACTATATTTCCATAATTTTACACAAATTTATAATAATATCCTATGAGTCCCAAAAATTCTTGAAGTCCCTTTAAGGTTCGATGTTTGGGCCATTCTTGAACAACCTAAATATTTTTAGAGTCAACTTTAATTATATCTTTGATGATAATGTTGTCCAAATATTTGACTTCTTGTAACCCAAAATAACACTTTGACCTCTTGTAATAAGGCTAATCCTTTGATAAAAGTTATAGTGTTTGATCCAGATAATGAGATGCTCCTCCCATGAACGATTGTAAATCAAAATATCATTAAAGAAGACTATAATCAATTTGCGAAGGAAGGGCCAAAAAATGGAATTCATTAAACAATAAAAAGTGGAAGGTGTATTGGTCAACCCAAATGAAATTCTATTTTAGAAATTTCCTCATCCTTGATTATAATTTGATGATATTTTGACCACAAATCCAATTTTAAAAAATATTGGGCCCCATGCAACTCATCTAGCAATTCATCAATTACTAGAATATGAAATTTATCTTTAATAGTGATTTTATTAAGTTTGTTGAAATCCACACACAAGCACCAAAACCCATCCTTATTTCATGCCAATAACACTAGAGAAGAATATGGACTAACATTGGGACAAATGACCCTTGTAGCACGAAGTTCCTATACCATTTTCTTAATTTCCAATTTCTAGGCATATGGATATCTATAAGGGAAAAAAATTAGGGGAGGACTAACAGGAATAGGTTGAATCACATGGTCATGAGTATGACAAGGGGTAGTCCTTTGGGTTACTCAAATACTATGGCATGTATTTGTAATAAAACTTACAATTCCTCTACATGATCCTTATCTCCTTCCTTGAAAGCTTCTATAGCAAATAATCATACCACAACCACATGGGATGTTTTTTTTAATAATTTTTATATCTTATGGGTTGAAATAAATTTAGCAACCTCAAATTTCATGCCTCATAAGGTGTACTTCATTTCCTATTAAATAAGTTTCATTCACAACTCAAAAAAATACCACAAGACTAGACCTAACATGCATAGCCATTGTTCTCCCAAAAAATCACACCCACCTAGGGGTAAGACATATATCTTCCTTAAGATTATATTATCCTATTTATATTTTGATATTTTTACATTTCCCCTTACATGTAAGGGTGCCTTCATTGGCAATCACAAGTTCAAAGGAGTTACAAGTATTAATGTAATAGTTCTCTTGTTTGGTAACCCATGGGTCAATAAAGTTAAGTGTGCCTCCTAAGCTAATGATAATTATTATGTGTTGTCCTTTGAAGTGTACTGCACTTTCATCATTTGAGGAGTTGATATTCTATTTAAGGCATGCATTGATATTTTTGGTTGGGATTCATCTAGGACTTCTAATTATTTTGTGTGTTCCTCCTCTTAATGATTCTCTTCCACCTATGAATATTCTATGGTTATTTCCTCATCCACATCAAGAAAATATAATTTTTAATTTACACACTTATGCCCTGGGGAATATTTCTCATCATAGTTATAACATAGCCCTTGGTCTCTTATAGATTCCATCTCTTCTCATGTCAAATTTTTATGGTAGGATATTTGTTAGCAGGATTTGGTGTTGGCTTGGACGAAAAATGTGGCCAAGATTGAGAATTTTTGGGGTGCATCCTTGAGCCTTCAATTTTTCTTCTACCAATCTAAAAAAGACTATTACCTATTCTAATGATTGTGGCCTCAACATTTTAACTTAAAAATTAATATCATCCTTCAAACCACTCATAAAAAAATTGGAAGAATTTGGGACTCAAACTAGTGGTATAGTTGGCCAATTTTTTAAATTAAGTTTCAAAATATTGAATGGTTGATTTTTTTTGAGTTTATAAAGGGCTCCTATAAAATATTCAAACCCACTAGGACCATATCAAGTGAGTAGTTGTTGCTTGAGTTCAAGCCAAGTAATATCAGGGTTTGCTTTCTTGAGCCATTGAAACCAATGTAGGGTATCTGATTCAAAATTGAAAGAGGTAATTGTTAGATGCATATAATGGAAAACATTATAAAGATTGAAATATTTTTTAGATTGACACATCCATCCCTTTGGATCCTTTCCATAAAAATTAGAAAATTATAATTTAGGCAGTTTATATCCATTATTATTGATGGCTTCGTGTTGTTGATCATCGGTTCCTTCTTCCTTATGGTCATGAGAACCAAATTGACCATATATGTGGGTGTTATTAGCTATACAACTTTCCAAGTCTACAAATTTTCCATTTAATTCCTCCTTCATTTCCTTTTGTTCCCTTGCTACATAGGTCAAGTCATGTAGAGATTTGATATCCACCCTTAACTGATTTAAACTATCTAATAATTGATCCTCCATATGCTTCCCCCAAGACTCTACATGAGTGTAATTTTTTGATGAAAATATTTTGGCTTTTATTATTTCCTAGTGCCTGTAGCCATGCTCTATGATTTTTGACCTTCCTATGATTCTAAAAATAGAAATAATATTTTGTACTTACTATTTTTAGTAATTGTCCAAAAAAGTGTTTAGGTGTTATACATCAAATTGATCACCTTGAAAAATAATTAGAATGGGCTAGGTATAAGAATAATGTTTTTCAACACTATGCTATTGTTGATATTGTTGGAAATTTGAGTTATTTTATGTTTTCATTGATGTCACATGGATCACATTGAGTTTTGGTGGCCAAATGATATTTTGGAAAGCATGGATAAATACAGGGTTTTTGTGAAAACCAAGGCAAGAAAAATAAAAGGTTTTATTTAAAACCATGGATGGCAAATTTGAACTGGTTTTTTCTTAAAACCCAAGTTGGCCTTTCGTTTCATCGAAAAAGGTGCCCCGGTGATGGAGATATTTAATTTTTAATATTTAGTTTAAATTTTAATTATTTAAAATTAAAATTAAAATTAAAATTAAAATTAAAATTTAAAATTAAATATGCAAGATTTTCATTGACGTCATCAAAAATAATGAGGCTATATAAAGGAGATATCTAAGGTTCATAAACGAAGGCTTGCTTGTGGTTAATAATCGTTGGCTAAGCATACAAATTGAGCTCGTGCAAAAATATTTTAGAAAGCAGAAGCAGTGAATAAACGAAGGTTGGTCGAAGTCCAAATTCATCATGGGTAGAGTGGCACATTGGTAATTGGATTTTGGTTAAGGCATGTGGTAGCACAAACATCAAGGTTTCGAGTCCCCTTGACTACACTTAGAAGGTGTTGGAATAAAAGAGCTCCAAGCACTTTTGATTTGCGAAAAGGGAGGAAAGGTTTTAAGGCATGTTGTGTCTTTCCATTTCGAATGAGTGGCTAGCTCATGTGGCAACCTTAGTCGTGGCTAAGGTGCTCGTGGTGTGGGCAAGTCGGGGGTTCGAATCCCCTTGAGGAAGTAAATACATTTTTGCTCTAATTATTTTTGTTAAGCCCTAAGTTGGAGTTATAAGGTGGTTAGGAATAATTAAAGTTTTAATTAAACTTTGTTTTTATAAGGGCTGTGATTATTTTTTCAAAGGTGGATGAGTTGTTGATTTAATTTGATGTTCATGAAATTGAGAATTAAGATTTAGGAGAAATAAGGAGTTGTTATAAAATAATTTTTGAGAGGTTTATTGATTATTATTTTGATAAGGGTTTTTATTAAAAATGGACTTTGGTGGATGTGTTTATTAATTTGGAGTAAAAAGGTGTAAATTGAGTTATGCTTTATCTTGTGATTATTATTTGAAGTCCACTAACCCTTATTGATATTGGAAAGGAAAGTTGTGTTTAGTGTGGCAGATTTTATGGAAAACTTCTTGGCATCAAAAAGGTATGGGCACATTCTCCTATTGATTGTTTATGGTGGTTGATTTCTAAAATATAATTGGAGTGAAAGGATTGATTGGGGTTTCCTTTTCGAAAGTGGTTGGTTGAATACTTCAAGGTTTTCTAGTTTGAGAGTTGTGTTTAAACCTTGTTTTATAAGCATAGTCATTGAAGCCCATTGGTTATGTAAAGAATTTGAAAAGAACATGAGTATCATTGTAATGTGAGATTTGTGGTTGAGCATTGTTGGAAACATTTGATTTGGTTGATACATGCTTGGACTAGGGTTTTTTGAGAAAGAGTTGTCCCTTATGGTGATTGGTTGAGTTGATTTTATTGAGCCTAGTCAAGTGATTGTGTGAGGTGATTTTTCAAGTCCCATGAAACAAACTATTCTATAATTCTGATTTGAGTTGAGATTGAGCTTAGAACATATTGAGTCTCTAACAATTCTCCTTATGCTTCTATGAGATTGCCTTGAGTTGATAAATATATTGGATTTGAGTATAGAACATATTTATTCTCTAATAATTCTCTTTATGCTTCTATGAGATTGATTTGAGTTGAGTTGAGTTGAGATCATTTTGGATCATTGTTGTCATCCATTGTATAGTCCATTGTCATTCATTGTTGATTTCATAAGCCTTGCCTTCATAGATTTGTGGATGAGATTTGAGTACTACTTGAGAATGATTGATTGAGCTTTTGAGAAGGCCTTTGGGATATATTTCTGGACAGATTTGTGGCAGTTTGTGTATGATTTATTAAGCCTTTGAGAAAGCTTTGTGGAAAATTTTTGGGACAACTTTATGGACAGTTTTAGATAGATTTTGATGAGGTTCTGAGTGAGCCTATTGAGTAGAGTTGAGCAAGTTCTTGGTGAGCTTTCTAGAACATTTTTGGACAAGTTCTTAGTGAGCTTTTTGGAGCATATTTGATCAAGTTCTTGGTGAGCTTTTTAGAGCAAATTTGTACAAGTTCTTAGTGAGCTTGTTGGAGCAGATTTGAGCAAGTTCTTGGTGAGCTTGCTAAAGCATATTTGGACAAGTTCTTAGTGAGATTGTTGGAGCAAATTTGAGCAAGTTCTTTGTGAGCTTGCTAGAGCAGATTTGGACAAGTTCTTAGTGAGCTTATTGGAGCAAATTTGAGCAAGTTCTTGGTAAGCTTGCTAGAGCATATTTAGACAAGTTCTTAGTTAGCTTGTTGGAGCATATTTGAGCAAGTTCTATGTGAGCTTGTTGAGCAGTTTTGGACAAGTTCTATGTGAGCTTGTTATGCAGATTTGGACAAGTTTTGTGTGAGATTTTTATTGCCTAGATTTGAGTATATCAAAGAAATTTGGACAAGTTCTGTGTGATCTTGTTGAGCAGTTTTGGACAAGTTCTGTGTGATCTTGTTATGCATATTTGGACAAGTTCTTTGTGAGCTTGTTATTACCTAGCTTTGAGCAGATCAAATAAATTATTGTATTGGATAAGGATCCTTATTTATGTGTGAAATATTATAAGGATATTATCTTGTGTAGTACCCCACATTGGGGGAACCACGTTAAATCTTGTGTCTCAATTGTGTGTGGTGACTTGTGCTCTTGCTTACTATTACTATCTGAATTATTAATGCACATTGCTATATTTTGTTATTGAAATTAAGGATATTAATTGATATTGGTTTGGAAAGAAAGTAAAAATTGGTCTCATATTGTTCACCCCCCTCTCGGGATAAGCTTGTGTTCTTCAATTGGTATCAGAGTGGGTTTCTTCAGAAAAGCTAACAACTTGAGGATAAATTCTACAAGAACATAGATGGCTTCACATAATGGATCATCTACAAATAAGGCTCCACTGTTTTATGGTAATAATTATGCTTTCTGGAGCATGAGGATGAATAACTACTTGATATCACAAGGATATGAGGTATGACAAATGGTTGAAAAAGAGTATAGGGTTGAAGGTGATCCTAAGGCAAATAAGACTATCAGGAAATTGGTTGAGATCAATGCAAGAGTAATGAATTGTATTTTGAGTGGGCTATGAGAGAAATTTTGCAAATGTTATGGTATGTAATTTAGCTAATGAGATGTGGACCAAGTTGTGGAATACTTATGAAGGATATTCCAAGGTAATGTTGGTAAAACTACAAACTCATAGAAAAAGATTTGAGGAATTGAAAATGGAATATTATGAAGATATTGCAAATTTTTTAGTTTGAGTTGATGAGATTACTAACACCATGAGAGGCCTAGGATTTGAGATGAAAGAATCAAAATTTACTCAAAAGGTTTTGAGATCACTTCCCATGAAATATGATGCAAAGTTTTCAACAATAGAAGAAACAATGGATATCAACAAGATAACAATGGAAGAATTACAAGGAAATCTCACGGCTTATGATATGAGGGTAAGTAAGCATCAGGTTCCAATAAAAGAGATTACATTCAAGGATTTATAAAAATAGAAAGAGAAAGTTTTAGAAATAAGTAGAGGTTCATATAATTATGAGGAAGCTAACTTCATCAAAAGGAATAAGGACTCAAGGAATTTCAGGGATATAAGGAAAGTCAAATGCTACAAGTGTGGTGATATTGGTCACTATGCATACAAGTGTCCACATGAAGAAAATAGTGATGATGAAAAATAGGGTCATAGAAGAAAATAATATGGAAAGCATAAGCATGACAAATATGACAGATACAAGAAAAATAGGTATGAGAAGAAGACAAATTTTCATAATGCAAAGAAATTTTACTACATTGTAGAAGCAAGTGATAGCTCATATCATAGTGATAGATATAAATCATATGATGAAAATGAAGAACATATATTCCTAGGAATAGAAGGTGAAAGAGAATAGTGCTTTGTGTGTGGTCAAAGAGATCACAGATCAGGATATTGCAATGGCTTCAGTGATAGTGAAGATGAGATGACACATCAAGGAAACAGACATGGTCAAAGAAATCATTATTGTTTGTTTGCTATATAATATTATAATTATCTTAGTGACAGTGAAGAGGTATCACTTTAGGTAATAGAAAAATAAGAGGATGAGCCAAAAAAACAAAAATCAAAAGTCAAAAGGCTAAAAGAAGAAATCAGGAATCTTGAAAACAAGATTCGAACAGATGTCAAAATCAGAGAAGAAATACTTCAGACAATCAGTGATCTAAGAAATGAGCTTCAAGATGCAAAAAGGATAGAGGAAAGGATGAATGAATAACTAAGGGTAATAATGGTAAGACATGACACATTAGATGAAAAGGTTCAAAAAGGAGTGGAAACATATTCTAAGGTTGTATCTTATTTCCAAGAAAAGTCACACTCAAAAGGAAAGGAAGTTCTAAAATATGAAATCAAGGAAGCACCTAAGTTTTATACAGAAATTTCCAAAGTTCATATGGCTCCAAATATTCAGTTTGGTTCTTGTTTTGAGATAAGTGAATCAAGTTCAAAAGGAAAAGAAATACTTGAAGAGAAAAATAAGGAAGAAACTAAGAAAGAGGATTTAGATACTACAAAGAAAGTTCAAGAATGCAATGCACAAGTTGAAGATGATTATAGGAATAATGGTCAAGAAAGGTATGAGGAACCAAGGCATGAACAAAGGGCTTTTCAAGGACATTATTTTTCTTGTAATGGATTTGGACACAGGGCTATACACTGCAGAGTCTATGGATCAAAGAAGTTTGATTTTGCTAGAAGGAACATCAAAGAAAGAAGGTATGGTTTTCAGGGACATTGCTTCTCATGTAACAAGATTGGTCATAGAGCTTCTCAATACAAAGGAAATGAGCAACATGGTTTTGGTTTTAGAGCTACACAATTTAGAATTCATGGTCATAATGGTTATGAAAATAGAACTTCACAATACAGGGTTCAGGAAAGAAATGGATATGGAAATTATTTCAAGAAAGATTTTAGGATATTGGCACCATCCAAAGGCTACAATATCAAGTTTTTAATTGCAATAAATTTGGACATATTGTAAAATGGTTTAAGACTCAAGGTCAAACAGGTTCAAGGCAAGAAGGTCAAACAGGTCCTAGACAAGAAGATCAAGAGAATGATATCAGAAAAACATGGAAGGAAGTTGATAAAGGAAAGAAATAATGTAATATGGGAGTAAAATTACCTCCACCCCAAAATTAATCACCTCAAGAGAGAAGGTGATGAAGGGGCTATGTTTAAGAGTCATATCTTTTAGCCCCATAGGTGTCCCTTTTGCCATTGATGTGAAAGGGAGGGAGATTTGAGTAAGGAAGAGAGCATTGATTTAGGGGGAGTAGCCTCTAAAGAGAGCATTGAGTTAGGGAGAGCAGCCTCCATAGAGAGTATTAAGTCTGGGGTAGCAACCTCCATAGAGAGTATTGAGTCTGGGGTAGCAGCTTTGATTCTCAGAGATGGTTTTTGCAATGATTGTGGTTTTTGCATTAGAGGTGTTGCCATCAATGACAAAGGGGGAAATTTTTGGAAATTTGAGTTATTTTATGTTGTCATTGATGTCACATGGATCATTGATGTCACATGGATCACATTGAGTTTTGGTGGCCAAATGATATTTTGGAAAGCATGGATAAATACAGGGTTTTTGTGAAAACCAAGGCAGGAAAAATAAAATGTTTTATTTAAAACCATGGATGGCATATTTGAACTGGGTTTTTCTTAAAACCCAAGTTGGCCTTTCGTTTCATTGAAAAAGGTGCCCCGGTGATGGAGATATTTAATTTTTAATATTTAGTTTAAATTTTAATTATTTAAAATTTAAATTTAAATTTAAAATTAAATATGCAAGATTTCTGTCGATGTCATCAAAAATAATGAGGAGGCTATATAAATGGGATATCTAAGGTTCATAAACTGAGGCTTGCTCGTGGTTAATAATTTTTTTCTAAGCATCTGAATTGAGCTCGTGCGAAAATCTTTTAGAAAGCAGAAGCAATGAATAAACAAAGGTTGGTCAAAGTCCAAAGTCATCATGAGCAAAATGCCACATTGGCAATTGGATTTTAGCTAAGGCATGCAATAGCACAAACGTCAAGGTTTTGAATCCCCTTGACTGTGTTTAGAAGGCATTGGAAGAAAAGTGCTCGAAGAGCTTTTGATTTGCGGAAAGAGGGGAAAGGTTTTAAGGCACATTGTGTCTTTCCCTTTAGCATGAATGGCTAGCTCGTGTGGCAACCTTAGTCACGGCTAAGGCGCTCGCGGTGTGGGCAAGTCGGGGGTTTGAATCCCCTTGAGGAGGTAAATACATTTTTGCTCTAATTAATTTTTTTAAGCCCTAAGTTGGAGTTATAAGGTGGTTAGGAATAATTAAAGTTTTTAATTAAACTTTGTTTTTATAAGGGTTGTGATTATTATTTCAAATATGGATGAGTTGTTGATTTAATTTGATGCACATGAAATTGAGAATTAATATTTAGCAGAAACAAGGAGTTGTTATAAAATAATTTCTGAGAGGTTTATTGATTATTATTTTTGATAAGGGTTTTTATTAAAAAGGACTTTGGTGGATGTTTTTATTAAGTTGGAGTAAAAAGGTGTAAATTGAGTTATGCTTTATCTTGTGATTATTATTTGAAGTCCACTAACCCTTATTGAGATTGGAAAGGAAAGTTGTGTTTAGTGTGGTAGATTTTATGGATAACTTCTTGGCATCAAAAAGGTATGGGCAAATTCTCCTATTGATTGTTTATGGTGGTTGATTTCTGAAATATAATTGGAGTGAAAAGGATTGATTGGGGTTTCCTTTTCAAAAGTGGTTGGTTGAATGCTTCAAGGTTTTTTGGTTTGATAGTGGTTTTTAAACATTGTTTTATAAGCATAGTCATTGAAGCCCATTGGTTATGTAAAGAACTTGAAAAGAACATGAGTATTATTGTTATGTGAGATTTGTGGTTGAGCATTGTTGGAAACATTTGAGTTAGTTGATACATGCTTGGACTAGGATTTTGTGAGAAAGAGTTGTCCCTTATGGTGATTTATTGAGTTGAGTTAATTGAGCCTAGTCAAGTGATTGTGTGAGGTGATTGTTCAAGTCCCATGAAACAAACTATTCTATAATTCTGATTTGAGTTGAGATTGAGCTTAGAACATATTGAGTCTCTAACAATTCTCCTTATGCTTCTATGAGATTGCCTTGAGTTGAGAAAGATATTGGATTTGAGTATAGAACATATTGAGTCTCTAACAATTCTTTTTATGCTTCTATGAGATTGATTTGAATTTAGTTGAGTTGAGATCATTGTGTATCATTGTTGTCATCCATTGTAGAGTGCATTGCCATTCATTTTTAAGTTCATCTTTGAGCCTTGCCTTCATAGATTTGTGGATGAGATTTGAGTACTACTTGAGCATGATTGATTGAGCCTTTAAGAAGGCCTTTGGGATAGATTTTTGAATAGATTTGTGGCATTTAGTGTATGATTGATTGAGCCTTTGAGAAGACTTTGTGGACAATTTTTTGGACAACTTTGTGGATAGTTTTAGATATATTTGTGGACAGATTTGGGATAAATTTTGATGAGGTTATGAGTGAGCCTATTGATCAGAGTTGAGCAAGTTCTTAGTGAGATTGCTAGAATAGTTTTGGACAAGTTCTTAGTGAGCTTTTTGGAGCATATTTGAGCAAGTTCATGGTGAGCTTGCTAGAATATATATGGACAAGTTCTTAGTGAACTTGTTGGAGCATATTTGAGCAAGTTCTTGGTGAGCTTGCTAGAGCAGATTTGGACAAGTTCTTAGTGAGCTTGTTGGAGCAGATTTGAGCAAGTTCTTGGTGAGCTTGCTAGAGCAGATTTGGGCAAGTTCTTAGTGAGCTTGTTGGAGCAAATTTGTGCAAGTTCTAAAGAACACAAGCTTATACTGAGAGGGGGGGTGAACAGTATAAGACCTCTTTTTACTTTTTCCTTTATACTTCAAAATAGTAAAGCAATATACCCAAAGCAATATCAAAGCAATGCACAATATCATCCACAAAGTGACACCAATTTTAACGTGGTTCACCCGGAATGGCTGGGCTACGTCCACAAAACTTTTCTCTAAAAGTTATCTCAAAGTTCTTTGGGAATCCTTCCCAATTACAATGTTTATGAGCCTCGGCCCAAAGGAGATACCTTCCCCCAATCAGAATTTATGAGCCTCTGCTCAAAGGAGATACCTTCCCCTCCGCTCTGGAAATGATCCCTCAGAAGATCAACTGCCTCTACCTCTTGCCAGCACGTGGAACTCCTTTCCACCGAAGACCTCCTGTCCTCAATGCTTAGCCTAAGAGACCTCCGCCTTCTATGATCACGTCCACAGCAGCTCAACAACCTATACCAAACATAGTCAATCGGTCTAGTACAAGTCTTCCTCTATCTGTCAGATCTGTCCAACTCTTGAACAAATCAATCCTCTGCATACAAGCCTTCTCAAAGACTTGCCAAATCTGTCCTCAAGTTCTTCTCATAGAACCAATGCACCTCTGTCCTCAAGTTCTCTGATAGAACTATCAAACTCAGCTCACAAGTCCTCTGCTAGGACCTGTCCAAATCTGCTCACAAGTCCCCAAACCTATCCAAAACTCTCACAAGTCCCCATCGAAACCTGTCCAAAACTGCTCACAAGTCCCCACCGGAACCTGTCCAAAAACTCAGCAAGCTCACCAAGAAAAACTTTCTTAGTAGGAAATCACAAAGTGAATTGTTAGAGACCCAATGTGATTTTTCAAACTCATAGAAGCATAAAGAGAATTGTTAGAGACTCAATATGTTCTATACTCAAATCCCAATCTCAAAACTCAACTCAAATCAACTCAGCTCAATCTCAATCTCAAATCTGAAAACTCAACTCAATATCTGAAATGGATAGGATAGAATGTTTTCTTTCAAGAACATGAAACCCCAACAATTGCCAACTATGCAAAGAATCACATAACAATGATACTCATGTTCTTTTCACCATCAATTAGGGTTTCAACAACAATGCTCATCAAACAAAGTTTAGTCAACCAACACCATTCAACTCAACATCAACCTTGAAGCATTCAACCAATCATCACAAGAAAAGGAAACAAGAAGAAATCCTTTTCCCTCCAAAGATATTTGAACAAAATAGCCACCAATACAATATCACCAAATGCAAAGAATAACTTGCTCAAATCAACTCAATGGAGTAAGCCCAATATCATGAATCAAGTAAAGCAATAACTTGATCAAACAACCTCTTTGGAAGCAACTCAACCATCAAACTCAAAACAGCCAACCAAGGGTTCCACCAACTCAATGCAAGTAGCTAGACTCACAAATATAAACCCTAGTGCACAAAGCTTCCACTATCTCAAACCAGAAATTATGCATTCACCAAAACTCTCCTTAAGGATAACAATGCATAAGTAGTCTTCAACAAACCAGAAAATAGGATTTACACCCAACCAAAGGAAACCTAGTTGAAAACCTTTTCACTCCAACCTTATTTCAGAAAAACATACACCAATCATACTCATAAGAAAAATGTGCCCATACCCTTTTTGAAGATGAATAAGCCCTTGAAAATCTACCACAATTAATAATTTTGATCTTCCCTAAAAATTATTAACCCAACATTGGCATGTCAAAATAACTCAACCACCATGGCAATTATTTCCCCTTTAATTTTCAATCCGACTATAGCAAAAATATTAAGCTTGCATTCCTTATACCTCCCAAAGCTAACTTTATAAAACCTTAGCAAGCAAAATATTAAAATTTAATTGCCACTCTTTCTGCAAAAAATTGGAGCGCATACCTTTGGTAAATATCCCACGAATTTTGGAGTGCATACACTACCCTCAAAAGGGTCTTCGGTGATTCGAACCACCGATCACCATGCTACTAAGTCCTTTGACCACGCCGCATGGGCTAGGAGAGCCCACGTGAGGGAGAAGGGAATTCTCCATTCTTATCACCGCGTGCGCCTCCTCCTTGGCGCCAAGACCAACCCGTCACACCTTTGACCACGCAACGCTTGTCTTCCTCCTTCGCTGGCGCAGGGGCTTCGATGTCAAAATCGAAATGCTCAGGGATTAATGTCGAACTCTTGGCCAAACATAAATGAATTCATTTGCCTCATTTTATATGCACTTTGATGCATTTCCAAACACGTCGGCTGAATTCGAAAAGTAATTTCGAATTTAATCGAAATTGCTTTCTAAAGGGTTTAAAAACCCTTAAGATAAATTAAAAATAATTTCTCCCTTAATTAAATAATTAAATAATTAAAACCTTGAAGGGTTTTAAATAATAATTAAATAAATAATAAAGAGAACCTCCATTGGTTTTAATAAAAACCATTTAACTTGGTTTTAATGAAAAACCCTTGCCAATGGAATCTCTCCGGATTCTCTTGGAATCTTCCACCTTTGAAGCCAACACATCCTCTTAACATTAATGCCATTTCCTTTTGACATCAATGACAACTCATAGACAAGAAGCTAGGATCTCAAACCCAAAATTGCCAACAATCTCCCCCTTTGTCATTGATGGCAAACCATGCTTCTCAACAACACAGAAACTCAACATAAACAGCTCCCCCTGTCTTGAGGCTCTCCCCCTTACTCAAATCTCTCCCCCTTTGTCATCAATGGCAAAGGGTCACCTTTGGGGCTCGGGACTAAGAATGAGCCTCTTAGCTTAGTCCCTCCCCCACCTCCCGATGAGGTGATTAATTCTTGGGTGGGAGTAAAACTCCCATTAGGCACTGATCATCATCAGCGTCTATAACTTCCTTGTCGGGCCTTCTCTTGTACTCTTTGTCCATATTCCTGTTCTTAACCATGCCTTGATCCTTGGACCTGTTCATACCACTATTTTTGTTCCTGTACCTTGGAAGTTCAGCTCTACACTGTCTAGCTATGTGACCTTCATTGTTGCACTTATAACAAGTAACAATGTTATTTCTTTGAGGCATACCTATTCTTTGAATCCACCTGTTCTGACTAACCCTGTTCTGGCCAAACCTGTTCGACCAAACCTGTTCTCGTTATTTGCCTTGCAATGAACTGCCTTGTGCCCAAACTGTTGACAAGAGTAGCAATACCCTTGAAAGTAACTAGCACTTCTGAAACTGTCATTTACCTCCTTCACTTGAGCCATGCAATGTGAAGCCATGTGACCAAACCTGTGACAAGCAAAACATCTCCCTTGAAACTTTCCTTTAATTGACCTCTTAGGTTCTGAAAACTTCTTCTTCTCATTCTGAATTCTGTTTTCTATTCCTGTGCATCTATCATTCAAGAACTCATGATCTGAAATACTTTCCTCATCAGAACTCTCTTCCTTTTGGAGTCTCTTACTAGACTCTCCAACTTGTTCCTTGTGTGGCTTAACAAAACCAAGGCCTATTTTATCTGTTGTCTTTCTTTGACCTTTGATGAGAGACTTAACCTTTTTGGAGCTATCTTGAAATCTGTAAAGCTTATCCTTGTACTCTTTAGTTTCCTCTTTCAAAGAAGCCATTTTCTGTTCTAACTCACTATACTCAAGAACCTTAGACTCTAACTCATCCTTGAGTTCTTGTGTCTTAGCTATAGAGAAGTCAAGACTTTCTATAAGATCATCTCTCTCCATACAACATTCATCTAACTTATCCTTGAGTCTAGCATTCTTCTTTCTTTCCTTTTTCAAAGCACTAAGAGCACTAATAAGTTCACTTTCAAGATCCTTTATTTGATTGCTTTTTGAATCATCAAAGCCTTTTTCAGATTTCTTATCACTAGAGGTGCTACCCTTTTCAAAAACCATACATGCATCTTCCTTATAGTTTTCTGAAGCATCCTCATACATACTAGAAACCAAATCATTATTTGTGCAATCATCCTCAAGGTGACCAAAATTTCCACATCTAAGACATTTCATGATAATGAATCTATGTTTCGGTTCTTCCTCTTTTTCCGATATGAACAACATCTCATTTTCATTATCACTTGAAGAACTTTCACTATCACTACTAGAACACTTACTTGCTTTGTCTAGGTAGAAACTCTTCTTGTGCTTGTGAGAATACCTCTTTCCTTGATTGTTGTGCTCATCTTTGTTTTTCCTGTGATGCTTGTGCTTTTCAGAATCCTTGCTCTTAGAATCCTGTTTATCTTCATCACTTTCATTCTTGGGAACAGATACGATCAGTAGCATAATGACCAAACTTTCCACAATTGAAACATCTTATATTTTTCATACTTTTGTGCTTTCTAGAGAACTTGCCTTTCTTGTCGTAATATGCCTCTTCATCACTAGAAGACTCATCACTATCTTGAAGTTGTTTACCTTTGGAATTCTTGGTAGCCTTGAAAGTCGCCTCTTTCTTGACATCAACCTTCACTTGAGTTCTCAACTCAAATGCTGCAAGTATACTATGGAGCTCATCCTTTTTCAACTTATCCAAATCTTTAGCTTCCTCAATAGCAGAAATATTTTCACTAAATCTATTAGGAAGAGATCTTAAAATCTTATCACAAACATCATTTTCAGCAAGCTCAAGACCTAAGTCTTTCATGGAGTTAACAACCTCATCCATACGAAGCATGTAGTCACTAATATTTTCATCATCATTCATCTTGAGTTGTTCAAACATACCTTTGAAGTGTCTCAACTTGGCCTTTCTGACATTTGTATCACCTGTATGAACCACCTTCAACTGTTTCCACATTTCACTAGTTGTCTTGCAGTGAATCACTTTGGTGAGATCTCGCTTTCGTAAGCCTTTCAGGATTGCATTCATTGCTTTTGAATTGTTGTGATGTAGGAGCCTGTCTTCTTTAGTATAAGGACCATGTACAAGAATAGTGTACTCATCTTCAATTACTTCCCATACCTCATTACCAAGTGCCATTAGATGAACCTTCATCCTTGCACTCCAAAGACCAAAATCTGACCCATCAAGAATAGGTGTTGCATTGCCACTTGAATAATCCATTGTGTTCTTTACTAGCTTTTCCTTCAAGCTGTTAAACTTTTCGAAGGCACCCGCTCTGATACCAATTGAAGAACACAAGCTTATACTGAGAGGGGGGTGAACAATATAAGACCTCTTTTTACTTTTTCCTTTATACTTCAAAATAGTAAAGCAATATACCCAAAGCAATATCAAAGCAATGCACAATATCATCCACAAAGTGACACCAATTTTAACGTGGTTCACCCAGAATGGCTGGGCTACGTCCACAAAACTTTTCTCTAAAAGTTATCTCAAAGTTCTTTGGGAATCCTTCCCAATTACAATGTTTATGAGCCTCGGCCCAAAGGAGATACCTTCCCCTCTACTCTAGAAATGATCCCTCAGAAGATCAACTGCCTCTACCTCTTGCCAACACGTGGAACTCCTTTCCACCGAAGACCTCCTATCCTCAATGCTTAGCCTAAGAGACCTCTGCCTTCTATGATCACGTCCACAGTAGCTCAACAACCTGTACCAAACATAGTCAGTCGGTCTAGTACAAGTCTTCCTCTATCTGTCAGATCTGTCCAACTCTTGAACAAATCAATCCTCTACATACAAGCCTTCTCAAAGACTTGCCAAATCTGTCCTCAGGTTCTTCTCATAGAACCAATGCACCTCTGTCCTCAAGTTCTCTGATAGAACTATCAAACTCAGCTCACAAGTCCTCTGCTAGGACCTGTCCAAATCTCCCCAGTCCCCCACAAGTCCCCACGTCCAAAAACTCTCACAAGTCCCCACTGGAACCTGTCCAAAAACTCAAGCAAGCTCACCAAGAAAAACTTTCTTAGTAGGAAATCACAAAGTGAATTGTTAGAGACCCAATGTGATTTGTCAAACTCATAGAAGCATAAAGAGAATTGTTAGAGACTCAATATGTTCTATACTCAAATCCCAATCTCAAAACTCAACTCAAATCAACTCAGCTCAATCTCAATCTCAAATCTGAAAACTCAACTCAATATCTGAAATGGATAGGATAGAATGTTTTCTTTCAAGAACATGAAACCCCAACAATTGCCAACTATGCAAAGAATCACATAACAATGATACTCATGTTCTTTTCACCATCAATTAGGGTTTCAACAACAATGCTCATCAAACAAGGTTTAGTCAACCAACACCATTCAACTCAACATCAACCTTGAAGCATTCAACCAATCATCACAAGAAAAGGAAACAAGTAGAAATCCTTTTCCCTCCAAAGATATTTGAACAAAACAGCCACCAATACAATATCACCAAATGCAAAGAATAACTTGCTCAAATCAACTCAATGGAGTAAGCCCAATATCATGAATCAAGTAAAGCAATAACTTGATCAAACAACCTCTATGGAAGCAACTCAACCATCAAACTCAAAACAGCCAACCAAGGGTTCCACCAACTCAATGCAAGTAGCTAGACTCACAAATATAAACCCTAGTGCACAAAGCTTCCACTATCTCAAACCAGAAATTATGCATTCACCAAAACTCTCCTTAAGGATAACAATGCATAAGTAGTCTTCAACAAACCAGAAAATAGGATTTACACCCAACCAAAGGAAACCTAGTTGAAAACCTTTTCACTCCAACCTTATTTCAGAAAAACATACACCAATCATACTCATAAGAAAAATGTGCCCATACCCTTTTTGAAGATGAATAAGCCCTTGAAAATCTACCACAATTAATAATTTTGATCTTCCCTAAAAATTATTAACCCAACATTGGCATGTCAAAATAACTCAACCACCATGGCAATTATTTCCCCTTTAATTTTCAATCCGACTATAGCAAAAATATTAAGCTTGCATTCCTTATACCTCCTAAAGCTAACTTTATAAAACCTTAGCAAGCAAAATATTAAAATTTAATTGCCACTCTTTCTGCAAAAATTGGAGCGCATACCTTTGGTAAATATCCCACGAATTTTGGAGTGCATACACTACCCTCAAAAGGGTCTTCGATGATTCGAACCGCCGATCACCATGCTACTAAGTCCTTTGGCCATGCCGCATGGGCTAGGAGAGCCCACGTGAGGGAGAAGGGAATTCTCCATTCTTATCACCGCGTGCGCCTCCTCCTTGGCGCCAAGACCAACCCGTCACACCTTTGACCATGCAACGCTTGTCTTCCTCCTTCGCTGGCGCAGGGGCTTCGATGTCGAAATCGAAATGCTCAGGGATTAATGTCGAACTCTTGGCCAAACATAAATGAATTCATTTGCCTCATTTTATATGCACTTTGATGCATTTCCAAACACGTCGGCTGAATTCGAAAAGTAATTTCGAATTTAATCGAAATTGCTTTCTAAAGGGTTTAAAAACCCTTAAGATAAATTAAAAATAATTTCTCCCTTAATTAATTAAATAATTAAATAATTAAAACCTTGAAGGGTTTTAAATAATAATTAAATAAATAATAAAGAGAACCTCCATTGGTTTTAATAAAAACCATTTAACTTGGTTTTAATGAAAAACCCTTGCCAATGGAATCTCTCCGGATTCTCTTGGAATCTTCCACCTTTGAAGCCAACACATCCTCTTAACATTAATGCCATTTCCTTTTGACATCAATGACAACTCATAGACAAGAAGCTAGGATCTCAAACCCAAAATTGCCAACAATCTCCCCCTTTGTCATTGATGGCAAACCATGCTTCTCAACAACACAGAAACTCAACATAAACAGCTCCCCCTGTCTTGAGGCTCTCCCCCTTACTCAAATCTCTCCCCCTTTGTCATCAATGGCAAAGGGTCACCTTTGGGGCTCGGGACTAAGAATGAGCCTCTTAGCTTAGTCCCTCCCCCACCTCCCGATGAGGTGATTAATTCTTGGGTGGGAGTAAAACTCCCATTAGGCACTGATCATCATCAGCGTCTATAACTTCCTTGTCGGGCCTTCTCTTGTACTCTTTGTCCATATTCCTGTTCTTAACCATGCCTTGATCCTTGGACCTGTTCATACCACTGTTTCTGTTCCTGTACCTTGGAAGTTCAGCTCTACACTGTCTAGCTATGTGACCTTCATTGTTGCACTTATAACAAGTAACAATGTTATTTCTTTGAGGCATACCTATTCTTTGAATCCACCTGTTCTGACTAACCCTGTTCTGGCCAAACCTGTTCTGACCAAACCTGTTCCTGTTATTTGCCTTGCAATGAACTGCCTTGTGCCCAAACTGTTGACAAGAGTAGCAATACCCTTGAAAGTAACTAGCACTTCTAAAACTGTCATTTACCTCCTTCACTTGAGCCATGCAATGTGAAGCCATGTGACCAAACCTGTGACAAGCAAAACATCTGCCTTGAAACTTTCCTTTAATTGACCTCTTAGGTTCTGAAAACTTCTTCTTCTCATTCTGAATTCTGTTTTCTGTTCCTGTGCATCTATCATTCAAGAACTCATGATCTGAAATACTTTCCTCATCAGAACTCTCTTCCTTTTGGAGTCTCTTACTAGACTCTCCAACTTGTTCCTTGTGTGGCTTAACAAAACCAAGGCCTGTTTTATCTGTTGTCTTTCTTTGACCTTTGATGAGAGACTTAACCTTTTTGGAGCTATCTTGAAATCAATAAAGCTTATCCTTGTACTCTTTAGTTTCCTCTTTCAAAGAAGCCATTTTCTGTTCTAACTCACTATACTCAAGAACCTTAGACTCTAACTCATCCTTGAGTTCTTGTGTCTTAGCTATAGAGAAGTCAAGACTTTCTATAAGATCATCTCTCTCCATACAACATTCATCTAACTTATCCTTGAGTCTAGCATTCTTCTTTCTTTCCTTTTTCAAAGCACTAAGAGCACTAATAAGTTCACTTTCAAGATCCTTTATTTGATTGCTTTTTGAATCATCAAAGCCTTTTTCAGATTTCTTATCACTAGAGGTGCTACCCTTTTCAAAAACCATACATGCATCTTCCTTATAGTTTTCTGAAGCATCCTCATACATACTAGAAACCAAATCATTATTTGTGCAATCATCCTCAAGGTGACCAAAATTTCCACATCTAAGACATTTCATGATAATGAATCTATGTTTCGGTTCTTCCTCTTTTTCTGATATGAACAACATCTCATTTTCATTATCACTTGAAGAACTTTCACTATCACTACTAGAACACTTACTTGCTTTGTCTAGGTAGAAACTCTTCTTGTGCTTGTGAGAATACCTCTTTCCTTGATTGTTGTGCTCATCTTTGTTTTTCCTGTGATGCTTGTGCTTTTCAGAATCCTTGCTCTTAGAATCCTGTTTATCTTCATCACTTTCATTCTTGGGAACAGTACAATCAGTAGCATAATGACCAAACTTTCCACAATTGAAACATCTTATATTTTTCATACTTTTGTGCTTTCTAGAGAACTTGCCTTTCTTGCTGTAATATGCCTCTTCATCACTAGAAGACTCATCACTATCTTGAAGTTGTTTACCTTTGGAATTCTTGGTAGCCTTGAAAGTTGCCTCTTTCTTGACATCAACCTTCACTTGAGTTCTCAACTCAAATGCTGCAAGTATACTATGGAGCTCATCCTTTTTCAACTTATCCAAATCTTTAGCTTCCTCAATAGCAGAAATATTTTCACTAAATCTATTAGGAAGAGATCTTAAAATCTTATCACAAACATCATTTTCAGCAAGCTCAAGACCTAAGTCTTTCATGGAGTTAACAACCTCATCCATACGAAGCATGTAGTCACTAATATTTTCATCATCATTCATCTTGAGTTGTTCAAACATACCTTTGAAGTGTCTCAACTTGGCCTTTCTGACATTTGTATCACCTGTATGAACCACCTTCAACTGTTTCCACATTTCACTAGTTGTCTTGCAGTGAATCACTTTGGTGAGATCTGCTTTCTGTAAGCCTTTCAAGATTGCATTCATTGCTTTTGAATTGTTGTGATGTAGGAGCCTTTCTTCTTTAGTATTAGGACCATGTACAGGAATAGTGTACTCATCTTCAATTACTTCCCATACCTCATTACCAAGTGCCATTAGATGAACCTTCATCCTTGCACTCCAAAGACCAAAATCTGACCCATCAAGAATAGGTGCTGCATTGCCACTTGAATAATCCATTGTGTTCTTTACTAGCTTTTCCTTCAAGCTGTTAAACTTTTCGAAGGCACCCGCTCCGATACCAATTGAAGAACACAAGCTTATACTGAGAGGGGGGTGAACAGTATAAGACCTCTTTTTACTTTTTCCTTTATACTTCAAAATAGTAAAGCAATATACCCAAAGCAATATCAAAGCAATGCACAATATCATCCACAAAGTGACACCAATTTTAACGTGGTTCACCCAGAATGGTTGGGCTACGTCCACAAAACTTTTCTCTAAAAGTTATCTCAAAGTTCTTTGGGAATCCTTCCCAATTACAATGTTTATGAGCCTCGGCCCAAAGGAGATACCTTCCCCCAATCAAAATTTATGAGCCTCTGCTCAAAGGAGATACCTTCCCCTCTCGCTCTGGAAATGATCCCTCGAAGATCAACTGCCTCTACCTCTTGCCAAAGCACGTGGAACTCCTTTCCACCGAAGACCTCCTATCCTCAATGCTTAGCCTAAGAGACCTCTGCCTTCTATGATCACGTCCACAGTAGCTCAACAACCTGTACCAAACATAGTCAGTCGGTCTAGTACAAGTCTTCCTCTATCTGTCAGATCTGTCCAACTCTTGAACAAATCAATCCTCTGCATACAAGCCTTCTCAAAGACTTGCCAACTATCCTCAGGTTCTTCTCATAGAACCAATGCACCTCTGTCCTCAAGTTCTCTGATAGAACTATCAAACTCAGCTCACAAGTCCTCTGCTAGGACCTGTCCAAATCTGCTCACAAGTCCCCACCAACCTATCCAAAAACTCAAAGTCCCCATAACCTGTCCAAAACTCACAAGCTCACCAAGAAAAACTTTCTTAGTAGGAAATCACAAAGTGAATTGTTAGAGACCCAATGTGATTTGTCAAACTCATAGAAGCATAAAGAGAATTGTTAGAGACTCAATATGTTCTATACTCAAATCCCAATCTCAAAACTCAACTCAAATCAACTCAGCTCAATCTCAATCTCAAATCTAAAAACTCAACTCAATATCTGAAATGGATAGGATAGAATGTTTTCTTTCAAGAACATGAAACCCCAACAATTGCCAACTATGCAAAGAATCACATAACAATGATACTCATGTTCTTTTCACCATCAATTAGGGTTTCAACAACAATGCTCATCAAACAAAGTTTAGTCAACCAACACCATTCAACTCAACATCAACCTTGAAGCATTCAACCAATCATCACAAGAAAAGGAAACAAGTAGAAATCCTTTTCCCTCCAAAGATATTTGAACAAAACAGCCACCAATACAATATCACCAAATGCAAAGAATAACTTGCTCAAATCAACTCAATGGAGTAAGCCCAATATCATGAATCAAGTAAAGCAATAACTTGATCAAACAACCTCTATGGAAGCAACTCAACCATCAAACTCAAAACAGCCAACCAAGGGTTCCACCAACTCAATGCAAGTAGCTAGACTCACAAATATAAACCCTAGTGCACAAAGCTTCCACTATCTCAAACCAAAAATTATGCATTCACCAAAACTCTCCTTAAGGATAACAATGCATAAGTAGTCTTCAACAAACCAGAAAATAGGATTTACACCCAACCAAAGGAAACCTAGTTGAAAACCTTTTCACTCCAACCTTATTTCAGAAAAACATACACCAATCATACTCATAAGAAAAATGTGCCCATACCCTTTTTGAAGATGAATAAGCCCTTGAAAATCTACCACAATTAATAATTTTGATCTTCCCTAAAAATTATTAACCCAACATTGGCATGTCAAAATAACTCAACCACCATGGCAATTATTTCCCCTTTAATTTTCAATCCGACTATAGCAAAAATATTAAGCTTGCATTCCTTATACCTCCCAAAGCTAACTTTATAAAACCTTAGCAAGCAAAATATTAAAATTTAATTGCCACTCTTTCTGCAAAAATTGGAGCGCATACCTTTGGTAAATATCCCACGAATTTCGGAGTGCATACACTACCCTCAAAAGGGTCTTCGGTGATTCGAACCGCCGATCACCATGCTACTAAGTCCTTTGACCATGCCGCGTGGGCTAGGAGAGCCCACGTGAGGGAGAAGGGAATTCTCCATTCTTATCACCGCGTGCGCCTCCTCCTTGGCGCCAAGACCAACCCGTCACACCTTTGACCACGCAACGCTTGTCTTCCTCCTTCGCTGGTGCAGGGGCTTCGATGTCGAAATCGAAATGCTCAGGGATTAATGTCGAACTCTTGGCCAAACATAAATGAATTCATTTGCCTCATTTTATATGCACTTTGATGCATTTCCAAACACGTCGGCTGAATTCGAAAAGTAATTTCGAATTTAATCGAAATTGCTTTCTAAAGGGTTTAAAAACCCTTAAGATAAATTAAAAATAATTTCTCCCTTAATTAATTAATTAATTAAATAATTAAAACCTTGAAGGGTTTTAAATAATAATTAAATAAATAATAAAGAGAACCTCCATTGGTTTTAATAAAAACCATTTAACTTGGTTTTAATGAAAAACCCTTGCCAATGGAATCTCTCCGGATTCTCTTGGAATCTTCCACCTTTGAAGCCAACACATCCTCTTAACATTAATGCCATTTCCTTTTGACATCAATGACAACTCATAGACAAGAAGCTAGGATCTCAAACCCAAAATTGCCAACAATCTCCCCCTTTGTCATTGATGGCAAACCATGCTTCTCAACAACATAGAAACTCAACATAAATAGCTCCCCCTGTCTTGAGGCTCTCCCCCTTACTCAAATCTCTCCCCCTTTGTCATCAATGGCAAAGGGTCACCTTTGGGGCTCGGGACTAAGAATGAGCCTCTTAGCTTAGTCCCTCCCCCACCTCTTGATGAGGTGATTAATTCTTGGGTGGGAGTAAAACTCCCATTAGGCACTGATCATCATCAGCGTCTATAACTTCCTTGTCGGGCCTTCTCTTGTACTCTTTGTCCATATTCTTGTTCCTGTTCCTATCACTGTTCCTGTTCTTAACCATGCCTTGATCCTTGGACCTGTTCATACCACTGTTTCTATTCCTGTACCTTGGAAGTTCAGCTCTACACTGTCTAGCTATGTGACCTTCATTGTTGCACTTATAACAAGTAACAATGTTATTTCTTTGAGGCATACCTGTTCTTTGAATCCACCTGTTCTGACTAACCCTATTCTGGCCAAACCTATTCTGGCCAAACCTGTTCTGACCAAACCTGTTCCTGTTATTTGCCTTGCAATGAACTACCTTGTGCCCAAACTGTTGACAAGAGTAGCAATACCCTTGAAAGTAACTAGCACTTCTAAAACTGTCATTTACCTCCTTCACTTGAGCCATGCAATGTGAAGCCATGTGACCAAACCTGTGACAAGCAAAACATCTGCCTTGAAACTTTCCTTTAATTGACCTCTTAGGTTCTGAAAACTTCTTCTTCTCATTCTGAATTCTGTTTTCTGTTCCTGTGCATCTATCATTCAAGAACTCATGATCTGAAATACTTTCCTCATCAGAACTCTCTTCCTTTTGGAGTCTCTTACTAGACTCTCCAACTTGTTCCTTGTGTGGCTTAACAAAACCAAGGCCTGTTTTATCTGTTGTCTTTCTTTGACCTTTGATGAGAGACTTAACCTTTTTGGAGCTATCTTGAAATCTGTAAAGCTTATCCTTGTACTCTTTAGTTTCCTCTTTCAAAGAAGCCATTTTCTGTTCTAACTCACTATACTCAAGAACCTTAGACTCTAACTCATCCTTGAGTTCTTGTGTCTTAGCTATAGAGAAGTCAAGACTTTCTATAAGATCATCTCTCTCCATACAACATTCATCTAACTTATCCTTGAGTCTAGCATTCTTCTTTCTTTCCTTTTTCAAAGCACTAAGAGCACTAATAAGTTCACTTTCAAGATCCTTTATTTGATTGCTTTTTGAATCATCAAAGCCTTTTTCAGATTTCTTATCACTAGAGGTGCTACCCTTTTCAAAAACCATACATGCATCTTCCTTATAGTTTTTTGAAGCATCCTCATACATACTAGAAACCAAATCATTATTTGTGCAATCATCCTCAAGGTGACCAAAATTTCCACATCTAAGACATTTCATGATAATGAATCTATGTTTCGGTTCTTCCTCTTTTTCTGATATGAACAACATCTCATTTTCATTATCACTTGAAGAACTTTCACTATCACTACTAGAACACTTACTTGCTTTGTCTAGGTAGAAACTCTTCTTGTGCTTGTGAGAATACCTCTTTCCTTGATTGTTGTGCTCATCTTTGTTTTTCCTGTGATGCTTGTGCTTTTCAGAATCCTTGCTCTTAGAATCCTGTTTATCTTCATCACTTTCATTCTTGGGAACAGTACAGTCAGTAGCATAATGACCAAACTTTCCACAATTGAAACATCTTATATTTTTCATACTTTTGTGCTTTCTAGAGAACTTGCCTTTCTTGCTGTAATATGCCTCTTCATCACTAGAAGACTCATCACTATCTTGAAGTTGTTTACCTTTGGAATTCTTGGTAGCCTTGAAAGTCGCCTCTTTCTTGACATCAACCTTCACTTGAGTTCTCAACTCAAATGCTGCAAGTATACTATGGAGCTCATCCTTTTTCAACTTATCCAAATCTTTAGCTTCCTCAATAGCAGAAATATTTTCACTAAATCTATTAGGAAGAGATCTTAAAATCTTATCACAAACATCATTTTCAGCAAGCTCAAGACCTAAGTCTTTCATGGAGTTAACAACCTCATCCATACGAAGCATGTAGTCACTAATATTTTCATCATCATTCATCTTGAGTTGTTCAAACATACCTTTGAAGTGTCTCAACTTGGCCTTTCTGACATTTGTATCACCTGTATGAACCACCTTCAATCGTTTCCACATTTCACTAGTTGTCTTGCAGTGAATCACTTTGGTGAGATCTGCTTTCTGTAAGCCTTTCAAGATTGCATTCATTGCTTTTGAATTGTTGTGATGTAGGAGCCTTTCTTCTTTAGTATTTGGACCATGTACAAGAATAGTGTACTCATCTTCAATTACTTCCCATACCTCATTACCAAGTGCCATTAGATGAACCTTCATCCTTGCACTCCAAAGACCAAAATCTGACCCATCAAGAATAGGTGTTGCATTGCCACTTGAATAATCCATTGTGTTCTTTACTAGCTTTTCCTTCAAGCTGTTAAACTTTTCGAAGGCACCCGCTCCGATACCAATTGAAGAACACAAGCTTATACTTGAGAGGGGGGTGAACAGTATAAGACCTCTTTTTACTTTTTCCTTTATACTTCAAAATAGTAAAGCAATATACCCAAAGCAATATCAAAGCAATGCACAATATCATCCACAAAGTGACACCAATTTTAACGTGGTTCACCCAGAATGGTTGGGCTACGTCCACAAAACTTTTCTCTAAAAGTTATCTCAAAGTTCTTTGGGAATCCTTCCCAATTACAATGTTTATGAGCCTCGGCCCAAAGGAGATACCTTCCCCTCTACTCTGGAAATGATCCCTCAGAAGATCAACTGCCTCTACCTCTTGCCAACACGTGGAACTCCTTTCCACCGAAGACCTCCTATCCTCAATGCTTAGCCTAAGAGACCTCTGCCTTCTATGATCACGTCCACAACAGCTCAGCAACTCTGTACCAAACATAGTCAATCGGTCTAGTACAAGTCTTCCTCTGTCTCGTCAGATCTGTCCAACTCTTGAACAAATCAATCCTCTACATACAAGCCTTCTCAAAGACTTGCCAACTATCCTCGAGTTCTTCTCATAGAACCAATGCACCTCTATCCTCAAGTTCTCTGATAGAACTATCAAACTCAGCTCACAAGTCCTCTGCTAGGACCTGTCCAAATCTGCTCACAAGTCCCAAAAAAATGCTCACAAGTCCCCACCGGAACCTGTCCAAAAATTGCTCGCAAGTCCCCACTGGAACCTGTCCAAAAACTGCTCACAAGCAAGCTCACCAAGAAAAACTTTCTTAGTAGGAAATCACAAAGTGAATTGTTAGAGACCCAATGTGATTTGTCAAACTCATAGAAGCATAAAGAGAATTGTTAGAGACTCAATATGTTCTATACTCAAATCCCAATCTCAAAACTCAACTCAAATCAACTCAGCTCAATCTCAATCTCAAATCTGAAAACTCAACTCAATATCTGAAATGGATAGGATAGAATGTTTTCTTTCAAGAACATGAAACCCCAACAATTGCCAACTATGCAAAGAATCACATAACAATGATACTCATGTTCTTTTCACCATCAATTAGGGTTTCAACAACAATGCTCATCAAACAAGGTTTAGTCAACCAACACCATTCAACATCAACCTTGAAGCATTCAACCAATCATCACAAGAAAAAGGAAACAAGTAGAAATCCTTTTCCCTCCAAAGATATTTGAACAAAACAGCCACCAATACAATATCACCAAATGCAAAGAATAACTTGCTCAAATCAACTCAATGGAGTAAGCCCAATATTATGAATCAAGTAAAGCAATAACTTGATCAAACAACCTCTTTGGAAGCAACTCAACCATCAAACTCAAAACAGCCAACCAAGGGTTCCACCAACTCAATGCAAGTAGCTAGACTCACAAATATAAACCCTAGTGCACAAAGCTTCCACTATCTCAAACCAGAAATTATGCATTCACCAAAAACTCTCCTTAAGGATAACAATGCATAAGTAGTCTTCAACAAACCAGAAAATAGGATTTACACCCAACCAAAGGAAACCTAGTTGAAAACCTTTTCACTCCAACCTTATTTCAGAAAAACATACACCAATCATACTCATAAGAAAAATGTGCCCATACCCTTTTTGAAGATGAATAAGCCCTTGAAAATCTACCACAATTAATAATTTTGATCTTCCCTAAAAATTATTAACCCAACATTGGCATGTCAAAATAACTCAACCACCATGGCAATTATTTCCCCTTTAATTTTCAATCCGACTATAGCAAAAATATTAAGCTTGCATTCCTTATACCTCCCAAAGCTAACTTTATAAAACCTTAGCAAGCAAAATATTAAAATTTAATTGCCACTCTTTCTGCAAAAAATTGGAGCGCATACCTTTGGTAAATATCCCGCGAATTTTGGAGTGCATACACTACCCTCAAAAGGGTCTTCGGTGATTCGAACCGCCGACCACCATGCTACTAAGTCCTTTGGCCACGCCGCATGGGCTAGGAGAGCCCACGTGAGGGAGAAGGGAATTCTCCGTTCTTATCACCGCGTGCGCCTCCTCCTTGGCGCCAAGACCAACCCGTCACACCTTTGACCACGCAACGCTTGTCTTCCTCCTTCGCTGGCGCAGGGGCTTCGATGTCGAAATCGAAATGCTCAGGGATTAATGTCGAACTCTTGGCCAAACATAAATGAATTCATTTGCCTCATTTTATATGCACTTTGATGCATTTCCAAACACGTCGGCTGAATTCGAAAAGTAATTTCGAATTTAATCGAAATTGCTTTCTAAAGGGTTTAAAAACCCTTAAGATAAATTAAAAATAATTTCTCCCTTAATTAATTAAATAATTAAAACCTTGAAGGGTTTTAAATAATAATTAAATAAATAATAAAGAGAACCTCCATTGGTTTTAATAAAAACCATTTTAACTTGGTTTTAATGAAAAACCCTTGCCAATGGAATCTCTCCGGATTCTCTTGGAATCTTCCACCTTTGAAGCCAACACATCCTCTTAACATTAATGCCATTTCCTTTTGACATCAATGACAACTCATAGACAAGAAGCTAGGATCTCAAACCCAAAATTGCCAACAAGTTCTTGGTGAGCTTGCTAGAGCATATTTGGACAAGTTCTTAGTGAGCTTGTTGGAGCAGATTTGAGCAAGTTTTGTGTGAGCTTGTTGAGCAGTTTTGGAAAAGTTCTATGTGAGCTTGTTATGTAGATTTGGACAAGTTATGTGTGAGCTTGTTATTGCCTAGCTTTGAGAAGATCAAAGAAATTTGGACAAGTTCTGTGTGAGCTTGTTGAGCAGTTTTGGACAAGTTTTGTGTGAGCTTGTTATGCAAATTTGGATAAGTTCTATGAGCTTATTATTGCCTAGCTTTGAGCAGATCAAAGAAGTAATTGTATTGGATAAGGATCCTTATTTCTATGTGAAATTTTATAAGGATATTATCTTGTGGAGTACCCCACATTGGGGGAACCACGTTAAATCTTGTGTCTCAATTGTGTGTGGTGACTTGTGCTCTTGCTTACTATTGCTATCTAAGTTATTAATGCACACTACTATATTTGGTTATTGCAATTAAGGACATTAATTGATATTTGTTTGAAAAGAAAGTAAAAAGTGGTCTTATATTGTTCACCCCCCCTCTCAGTATAAGCTTGTGTTCTTCAGATATAGTAGCTCAATATTTGATGACTATCTTGGTAGACTATTACTAACACTTTACTTGTTTGTTATGATTCTTTTCTATATTAGAAAACTATTATTGATGTTGGTAGATTTTGTCTTGACTATTACTAACTTTGAATGCATTCATACCTGACTGTTATGAACTACTCTTGACAAAACTTGTCTTGACTATTATTTTCACAACCAATTCTTTCATACGTTTCATGAAGTTGATTCTAGAATAGTGTAGTATTCTTAGTATGCTCAATTTCTATGGTAGAATTTTTGGTTTCAGGTTCAAAATTCAACAAAAGTAAGGTAGTCTAGGCCATAAATTATGTACTATCCATAGTCCTTTTTTATATCACAGTGATGAATGATAGTGTGTAGACCAATATTTTAGGCCACTACTCAAATGAGGATTCCATCGTACCCTTGAGCACATTACCTGCCTCTCTAATAGTATGGAAGGATGATCTTCTTAAATGTAGTGTTCAAGGCACCATGAAAAATACACGATCAAAAATATTCCTAGGGCTAAAGGTTTATCCTAGTTCTAGGGGGTCTTGTGATATACCCAAAAATATATGGAATCTCAAATTCATATACAAGTGTTGTATGAGGGATGTGTATTGGAACTTGATCACCCCTCACTTCACTAGATGCTTTATGGGCAATCTAGCTTAGCCAATAACAACATCTTCTCTATGATATTGTAACCCAAAGATGCCAACCTGAGAGAGATACATTTTTTCAAGTAATGTTCACAAAATGTATTCCCAATATATTTTTATTTAGCATTATCAAGGCTTTACCATATTTGAGTTCAATGTCACTACAGACGATACTTAATGGACAAGAGTGTCCAACATCCCATAGTTTCTAGGGTTCACCTTGCTAAACCTCAATGTTTAGAAGCACACCAAAGTGGCCCCCCTACCTTTCATATACCCTCCACGGTATAGGACAATGTGACCACAATGTAGAGATTATTATTTAAATCCCATAACACTTAAATTGGGATGCATATTCCCTAACATTACCTTAAGTCCATTTAGGTAGATTAATTTAGTGTAATCCTTGGTGCTTAGTTGCCACACCTCCATGGCCTAACTTAGGTCATTACCACTCATTTGGAAATGAACATGATCACCTGAACCTCCATGTTCAAGGTACCACCACTGTTGTCTTGTGAATGATCTCTACAACTTCCTAGTTGTGGAACACTTGATTCTAAATGTTCTAGATGCATTAATTCACAAGAATTTGGCTATTGCATCAATGTAACTCCTTCCAAATATTCAAGTTCTTAACTATTGCATCCTCTCAACTCCTTATAGGACTTACATCTACCTATTCATTACATCAACACAAATCCTCCTAGGATTGGGATATTGTATTTGACTCAGGTCCTATAGGAAGTTCAAGATCCAACCCAAGAACTCTTCCCTAATTTGAGATAGTATTAAAGAAATATAAAACAACTCTCTCTAGATATAAATGCTTCAATTGAAAACAACATGCCTAAACTATAACACAATATTAAATATTAACTGAAATAGTATATCCTAAAATTAGCATAAGCTTCAACATAGTGTTAAATTGATCAAAGTGCTAAAGTAAAGCTATATAAAAGAAGCATTCCTCTAGAAAATGATGTAGGAGCCTATCTTCTAGAGGGCATAACTTTTGATTCAACCGTTGGATCGGTTTGAAATTTTATGGGGATTTGGATAACGAGGTGGACAATGTCATGGTAAGATTTCTGTAGAAGCCTTGAAGATTTTTTAGTGTGTTATTAGGCCCTAATTATTTCATCTAGTACCCCAAAAATGGGATCTAGTGGGTTTTTTTTTTTAACTGGGAAGGGATCATATTTGGGATAACTTCTTATTTAGGCATGTGTAGGTGTTGAGATTTTCTAGGAGGCTTAATATGGGAAAACCAATAATGTGTATTAATTTAGAGGGTTATCCAAGATTTTTTTTATCGACACTAAAAGATGAAATAACCAAGAAAAAATAAAAAATAAAATAAAATAAAATATTGTAATTTCTTATCTTTAGGGCTTTAATATTTTGGGTTTGTTTTAGGGTTTCTTTTTGGATTTATATATTCCCTTGGTATCACATTGTAAAAGAGGGTGAAGTCCAAGAAAGAGAGAACAAAGCATTTATTGGTTTATTTCCATCTATTGTGGTTTTTATGTGATGGGAATATTTTGCTTTTTCTTTTCATCATAGTTTTATGTGATTGGAGGTTCTTGTTCTGACCTCTTGCAATTGGATTTACATTAGAAAAAAATCAATTATTCACAATGCTATCATCATCATTGAATGATTACATAAACATTTCCATCATTAAATAGATCACAAGATGACATTTATTATTTTCCAAAAGGGAACATTTTTCAAGACAGATATTGCAATCCAAATCATCCATTGTTTATGCTTCAACAATCAAGCATTCTCCATCTTACAAAAACTACCATGTTCTTAAATAAATTTGAAAGTTTCATCTAAGTAACACAAAGCAAACTCTCATTTACATAATAACTTTTCAAACCAAAGAACATTAGAGTCATTCCACCTAAGTGATTTCTACACCTTCTTTATCATCTTCATGAATGGAATATCTTCCAACTTGGGAAACACTTAGGGATCAAGAAAACTCTTTATGCAATGCAAATTAACATGCTCTAATTATGATGCAAGCAACCATGCATACAAACATTGATAAGAAAACAAGGAGAGAATCCCATACTTCTCTCTATAATGGCCCCTTTACCTACTCAAGTCTCAAGAGTCCATTATAATTTTAAACCAATATTTAACATTCTTTTGAAATAAGATGCAAGCAAATAAACTATAGCAATAAGGAGAGAATCCCATACTTCTCTCTATAATGGCCCCCTTACCTACTCAAGTCTCAAGAGTCCATTATAATTATTTATCCATTCCCAAGCTCAAACCTCAAGCAACCATGCATTTCAACAATCAATGGTTCCCTTACCTACTCAAGTCTCAAAAAACCATTATATTTCAAAGCTTAATCCGCAAGCAACCATTCAATATGCATTTCAACAATAAACGCACCATAAAAGCATTTACATGCAAATACCATGGAAGAATCTCATATCTCTTCCAATTAAGCCTCATCCATGCATTAAACCATTTTAAGCATACAATAACTATGCAAAGCAATTTCATGCAAAACTTTGGAAGAAACCCATACTTCTTCCAATTAAGCCTCATCAAGCATCAAGAAATTTCATACAATGAGAGAATCCCATACTTCTCTCGGTATGGTTTTCTTATCTACTCAAGCCCTTAGAAAATCCAATACTATTTCTTTTAAAGAACTTCAAACTAATTATTTCCATTGCATTTAAAATTGCAAGCTTCTTTTCAACAACTAAATTAAAAAAATCAAATTATTTCCAATGCAATATCATTGTAGGTAGCCAAATTAGAAATCAAATTATTTCCAATGTAATAACATTGCAGGTAACCAAATTAAAAATCCAATTGTTCTAATACAATAACATCAAATATCTTATAATTTTCAATGTAATTAAAAATTACAGGCAACAACCAACTATTCCTAATGCAATGCAACCAAATTTAATATCTTATAATTTCTAATGCAATTAAAAAATTATAGGCAACAAAAAATTATTCTTAATGCAATGCAGCCAAATTAAAGATCTTATAATTTCCAATACAATTACAAATTACAGAAAACAAACAATTATTCCAATGCATTGCAACCAAATTAAAGATCTTATAAATTCAAGTGCAATTAAAAATTGCAGACAACAAACAATAATCCCCAATGCAATACAACCAAAATAAATATCTTATAATTTCCAATGCAATTAATAATTATTACCAATGCAATGCAACCAAATTAAGATCTTATAATTTTCAATACAATTAAAAATTGCTAACAACAAACAATTATTTCCAATGCAATTAAAAATTGCAGGCAACAAACAATTATTTCCAATGCAATGCAACCAAATTAAAGATCTTATAATTTCCAATGCAATTAAAAATTGCACGCAACAAATAATTATTCCCAATTGAATGCATCTAAAATTAATGCAACCATTTTCATAAGCAATGCAACCATTGATCAAGCTTAACCTAAGTGCAACAATGAAATCATTAACACAGTAAATATAGCCATAAGCAATGCAACCATTTTCACAAGCAATACATTAGGAAACAAAAACAAACAAAACATCCAAATCCTCACTACATCAAGCTAGATAAGGATTCCAACAAGCATAAAACCAGAGGAAAAGTACCTCTACAACAACACTCCCAAGAAATCCTTCTCCAATATTTTTTCCTCCAGTCGATCTTCTTGTCCACACTATTCATCCCTAAAACTTGGTAGCCTAGAAAGATGTATAGATCTCCAAAGAAGATTCAATACAAAATTCTCACAAATCATAATATATAATCGTGGGCCTCTTCGAGGGGGAAACCTCCTTCAATACTTTGATTTCAATTATGCAAAAACATACATCCATTCCTATCCCTAGTATTTTTAAAGACTCTTCATAACCCTACCTAATGCTCAAGGTTAGCTTACATGTAAATTTCCACCTGAGCTAGAATCTTCTACCAAACAAATTAATTACATGTTATAATAGTCACATAAAATGATGCCACTTGTCTAGGCACCTCTAGTACCACAAATTATTACAAAATATTACATAATATGTTAGGATTCCCTATCCTAACTATTTATCACTTAACTAATCACTCATTTATGGTTTATTAATTCAATGGACCATTGTGTCCTTTCATAAATAACCTTTAGGATAGATATAAAATAGATGTAGAGTTGGTGTAGGAAATCATCCATCGAATAAAAGAATATATAAATATAATTTATCCATTGGAAGGATTTCCTCCAGTGCAAAAGTGATTCAATTCCAAAGGTGATTCAATATTTATTTTGCATATTCTAACATTAAATTCAAATATTTCATTGCATTACATAAGATAGGTTCTAGAAACCTATCATAATATCATTACAAAAATATTACAAAACATTATAATGAGCTCCCCTCTTTAAGAAAGGGGTTGTTACATAAAAGAGTTAGGAAGGATTCCTAACATGATTGCTCTTTTTATATACATACTTGCATAAATCAATTGGATGATTGCTACATGATTTGAGTGATATATCACTTGTTTATATTCATATGTTTTATATTTGCATAAAGAGTTGAGATGATTCATCATAACCCATGATGATCCTAGTGAAAGTTCTTGAGGTGGAGAGATAAAAAAAGGCAATAAATCAATTCTAATCTAAGATAAAATGAACATTAATGGAGCATGGATATCACCCAAAAATTATCCAAGAGTGTTTAATGATTAATATAAACCAATTTTGAATATCAAAAGATAAAATATCATTAATAAAAAACTCTAATATCAACAAACTATGTTGGTGGTCCAAACCAAAAAATATCCTTACTCGCTCTACTCTTCCTAAACCAGGACAAACAACGAATGGTAGAAATCTCTAGAGAACAAAATTACACAAACAACCAAGATCTTCTAACTCATAGACTGGTGGTAAACCTACTTGACTACAAAAGAATCCACCAAGCATGCAAGCCTCAATAGCCATGGACACACAAAACAATGTCCAAGAAGGAGATGCACATAGGAGGAACATTTAAAAGGAACTCTACAAACCCACAACCAACAACACTCACTCACACAATGAGGATAACCTAGTGACAACACAAAGGAAAATAACGTGAAAGCATCAAGGTAGCAAACAAACCAAGGTGCACTTGGAAATAAACTAAAAACCATGTACATATTGAACAAATAATCAAGCATATGCAATAATGAAAACCAAAGCATTTACATTAGAGTTGTCAACCTCAAATAGTGTCTAAACTTTCTCAAGATTATCTTCACTTCTCCAATGGGACATTGCGCTCCTCTTGATCCTTTGTCTTTCCATCGTTGATTTCCTTCATTTCCATCCTAGCCCAAAAACTAGTTGTTATCCTCCTTAAGAAGCATGATCTCCTTTAAGATATACTAGTGTTATCATCAACCAATTTTAAGAAGGCTCATTGCAAGCAAATTACTAGACCAAGGGTGTGAATTATGGGGGGAAAACAAATGCAATGCATCTACATGAAGAGTAATTTTCCTTGTTACCATGAGGTGTTTTATAAGTAAGCCATCATCATCATTTCCCAAGGTATATTTCATGGTAGGTGGTTCACCCATAGCCCCACCTAGGAGAAAGCACTTGATCCTGCATCCACAAATACATTAGCAGTACCATATTCCACATTTTTTAAAGAAAGCAATCATATTATTTAATAAACATGAAATAAACTATGCCATCACATAATCACATCAAAATATAGTTTATTTTCCACAAAATTTTGCCAAGGAGGGGTGTTACAAAGTCACCCAAATGATAAAAAAATCACCTAAAAACAAATTACTCATTTGGAAAACAAAGCACTCAAAGCAAGTTGCAGAATGAAGATATTTGGAATAACGAAATAAGAGTGAAGCTTTATAAATCATAGTTAGAACAAGTATTTTACATGCACATGTTCAAAGTATTTTCCTTGAGAACAAACTACTCAAGAAATAGGACGACTATGTAACTCTCACTGCCTATTCGTATGTTGGCAATTTTGGGTACCTTGAGTACATTGCCTTTGCCTAAGTTTAGTTGTTGTCATTGATGTCAAGGAGCTCTTGGTAGTTGTTGTCTTTGATGTCAAGGAGTTCTTGGAGCAATTTGTTTTTATGTCTAAGTATGTGTTTTGATGAAGGTTTCAGCTGGTCAGTAAGTCTCCAAGAAAATCAGAGTAGCCCAGTTGCAAAAGATCAAGAAAAAGATAAGTTAGAAAAAGTTTGCAGGCGGCTGGAAAAACTATCGCGATTTCGTGACATGTTTTAGGAGAGAGAAAGTTCAGGCAAAACTGTCACGATTTCGCGACAAGTTGAGTTGGCAGTGTTGAGTTGCAGAAAGTGTCACGATTTCGCGACAAGTTGAGTTGGCAGCGTTGAGTTGTAGGAAGTGTCGCGATTTCGTGACAAGTTGAGTTGGCAGTGTTGAGTTGCAGGAAGTGTCGCGATTTCGTGACAAGTTTCAATGAAGTTGTACGGATGCAGAAAGTGTCACGATTTCATGACAGGTTGAGTTGGCAGCTTGCAGTTGGCAAAAGCGTCATGATTTCGTGACAGGTTTCAAAGAAGTTGTACGGATGCAAAAAGTGTCACGATTTCATGATAGGTTGAGTTGGCAGCTTGCAGTTGGCAAAAGCGTCATGATTTTGTGACATGTTCCAGTTTCACGGGCATATGGCAAAAAAGTGCTTAAGGTAGCGAAAGCGTCGCGATTTCATGACATGTTCCAGTTTCGTGGGCATTTGGCAGAAAAGAGCTTAAGGCAGCGAAAGCGTCACGATTTTGTGACATGTTCCATTTTCACTGGTGCAAACCGAGAAAAGGCTTTGAAGTCTAAAGCGTCATGATTTCACGATAGAATTGTAGATGACGTTAGCAAGAGGCAAAGGTGTCACGATTTCACGATAGAAGCGGAGAAGAAGGCTTTGAAGTCTAAAGCATCGCGATTTCGCGATAGAAGTGAGATGACGTCAGCAAAAGGCAAAAGTGTCATGATTTCATGACAGAAGAGCAAAGGAAGCAGACAAAAGCAAAAGCGTCGCGATATCGCTACAGCAAGCTATAGAAGGTGTACGACAGGCAAAGGTGTCGCGATATCATGACATGTTGAAGTTTTGCACTAGAAGCAACAGGGAGATAGTGAAGCCGACAGAGTTAAATCTGGGCCGATGCAGCGCAGGGTTTTGCAGCTGACGTGATCAAAGGGTAAAATAGCCGACTAAGAACAAGGTTTCAACTTGAGATTGTGAGTATTAAAGGAGGGCTATTTGAGTAGTTTTGGGCATCGATCGAAGTGTGCGTTCGAAGAGTGGCGTTCATAGATTTAGTGCGACAGTGAGGTTCGATCATCAAAAAAGTAGAGTGCAAAGTTTGATTGCAGTATAAGAGTGCATTTCATCGAATCGTCTAAGTGTGGAAGACTGTGCTGCTATTCATGCGAAGACTGTGCTACTGTTTATGCGAAGACTATGCTACTGTTTATGCGAAGACTGTGCTACTGTATGCACGAAGAATGTGCTGCTGAGTTTTTCGTAGAAGAGTATAATTTGATCGAGTGTTGCTGTGTTTGCGCAGACTGTGAAAAGTTGGTTTCGACCAAGTAGGAACTATAACAAAAAAGAAAAGAGGAAGAGGACAGATTTGTGCTAGACCGAAGGACTATGTTTTGGTGCAAAAAAGAGGACCGACTTGCTTGTGACGAGAGTTGAGGATAGAGATCTCCAGCTAGAGCAGGGAAGACAGGTGTCTTCTATGGATAGAGTTCCACTTGCTAAGGGTAGAAGAGGTAGAGGTCTTCTAGAGGATCACCAGCCAAAGCTGAATTAGGGGAAGGTGTCTCCTTTGAGCTGTGGCTCATAAACATTGTAATCGGGAAGGATTCCCAGAGGACTTTGATACAACTTTTAGAAGAAAAGTTTTATCCGTGGAGTAGCCCACCTTGGGTGAACCACGTAAATTACTTGTGTCACTTTGTGGATTGCATTTTGTGCATTGTTTTATTGCTATTATTACTGCTATCTTTATTCTGCATGTTAGTGGTTTGAAAGCTGTATTGAAAGATAAAGTTAAAAGTGGTCTTATACTGTTCACCCCCCCTCTCAGTATAAGCTTGTGTTCTTCAATTGGTATCAGAGCAGGTTCCTTCGAAAAGGTTTTACAGCCGAAAGGAAGAACTGGTTAAGAACACAATGGATTTTTTAGGTGGCAATGCAGCACCTATTCTGGATGGATCAGATTTCGGTCTGTGGAGTGCAAGAATGAAAGTCTATCTTATGGCTCTTGGTAATGAGGTATGGGAAGTTATTGAAGATGGGTACACCATTCCTGTAAATGGTCCTTATACTAAAGAAGACAGGCTCCTACATCACAACAACTCAAAAGCCATGAATGCAATCCTGAAGGGTTTACAGAAGGCTGATCTTACCAAAGTTATTCATTGCAAGACAGCCAGTGAAATGTGGAAACAATTGCAGGTTGTTCATACTGGTGATGCAAATGTGCGAAAGGCCAAATTGAGACATTTTAAAGGTATGTTTGAACAACTCAAGATGAATGACGATGAAAATATTAGTGACTACATGCTTCGGATGGATGAGATTGTGAACTCCATGAAAGACTTAGGTCTTGAACTTGCTGAAAATGATGTGTGTGATAAGATTTTAAGATCTCTTCCTAATAGATTTAGTGAAAATATTTCTGCTATTGAGGAAGCCAAAGATTTAGATAAGTTGAAAAAGGATGAGCTCCATAGTATTCTTGCAGCTTTTGAGCTGAGAACTCAAGTGAATGTTGATATAAAGAAAGAGGCGGCTTTCAAAGCTACCAAGAAATCAAAAGGCAAACAGATTCAAGAAAGTGATGAGTCTTCTAGTGAGGAAGAAGCATATTACAGCAAGAAAGGCAAATTCTCTAGAAAGCACAAAAGCAAGAAAAATATAAGATGTTTCAACTGTGGAAAGTATGGTCATTATGCTACTGACTATATTGTTTCCAAAGATGAAAGTGATGAAGATATACAGGATGTTAAAAGCAAGGATTCCGAAAAGCACAGGTATTATAGAAAGAACAAAGATGATCACAACAATCAAGAAAAGAGGTATTCACACAAGAACAAGAAGAGCTTCTATTTGGACAAAGTAAGTAAGTGTTCTAGCAGTGATAGTGAAAGCTCTTCCAGTGATAATGAAAATGAGATGCTGTTCATTTCAGAAAAAGAGGAAGAACCGAAACATAAATTCACGGTCATGAAATGCTTTAGATGTGGAAATTTTGGGCACCTTGAGGATGATTGCACAAATAATGAATTGGTTGCTAGTATGTATGAGGATGCTTCAGAAAATGATAAGGAAGATGCATGTATGGTTTTTGAAAAGGGTAGCACATCTAGTAATAAGAAATCAGAAAAAGGTCTTGATAATTCAAAGTGCAATCAAATAGAGAATCTTGAATGTGAACTCAATAATGCTCTCGATGCTTTGGAAAAGGAAAGAAAGAAGAATGATAGACTCAAGGTTAAGTTAGATGAATGTTGTATGGAGAGAGACGATCTTATAGAAAGTCTTGACTTCTCTATAGCCAAAACACAAGAACTCAAGGATGAGTTAGAGTCTAAGATTCTTGAGTATAATGAGTTAGAGCAGAAAATGGTTTCTTTGAAAGAAGAAAATAAAGATTACAAGGATAAGCTCTACAGATTTTAGGATAGCTCCAAAAAGGTTAAGTCTCTCATCAAAAATCAAAGAAATCCAACAGATAAAATAGGTCTCGATTTTGTTGAGCCGCACAAGAAACAGGTTGGGGAATCTAGCAAGAGATTTCAAAAAGAAGAAAGTTCTGATGAAGAAAGTACTTCAGATCATGAGTCTGTGAGTGATAAATGTGCAGGAATAGAAAATAGATTTTTGAATGTGAAACAGAAGTTCTTGGGACCCAAGAGATCGATTAAAAGAATATTTCATGATAGATGTTTTGCGTGTTACAGGTTTGGACACATGGCTGCACATTGTATGTCTCAAATCAAGAAGGGTAACAATAACTTCAGAAGTCGTAATTTATTTCAAGGGTATTGCTACTCTTGTAATCAGTTCGAGCACAAGGCAATTTTTTGCAATGCAAATAACAGGAACTGGGTTAGTCAGAACAGGCGGATTCAAAGTACAGCTATGCCTGAAAGAAATAATGTTGCAGTTTGTTACAAGTGTAACAACACAGGTCACACAGCCAGACAGTGCAGAGCTGATCTTCCAAGGTACAGGAATAGGAACAATGGTATAAACAGGTCCAAGGATCAAAGTGTGGACAAGAAAAATAATGAGAACAAGAACAGGAAAAGTGCCAAGAACAGAAACATTAACAAAGAGCTCAAGAAAAGGCCCGACAAAGAAATTGTAGACACTGATGATGATGAGTGTCTAATGGGAGTTTCACTCCCAACCCTATTTTAATTCACCTCAATAGGAGGTGGGGGAGGGACTAAGCTAAGAGGCTCATTCTTAGTCCCAAGCCCCATAGGTGACCCTTTGCCATTGATGACAAAGGGGGAGAGATTTGAGTAAGGGGGAGAGATATGAGTAAGGGGGAGAGCTTCAAGTGAAGAGGAAAGCTTCAAGTCAGGGGGAGCAAAACTTCAAAGAGATTGATTTCAGTTTTGGCTCTTTAAGATGTGTTTTTAGTAAAGGGTTGCCATCAATGACAAAGGGGGAGATTGTTGGCAATTTTGGGTACCTTGAGTACATTGCCTTTGCCTAAGTTTAGTTGTTGTCATTGATGTCAAGGAGCTCTTGGTAATTGTTGTCTTTGATGTCAAGGAGTTCTTGGAGCAATTTGTTTTTATGTCTAAGTATGTGTTTTGATGAAGGTTTCAGTTGGTCAGTAAGTCTCCAAGAAAATCAGAGTAGCCCAATTGCAAAAGATCAAGAAAAAGATAAGTTAGAAAAAGTTTGCAGGCGGCTGGAAAAACTGTCATGATTTCGTGACATGTTTTAGGAGAGAGAAAGTTCAGGCAAAACTGTCACGATTTCATGACAAGTTGAGTTGGCAATGTTGAGTTGCAGAAAGTGTCACGATTTCACGACAAGTTGAGTTGGCAGTGTTGAGTTGCAGGAAGTGTCACGATTTCACGACAAGTTGAGTTGGCAGTGTTGAGTTGCAGGAAGTGTCACGATTTCATGACAAGTTTCAATGAAGTTGTACGGATGCAGAAAGTGTCACGATTTCACGACAGGTTGAGTTGGCAGCTTGCAGTTGGCAAAAGCGTCATGATTTCATGACAGGTTTCAAAGAAGTTGTACGGATGCAAAAAGTGTCACGATTTCACGATAGGTTGAGTTGGCAGCTTGCAGTTGGCAAAAGCGTCGCGATTTCGTGACATGTTCCTAGTTTCACGGGCATATGGCAAGAAAAGTGCTTAAGGCAGAAAGCGTCGCGATTTTGTGACATGTTCCATTTCATGAGCATTTGGGAGAAAGAGCTTAAGGCAGTGAAAGCGTCGCGATTTTGTGACATGTTCCATTTTCGCTGGTGCAAACCGAGAAAAGGCTTTGAAGTCTAAAGCGTCGTGATTTCATGACAGAATTGTAGATGACGTCAGCAAGAGGCAAAGGTGTCGCGATTTCATGACAGAAGCAGAGAAGAAGGCTTTGAAGTCTAAAGCGTCATGATTTCGCGACAGAAGTGAGATGACGTCAGCAAAAGGCAAAAGTGTCACGATTTCGCGATAGAAGAGCAAAGGAAGCAGACAAAAGCAAAAGCGTCGTGATATCGCTACAGCAAGCTATAGAAGGTGTACGACAGGCAAAGGTGTCGTGATATCGTGACATGTTGAAGTTTCACGCCAGAAGCAACAGGGAGATAGTGAAGCCGACAGAGTTAAATCTGGGCCGATGCAGTGCAGGGTTTTGCAGCCGACGTGATCAAAGGGTAAAACAGTCGACTAAGAACAAGGTTTCAACTTGAGATTGTGAGTATTAAAGGAGGGTTGTTTGAGTAGTTTTGGGCATCGATCGAAGTGTGCGTTCGAAGAGTGGCATTCATAGATTTAGTGCGACAGTGAGGTTCGATCATCAAAAAAGCAGAGTGCGAAGTTTGATTGCAGTATAAGAGTGCATTTCGTCGAATCGTCTAAGTGTGGAAGACTGTGTTGTTGTTCATGCGAAGACTGTGCTACTATTCATGCGAAGACTGTGCTGTTGTTTATGCAAAGACTGTGCTGTTGTATGCGCGAAGAATGTGCTGCTGAGTTTTTCATAGAAGAGTATAATTTGATCGAGTGCTGCTGTGTTTGCGTAGACTATGAAAAGTTGGTTTCGACCAAGTAGGAACTATAACAGAAAAGAAAAGAGGAAGAGGACAGATTTGTGCCAGACCGAAGGACTGTGTTTTGGTGCAAAAAAGAGGACCAACTTGCTGTGATAGAGTTGAGGACAGAGATCTCCAGCCAGAGCAGGGAAGACAGGTGTCTTCTATGGATAGAGTTCCACTTGCTAAGGGCAGAAGAGGTAGAGGTCTTCTAGAGGATCACCAGCCAAAGCTGAATTAGGGGAAGGTGTCTCCTTTGAGCTGTGGCTCATAAACATTGTAATCGGGAAGGATTCCTAGAGGACTTTGATACAACTTTTAGAAGAAAAGTTTTATCCGTGGAGTAGCCCACCTTGGGTGAACCACGTAAATTCTTGTGTCACTTTGTGGATTGCATTTTGTGCATTGTTTTACTGCTATTATTATTGCTATCTTTATTCTGCATGTTAGTGGTTTGAAAGTTGTATTGAAAGATAAAGTTAAAAGTGGTCTTATACTGTTCACCCCCCCTCTCAGTATAAGCTTGTGTTCTTCATTGTAGACATCAAGCAAGGACATTTAAGTGCGTGCAAAATTAAATATTTACCTAAGGTATTTCTAAAGGATGAATGCACTAAATATTAGTTGGTATGATTTCCAAAAGAAATAATGGGTGCAAATTCAAAGGTTTAATATAATTTTCATCAAATATCACATAAATAATATTCAAGAATACTTGAGTATCTAATCCTACATTCATAATGGTAATAAGAAATATAAAGGTACATAAATTTAAATTTTGAGAGTTGATTTATCTAAAATCATAATAGAAATAATAAATATTATCCTTTTAAAAGGGATTATTCAATTTCAAAAATAAAAAAATAAAATTTTCACCTTCATATTTCTTTTATTCAACGAGACAATTTTCTCAAATTTTGAAACATCAATTAAAATTTGAGTATAGGCTTATATGTACTCATTGGAAATTATTTTTCAAGGTTGATTCAGTGAAAAGAAGATATTAAAATTTTGTGAAAATTTACTATGGCTAGTGGAGCACCAAATTTCTTGTTTTCGTATTCCCAATTGTTGAGGGGAAATAACTATGTTGCTTGGAATACCAAACTCATAATGTAACATGAATTTGAGGAAGTATGGGAAGTAGTAGACAAGATCATTACCCATCCTAAATAAGTAAATGAATACCAAATAAATTTTGACAAGGAAGATAGAAATGCAATATTAATCATCATGTTTAGAGTACCAAATGAAGTCCAAGCATATATTCGGGATTCAACCATGGCCAAAGAAGCATGGGAGAAGCTAAAAAAAATATTTGAACCAAAGAATAAAAATCAAATTATATTCCTCTAGAGCTAGATCCATTCTTTGAAGATGGAGAGTGGAGAGAAACTAGAATATTTCATGAGGAGAATTGTTGAACTAAGAGCATCACTACAAGCACTAGAAGAAAATGTATTTTATGAAGTTATTGTTCCAATTATTTTGAAATATTTTGTATCAAAGTACATTATTTTTGTGACAAAATTAAATATCATTGAATAAACACCAAGATTTAAAAATTGGTGAACCTACTTTAGAAAGTAGAGGCCTCACATACAATAGATGAAGAATAATTACTTATTACAAATCAAAGGAGAAAGCAACCATTCAGAAGAGGCATGAGACCTCCATAATGCTTCCAACAAAGAAACAATTATCAAGGATATCAAAATTAGAGAAATGATTCTCAAAGAAATACACGCAAAGGATGTGTGAACATTATGGTAGAAATGGACATGCCATGAAGGAATGTTGGTATAATCTATTCAAAAATGAATTCCCTTCATGAGGAGATGAACCAACAATAGGAAAAGTCATCTTTGGAAAAGCAAAATAAAAATTGAATAAAGGCATATCAAAATAATATAGACAAAAAAAACATAGTTAAAGAAGAAAATAAATAAATAAGAAGAAGAAGAAGATGTGTTCAATGCACAAGTACATTTGAGACAACACAATAATGTTTGGTATATCTCCAAATAAATAATAAATCAAGAAAATTGGTTTCATTCAATTGCAACTAGGGACATCAAGATTCAATATGAGCAAGAAAACAAAATTCAAGCACCCAAGAATGAAGATGTACACTCCAAATGTGATTCTTCACCATTTGTGGAAGAACTTGAAGAAAAAGATAATAAAAAATGAGGAATCAATGCAAAAAGTATTTAAGATTCAACCATCAATAGTACATGAAAGAAAGCATGAATACATCACTTTTTACAAATAGTGCTCTCTTCAAAATAATAATGCAAAAAAGTAGAAACTAGTCCATACAAAACACAAAATGGAAACTAGTCCATACAAAAGATATGACAACATAAAAAAATTGGCAACCAATTAATTCAATGACCAATATTGGAAACCAATTAATTCAATGATTGATCACACTATATCAAGTGACTACCAAAACACAAAATGGAAACTAGTCCATACAAAAGATATGACAACATTAAAAAAAAATGACAACCAATTAATTCAATGACCAATATAAGATGCCTCATAATACATCATGCAGAAAAATAAATAAAATAGGAATACATCGCAATGCTTAATCAATTTAATAAATACAAGATCTAATAGAAAAAATAGAAGGTGATTGACTGCACCACAATAGAAAATATTAATCAAGAAAAATATTTGGCAACAAGTCTACAAGGTAGGAAAAAATTATATCTCATCAGCAACTATTATATTTGATGAAGATCCTCTACTTGAAGACATTGGAAGAGACATATAATTCACGCATAAAAATGAGTATTTTTAATATATGGAGTGCATGATTAGTGGAACCAAACACTCCTAAGTATCATAGTAGTAAGTCTATATTAAGAGGTAGGGAATTTATCTCTCAAATCTATAGATTCTAGCATCTCCCTACAGATTTATTTTTGGTCATAAACTAAAAATGGAGCTTTCACTATGATGTAATATAGGGGGGATGGGGGGATTTTACGAGTTATTACATCATAGCCCATGTGAGAAGTCAAGTGGTATAACCACCCCTCACAAGGTATATGCATGTAGTATAGGATAGAGGTAGTTGCAAGTTTGGTTAAGAGGTTGTTATACCTGAAATAGGCATTCTATGTATTTAAATACCTATTACTCTCATAATACAATCATCAAAGCATTGAGTTCTAACAAAGCAACCCTATCGAATATTGATTAAGGTTAACCTCAAAATAAGAGTTAATCATCTTCTTTATGAATTATCCTCATGAAAGTTTTAAAAATCAAATTCATGCTAAGAAGGGTCTTAGAATAGACCATAGCAGAAGAAGCAATTTTTAGGATAAGAAATCCTCAAAATATCAGTTTAAACCTAAAATATAGCTAAAAATCTAACACCTAAAGCAATATGTAATCAAAATGACAAGATACATCATATAATAAATGCAAAGAGAAAGAAATGAAATAAATGGTGCCCATATTTATTCATATTTGTAAATTCTTCTTTACATCAAGGTTACAAAATATCCCTCTGAGGGATTAACCATTTTGATACATATTACAATCAATCATTCCAAATGATAGGTGTCTTCAATAGATCTTTAGAATCCTCAAAAACTGATTATAGGAGGGATTATTTGATGTCCTTCACTTTATGATGCTATTGAAGATGATCTTGAAGATGATATGCTCTTGATAAGGCCTGAACCTGCACACAAGGAAACCTACAAAACATCAATAGCAAGATTCAAGCCTCTCAAGATGAGGCCATTTCATGATTATTGCAAAATATGAAAGAAATACATAAAGAAATGACAAGATGCATGAAAATACTGGAAATAAAGCATAAATAATGCATAAATACTGAAGATAAATGCTTCTAATCTAGGTTAAAAAATGAATGAATTACAAAAAATGTAAAATCTATGGACTAAAACAAGGGAAAATATCATTCAGACCATAGCCTCTGTCAAAATGAGCAGTGAGCTATGTTAGCCACTATCAACATCGATGGCAGTGCTTGTGGGCCACTATTAAAAATAATGACCATGGGATAGAAGATCTATTTCCCAAAACTTGGGCCTGATGATGATCAATTCCGATGTCGAATCGATTGACGTTCTTGGTGTGTTCTTGTAGAATGACTTAGGGTAGGAAATTGGTTCAATTTCATGATGAATTTGATGCTTGAACAGGTAGTTGTTCTTCTCCTCAAACTTCAATGGTCTCAATTGATGAATAGGTAGGTGTCATTGCACAATTGGGTAGCACTTCATTGCACCTTAGAGGGATGTCAATTCACTCATCAATTTAGTAGAGCTCCACTATGGCAAATGCACATGAATTCTTCTAGACTTTGCTTGTAAATTTGGGGCCTTAAATAGACTCCCAAATTCTCCTCCTAGCTTCTCCAGGAAGCCAAGAACCAGATTCAGTTAGGTTGGGGCCATTGAGAGGAAGCTTCTAGATGCTTCGAATTTGCCAACCATTCAAGAATTTATTAGATTCCAATAAAATTACTTGACTTTAGTAGCACAAGTTTGTTATAGACTCGATCGCTATCGACAGGTATAGCTATGGATATAGCCACTCTGATCATCGATGATGATCATCATTATTGATGATATCAGTGATGATGGCTGAATAGGACTAGGATCCCTAATTGAGTGGTTAAAACCACTATTGGGTCTTGGAAAGGTCCAAGATCAATCATATGGCCTAAAGAGGTGTCCATATGAGTAGCCTCCTCAACATGACATATTTTAGGTGTCTACAGATACCCTTTTTGAGATGCATTGTGGGAAAACACAACACTGAGAAAAAATAGACAACCTAAAGCCATATTATAGGTTGATTGATGTTCATTGATCTGGTCAATGTTAGATGCCCCAATCATGAAAAGGGCATGCATCTCGAAATCATTGCCTCTAACAAGTTAAGGAACTTGGTTCAAGTACAACATTTTACTTCAAGCTTACTTGATCTTGGACATTGTTTAGTCATGAAGAGGTTAAAAACCTACATTCATGCTTCAAAAATGCCAAGCATATGTTTAATTAAATTTACTTGTTTTCTACCCCAAGTATGGGTATGATAATTATTAGCAATGATTCATGGGATGAACACAATTAACATGATTAAGTATTCAATTATTGATTTTGATTATGAATGTTATGATTATGACTACCCCCTCAAGTGATGAGTCGATGAGGAAAATGGCAAGTGATGAAAGTGATGAGTCGCTTGACCAAGATGACTAATTTGGACAGTTCAAGATGATTAATGTTGTTGTAAGGAAGGTCCTATTACAGTTGTGATTTCAACCATTAATAGTAATTGTACATCTCTATCCTATGGAGCAGTCTAACCATAATGGCCTTCTTAGGGAATCAAGATGATAGCAATTCAATTTAAGCATGTGATGAATCACTATGTTCAATGATTTGATGAAATTTCATAGAAGAAATGAAATGAATGCCTCATTCCCATGGAGCAATCCAACCGCAATGGCCTTCTTAGGGATTGAAGTGAAGACATTTCAATTTGTCAATGAATAATTTGGTTCAAATGGCCTTATGGTAATTTACTCATCTTGTCGAATTGCATGGAGTGCAAGTCGCTACAACCACCAAGTGTATAGGGTAAATAACTAGATACGAGGTACACTTGAAATTTTGTTTATTTGATTTTTTTATAATTTTTATGATTTATGATGATTATGGACCGGTAGATATGCATTAATGTCCAATATGAAACTCCTTATGGTGAGAAAATGAGTGCATTTATGACTATTTCTTAGCCACTATCAAAGTCAATAGTGGAGATTTGCAAATCCTGTAGCCACTATCGATGTCGACGGGCGGGGCTGACCTGATCTACGATCACTCTCAAGGTGGGTGGAGACCAAAATTGCAAAATATAAATGGTATTTTTAGGGTTTTGCAAATTCATTATTTCCAGTTGGAAGTTGAGGAAGAGTGAGCTCTGAGGGAGGAGAGGTAAGAATTGATACGGAACGCTGCTAAAATTTAGATAAACCACCATGGCGGATCAACCTGAGGCCTCAATGAGTGGTGGATCCAGAGCTCCTAAGGTACCTCTCCATCTCATCCTCATGATTTATGCATTTAAAATGAACCTCATTAATTAATGAGTTAAATGAACCTCATTAAATTATAAGTAATGAACCTCACCCCTTAGTTTAGGATGTAGCTTAGGTTAGCTTAAGGGGGTTAGGGTTTTAATTTTGGGTGCATTTTTGGGTGGGAAATGACCTCGCATGGGGTCAATCCCATGGTCATTGTCAATGAGGGTGACTCCAAATTTACCAAATGGGGGCCACCATCATTGTGGGTGATGAGGTTCAAACCCCAATGGTAAAAAAATTGATCATTGGTGGTGGCCATTGATGACATCGATGATGGCCATGGCAGTCGCTAGCAAAATGAGCGACTGAGAACCTTAGGAATTATTTTTTTATTTTTGCATGATTTTTTTATTTTTTTTTTTGAGATTGAATGAGTTCTTGTGAATTAAATTTATCCTTTTTCTTGTATGTTAGACTCTGACAGCTCAGGGTCGAGAGCCCAATCTACTTCTAGAGTTACAACCTCTATTAGATGATGATGATTAGGAGTGGTTTGGGGTGATTGGCCTCAAATATATCATGAGATTACTAATAGTGATGTCAGATCAATCATATCTCACAACCCTAGCCCATCGATGGGATAGCAGGACTAACACTTTCCATCTCCCCACTAGAGAGATGATGGTGACATTAGAGGATGTCTACCATATCTTTAGGATTCCCATCGATGGATGGGCTATTGTTTCTTCTCCTACGATGGTGAGGGATACAATTTTTGCTCAAGTTTTTTGAGATAGAGATACTAAGGCATTGGGAGATATAGAGCATGGTGGGGTGCCTATGGACTATTAGTTTAGGTAGGATGTATTCTCTCGATGATAGGTAGTACTTATGCACATTATCTATAATGTGCTACTACCAGATACATCAGGAGTGAGGTTCCCTTAGAACCTCCTAGACATGGTTTAGGACCTGCTAGAGTGTGACCTAGAGCATCCTCTGATTATGGTATGGGGGAGTGCACTTCTAGCATAGCTCTATGATGAGCTATATTAGATTACATGATGAGGATGAGTAGGAGTAGGATGCAACCTACTACTACAGATCTAGGGGTGGGAGCACATCAAAGATTGACTCTTGGATTACCATTGGGTATAACTACCTTAGATGATGGATGATTACTACTATGCTATGAGGTGGTCATGAGAGGTAGAGACTATCTAGAGCCATCTACATGTAGGGGATGTAGAACACTACATCGGGTCTCTGATAAGATTACAGGTGAGTCAGATCATATGGAGACCCTACCTAGGCTATCCTAAATGGGATGAGGTAGAGAGATATCTGGCTTAAGTTAGGCATGATAGATGGCTCATGGGGTACCATAGGAGGGTGAGGGAGTACTTTCATTACTCTCAAGTTACTAGGCAATTTGGGATAGCATAGGATATGCCAGAGGAGCCAGTCCTCTATCACCATCGAAAGGTAGAGATACAACTTCCACTACCATAGATGACAATATTATCTAAGGAGGTAGATCCTATGATAGATGATACAGGTGTAGAGGATCCTAGGACCACGATAGAGTATGATACTTGGTGGATTTCTCGACTATGGTAGGGTGGTGGTAGCCTAGGTAGATCTAGGGATGAGGTGATAGCTAAGGGAGGTGATGATGATGGGTGATGAGTGCATCATAGGATGGAGGGTGAGTGGGGATAGGTCATAGTGACCATTGATGATCCCTAGGATGATGAGGAGGGTGATGAGGATGCCCTAGATGATGAGGTATCATAGTTACAAGCTTAGGTGCATAACTTACAAGTGCAGCTATAGATAGCTCAAAGGTAGGTGATGGAGTGAGATACATCTCTTGCTACTATGTAGAGTCAATTGAGTGCAGGGTATCAGTAGTGGTGAGGCTATGAGGAGGAGAGGACCACTCTCCAAGATCAGGTAGACTCAACTTAGACTACTATAGATACACTACGATATGTAGTTGGTGGCCAAGATCATCGAAGTAGATGCCTAGACTACTGAGAGAGATGCTCTCAAGACATAGCTAGGGATTGCTCCTATGGTTTAGGTCACACCATCCACTCCAACCACTTAGGGATAGGTAACTTCAGGTAGTGATGTAGATATTAGGTAACTATGAGGTCTCCTAGTAGAGGATGGGGTATGACATGTAGTAGATGCAACATACATTGCTACTCTAGAGACTGAGATCAGGATATGTGGTGGCACTGTGCCAGCTAGGTCTATAGTAGGGGGCTCCCAACGGAGTAGGCAGAGTGAGTCTGGGCAGTCATCAGTGCAGCCCAATCATAGGTCAGGTGCACGATCTAAGAGATCGGTAGGTACTAGCTCTAGATAGCCGTGTAGATATGGAGTCGAGGGTGGAGGTGACTCAGGGGTGCAGGCCCCATTTGATATGTCATGATGACTTATATCATTTTTGAGTGTAAGGTCTGAGGACCTACACAGTTGTAGCCTACAGGTATTTTTGTACCTCTATGTACTTTGACACACACACACACACACATATATATATATATATATATGATACTCTATTTATGGCTCATTATGTGTATTATGTCTTTGCTTTTATGTTCATGAGATGCAATTATGGATGCAATGCTTAGATGATGATGTGATTATGCTATATGTTATGCGATGTATTAATGACATGCACTAGCTAGATGATAGATTTATGATTAGATGTTATGATCTAGATGTGTAGATGCACTACTATGTATGCTTATATGGATGCAATGGTGAATGTTAAATGCATGTTTAATTTGTTTCAATTGTTTATGCATTTAATCTATGTGATATGATATGGTAGATGATATGTGTATGTAATGCATTAATTACATGAGGATGGTCTAATGTAAATGAACCTGTATGCTTTAATCACTTAAAACATAAGGAATGAATCTAATATGTGTTTAACAAACTAATGGAAGACACCATAGAATGTATGAAAATCATGAATGAAAATGGTAACTCTTATCATAAGAATTAATCATTTAAACATCCATATGTGAGATGAGATGATGTGAGATGTATGGGCTTTCCCTATAAGCTTCTGTAAATTAAAATATATGCATAAAATAGTCAGTGGTCATCTAAATATCATTGTTGATATCCATCCAATATCTATCCTATTCTATGAACACCCCTTAATAAACAAAAGTTCATAAGGAAAATTGTGCATGATTGATGAGATGATTTGTTGCTATAAGGGAATTTTTGAGGTTTTCCATGAGACTCAAACACCCTAGTTGATTAATCAAAAGTTGTATAATGACTACACAAGACTCCTGAAAGATATAAGCTTTGTTAAGAAGACCAAGATATTCATTATCCCTATGTGTGCAAATGAATATATTAGATGAGGCATAAGACTACCTCATTGCTAGGCGGGTTTCATTCAACCCATTGTTGTAATGAGGATCACCATATGGTCATCATGATCCTAAGTTTGGATGCAGTTGGACTAGACTACTAGGTAATACAAGCCACCTAAAGCTAGCTCATCCATAAGCTGACATTGGTCTATACAAAATAAGGTCGCTAATGTGATAGACATATCACCACGCGTAAGGATACCCCATTGCCAAGAGGGTTTCATTCAACCCATTGTTGTAATGAAGATCACCCCATGGTGGTTGAATACTGAATATTCCAGGGATTCAAGCTCATTACCCCCTTATTTTATTTTCATTTCTTGGGATACTTGCTCATGCTTAGTGATGAAAATCACTATTTATTTTACATTTTATTTTCTTTTGGAGCAAGGGATTTGCTTAGTGATGAAAATCACTATTTATTTTGCTTTGCTTTGCTTTGGAAATTTTCTCATTTTGTATGAAAGCAAGGGATTTATTTGGGTAGGGGGGAGCTTGTCCTTTTGCCAATAATCAACACTCTAGACCATGCGCATGATAAGATGAGCAAGGAAAACCTTTCACTTAAGGTGACCAGGACCACTTTGTAGTGTCATCCTTCCTTGTTCAAACTAGGATTATTAATGTTTAAAATGTGATGGGATTTTGAAATATGCAAGGTACTATCAAAACTAGACCTCATATTCAAAAGCCAAGATAGCTTTCTAAAAAATCTGAAAAGATCACTAGGTATGGTTGAATGACCGAAAAACCCTAGTATACACCTGATAGCAACTCATAAGGTTGTGTTGAAAAACATAATTACTCACAAGGAATGATGAATGATGATGATTTAAGGATGCATGATTAGCATACAAACATGGTGTCATTCGTAAGATTGTAAACACAACCTATCCTAATGCAAATGCAATGGATGAAAATACCTAATGCAATGCAATTAAATGAATGCATATGATGTAATGCAAAATGTAAATATTTTTGTGTTTTTAATGTTTTGAATTTTTTTTGATTTTATTGTTTTTTTTTTTTATTTTTTTTTTTTTTTTATTTTGATGTTTTTAGGGGGAAGGTACACTACCTTAGGTACCCCTAATGTGTGTGCTACTCAATGAAAGTGAGGAAGGTGTGATACCTTTAGAGTTCTCACTTTGCTTCATTGATCATGATGTGGATGGTGGGGAAGGTGTGCTACCTTGAGGACCCCCATTGTGCATGTCATTCACTATAATGTAATCGACCTACTTAGGAAGAGTGACAAAAATCAACTCTCCCTATTGGGGCATGGAACTCTGTGAGGTGCCAATGTTTTGATGGGGTAAAACAAGTGAACCATCTGTGTGGAGCTCATTCTATTCTACCATTTCTTCGACCACATTCTTGAATGAATAGCAGCCATGGATGTCATGCCCATTTATACGATGATAGATACAATAGAGGCTTTCATCATGTGACCTAGGTTTAGGTGTTCTTGGTTTGAATTCTGGTAATGTGATTGCATTTGCCTCATATAATTTTTGAAATAGGGCCAAAGTAGTCATAAAAAATGTGACTACTCGATGAGGTGGCTTGTTAGGCTTACGAGGATGTGGCTGACCTTGGGGTCACAAATGGGATGATGTGGCTTGCATTGTGGTAGGCTGAGGTGCAATGGGTGAACCATCTATGGGCAAAGCCTCACTATCAATAAGGTCTTGAACCATATTTTTAAATCCATAACAATTGTGAATGTCATGGCCCTCTATTTGATGATAAAGGTAGAAGTGATCCTCCCTATAACCCTTAGGTTTAGCTTTGTTTGGGTCTAAAGGGTGTATGTTAGGTAAAATGATAGCCTTAGCTTCTTGCAGCTTCTGAAAAATGGTTGACATGGACTCATTTAATGGAGTCCAAATACGCTGCTGGTGTTTTTAGTGAGGGAGATGCACTAGTTGAGTTTGATGAAAGGGTTGAGCCATAGGTATCTCAATTATTTTCTTAGGTGGCTCTTCTTGCTTTTTTGGTGCAAGGGATGGATCACTGACTATGCTTATTTGTTGGTTATCAATTTGAAGTTGATTCCTTTCAAGCATGTTTTGTATTATGGTCTTGAAACTGTGACATGATTGGATGTCATGACCATTTTGTCTATGATATAAATAATATACCTCCTCCTTATATCCATGGGGTTTCGAATGATTTGGATCTAAAGGATGAAACTCAAGCAAAGTGATGGCATTTGCGGCACATAATCGATTGAAAATTGATATCATAGGTTCGGGTAATGGTGTATAAATGCACGATAATTGGTGTGGCTGACTCGATGCTTGCTCTTATTGAGGCTTTTCTTGTGGCTATATAGGAGGTGGTTTGACCTTAGATGTGGGTTGCTTTTGTAGTTCTAGGCTCGTGAGATGGTACATGATTAATTGCAATGCATCATTTTGTTGCTCCATCTGTACCTCTATATTACCTAGGTGATCTAGCATGTGTTGCAAGACTGATAAGGATTTTATATGTATCACTATTGATGGGTTTGGATCACTATCATCAACTGAAGGAGGTGAAAGAGTGGGTGCCAAAGAACCCTTAGGTAAATGCAAATCACTAGTCTCCTTCATTTGAGATGATGTGGATATCTCTTGATGATCCATTTTAATAGTTGCATCCACATGCGCATGTTTGTGACTCAATTCATGTTTCTATTCCACTCTATAGTGTTTAACTGTGCTAGCTTGAGTACCCCTAGTTTGATGTGGGGGAAACACCCATCCTTGCTCTTGAGAAGGTGCTATGAGAAATGAATTAGGTGTGACTAATTTCAATTGTGGTAGCACTTATGATGGAGCAACCATGTCTAAGGGGGTTGCTCATTGTGTCATTTAGAGAAACTTGGTTCTCTATTTTGATATTGACCATTCCCACAAACTCGTGAGAAGGTGTTTTGGCTTTTGGACAAGTTGTGGATGGGTCATCAACTTGTCAAGGTGATTCTATCTCAGTTATGTCAACTGATGTTTTCTCCTCCTCATCAGGTAAGGTGATACCATGAGTTTTGCTGATGGGAGTAGGTAGTGATGGCTTGATGCAAGCTCTAGTCGAATGTTTTATGATTTCATCTGAATGAATGTTCTAGGGCTTGCATGTTGTAGGAGGTTCATGTGGTTCATTGATATTTTTGTAGTACTTGAAAGGATCGGGATCATTGTGAACCACATACACTTGCCCTTGGTGCATGAATTTAAGGTGTTGATGCACTATGGATGGCACACATTCCATGTCCCTCATCCAAGGTCTACCTAATAATATATTGTATTGCCTCTCACCTTCTAAGATGTGACACAATGTAGGTATGGTCTTTATCCCAACCTGGATAGGTAGGACTATTGTGTCGATTGTAGGGGAAGTGGCATCATTAAAGGCTCTTAATGTGAATGTTGAGTCTGTAATGTGTGAAGGTGGAAGATTCAGATGTTTCAAAGCCATAATGATGATGTTAATGGATGAACCGATGTCAATCAAAACTCGCTTGTATGGAATCTGATTGATGCTTGCTATGATATGCAGTGGTGGATCGGGTTTGTTACTAGGGATTGGCTTAATCTCTTGCCTTTAAAATGTGATCACAAGATCCTTATATGATTGAATGGAATTCAATGGTTGTAAGGACTATGACACATGATCAAATTTGATTGGATTTTTTGGTGATATGGACTGATCAAGGTATTTCTTGCTCCTCATTGTAATATTTATCATGTCGATAAAGCCCTCATTGGGTGGGGCTATGTGCACCTCATTCACATGCTCAATTTGATCATTTTGGACCTCATGCTTGGGTAGAGGGATCTTTGAATATGTTAATTTGTTGATTATCGATAGCCAAGGGGCTATCTATTTGCAAATCATTTTTGTCTAACATATTTTGCACCACATTTTTGAATGAGATGCAATCCTGAATATCATGGTCATTTTGTCGATGATATACGTAATATAAATCTTCCCTATACCCTTTAGGTTTTGGGTGATTAGGATCAAGGGTGTGTATCTCAGGTAATATTAGAGCCTTAGCCTTGCATAGGTGGTTGAAAAGTGATGCCAAAGATTCAGGCAATGGTGTGTAGTTGCGAGGTGTTCGACATTGTTGTTTTTATGCCTGGTTCTCATTGCATTGATTGTAGTGCATTGGGGGAGGTTGAGCCTGATAGTTTGATTATTGTTGGCTCTTTTCTACTTTTGGAATATTCAACATGACTTGATTTACAGATGTAGGTTTGGCCTGATATGGTTGATTACGTGTGTTCTTATTATTCCAGTCCTTTTTATGGAGCTTCAAATCTCCCTCTTGGACCTTTATGTCTTCAATAACTTTGGCTTGCACCAAAGCCTCCTCGAATGTTGTGTACTATTGCAGTTGAAGCAACAATGATAGGTGTTTAGCACAACTCTTGGTGAACATCCGAGTTAGTTCAGATGTGGGAATGGTGAATGGAAGTTTTGACATAATCTTTCACCATCTATTCCCATAGTCCATAACTAGCTCATCGTCATATTGACGTAAACTTGACAAGTCGGAAAGGTTAGCCTTCTTCTTGATGCCAAAGGAGAAGTGTTCAAGGAAGGTGTTAGCTAGCTGTTCAAATCTAGTGATATTGTGCCTTGGTAGTTGATTATACCATTCAAGGGTAGCACCCGAAAGGGTAATCATGAAAGTTCATAACATCAAGGCATCATCATCTTGCAACTAGAAACATGAATTCATAAAACTTGTCACATGTTCTTATGCATCTTCATCTCCCTTAAACTTATCCAGCTTAGGTATTTCAAAATGTTTAGGATAAGTTGGACTCGATACTGATGGGCAAAGGGGTTGGTTGTGAATTTTTCTCAAAGTGGGCTTCTGAAAAGTCGTATCTTGTTTTTCGAGGGATTTGATCCGCTCGGTGAGCACTTTATATGCTTGAGATGAAATGATTTCATCCTCCCAAAGAGATCTTCGGGGAGCAAGTGGTGGTAGGTTTCTATGGGAATGAGTTGGTCGATTGTAGTCATCGACCAAGTCCATAGAGGATGGTTCAAGATACTATTGCTCTTGATCATCTCATTCTGATTCCTCATATTGATCATGCTCAGGTGGATTAGGTGCTAGGTGTTGTTATTGCCTAGAAGCATGTTGTGATGTGCGATGAGGATGATTGTTTATTTGCCTAGTACATAGCTCAGGATGAGATGTAGCATATCTCTCATTGTGTTGCTGCCTATACTCACTAGGTGGGGGTAGTTCTACTTGAGCTAATCTATTTGATCGCTCTTCTCATTCCTTTTTCTCAAGGATTCATTGTTCTCTGAGGTGGTGCTCATACAAATGCTAGTGATGTAACCTTTATCATTCCATATGTTCTTGCTCTAAATGCTCATGCTCAATGCATAAGTCCTCCAATTGATCTTGGAGTAACTATTCTCTTTGAACTGTGTGAGACCTAGGTAACCGATCTGATCGATCTATTGTATAAGGGTCTTTGACTACGTAACTCTATGCAAGGGGTTTTATTTATCTCAAAATGTGCAACAAGGTTGGCAACCCTCTTCCCTCGATCAATCGAGGTTGCATTGACACCATGGTCAACCCTATGTTCAGTACCATCATGAGTGGATGGGGTAGTTGAATTATATGGGTGCTTGGAGCACTCACCTTGGGCATACATATGTCGCACTACATTTTCACTATGCACACTCTCTAAACGAGAATGGGTAGTAGAAGAGGCCCTATGGTATGATCTTCCAACACCTTGATCTAGGAAATCAAGTTGATGGGTTTTCCATGGTTGGTCGAGAGGCGTACCTCTTTCACCAATATTATGGTATGATAGATGACACCCTCCATGCTCGAAAGGATTTGGCACTACGATGGGTATGTGAATGGATGCAATCCCTCTACCTTACCCCTTATTGGGTGGATTTTGTCTCTCAGTATGATGAGATGAAGGAGGTCTAGAAATACCCTCATTTAGATCATGAGAAGATCTAGCATTAGTTCTCCTAGGTGGGGTTTCTTGATGAGATCCCCCATGAGTAGTGTTGTCTCCTCTAAGACTACCCGAACATCATTCAGGTATATTTTGGGTAGGTGTATTGCCTCTAGGGTGATTTGTGCCCTCTGGTGCATTGGTCGCCACCTCAGTCATAGACTGAGCATGACTTCGTGTGGTGACCATTTATTTTGAAATTATCTCGTATGTGTTTTAGGAACAAACAAAGTATACAAATGTTTATCTCTTTTAAGAATTATTTGTGTGTCCTAAAAACTTGTCTTGTGTGTTATGATGTGTTGGAAATCTGATTTTGCTCTTATCGTGTTTGAAAATTGTTGATGATACTCTCAAATTGTTAAAGGATTTCACCTGTATACTCGCAGTGACAAACCCGATGATGAAGTCTAGGTTTCATACCCACCAAGATATGGAGATGAAACCCATATCCGATCAAGGAGCATAGGTCCTACCGATCCTCACCCAATCCATCGTGGGTAGTGATACACTCTCAGAAGAGAAGTGTATGCTATTTTCCATGGCTTTGATGGTTCTTGGATCGGCCTTGGCCATGGTCGGGTAATAAAAAACTTTCAATAAGCAAGCCAACCAAGTGGTAATGACATCCACCATTGGTCTTGATCAATTGGTTGGATGTGAGAGCCCAACTCAACTGATGTTTAATCTTTGAAATGTGAGGTGTGTGGTGTTCATTTTACTTTAAGCAAAAGTAACAATGCATCAAACAACATACCATGATATTTCAACTATATGCATGAAAATAACATTTTAAATTTTAGAAATAATGCATGTAAAAGATATTTCAGATTCAAAAAATGTAGATGCAAACTAAAATAGAACAACCTTTGAGCAGGCTCCAAGCATGCAAAACCTACACACAGTTCTAATAATGGTCACCTCTATGAAAAGTAGTGCACAGTCATGGCCGCTATACATAGGTGCAATCAGAATCTTAGCCATTGGATTCTAGGGTGGCTAACAACAAAAGCCATTGTTCCTAGTAGTAGCTAACAACAAACAAAGAAAAACCTAGAAAATTTACCTTAATATTTCTCTATGTTTGCTAATTAATGCTATATTGAAACATTTTCAATCACACACAATAGAATAACAGTTTTAGTGCTACTTACAAGGGTAGCCTAAGTTTGAAGACATTGCTGCACTCTGATCTTTGTGTTTTTTCTATAGCCACTGATGATCAATACGGTGGTGGAGTTAGCCACTGAAGTTGATGGCGGAGGTGACTGTTAGCTACTGTTACTTAGAGTGATTTTACCTACAATGAATAAAAACCAACAAAAATATAGTTAGCAACTAAAAATGAAAAAAGTCCCACATCGTGATCACCATTGAAAGATAGCTAAAAATCTAACACCTAAAGCAATATGTAATCAAAATGACAAAATACATCATGTAATCAATGCAAAGAGAAAGAAATAAAATAAATGGTGCCCATATTTATTCATATTTGTAAATTCTTCTTTACATCAAGGTTACAAAATATCCCTCTAAGGGATTAACCATTTTGATACATATTACAATCAATAATTCAAAATGATAGGTGTCTTCAATAGATCTTTAGAATCCCCACAAACTGATTATAGGAGGGATTATCTTGGTGACCTCCACTTTATGATGCTATTGAAGATGATATGCTCCTGATAAGGCTTGAACTTGCACACAAGGAAACCTACAAAACATCAATAGCAAGATTCAAGCCTCTCAAGATGAGGCCATTTCATGATTATTGCAAAATATGAAGGAAATACATAAAGAAATGATAAGATGCATGAAAATACTTGAAATAAAGTAGAAATAATGCATAAAACTAAATATAAATGCTTCTAATCTAGGTCAAAAAATGAATGAAATATAGAAAATGTAAAATCTATGGACTAAGACAAGGGAAAATATCACTCAAACCATAGCCTCTATAAAAATGAGCGATAGGATCTGTTAGCCATTCTTGAAATTGGCGGTAGCACCTGCAGGCTGTTGTTTTTAACAACGACCGTGGGATAGAATATCTATTTGTAGACACCAAAACAGCACCATTCGATTAAGTGACTACAAACACTGATCGCATGCACATACACAGCTTTCAGGGCAGCCTTTAGAGGTCAAACAGTGGTCTTGACCACTTGCACAGCAGTTCGGAAGGTCGGAAAGTGAACAAAGTAAATATGGTCTTCAAACGTCAAAACCTTCAAAGCCTTAAACAAAGTCTTTAAAAGCAAACTTAGCAAAAGGAGGGGAGCCCAGCCTTGGACGTCGCGAAATCGCGCGTCGCGATATCGGATCGCGATATCGCGACGGTGCGATATGCGGACGCGCGATATCGCGACGCGTGATATCGCGACGTCGCGATATCGCGACCGTCGCGATATCGCGACGACCCCTGCCTTCGCGCCTGCCAGACACGTAAACATATAGCATATAACCACTCAAAAGCCGACACGTCATCAGTTAAAGGCAGTTAAAGCAAACATTAAAAATGATTTTAAAAAGCAAATATCCAAAGAAAGCATTCAAAGCAATTTACGGCGAGCTTTAATGGAATAACAAGCGGTTTCAAAATATCCGATCCGAGGCCATGCCTCATAACTTCCGATGTCAGTGCGAGCCATGCTTAGTAATGACCCGATAAGGATCAAATATGAGCGGCCCTTACGGATTTAGGGTTTAAACATTAATATCTCAGAGGCCGGATCCTCTATAAAACCGGATCGATACAATGAAAAAAAAGTTACGAAGCATTTTGAAAAGCAACGAAGTGCTTGCCAAAGTAAGACACCCGACTGCATCCCTTACGATTCATTTTCTTCTACATACGGAGAGTATGAATCTGGATCCATGGATCTACCCATTCGTCGACAAATCTTAGTGTATTTTTAGTTCTTTTACATTATGGTTTTGAATTCTGATTTCAAGCATGTATTCACCGGCTTTTTAACAGTAGGTTTCATTCTGTTCTCGTTAACTTAGAATCTGCTGTTTTAAATCATTCAACAGGTGCTATTAAACATTTTTATTGTTTCTTTGAGTACAGGAAGAACAGCAGAAGCAGAGATTCATCGGCAACCAGCAGCAGCAACACCGGCCTGTCCATTTTGCATGTGGGCATGCGGAAGAAAATCATTGTGCACTCTTTGTAATAAGAATCAGGCTATTGTAACCGAAATGGAATTAATGTGAAAGGGCTGTGCTCCTATTTTTAATTTAATTCTATCCGTGTTATTACATGCATTAAACTAGTTCTATTTTTATTGCATCTCGGTGTTTTATTTCCGAAATCTCATGCTTTCAGTGGCGATCACGGTGGGACCCAGGTCCACAGTTTTTATTTTTGGATTAAGTTACTGATCTAAAAATTGCTTTTTACAGGTACGCTATTCGTCTCACCCAGGGACGATTACGAATCTGCGCATTTTTCAGAGAAAATCAGAGACATCCGATTAGGCAGAAAAGAGGTAGGGGTTTTTATAGCTTCTGTCAAAATTTTTGTTTTTCGGTCTTCTGTTTTTTTTTAGTTTGGACGGCTTAAAAATTGTTTTATACTTTATTTAAATAAGGGTAGAAGAATTTTAATTTTTCTTGCTTTATTTAAATAAGGGTAGAAGAATTTTAATTTTTCTTGCTTTATTTAAATAAAGGTAGAAGAATTTTAATTTTTCTTGCTTTATTTAAATAAGGGTAGAAGAATTTTAATTTTTCTTGCTTTATTTAAATAAGGGTAAGAAGAATTTTAATTTTTCTTGCTTTATTTAAAGAAAGATAAGAAGAATTTTAATTTTTCTTGCTTTATTTAAAGAAAGATAAGAAGAATTTTTAAAAAATTTTCTTGCTTTATTTAAAGAAGGGTAGAGGATTTTTTTTTAAATTTTCTTGCTTTAGTCGTAAACTTTTAATTTTCTACTTGTTGTTTTCCAGTTTGTAGTATATGTCTGGCATAGGGAAAGATTTCTTTTTCGGTTGCTTGTTTCAAATTTGCAAAGTAAAATGAATCCCACACACCACGTGGTACTTTAAACCAAGGCGTTGGTCGTAAAACCCCAACCCTTGAGCAAGACCAAAGGTGGATTCCATTATCACTTTGGCTTGAGATATTGCATCCATTACCTCGATCGCGACTGTTGCTAGACGTAAATCCTGACGAAAGCTGACCGAGTGTTGCTTGGGGTGATTCCCATGCACGCGAGGATAAGTCTTCTATGGTAGGTGTCATAAACGGAGCGATTCCCCTTCCGTACCGCCTATGTTCCACGTACCATCTGCTCTCACGTACCTATAGTCTCCCTCACGTAAGGGCGGGTATATAGAGAGGTTGGTATATCGGTCCAGCAATGGTATATTGAAGGGGCGACCATTTATGGGAGTCATATGAGCCAACATTATGCATTTAAACGTTCTTCCAAAATTGCAAACACAAAACAAAACATCAAAATGCACTAAACCAGTTTAGGACACACTATCAATCCTTAAAAGAGATAATCACGGTTTTGCGTATGTGTGTGTTCATTTTTGCTTGGTGTGCACAAAAAGACAAATCATCATAAACGAGATAAAATCTGCTTAGATAGTAGAGAAGCAACACAATGGTGTACACCCGTAGCCAAGCCCAATCAAGGGCGGAAGCTGTGGAAGGTGCACAAAGGGAGGGCACAAGTCGCCCTCGCTTTAACCCCAAGGATTTGGTCATACCACCTTGGCGGCCTGACACACAAGGCGGTCCCCTCCACACCTTAACAGATAAGGACTATGGGGGTACCCCTTCTAGGAGCACTCCTGTTCAGCATAGCACTCAACACACATCCTCCCATGAGGGGTACATCCATAGGAGAGCTACCTTAGATGCTCGTTATGAGCGGTCACCGCGCGATGAAGCGCTGAGTCAACCTAGGGTTCGACGAGAGGAACCACATGGTTACACTATCCCTCCTTCAACCCCTCCAGTTGTCAGGACTACGAGGACAAATTCAGAGCACAAGGCTCCTCAGGCAGGCCAAGCCAACTTCGTCCGCCAAATCGTGCTCACTTATGAAAGAGAGCATGAGGAAGATTCCTACCTTCCTCAAAAACAATACACATCGCGGGAGCAATACGCCTTCGCACTTGCTAGATATCATGGTCACACTCTGAGGCCAGTGCCTCAGATAAATGTCGCTACCCCCATCAGAGAGAGATGGCCTCTAGAGATCTTGGATCACTACGACCAAGATAGATATGTCAGAGAGGCATCTAGGCCTTCTACACATGAGGCGACAAGACCAACTATCTTAGAGCTTGTCAAGCATTTCGCACGTCGGGTGCAACTCACGCAACGTGAGCGAGACCGACTATCGTTAGCGAACCGTACCATATTAACGAAGAGCGCCTTCAGCGCCAGAAGGATGAGTTGTTCCAACACACTATGCGAGAAAGGACTCCAACCCCTCACACACATAAGACAAAACATTATGAGAGGCACAAATCCGAACCTCTTGAGCAAAATAGGGTAGACCACATCGACCCGGCAGTCGCCAAAAAAGTCATCCGCCAAGCTCAAATAACGCAGGTTGAACAAGGTCGCCAGGAGTTAGAAAACTTATACATGCAGCGCAAAGCGGATAAGTTGCGCTATAAACTACCTGAGAAGGCGCCAACCCCTTGCATCCAAAGAGCACAACGGTATGAGGAGCACAACCCCCAGGTGCGAGACGAGTCTCTGCGACCTTATCAAGCATCACCCCCAATGCCTCCTAGACATGAGCAGGAGGCTACTCCTATAAACAATGACGAGTGCCTTCCTCAGGAACCCACTCAGGTTTATGGGCCACCCTTAGAAAGTCACCAAGAAGCCTCTGAGGAATCAGAGCAAAGAGAAGAGCTGGATGAACTGCCCTACCAAGACATGGGGGGTGCTATTCAGCTACCCCTCCATAGGTCCCCAGTTTCTCAACACGAACCAATCAAAGCGGAGGAGCTCAAATCTCCCGATCTATGCAAAGAGCTAGAGCACTTAGAGTTGGTGGAGACCAAGATTTTGGAGCTCCCAAGGCCCAACTTACATGAGGCTCTTTTCGAAGAGGATCAACCTCTAACTGTACTCACTGATGATGCAGTCCTCCATATCTCAGAATCTACAGATCCTGATGAGCTATACACATTGTTCGAAGCTTCTGAGGAATCAGAACAAGGAGAAGAGCTGGATAAACTGCCCTACCAAGACATGGGGGGTGCTATTCAGCTACCCCTCCATAGGTCCCCAGTTTCTCAACACGAACCAATCAAAGCGGAGGAGCTCAAATCTCCGATCATGCAAAGACTAGAGCACTAGAGTGGGGAGACCAAATGAGCTCCCAAGGCCCAATACATGAGGCAAGAGGATCAACCTCTACACCAATGAGACCCAATCCAACTATCCAGAGCTAAACATTGAAGCGAGGAATCAACAAGAAGAAGAGCGGATAAGCCCACCAAGACATGGGGGTGCATTCACACCCTCCATGCCCCAGTTCTCAACAAGGACAAACCAAAGAGGAGGAGCTCAAATCCCCCGATACATGCAAAGCACTAGAGCACTTAGAGTCGCTAGAGACCAAGATTTTGGAGCTCCCAATGCCCAACTTACATGAGGCTCTTTTTGAAGAGGATCAACCCTTGGTTGTAGGACTACCTGATGATGCAGTCCTCCATATCTCAGAATCTCCAGATTTTGATGAGCTATACACATTGTCCGAAGGTGAGGATGAAACAGAGATAGCCCACAGCAATCACATACGACACAATCGCCATCCCATAAATATCGATGAAGCATGTCAAATGATAAACATAATACTAGGGCATGAGTGGCGCATAGACCCGACCTACCGAACATCACATGTCCATCCCACTCCTTGGGGAAGGTCGCGAGCAACTTCCACCCCAGAGATATCATAGCACCATCGGTGTCGAAGGCGGACCCTGTCTTCCTATCCGTGCATAAGGCCGATCCATTCGTGCCAATTCCTACGAGCCGGATCCGGTGCACAAAGATTGTCAAGTCGGGGTACCTCTATTCCCTGAAGAGCAAGTGGATTACACCAAATGCTCCAAAGGTGTTCATAAACCCTTTGGTCAAGCCCAAAAGCTCCAAGGATTATCGCAATCTCTTGGTCACCCCAAAAGCTCCAGGATTATCCAATCTTTGTACCCAAAAGTCAATCCCCAAAAAGCTCCAAGGATTATCGCAATCTCTTGGTCACCCCAAAAGCTCCAAGGATTATCGCAATCTCTTGGTCACTCCCAAAAGCTCCAAGGATTATCGCAATCTCTTGGTCACTCCCAAAAGCTCCAAGGATTATCGCAATCTCTTGGTCACCCCAAAAGCTCCAAGGATTATCGCAATCGCTTGGTCAATCCCAAAAGCTCCAAGGATTATCGCAATCGCTTGGTCACCCCAAAAGCTCCAAGGATTATCACAATCGCTTGGTCAATCCCAAAGGCTCCAAGGATTATTACAATCGCTTGGTCAATACAAAAATGCTCCAAGGATTATCACAATCGCTTGGTCAATCCCCAAAATGCTCCAAGGATTCTATCGCAATCGCTTGGTCAATCCCCAAAATGCTCCAAGGATTATCGCAATCGCTTGGTCACCCCAAAAGCTCCAAGGATTATTGCAATCGCTTGGTCAAACCAAAATGCTCCAAGGATTATCACAATCGCTTGGTCAATCCCAAAGGCTCCAAGGATTCTTGCAATCGCTTGGTCAATCCCAAAACGCTCCAAGGATTTCCACAATCACTTGGTCAAAAATCATGAAAATTCAAAAACAACAAAAATCACCAAAAACAACAAAAATTTGCATCTCATTTCTAGGCATATTCAAATTCATCAAATAGAGAGTTCTTCTCGCAATTCATCTTCATATTCACCAAAATCAATCCATCAAAAATACAAAAATACATAGCTGCATCCAAGCATTGCACCCATACATTGCATATTCATGGTCGCATAGGTCAAAAGGCACCATAGGCTGTCATGATTCTACTAGTCCATCTTGTTCCACACTGTTCCATTTTACAAAAACAGCAAAAACACCATGCACTTTACCACACCGAGTCAGTGGTCTTTTAATGTATCAAGAGTTTTTCGTGATTCAGTCATCATTTTGCTCTTTAGCAATGAAATGTATCAAGTCAAACAGATTTTACGAAGGTAGAGTTACACTTGCAATACACCTTGTTACGTAACATCCCAACACAAATTAAAACACATCAAAAATTCCCGAGTTGTGTGAACGAAGGATGAAACCTGCACAGTAATCCAGGTTACCATAAGCGAAACGGTTATCTTGCTCATCCCCCTGTGCGAATGACCCCAAGAATGTTGAGAGTTGGCAAAAGGACAAGCATCCTCCCTACCCAATTCCCTAAGAATCCCAAAGTTGCAAAACGTCAAAAATTTGCAAAATGTCAAAACTTCAAAATTTGACACCCTACGGTGCACATCTCAAAAAGCACAAAGAATAGTGATTATCGTCACTCCATATCCAAATCCCTTGCTCAAGAGAAAAGAAAAATAAATCAAAATAAACAGTGATTATTATCACTATAACGAGCAAGTATCCCAATACAATTGAAGAAAAGAAGGGAGTTGACCTTGAATCCCTGGAACTCTCAGCATTCTGACAGGTCATGAGGCAAGCCTCAGTACCGGTTTGGTTGATAGCCTATCGGTCACTGGCGGTAAACTTCTCGCATGACGATATATCTGTCACATTAACTTGTGTACAGATCAATGTTTGCATGTGGATGAGCTAGCTTATGGTATCCTGGAGGACACCGTAGATTAATCTAACTACATACAACAAAGGAGTTAGTGGAGCTAATTAGGTGATCCTCAGTACAAGTTCGGTTGAAAGCCCATCTGGCACTGGCGGTATCCTGACAAATACCACATAAATGAACTCAATTGCACACACAGGGATGTGAAATAACTTGGTTAAAAACAAGTCCGATTCATACCTTGTTCAAAAGTCTTGTAAGATAAAGTACAGTCATGGCTAGTGAGTTAAAACCGTCTGAGTCTCGAAAAACCTTAGCTACATTTCTAAACCAATTGCACTACTTTTCATCCTTGCAATACCATCAAAAAATACAAAAAGAAGAAACACCACATTTGTACATAGCAAAGTAATGGAGTTCTAAACAGTCTATGGTGCCATAACCAAATATCACCAAGTCCATACATCCATTTCATTTCTGCATATCACATGCATTTGCATTCATCATGCATCCATCAAACTAAATCAACATACAACATTGGTAATTATCATACCATATGCATCCATCCATATCAAGTAGCATGCACCCATCAACATCAATCATTGTGCATAAAATCATGACATATACGTAAAGAAAGAAAATCAAAACAACAAAAACATCACAAAAATGCAACACAAAAAGAAGCAATAAGCATTTCCGGACACGAGTGCTCTTGCACTCAACCTCTTGGCATAGAAAATCGATGTCGGGGCTCAAATTCTCATTCTCCTACTTCCCTAAGAAGGCTATCATAGCTGGACCGCTCCACGGGAAGACGGGTTTTTGATGATTTCACCCCATTATGGCATCACCAAAAGGGTTAACACCCACCAAAAATAGGTCCAAATGTCGGGAAATTGCACGTGCTCAAATGGAAAAACATCTAAAGCCACCCTAACCTAAGTCATCTTGGGTCAAGCGACTCGTCGCTTTTCTCACGAAGGTCATTCCCTCATCGATTCGTCGCTTGAGGGGGTAGTCACACTTAGTCACCAATCAACAACCACACACCCAATCAAGGCAATGACATGCATTCAAAGAATCATTGACAAAGACAATCACGCTCCTGCTTGGGGCAATAAACAAGCAATCATTAAATTGATCAAATACTTGGCATTCCCGAAGCATGAACACAAGGTTCCCCTGTGGATAAAAGGTTACGCCCTTTGCCTAATCATGACTGATCAATGTCCAAGCTCAAGTCACACCTCACCAAAATAGGTTAACACTTGAAATCAAATTCCTTAGCTCGTCAGAAGCAAGGATTCAAGAATGCATGCCCTTTCCATACTTGGGGCATTAAAAGTTGGTTAGGTTACCAAGAAACCCTAATCATTAGTGCTTTGGTCGTATATTTTTGCTCAAGCCTCTGCGTCACCCGCAGCGCTTCCCAAAAAGGGGCATCTGTAGACACCAAAATAGCACCATTCGATTAAGTGACTACAAACACTGATCGCATGCACATACACAACTTTCAGGGCAGCCTTTAGAGGTCAAACAGTGGTCTTGACCACTTGCACAGCAGTTCGGAAGGTCAAAAAGTGAACAGAGTAAAGATGGTCTTCAAACGTCAAAACCTTCAAAGCCTTAAACAAAGTCTTTAAAAGCAAACTTAGCAAAAGGAGGGGAGCCCGACCTTGGACGTCGCGAAATCGCGCGTCGCGATATCGCGATCGCGATATCGCGACGCGCGATATCGCGATATCGCGGCATCGCGATATCGCGACCGTCGCGATATCGCGACCGTCGCGATATCGCGACGCGCGATATCGCGATATCGCGACCGTCGCGATATCGCGACCGTCGCGATATCGCGACAGACCCCTGCCTTCGCGCCTGCCAGACACGTAAACATATAAAAGCATATAACCACTCAAAAGCCGACACGTCATCAGTTAAAGGCAGAGTTAAAGCAAACATTAAAAATGATTTTAAAAAGCAAATATCCAAAGAAAGCATTCAAAGCAATTTACGACGAGCTTTAATGGAATAACAAGCGGTTTCAAAATATCCGATCCGAGGCCATGCCTCATAACTTCCGATGTCAGTGCGAGCCATGCTTAGTAATGACCCGATAAGGATCAAATCTGAGCGGCCCTTACGGATTTAGGGTTTAAACATTAATATCTCAGAGGCCGGATCCTCTATAAAACCGGATCGATACAATGAAAAAAAAAGTTACGAAGCATTTTGAAAAGCAACGAAGTGCTGCCAAAGTAAGACACCCGACTGCATCCCTTACGATTCATTTTCTTCTACATACGGAGAGTATGAATCTGGATCCATGGATCTACCCATTCGTCGACAAATCTTAGTGTATTTTTAGTTCTTTTACATTATGGTTTTGAATTCTGATTTCAAGCATGTATTCACCGGCTTTTTAACAGTAGGTTTCATTATGTTCTCGTTAACTTAGAATCTGTTGTTTTAAATCATTTAACAGGTGCTATTAAACATTTTTATTGTTTCTTTGAGTACAGGAAGAACAACAAAAGCAGAGATTCATCGGCAACCAGCGGCAGCAACACCGGCCTGTCCATTTTGCATGTGGGCATGCGGAAGAAAATCATTGTGCACTCTTTGTAATAAGAATCAGGCTATTGTAACCGAACGGAATCAATGTGAAAGGGCTGTGCTCCTGTTTTTAATTTAATTCTATCCGTGTTATTTCATGCATTAAACTAGTTCTGTTTTTATTGCATCTCGGTGTTTTATTTCCGAAATCTCATGCTTTCACTATTCTTCAAAACCCAGACCTGATGATGATCAATTTTGATGTCAATTCGGTTGACGTTCTTGGTACATTCTAGCATAATTACTTAGGGTAGGAAACTAGTTCAATTCATGGTGAATTTGGTGCTTGACCAGGAATTTGTTTTTCTCCTCAAGCTTCAATGGTCTCAATTGATGAATAGGCATGTGTCATTGCTCAATTAGGAAACACTTCATTGCACCTCAAAGGGATGTCAATTCACTCATCAATTTGACAGAGCTCCACTATGGCAATTGCACATCAAATCTTCTAGACTTCTCTTATAAATTTGGGGCCTTAAATAGACTCCCAAATTCTCCTCCTAGCTTCTCTAGGAAGCCAAGAACTTGATTCAGTTAGGTTGGGGCCATTGAGAGGAAGCTTCTAGATGCTTTGATTTTTCCAACCATTCAAGAATTTGTTAGATTCCAATGGAATTACTCAGCTCTATTAGTGTGAGTTTGTTATAGACTCAGCCACTATCGATAGGTGCAGCTATGGACATAGTCGCTCTGATATTTTGTGGAACCGGTTGCCACCATTGATGACATTAGCGGTGATGACTACATAAGACTAGGATTCCTATTTTAGTGGTTAAAACCATTGTTAGGTCTTGGAAAGATCCAATATCAATCACATAGCCTAAAGAGTTGTCCCTATGAGTAGCCTCCTCAACATGATGTATTTTAGGTGTCTACAAAAGCAAGTTTTATGCCACACAAATTTGTAAAAACAAAATTGAATATGATCAAGCATTTGAAAAAAAATTGACTAGCAAAAGAAAATTATCTAAGCATAAGCACCATTAGGATTTTACCAAGCAAATAAAGCCACCAAGAAAAAAAACATTAATATTACAAAGCAAAAGCATCTAGAGAACAAAGAAGCTCTCAATGGAAGTTTTGCACATCTTTTTCCAAAAGGAGCAGAAAATAATCATCATGAGGTACCATATATTTCCACTATTCCAAAAATAAGCATAAATAACAACTCATGAGGTGCACATGAATCAAAAAAATAAAATGAAACAAAGGACAATGTTTACTTAAAATAACACATTTATCATCTCATGCAATTTTTGACCTGAAGCCTTATACAAGTTATTGATTAGAGATCATATATTAGAATGAAATACAAACACAAAGGAAGTTTCTCTTTCATTTAAAAACATCTTCCTCCTGGAAGAGATGTAGTGAGTGAATATCATGTAATGAAGGGCATATACATCCCAAGAAAAATGTACATTGCAAGGGTGTCAAGCATATAGAAAGTAGATAGCACATCAAGCAACTAGGAAATTTTTGATGTCTCAACTAGAGACCAACACCAAGCAAGTCAAAACATTGAAGGAACTTCTAAAATTATCAAAATATTTTATAAGCTATGACATATGACATCATTTTAACTGTAAAGACATTCAAAATAAGCAGTAGATATAGCATATAAAAATGCTACCTATATGTAGCATCTAAAAGAGATTCAACACCAAGCAAGCAAGATATAAAAAGTATCAACGTCAAATCCAAAAACTATAGACTCAAACATGTGAAGATAACATCACTCAAATTCTACTAACATTATCAAAAATATCCAAAATATTTGACTATGATTTCAAATTCAAATTTTAAAATACCACGTTCAGTCTAAATTTTAGGACACATCTTGTTCATTGACAAAATATTTGTGTCATATTTAATCCCACATTGATAGTGAAGAGGCTCCCTAAATCCTTTAACTACTTTACTACTTTCCTTTATTATTGTAGGTAAAAAGGAGAAGCATATAATTTTGAAGAATCTAAATATTCCACAAAGGAAGAATATTCCCTCTAATTATTTTTTTTCCAATGAGACAATATTTTTCTTGTAGTTTGAGGCATCAATTAAATCATTAGTATAGGGATATATATACTTGTCAAAAAGTATTTTTTGAGGCTGATTTAGTAGAACCAGAATTTTCCACTTTTGTAAAATTTACTATGGATAGAGGTGCACCAAATTTTATGTTGCCTAATTCCTAACTATTGAGTGGAAATAATTATGTTTCTTGGAAGACTAAAATTAGAACATACATTGAGTTTGAATAAGTATAGCAAGTTATAGGTGGAACCATTACTCATCCTACTATAAAGGTAAAGATCAAATAAAGTTTAATAAAGTAGATAGAAAGGAAAGTTTAATTATCATGTTTAGAGTAGTAGATGAAATACAAGCATAAATTTGGGATTCAACCATGGTCAAAGATGCATGGGATAAACTAAAAATATTTTTTGAAGCAAAGAATCATAATCATATTCTATTTCTCTAGATCCAACTCCATTGCTTGAAGATGAAGAGTGGAGAGAAACTTGAATCTTTCATGAGGAGAATTGTTGAATTATGAGCATCACTACAAGCATTGAAGAAAATGTATGTGACAAAACATTAGTTCTAATTATTTTAAGATCTTTACCTTCTCAATACAATATATTTGTAATAACATTAAATATCAATAAGCAAGCACCAACTTTTGAATAGATGGAAAACTCAATCTTGTTGAGAAAATAATGTTTGTGTTAGACTTACAATGGCACTGAGAGGGGGGTGAATCAGTGTAGCTCTTTAATTATGAATTAACAGCTCTTAAAACAGCAGCAGTTAAAACTTATAAACAGATACAGTAAGAATAGCAAGAGAACAACACACAACACAAGATTTAACGAGGTTCACCAATGTGGCTACTCCTCAAAAATGACTGCTTGGACTACCATCCAAATCCAGCCTTTGCAAAGCACCAACTTTACAATTAATTTACCAGCACCAACTGGAAGGAGCACCAACCCCTGATTTATTTGCACCAACGGGAAGGAGCACCAACCCCCGATTTACCAGCACCAACTAGAAGGAGCACCAACCCCTGATGCCAAGCACCAACCTGGACTTCAAATTGAATCTTTTGGGTTTAACAGTAAGATACCTTCGCTTTTACAAGACCCTGACTGGTCTACTTCACCTTTGCATTCTCTGCTTTTTCTATGCAAGCACTTCGCACACTCTGCTGCACCTCGCAGTCGTCTTCTCCTTGTTGCGCACTCTGCTTTCACTCTGTTGCACCTCGCAGTCATCTTCTCCTTGTTGCGCACTTTGCTTTCTCAGCGAAATTCCACACTTCGAAAGATTCGACACGACTTGCTCTTCTGTGCTCAGCGACCGTATTTTGCACACTTCGATACTTCACAATTTCTCCAAAATAGCCCTGCTTTTATAAGAACATTTTCATGATGAAAAACTCTAATCTTAGTCGGCTGTACCCCTCATCATAGTCGGCTGCAAACCCTAATCTTCGTCGGCTAACATCGGTCTTCGTCGGCTTCAACTGCCCCTATAACTCTTCTGTTGTTGTTGCCGTGAAAACACAACATGTCACGATATCGCGACACTTTCGCCTTCGTACTTCTCTTCTTGGCTTGTACCCGTGAAAACATGACATGTCACGATATCGTGACACTTTTCACTTCCTTGCACTCTTCTTGGCTTGTACCAGCGAAAACATGACATGTCACGAAATCGTGACACTTTCGCTGCCTTGTGCCTTTCTCTGCTTTTAGCCCACAAAAACGGAACATGTCACGAAATCGTGACACTTTCACTGCCTTGTGCTTTTCTCTGCCTTTCACCTACGAAAATGGAACATGTCGTGAAATCGTGACACTTTCACTGCCTTGTGCTTTTCTCTGCCTTTCGCCCGCGAAAATGGAACATGTCGCGAAATCGTGACACTTTCGCTGCCTTGTGCTTTTCTCTGCTTCGGGTCGTGAAAACCCGACATGTCGCGATATCGCGACATTTTTCCTCCTTAGCACTTTTCTTCTCATCGGGTCGCGAAAACCTGACATGTCGCGATATCGCGACATATTTTCTCCTTAGCACTTCCTCTTGCAAATTGTCACGAAATCGTGACACTTTTCCTTGCAAGCTCTTTCTCTCAAACATGTCACGAAATCGTGACACATTTTCGTCCGTACTGCCTCTCTTGCAGATTGTCGTGAAATCGTGACACTTTTCTTTGCAAGCTCTTTCTCTCAAACATGTCGCAAAATCGTGACACATTTTCGTCCTATCCTTCTTACAAATTGTCGCAAAATCGTGACACTTTTCTTTGCAAGCTCTTTCTCTCCGAACATGTCATGAAATCGCGACAGTTTTCTTTGCTTGCGCCTTCTCTCCGAACATGTCGCGAAATCGCGACAGTTTTCTTTGCCTGCGCCTTCTCTCCAAACATGTCGCGAAATCACGACAGTTTTCTTTGCATGCGCCTTCTCTCCAAACATGTCGCGAAATCGCGATAGTTTTTCTACTTGCCTTCTTTCTTCCAACATGTCGCGAAATCGTGACAGTTTTCCTTGCATTTTCTCTCTCTTCCAACATGTCGCGAAATCATGATAGTTTTCCTTGCGCTTTCTCTCTCTTCCAACATGTCACGAAATCGCGATAGTTTTTCTTGCGCTTTCTCTCTCCTCAAACATGTCGCGATATCGTGACAGTTTTTCTTGTGCTTTCTCTCTCCTCAAACTTGTCGCGAAATCGTGACAGTTTTTCTTGTCGCGATATCGCGACACTTTTCTTACTTGTATTTTTCTTTGATCTTTTGCAAGTGGTCCACTTCGGTCTTCTTGGAAAATCACTGTACATACTCTGAGTAACCTTTGAACTCCTGTCTTCTGCATTTGACTAGCCTTTGAACTTCCTGTCCATTGCATCAACAGATCTATCTGACTGTGTTGACAACAATGACAATACTCCTGTTGCACCTTGCTCAACAATCTCCCCCTTTGGAATTGTTGGCAACACATGTGTAATTTCCTGTAACTCTTCTCCCCCTTTGTCAATAATACCAAAGGGCTACTGCAGACTCCCCTGAGTCCATGCACAACATTCTCAGGCACAATTTGTTACACTTAGCACAAATTATGAACATGAGCAAAAAAATAATCAAATACTTAAATGCTCCCCCTGAGAATGTGATCCCTGTAGCTAGTCAATTCATGGGAAGTGTGACCACTCCCAATTTGTTTCGAAGGTACTCAAACACTTCCTTGGGCAATGGTTTTGTGAAGATATCTGCTACTTGTTCTGTGGTTGGAACAAAGTCCAATTTAACCTCACCTTCTGCAACTTTCTCCTTCAAAAAGTGATACCGATGGCAATGTGCTTTGTGCGTGAATGCATAACCGGATTCTTGGAGATGTTAATGGCACTGGTGTTATCACACTTAACTGATATTGGCTCACTGAAGCTAATACCAAGATCTTTTAAGGTTTGTTTCATCCATAATACCTGTGTACAACATGTTGTCGTTGCAATGTATTCTGCCTCTACTGTTGATAAAGAAACTGACTCTTGCTTCTTACTGTGCCATGCAACCAATCTATCTCCGAGATAGAATGCACCTCCACTGGTACTCTTTCTGTCATCTACACATCCTGCCCAATCTGCATCTGAATATGATATAAGGGTGAAGTCTTTACCTTTTGGATACCACAACCCATACTCCATAGTACCCTTGAGATACCGAAGAATCCTCTTTACTGTCGTCACATGAGTCTCCTTGGGATTGGCCTGAAAACGTGCTACCATGCATACTGCCTGCAAAATATCTGGTCTGGTAGCTGTCAGGTACAGTAAACTTCCAATCATGGATCTGTACATGGTTTGATCAACAGGTGAAGATTTGTCATCCTTGCTCAACTTACAGCCTATCGTCATGGGAGTGCTAACTGGCTTACAGTCCTCCATTGTGAACCTTTTTAGCATCTCTTTTACATATTTAACTTGAGAAATAAATATGCCCTTCTTACTTTGATTAACTTGCAATCCGAGGAAATATGACAGTTCTCCAATCATTGACATTTCAAATTCTTTCTGCATCTTATCTGCTAAGTCCTTGCACGACTCATCTTTACTGCTGCCAAATATGATATCATCTACATAGACAACAAGAACAATAAGATGCCCATTTTTTGTTTTGACATATAGATTACTGTCCACCATACCTTTCTTGAACCTTTGTTGAGTGAGATAGTTGTCTAGTCTAGCATACCATGCTCGGGGTGCCTGTTTTAAGCCATATAATGCTTTCTTCAACTTACAAACAAAGTTGGGATTATCACCAAGTTGGAACCCATCTGGTTGCTCAATATAAACCTCTTCTTCAAGTTTCCCATTCAAAAATGCTGATTTCACATCCATTTGATAAACTTTGAAATTTTTGTAGACTGCTAAAGCCAGAAACATTTTGATTGCCTCTAGTCTAGCTACTGGAGCAAACGTTTCCTCAAAGTCAATGCCTTCAACTTGAGCATAACCCTTGCATACCAATCTTGCTTTGTTTCTGACTACCTGTCCATCTTCATTCAATTTGTTTCAAAAAATCCATTTAGTCCCGATTATATTTTTGTTTGCAGGTCTAGGAACTAACTCCCAAGTGTCGTTTTTCTCTATCTGATCTAATTCTTCATTTATTGCCTTCATCCAGCTTACATCTTTGCTTGCATCATCAATATTTTTAGGCTCAATGGTGGATAGTAGAGAGTAGTTGCTTACTTGCTCTTCTTCTTGTCTGAACTCCAACTTTGGGATCTCCGATGATTTGCTCTCTAGGATGATTTCTCTGCCAGCTACCTGTTTTGAATTTCTTATTTTCTTCCATTTCCTCATTATCATCTGAGTCAATTTTTTGTATCTTTTCAATTTCGTTTTCCTCATCTCCTTCAATAGCTTCTTCATAGATTGGGTAGTTTGTTTCATAACTGATTACTCGTTCTTTACCTTCATCAAACTTAACATCAACACTGTCCACAATTTTCTTTAGCCTTTTGTTGTAGCATTTGTAAGCTTTGCTTCTAGGCGAATAACCAACAAAAATACCTTCATCTGCTCTATCTTCAAACTTACCAAGATTATCTTCGAGTTCTTTTGATATAGCACTTGCTTGCCAAACACTCTGAGGTATTTTGTTGTTGCCCTTTTATCGAACCATAGTTCATAAGGAGTTTTGCTTTCATGTGTTCTCAGCATGTACCTATTTTGGATATACACCGCAGTATGGACTGCTTCTTTCCAAAATCTATCAGCTACTCTGCTTTCAGCCAACATAGATCGTGCCATTTCCTGCACAGTCCTGTTCTTTCTTTCTACCACTCCATTTTGCTGAGGAGTCCTGGCTGCTGAGAACTGTCTTCTGATACCGTATTTTTCATAGTATTCTACAAACTCTTCTGAAATGAATTCTCCTCCTCTGTCTGATCTTAAACATTTGATCCTCTTTCCTATTTCATTCTCAACCTGGTTTTTGAAAATCTTGAACATATCAAGAGCTTCTGATTTTTGCTTCAAGAAGAATATCCATGTCATTCGAGAATAGTCATCAATGCACAACATAAAATATTTGTCACCATTTATGCTTTGTGTTCTCATGGGTCCACATAAATCGGTGTGAATTAGTTCCAAAGGTTTGCTTGTGTAGTATTCTTTTGTTTTGAATGAGACTCTAGTTTGTTTCCCCTTTTGGCATGAAGCACAAATGTTGTTTGCAGGTTTGTTGATGGTGGGAATATCTCTCATTGCCCTTTTTGAGGTGATTTTTACTAGATTATCAAAACCGATATGACCAAGTCTCTTGTGCCACAACCAATTTTCTTCTTCCTGTCCAATAAAGCAAGCTCCTTTTGAAGTCTCTGAGAGCGTGTATAGGTTACCAGATGTTCTTGACCCTGTTGCTATCAATTTTCCACTTGTTTGTTTTTCTGACTTCACAACCCTGCTTCATAAAGACTACTTCATGACCTTTATCACAAATCTGACTTACACTCAATAAATTATGTTTCAACCCATCCACAAATAAGACTTCTTCTGATTTAATCCTTCCATCACTAATTTTGACTGAGCCTTTGCCGACTATCTTGGCTCCATCATTATTTCCAAATTTCTTGATCCTCCTTCATATTTACGTAACTTTTCAAATTTCTGTTTGTCACCTGTCATATGACTGGAGCATCCACTATCTAGTATCCATGGTACATATTTATTTCGTGCTTTGAAAGCGAGTTTGAACGATTAAGGATTCCTTTTCTTCCTTCAATTGTTCTTTTCCTTTCCACACTTGTTTTGATAGTAGTTTTGGGCTCTTGTTTTGCCTTTCCCTTATCGGTAGTTTGAGCATGTTTTTCGGAAAGCATTCTATTTTGACTCATCCTGTATGGTTGAAATTTTCTTCCCTAAAAGCTGATTTGAAGTAAATGTGTTTCTACAGTTTCTTGCAAAGTGCCCAAACTTATGACAGTTATAACATTCCACTGTATAATTCATCAGAGGAGAAAAAACATTTCTACTGGTGAAGTTCCTTGGTCTTACATTATATTTGCAGTCTACGATTTTATGCCCATAGCCATTGCATTTAAAACAGAAACCAGAGAAAGGATAATTGAACCTGGGTGATGGTCTTTGCCATGTTGCCGTAGGAGCCATAGGTCTTCTTCTTCTTTGATGTGTGACTTTGGTGAATCCATCATTGTCAATTCTCCCATCGTGCCTGGTATGAATGCTTTCTCTTTCATGAGACATTTTTCCTTGATCAACCTGTTTCTTAGCTTCATTCTTTATGGACTTGGCCTTTGATCCACTTGATGATTCTCCTTCGATGAAGCCTAGACCAAATTTGATGCCTGCAGGTCTTTGGTCATTTAAGATCTTATCCAACTTCATAGAACTTTCTTCATGTTTGTGATAACAACTGATTTTCTTATTCATCTCTTCTAGTTGCATTCTTAAACCAACAATCTCTTCTTCTAACTTGCTGCAATGATCTATTTTCATTGTTAATAGCACTTCGAGATCTTCGGAGATTTTCTTAGATTCTTCTATCTGTACTTTTAAGCTGGTTATGATTCCATTTGCATCCTCAAGCTTTCTTGACAGTTTCTTGTTCTTTTTCTTTTCTATCTCCCACTCTTCAAGTGCAGATATCAACTCACCTTCTAGATCTACTTCAGCCTCGAGAATCTCATCACAAACTTCAGACGTCACTCCTTCTTCCTTTTCTGATTTAACTACTTCAAATGCCATAAAAAGAGCTTCATCTCTTTCTTCTTCAGACTCTTCTCCGGAGCTATTTTTTGATGAACTGACATTCTTGGAGATGAAACTTTTCTTTTTGAAGTTGCCTTTTCTGAAATTCGTTTTCATCTTCCAGTCACTTCTTTCTTGGTGGGATCCTTCATCATTTTTGTTCTTCTCTTTAAGTGGACATTTAGTCGCAAAATGCCCAATGCCTCCACAGTTGAAACATTTAAATGGAAGCTTCCCTCTGTATTTTCCTTTCCCCTTTTTTAGTTTTCTAACAAAGTTTGCTTCCATTTCATCTGATGTCTCTTCTTCCTCGGACTCGTGTTTTGTGTTTTTATTTTTAAGAGCTTTGAAAGCTGCTTCTCTGTCAGAAGGTTTAGATCTTCCTATCCTCATCTCATATGCAGTTAAAGAACCATACATTTCATCTATACTAAAATAATTTAGATTTTTAGCTTCTTCTATCGCTGAGACTTTGGAATCAAACCTTTGAGGAAGAGATCTTAATACCTTTTTCATGACAGCAGAGTCATCGATATCCTCGTCGAGTCCTCTGATCGCATTGATGATTCCATTAACTCTCAACATGAATGCCTCAATGTTTTCATCGTCATTCATCTTCAATGCTTCGAACTGAGCTCGATGTGTCTGTAACTTGGCTTCTTTGATCTTATCATCTCCTTCATGAACACTCTTCAATTTGTCCCATATTTCTTTTGCCGATTTATAGCTCATGACCTTTACTAATTCACTATCTGCTAATCCACACAAGATGGCATTCGTTGCTTTCGAATTATTCTCAAATAGTTTCTTTTCATTCGCTTCTTTTGGAGGAGTGGTGGGAATTGTGTATCCACTGACTACTGAATCCCAGATGTCGTAACCCAATGCATAGAGATATGTCTGCATCCTGACTCTCTAGAATGCATAATTAGATCCATCAAACAATGGTGCTTTGTTTGATGAGAAGCCTTCACCACCTGCCATTGTGATATTTCCAAGATCACCCTAGCTGGTTAAGCTTGTACAGGGACTTGGCTCTGATACCAATTGTTAGACTTACAATGGCACTGAGAGGGGGGGTGAATCAGTGTAGCTCTTTAATTATGAATTAACAGCTCTTAAAATAGCAATAGTTAAAACTTATAAATAGATACAGTAAGAACAACAAGAGAACAACACACAACACAAGATTTAACGAGGTTCACCAATGTGGCTACTCCTCAAAAATGACTGCTTGGACTACCATCCAAATCTAGCCTTTGCAAAGCACCAACTTTACAATTAATTTACCAGCACCAACTGGAAGGAGCACCAACCCCTGATTTATCTGCACCAACAGAAAGGAGCACCAACCCTTGATTTACCAGCACCAACTAGAAGGAGCACCAACCCCTGATGCCAAGCACCAACCTGGACTTCAAATTGAATCTTTTGGGTTTAATAGTAAGATACCTTCGCTTTTACAAGACCCTGATTGGTCTACTTCACCTTTGCGTTCTCTGCTTTTTTTGTGCAAGCACTTTGCACACTCTACTGCACCTCGCAGTCGTCTTCTCCTTGTTGTGCACTCTGCTTTCACTCTGCTGCACCTCGCAGTCATCTTCTCCTTGTTGCACACTTTGCTTTCTCAGCAAAATTCCACACTTCGAAAGATTCGACACGACTTGCTCTTCTGTGCTCAGCGACCGTATTTTGCACACTTCGATACTTCACAATTTCTCCAAAATAGCCCTGCTTTTATAAGAACATTTTCATGATGAAAAACTCTAATCTTAGTCGGTTGTACCCCTCATCATAGTCGGTTGCAAACCCTAATCTTCGTCGGTTGCAAACCCTAATCTTCGTCGGCTAACATCGGTCTTCGTCGGCTTCAACTGCCCCTGTAACTCTTTGTTGTTGTTGCCACGAAAACACATGTCGCGATATCGTGACACTTTTGCTTTCTTGCTTCTCTTCTTGGCTTGTACCAGCGAAAACATGACATGTCGCGAAATCGTGACACTTTTCGCTTCCTTGCACTCTTCTTGGCTTGTACCAGTGAAAACATGACATGTCGCGAAATCGTGACACTTTCGCTGCCTTGTGCCTTTCTCTGCTTTTAGCCCACGAAAATGGAACATGTCGCGAAATCGTGACACTTTCGCTGCCTTGTGCTTTTCTCTGCCTTTCGCCTGCGAAAATGGAACATGTCACGAAATCGTGACACTTTCGTTGCCTTGTGCTTTTCTCTGCCTTTCGCCCGTGAAAATGGAACATGTCGCGAAATCGTGACACTTTCGCTGCCTTGTGCTTTTCTCTGCTTCGGGTCATGAAAACCTGACATGTCGCGATATCGCGACATTTTTCCTCCTTAGCACTTTTCTTCTCATCGGGTCACGAAAACCCGACATGTCGCGATATCGCGACATATTTTCTCCTTAGCACTTCGGGGGGCATTCCAAGAAAATGTATCTTTCATGAGGAGAATTGTTGAATTATGAACATCACTACAAGCATTGAAGAAAATGTATGTGACAAAACATTAGTTCCAATTATTTTAAGGTCTCTACCTTCTCAATACAATATATTTGTAATAACATTAAATATCAATAAGCAAGCACCAACTTTTGAATAGATGGAAAACTCAATCTTGTTGAGAGAATAATGTTTGTTTCTACAACTTGTAAAACTAAGGATCCTTACATCATTATCAAAGCATGGGATCTTACAAATATTTTATCAAGAAGAGTATTAACATCACAATCAATCAAGATATTAGATACATAAATGCAATGTGATATCATCAAAAATGACAACAAAATCCAAAATAAAAGAAGATTTGTTAGACAATGTCAGTAAATGTTGGACCTTAAAGGTTCAACAATAAAGGCTATTAAGCACTTGATAGGATGCTACACTCATGTTCAAGGGAAAATGATAGTAGCTATGGAATCATTTAAGGTACTAATACAAGTCTATAAAATTGCTAAATATTATATTCAAAACATACATTTTATTTTTTCATATCAAAGAACTTTTGATAAGAGAATAACTTGCAAAGAATCTAGAACTTGATCATGATAGAAGAAAAGAAAAGCAGAAGAAGATGAAGAATCAAAATAAGTCATATACAACTTTCTTCCCATCACATGCAAGAAAAAAAATGGACTGATCAATTCAATGGTTGACACCATGGTAGCACATCCTTCACATGAATACATTGGGAGAGGTACATGTTTCATACATTGAATTCTATAGGTTGAATATGTATTGAATAAATTATTTGTAATAAATGTATTTTTGGAGTGTAAGATCGATGGAATCCACCACTCCTAAGTATTTTGGTAAGTAGTCTACATTGAGGGGAGAATTTATGTTTCTATTACATCATCTTAGAACTATTCATCAAGTCATAATACAAGAGTCTAAGTAGAAGCTAAGAGTATGATGTAATAATGGGTGCATGTTAAGAGTTATTACATTATAGTTTATGTGAAATGGAATGTGGTATAACCACCCATCACAAGGTCTATGCATGCACTAAAGTGCATGGGTAGTTGCATGATTAGTTAGTGGTTTGTTATGCTAAAATTGGGCATCCTATGTATTTAAATATCTACCAGTTTGTAAAGCAAAACATCGAAGTTATTTCTAAAAAATGTTAGTTCTTAAAACTTAGAGATAATCTTGTGAGACCTTTCAGTATCAAGGGGGATAATGTTGGAAATATGATGTGGAGCAAAAAATAAGCTATGCATATTAATATGTGCTAAGCAAAAGTTAGTGGAAAATATCAATTTAGTCATTCACTTCAAGATTGTAACAGTAGTTGTGCATATTCTCTATCATGTCAATTAGGTAGTGGAATTTATAACTAAAGGGAAGTAAAAATTGTAGTATTGCATATTCTCTATCATTCCAGTTAGATAGTGGAATTTGTAATTGAAGGAAAATAAAAAATTATAGCTATGTATATTCACCAAAAAAAATTAGCTATGTAAAAGGGTAGATTTAACAAATACCTAACTAGGAGGTGCAAGGATCCTAATGGAGATAGTAGGATAATGTTGTTGACGATAAAATATGCAACTATGATGAAATGAGAAAAAGTGATAAATGCATAAACTATTTGATATGCAAACAAAGTTTGTGTGAAATGATAAAATGATTACAAAATGACAAAATCAAAGATAATAAGAAGCTAAAATATAAGAGAGAGCAACCAATTTGCTACAACCAAGATTATAACCTTGAGAGATTTGGTTAATGTCTTCTTGTTGTGTTGAGAAGATGAGATCTTGTTATTTCTTGAGATGATCTTATTTAATAGAGCTTCACCACTTTCAAAAGTTCATTGGAAGTCTAGCAAAGCTTTGCTATTATAAGAGATCCACCATTTGGGCTCCCCTAAGGGTTGCCTTTAAGGAAGCCATGGCCCCTTGGAGGATGATTGCATGGAGTTGATTGGACTAATTTAATGTAAGTTTTCAAAAGGGCTCAACATGCAATTAAGGATGAGAAATTGAAAGGGAAATTTTTTGTGCTTTGGATTATCAACCAAGGTGTAGTTGAGGCAGTGGATCAAACTAGCATGATCAAATCTATATTTGGTAGGTATTTTGGAAGCTACCAACTACCTACCTTTTTATATCTAACAATAAATAGCGCTAATATAAATAGCATTGGTAGTGTTAATGTCTCAACACTAGTGCCAAAATGACTATTGCTAGAAAAATTGGGTGACAAATGACAAAATTTGAAAGGTTGAAAAAGTGTTGCTAAGAAAGCAATAGCATTGACAGTACTACTACTTCAGTCCCAATGAATTTTCTTTTGGAGTAATAAATGCTCCTCGATTGAGACTTGAGATGATTGACTTGATTTGTATGTTTGATTGGTTACAACCATGGTTCCCTTCTAAGATCATTTGGAAGAAGCACCTCATTCCCAAAGTTTGTTTATTCTTTTGGCTTATTGTTCAGGATAAAATATTCTCCATTCCAAATCTCCTAATTTAAGGGCTCCCCATTCCTAACTGTTGTTACCTCTGCAAATAAAAGTGCAAATCCACCCAACATATTTTTCTCTCATGTCATTTCTCCCTTAAATTTCTTTGCTTCTTATTTTTCTTTATGGGTATTGCCTGGGTTCCTCCCTTTTCTCTAAATAATATATGTTTACAATGGCCTAATCCCTTTAAAAATTTTCATGTCAAAATATTTTGGACATTTTATCTCCCCCATTTCCTATGGGAAGTTTGGCATGAACAAAATTCCAAAGCCTTCAATAACTCCATTCATGATTTCAACTATGTTCTTTCCAGAGTTATCCACACGACAACTAAAAATCTCTCTTTTATTCAAGGCACTGGATGGCCGAACTCCCCAGGTTAAGCTCAGTTAGCCAAGTTCCTCTAGCTCCCTTCCTATAATCTTTCCTCTCCCTCTTATGTGGTTGATCGCTCGATTATGAAGTGGTCTCCTCCACCTTTGGTATGGATCAAGTATAATTTTAATGGTGTTGCCAAGGGCAACCCGGGACCGACTAGAGTAGGAGGTATCTTTTGAGATCATACAGGGAAGATATTGTTGGCCTTTGTAAAAAATCTTGGTATCCAAACCAACCATTTTGCTAAAGCTCGAGCCCTCTTCCAAGGTTTTTTTCTCCTATCCATAATAATTTCCCTAACCTTATTGTCTAAGGTGACTCTATGAACATTATTAGAAGAATTATAGGCACCTAGTCATCATCCTGGAACGTCTCCAATTTAATATCTAAGGTAAAGTTTTTTCTGAGCTCTTCCCCTAATGTCACTATCCAACATGTCTTTAGGGAAGAAAACCAAGCTGTTAAATTTCTAGCTAACTTGGGGGTTTCTTTACCTAACCTCACCATTTAAAATGAAAGTTCTCCTCCCCCTTGGTCGATGGAAATCTCATGCCTATATCTTTTTTTGGAGGTTTCCTAGGATTTTGGTTTATTGGGTAGCCACATATTCTCCATGTTATGGGAATCCTCCTCATATTGGATAGCATTTTTAGGACACATCACTAGAGGTTTCATCAATCCATGGAATTTTTCTACGTTCATAGGATCTATTTTCAACATACACTTTCATGCATGGCTTCACCTTGACAAAATGAATGTTTGGGGTACATGGAGCTTGTGGCTCAACATGGAGAATGTCTTTGTGAGCCATACATGGAGATATTGTACTGCACCATATTCAATGAACACCTCTTGTAGGTTTTTTGTTGCATTATGGATGATAAAATGGATCCATCTATTGTTTTATCCAAACACATGAGCAGGTTGTACGTGATCCCATTGAGGCTTCCTCTTTTGCCCCTATGAGGGTTTCTCTATTTGTTTTTGTCTTTCTTCTTGGTTGTTTTTAAGAAGGTGCTTCATTTTTGTTTTAGATGGTTGGGAGCATTTTTCCTAACTAGAACTTTTCTATAAAAGGTTACGGGATCCTTTAAAAACCCCTCTTACCAATAAAAAAATAGATACTTGGAATTCTACCTTACTAAAACTAATCTCAAATTTTACATAAATAAATAGATATAAAAATTTCTCTAATATATAATAAATAATGCGTGTAGGTAGGGAAATTGATATGTCTGTGTTTAGTGAATAAATTTTGTTATTTGGTGTTATTTTGTAGTTTGTATGCAAAATATTTGATGAAATGTGCATACATATGATTAATAGTGTTATAAAATGTAATGTTATGCATGATAACATGTAATGTTAAGTATTAATATGTCGATAAAGTCATTAAGTGATGCATAAGCTAGTTTTTATTGTAGTGAGTAAGGAAACATGTATATGTAAGACACATGCAAGTGAAATGTAATTTAGGGAAATGATGAGGTGCCAGGTAGTTGGAGGGTGCAACTAGTTCTTAGTTGTAGAAATATGACCCTTCTCTCATTCATTTATTGGCATAAGTAGTGTGTTTATGAGTGCATATGTAGTCAGGTCATGTATGCAGTCATGTAATTGTGTAGTTGGATGATGTGTTTGTGTGTGATGGTTATAATGTAAGGGCTATAGTGTGTAGATATTGTTGTTGGTTGTAGATGACTATGGGCATAAAGATTATTTTGCACAAGGTTCATAGACTATAATGTTATTACCATACAACCATTGTTAATACAAATTTTCTTATACCATTTATCATTTGTTATTATTATTGTTATTGTATGTTTTTGTATGTATTGTTATTGTTAATTTTCCAGATATATCTATAGATTTATTAAGTGGAAATGAAATTGGGTTTTAGCATGTCAAATTTATTTCTACATTTTGACATTGTTGCCTCTATGAAATTGGGTCCAACCTAGTGATATGAAGTGAGCAAAAAAACCCTTAGGTAGATGTGCAATGACAACAATGGAATGCAGTCAAAGACGTAGGTGAAGATGCCACAATTTTTTTTTTATGTAGATGAAGGGTCATCTAACAAGATGTGTATGGTAGGCACGTACATAGAAGGTAAGGTAGACTGTCGTGCAAATGTAGTCTACCATCCCACCGATAGAGATTGATATCCAAATGCAAATTGTTGTTCAAATGTATTTTATCGTCCAGCTAATGGAGACTGTCATCCAACTAACATAGATTGCCATCCAAATGAAGAATCTATAGTAAGAGGAATTGTAGTCAAGGAACCATAGTTGGAGGAACTACAAACATATAATCTACAGTCAAAGTAACTAAGTCTATAATCTTGATGTAACTAAGTTTATCATCTTGATGCAACATAAGTCTACCATCTTGATGCAACTAAAGTTTATGTAATTGAAATTTGTCATAGAAATACAAATGCAATATGTTGTCAAGAGAGTCATCAGATAATAGGGTGTTGTCAATAGGTTCATCAAAGGGTAGGGTGTTGTCAAAAGGATAGTCATACAATAGACCATCATACAAATATAGTACAATAATTGTTATATGATGTCGATGAGGAATTATATGTCAATGAAGAATGTTTTACAGCAAAGCAATTGCAAGTTGTGGTCCATGATGGTTAGCGGGATAGGATTCTGACATCGATGCAAATGCAAGATGGTGTGTCCAACAGTGCATGATATGGGAGTTTGAAACTAAGTAAACTGTAGGTTGGTATGTTCAATGGTGAGCAGGGTGAGAGTCCAACATTGAAGCAACTACAAGTTGGAATGTTGCCTAGTAAGAAGGATGAGTGTCTAGTAGAAGAGTGTCTAGTAGAAGATAAATTACATAGTGGTGCATCTAATGTTGTGTGTAAGGGAGAGATACACAAATAACTATTTCCAAAGATAATACAATCTATCAAACCAAAGGCTAATTTGGACATATCGTATAAGTGTCCACTATTTCATAAAGAAGAAACAAAATATCCAATTACGCATTGAAGAATCTATCGCATGATATGATGAGAGATTAAGTAGACTAATGACATAGATTTTTTTTTAAATCAAAAAACCCCTTGCGGGGCCACCTTAGTCTGAGAGACCACGAATAGGGGGGTTCTACACCGTCAAAGTCACCCGAGAGTCACACTCGACCCTGCTCGCACCAACATTATCAATTGGATTTTGGATACCCAATTCAGCTTTTTGGTAGGGTGGATATTTGAACCTGGGACTTCCCTTGGAGGATTGCCCTCTCATCTCCAACTCACCTACAAAACCTAGGTGACTAATGACATAGATTGGAGGTGTTTATTCCCTATGACATTTCATAGAATTGCAATATATTAGTACATGAGATTGCTAGAGTACAAGTACTAGATATGGGAAGAATTTTGTGATACATTTAAATAAGAATTTTGATTGTTCGACAATGGTTATGCTGTCATTGTTGAAATTTATAGCATCAAATGAGGTGAGAATGAGTTTATTCATTCATACAATTGGAAGTTGTGTGGGTTGTTTAACCATTTGGAGGAAGATCCATCAGATGCATTGAAGAGGAGATGGTTTATAGATAGACTTCTTCCTACATATCAGAAGAAGATCAGGATGGTCCCTTTGAGATCATACCAAAAGGCTTTGGAAGATGTCTTGAATTGGAAAAGTCATGCAAAAACATCACTAAAGCATTGGTGTCATGTTAATTCAAAAGAGAGTTATCCTAAGGATGAATTTGATTCTAATATTGAGAATAACTCGGATAGTGAGACTAATGATTTTGGGAAGGACAATAGTTCATCATTCAAGTATTAAGGCTAAAAATTCAAGGAAGTGGCTCTAAAAAGAAGAATGATGACTCCAAGGATGAGTGTGACTTAGATATTGCAAGATCATCACTACAAGTATGTGCAACACAAAGGAATATTATACAAAGGGATACCACTAGTGATACAGTTTGTGTCAACAGATAAAGAACTAGAAGATAAAGAATTCAATATGCTTCACATTCACAAACTCTCAATCACTTTCAATCTCTCTTTTATCACAGAAACATATAGAGAATTGTTAGAGACTCAATATGTTTCACACTCATCAACACTCAACCTCTTTCTCAAATAAATTTAGAATATAGAACAATTTGTTTCATAGAACTTGAATTATCACTTCACACATCCACTTGACTAGGCTCAACCAACTCTACTCAACCAATCACTCAATGAAATAATCCTTGCTCACAAACCCTAGTCCAAGCATATGAACACTCACTCAAATATTTCCAACAATGCTTATCAACCAATCTCACATAACAATGATACTCATGTTCTTTGCAAACCCTAGTTCAAGTTCTTCACTCAATCAATCACTTCAACAACAATGCTTATAAAACAAGGTTTTAACAACTCTCAATTCCAGAAAACCTTGAAGCATTAACTCAAAACACACTTAACAAGGAAAACCTTAATCAAATCCTTTTCACTCCAACTTAGCATTCACAACATTCAACAATCACTCACTTGGAAGAATATGCCCATACCTTTTGTTTGATGTAGAAGTGCCCTTGGAAAACCTATCTAAATCACTATTTCCTTCCTTCCAATTTCAAGGGTTAGATGACAAAATATCACTCAAACACTTTCTCAAATATTCCTTGGACACAAAAATACTCAAAGCTCAAATACACCTTATTACTCCTACTTGTAACTAACATTCATCAAATCATGCACAAAAATAATTACTTGGATACACCTTATAATCTCCAACTTAAAATAATATCCAACACCACAAAAATCACAACCAATCTTTCTAAAAACACCTTTATTTCTTTTTCAAACCCTAAAACAAATAATACCAGAAATTTATTTTGCAATAACCTTATAGCTCCCCAAAAACCTCATATACCAAATAATAATATGCAAAAATTAATTTTTAATATCTCAACAACCTTCTACAAAAATTTCGGCGCTCAAACTTTAGTGCATACCTCAATATTTCCCAAAAGGGTTTCGACATGATTCGATCCGCCGTCTCCCCAAGCGCCAAGCACCTTAGCACTTTGGAGCCCACCGCATGGGCTACAACCACCCACGTGAAGGAAGCAAAGCTTCCTCCCCTTTCAACCAACGTCCATCGCATTTCCAACACCAAAACAAAAGATCCTCCGTGGGGGATTCGAACCTGCGCCTGTCGCTGCCCTAACGCCTTACTTCCACCGTGGTTGCCAACTGTGCTACTAGTGGTTGGTGACCAAGGCTCCCTCCTTGGTGGATGAAAAAGTCTCGCCTCCTCTTAGCACCTTTTAAAAATTAAAAGCTCTTTGTTGCACACACGATTCACATGAAATTCGCACAGCATAGGAAATCGTTCGAAAGCATTGGGAGTTATGGTAAGGTGGGTAATCCTCCTTTTATACACATGGTAAATGTTCTTCCCACGTCGGTGCTTAGAAATTCGATTTTAAATTTTGAATTAATTTTAATAACCCTCCTTAGGGTTAGTTAAAAATTAATATAAATTAATCTTATAATTAATATCAAAATTAATTAATAATTAATTTAAATAACTTTAAGTTAAGTAAATTAAATTATAAATTAATTTATAATAAAAATTATATTAATTAATTTATAATTAATTTAAAACTTCCCTTTATAATATTATAAAAAATATTATAATATTATTCACTTGGGCTTTTTGCACTTTAGACCATATATGACATCCTGAAACCGGGTCTTGATCAACTGAAACTGGAGAACCTGAAACTGATGTTGCCCACTGAAACTGCCACTAACTGGTGCTGAAATCTTGACATCAATGACCACTCACTCTTGACATCAATGACAACTTATCTACTCAAAATGTCCAACAATCTCCCCCTTTGTCATTGATGGCAACCCAAATCCTTTTTACCAAAACTTGACCTTTTTTGTTTTGCTCCCCCTGGGACATTGCTCCCCCTGACTCAATGCTCTCTCCTTAAACCAAATCTCTCCCCCTTACTCAAATATCTCCCCCTTTGAAATCAATGGCAAAGGGTCACCTTTGGGGCTCGGGGCTAAGAATGAGTCTCTTAGCTTAGCCCCTCCCCCACCTCCTCTTGAGGTGGTTAATTATGGGGTGGGAGTATTTCTACTCCTAGCAAGCATTGTTCTTTACCTTTGTCCTCTTTCCTTCTAATATGATCCTTCTGATTCCTTTGACTGTTCCTGTCCATGTCCATATTCCTGTTCATGTCCATGTCCATATTCATATTCATGTTCCTATTCCTATTCATGTTCATATCCATATTCCTGTTCTTGCTCCTATTCATGTTCATATCCATATTCTTGTTCATGTTCCTGTTCATGTTCATGCTTGATTCTGGAATGTCTGCTCTACACCACTTTGTTGTATGTCCATCATTATTGCACTTATAACACTTAATGTTATTATTCCTTGGAGGTGCAAATGTCTTGGGATTTCTCCTAGTGAAGCCATCTCTGTTCCTGTTATGTACCTTGCAATTTATTGCCTTGTGACCAAACTGATTACATGAGTAGCAATACCCATGAAAAAGCTACCTATTTCTGAAGTTCCCATATTCTTGTCTTTCATGTGTCCTACATTGTGAAGCCATGTGCCCAAATCTGTGACATGAGAAACATCTTCCATTGAAGTTTCCTTGTCTTGACCTCATTGGTCTCTTAGTCTCTCTTAACCTATTCTGATTGTTGTTCCATATGTTTCTCCTTTGTGCATTATTTCTTTCCTTGTTGAACTTTATGTTGTCCAACTCATCCTCAGAAGTCTCACTTTCTCTTACACTATCTTCTTTTGAAGTTTCTTCTTCTTTAGAACTTGAGGTTGACTCTTCTTCTTGTTTCTTTTGAGCCTGTTCAAAACCAAGACCTATTTTGTTTGTTGACCTTCTTTGTACCTTGATCATCTTATCTACAATATTTGAGCTCTTTCCAAACTTGTGTAGCTTGTCCTTGGAATTTTCTAACTCTTCCCTTAGTAGGGCTACTTCTTGTTCTAACCTTTCACATTCTAAGACCTTTGCTTCTAACTTATCCTTGAACTTCTTTATCTTAGCCATTGACTTGTTTAGATCCTCTATAAGCTTTCCTCTCTCTTCATCACATTCTTGAAACTGAATCTCAAGTTGGGAGTTTTGCTTTCTTACCTTCTTTAAAGTTTTAAGAGCATAAATAAGCTCTCCCTCAAGATCAACTCCTCCTTTCTCTGATTCTTCCTCTATTTGTTTGCCTTTGTCAACATCTTCATTTTATTTTGACTTGTCTTCTATAGGATCACCTTCTTCTTCTTCTAGTGCCATTAGAATATTCTCTTTTGGTCCTTCAAGTGCATCCTCATATTCATCATCACTGAAATTGAAACCATTCCTTGTACAACTATATTCAAGATGTCCAAAATTACCACATCTAAAACACTTGAGAATTATTGGTGACCTTTTCTTAACCTCTTCTTTTTCTTCAATCAAAAATAGGACTTCATATTTATCATTATCTAAAAACTATTATCACTATCACTTGAGTACTTACTTGCCTTGTCTGCATAGTAGCTCCTCTTTTGTCTTTGAAAGAACTTCTTTCCTTGTCTGCCTTGTCCATCCTTGCCTTTCTTTTGGTACATGTATTTTTTTGATTCCCTATTCCTGTGATCCTATTTTTCTTCATCATTGTTATTTTTAGCTTCTTGAAAATCAGTTGCATAGTGACCATACTTTCCACAATTGAAACATCTAACATATTTTGCATCTTTGAATCTTCTTGAATCCTTATTCCTTCTGCCATAATTAGCTTCTTCATCACTGGATGACTCATTGCTTGATTTTGACTTCTTACCCTTTGTCTTATTAATTGCTTTGAAGGTTGCTTCCTTCCGAAGATTAGGTTCCTCTTTTGTTCTCAACTCAAATGTTGTAAGAATACCAAGTAACATATCTCTTGTCAAAGAATCACCATCCTTTGCTTCTTCTATAGCTGAAATATTTTCACTAAACCTTTTTGGAAGAGACCTTAAGATCTTATCACAAACATCTGATTCTTCAACATTAAGTCCAAGTCCTTGCATAGCATTAACAACCTCATCTACCCGAAGTAGATAAGTACTAATGTTTTCCTCATTCTTCATTCTTAATTCTTCAAATTGTCCTTTGAGATTTCGTATCTTTGCCTTTTTGACACTTTTATCTCCTTCATATATGCTTTGCAACTTATCCCAAATTCCTTTTGCATCTTTACAATGCATAACTTTTTATTGATTCTATTCTATGCAAACCTCTCAAAATTGCATTCATTGCTTTTGAATTGTAATGTTGTAGAAGCTTACCTTCCTTATCTGTAGGTGGATCAGCTGGTGGTATGTATCCATTTTCAACTGCTTTCCAAATTTCATTGCCAAGTGCCATCAGGTGAACCTTCATTCTCATACTCCAAAATATATAATCACTTCCATCAAATATTGGTGTTGAATTATCTGAGGACACATTCTTAGAATCCATTGTGTTCTTGAAAGATTTTCCTTCAAGCTGTTAAACTCTTCCGAAGGAACCCGCTCTGATACCAATTGAAGAACACAAGCTTATACTGAGAGGGGGGTGAACAATATAAGACCACTTTTTACTTTTCTTTCCCAATCAATATTATGCAATGTAAAGATAGAAATATCAATAGTAGTAATCAAAGCAATGCACAAATCACCACACACAATAGAGACACCAATTTTACGTGGTTCACCCAATGTGGGCTACTCCACGGAGAAAATATTTCACTAAAATTTTCTCAATCAATCTCTTGGGAATCCTTTCCCTATTACAATGTTTATGGACCTCTATCCAAAGGAGACACCAATCCCCTAATCAAGTTCATGGATCTCTATCCATAGGAGAACTCCTTTCTCCTTAGCTCTGACTGGTGATCTTCTAGAAGAACTGTTGCCCCCACTGCCCTTGGCTAATGGATCTCTATCCACTGAAGACTCATGTCCTCACTACCCTAGCTAATGGATCTCTATCCACTAGAGATTTTCATCCTCTATACTCTGTCACCTTAAAAGCTCTATCTCAAATCTGTACTAAACATAGTCCTTCGATCTAGCACAAATCTATCCTCAATATTTGTCCTCTGATCTGCACTAAACACAGTCCTTCGATCTAGCACAAATCTATCCTCAAGCCTTAACACAAAGCTTGAATCAATCTCAAATCAACTCTGCTAGATCTACCCCAAACCTTAACTCAAGGTTTGAACAAATCAATCAATCAACTCTACTCACAAGTCTTCTCAAAGACTTATCTCAAATCTACCTTGTAAGCTTCCACAAAAGCTCACACTAATCTGTCCACAAGTCCTCTCTAGAACTTGTCCAAATATGCTCAACAAGTCCTCACTAGAACTTGTCCAAATCTGCTCAATAAGTCCTCACTAGAACTTATCCAAATCTACTCTCAATCTATATTGTAAGCTTCCACAAAAGCTCACACAAATCTGTCCACAAGTCTTCTCAAAGACTTACCTCAAATATGCTCAACAAGTCCACACTAGAACTTGTCCAATCTCATAGAAACATAAAGAGAATTGTTAGAGACTCAATATGCTTCACATTCATCACAATGCTCATTCACTTTCAATCACTCTTTTAGAAACATATAGAGAATTGTTAGAGACTCAATATGCTTCACATTCACCTCAATGCTCAATTACTTTCAATCACTCTTTTAGAAACATATAGAGAATTGTTAGAGACTCAATATGCTTCACATTCACAAACTCTCAATCACTTTCAATATCTCTTTTATCACATAAACATATAGAGAATTGTTAGAGACTCAATATGTTTCACACTCATCAACACTCAACCTCTTTCTCAAATCAATTCAGAATATAGAACAATTTGTTTCATAGAACTTGAATTATCACTTCACACATCCACTTGACTAGGCTCAACCAACTCTACTCAACCAATCACTCAATGAAATAATCCTTGCTCACAAACCCTAGTCCAAACATATGAACACTCACTCAAATGTTTCCAACAATGCTTATCAACCAATCTCACATAACAATGATACTCATGTTCTTTGCAAACCCTAGTTCAAGTTCTTCACTCAATCAATCACTTCAACAACAATGCTTATAAAACAAGGTTTTAACAACTCTCAATTCCAGAAAACCTTGAAGCATTAACTCAAAACACACTTAACAAGGAAAACCTTAATCAAATCCTTTTCACTCCAACTTAGCATTCACAACATTCAACAATCACTCACTTGGAAGAATATGCCCATACCTTTTGTTTGATGTAGAAGTGCCCTTGGAAAACCTATCTAAATCACTATTTCCTTCCTTCCAATTTCAAGGGTTAGATGACAAAATATCACTCAAACACTTTCTCAAATATTCCTTGGACACAAAAATACTCAAAGCTCAAATACACCTTATTACTCCTACTTGTAACTAACATTCATCAAATCATGCACAAAAATAATTACTTGGATACACCTTATAATATCCAACTTAAAATAATATCCAACACCACAAAAATCACAACCAATATTTCTAAAAACACCTTTATTTCTTTTTCAAACCCTAAAACAAATAATACCAGAAATTTATTTTGCAATAACCTTATAGCTCCCCAAAAACCTCATATACCAAATAATAATATGCAAAAATTAATTTTTAATATCTCAACAACCTTCTACAAAAATTTCGGTGCTCAAACTTTAGTGCATACCTCAATATTCCCCAAAAGGGTTTCGGCGTGATTCGATCCATCATCTCCCCAAGCGCCAAGTGCCTTAGCGCTTTGGAGCCCACCGCATGGGCTACAACCACCCACGTGAAGGAAGCAAAGCTTCCTCCCCTTTCAACCAATGTCCACCGCATTTCCAACACCAAAACAAAAGATCCTCCATGGGGGATTCGAACCTGCGCCTATCGTTGCCCTAACGCCTTACTACCGCCGTGGTTGCCAACTATGCTACCAACGGTTGGTGACCAAGGCTCCCTCCTTGGTGGATGAAAAAGTCTCACCTCCTCTTAGCACCTTTTAAAAATTAAAAGCTCTTTGTTGCACACACGATTCACATGAAATTCGCACAACATAGGAAATCGTTCGAAAGCATTGGGAGTTATGGTAAGGTGGGTAATCCTCCTTTTATACACATGGTAAATGTTCTTCCCACGTCGGCGCTTAGAAATTCGATTTCAAATTTTGAATTAATTTTAATAACCCTCCTTAGGGTTAGTTAAAAATTAATATAAATTGAGGTTGATCAACGAGGAAGAAGGAAGCAAATAGGCATCTTGATGGTGGGAGCGGGAGCAGGAGCAGGAGCAGGAGCAGGAGAGGGAGTAGGACTGGGGACAGGTTTAGAGATCGGTGCAGGTTTTTGGGTGAGATTAGGATCAGGATCGGGCACATCTGGGCTCGGGCCTGGGCCAGTAGGGCCCTCGATGGGCCCAGAGGATGGCTTTGTGCCTGATCTGATTGGTGGTCAGGGTGGGGATGGCATCTTGGGCCCAGGCCCCCAGTCTAGCCTCGATGCGAGTGCAGGCCTTGGGTAAAAGCCTCCTGATCTTGGGTAGGGTTCTGTCCTTGGCAGGCCCAAACCCTACTATCAGCAGATCTTTGTGGGCTTTAGGACCCCTTCTTGGGCCCTGGGTCTAGGACTTTCCCTCGAGGGCACCCACATTTCTATCTAGGAGGAGGTCTACTCCTTCTTGGTCGATGGATCCTTTGCCTCTCTGGTAGGAAAATTCCTGGGAGGGCGTCTAGACATGAAAACCGTCCATAGATGGGCAACATCCAAATGGAAGGTTTTTGGGAATATTCAGCTGGTTGCCCTTACCAAGGGCTTCTTCATCATCAAACTAAATAATAGCGAGGACACCGAAAAGATCCTGTCGGGTGGTCCCTAGTTTTCGGGACGCAAAAGCCTCTTCCTCAAGCGCTATGGAGTTGACTTCCACCCTAGCACCCAAAGCATCAACTTTGCCCCGATCTGGGTCTGTCTCCCAGACCTTCCCTTCCATCTGTGGCACAAAGACATCCTAAGACTCATTGCTCAGTCGATCGGGGACCTAGTGGCCTTTGACCCCGCTACCAAGGTAGGATCCCGAATGGTGCATGCCAGATTTTGTGTCAACGCAAATCTTGAATCTAAAATCCCCTCTTTGGTGACCATCTCTTCTGGGTCCTTCTTTTGGTGCCTGTCCCTGATCTATGAAAACAAACCTACTTTCTGTCCCACCTGCTGCACTCAGGGTCACCTCTCCCACAAATGCCTAGTTTCCAAAAATGTTGATGGCCCTATCCCCAAACTCCCTTCCTGATCAGACTAGGCCCCATCTCGAGGGCCCCCCCATGATGGCCATAGATCCCAAGCCTGCACCAACAAGGAGGCCCCCCCTTATGCACCAAAGGACTCTCATTTGGACCCTGGTCTGGAGGCCGATCTTCCTTAGGTTTCCCCTTTCGCTGCTCCCTCCCCTGGGTCATATTTTGAGGCCCCGATCCTAGGTTCTCCCTGCCCCCCATTTTGAACCCCTCCTCACAGGCCCTGGCTGGCGTCCCCCCAGGCCTACGAGTCACTTGGGCTCCTTTCCCCGTCGGCTCCCACCCCTATCGGGGTTCCCTTCTCCCCCCTCACTCCTGCTATCCCCCCCTTGACCCCCTCTCCCCCCTCCCGGTGGCCCCTGCTGGGCTTCCCCTCTTGGAGTGCAGATTTGAGAGGTCAGATGAAGAGGTTGAAGGCATTTCTTTGTCTGGGCCCAATGAAGTCATCCCCAAGATGACCCAAAGTAGGACTTTTGCCACAGACTTTGGCAGCAAACTCAAAAGAGAGCGGCCCACCCTAGGTGACCAACGGACAAGGATCACTGAAGATGACATAGCCAATGGCTCCCAAGCAAGTCTCTCTGACGTTGGTGCAAGTTTCTCCAAAAAAGATGCCCTCCGACCCAAACCCCTCGTGCAGGCCAAGAATAGGGGAAAGATACCCCACAAGGGTGTCAAATGAAGCTCATCACCTAGAATATCAGGGGGCTCAATGGGGCCCCCAAGAAAAGGATTCTCAGCCAACTTCATAGGGATCACCTTTCATCCTTCCTCCTGCTCCAGGAGACAAAAATAGGTGATGCTACTGCCCGACGCGTAACCCAAGCTACTTGGTGCAATTGTGAGTCCTTGTCCACCCCTGCAGCTGGCTCAGCTAGGGGTTTGCTATGCATGTGGGATCCCAGGTCTTTCGAGGGGAGACTCATATCTTTGTCTCCCAAAATAATCAACATTCTGGTCCATTGCGTGAAGTCAATGTGCTCGTGGATTTTGTCCAATGTCTACACTCCTAACATCCCCGTCGAGAAAGCGGCCTTATGGAAGGAAATCAGCTCGATGAGAGAAGCCTTTGCCCCCTGCCCTGGATCCTGGTAGGGGACTTAAATAGTCCCCTATTTCTCTATGACAAAAGTGGAGGCTCAGCATTTTTGAGCAAAAGCATGGAGGACTTTGGGGCCTTCACTGCCCTCAACGAGCTCATGGACGTCAGCCTGAAAGGAGCCCGATTCACTTGGACTAACAGAAGAGTGGGAGCAAGCCATATCCAGGTCAGGTTGGATAGAGTTTTCTTGTCCAAGGAAGCCCTTCCCATGTTTTTCGATGCCACCTTGGTGGCCCTCCCCAAAATTGGGTTTGATCACAGCCCCCTCATCCTCGAAACCGATCATTGCCCCTCCCCCAAGAGGCCCTTCTGGTTCGAGTCCATGTGGCTACATCATCCTGACTTTCAAGCCCAATTTGGCCGCTGGTGGGCTCCCCCAGTCCCTGGACGCCCCACTGAACAAGTCTTTCTCAAGCTTAGACGCCTCAAGGAGCAACTCAAGGTATGGAATAAAGAGGCATTCAGTAACATCTTTGAAAGCAAAGCAACGGTTAAGGCAAAACTCGAAGTCCTTGAATCCAGATTTCAAGCAAGCTCCCAAGACCTGGGGCTTAGGGAAGAGGAATGCCTCGCTCTCAACGAGCACCATAAAATCTTGGCCAGGGTTTTGGAGGTAGAATTTGAGAGCCCTGTGGCTCCAAGAGGGTGATGCAAACACCAAGTTCTTCCATACGTCAACGCTCAAGAACAGGGGTCCAAAAAAATTGCTAAGCTGATGGGCAGCGACGACAAAATTATCAAGGAAGAAGAGGACATTTGGGCTGAAGCCACCCACTTTTTCCAAGAGCTCCTAGGCAACAGCCCCCCCATGTCCTCAGAAGCGATAGAATTCATTCTGGAACATATCCCTTCTTCTGTCTCAGCCACGGCAAATGAGATGCTAGTGCAGCCCTTGTCTGACTCTGAAATCCATGCTGCCACCTTTTCCATGAAGGCTGATGCAACCCAGGGCCCGGATGGGTTTCCCCCCCAATTTTTCCAATCCTTTTGGGACCTCATCGAGCAAGAAGTGTGTGCTGCCATCCGGGACCTTCAGACTGCCAGCTCCATCCCTAGAGGTATCAACTCCACCTTCATAGCCCTGATTCCCAAGACCCAGGTAGCCAGATCCCTCTCAGAGTTTTGCCCCATTAGCTTGTGCAATATACTGTACAAAATCCTGACCAAATCCATGGCTTCTCGCATCAAGGATATCCTTCCCCGGATCATTGGCCCCTGTTAGGGAAGCTCGGTCAAAGGCAGACTAATCACAGACAACGTCATAATCATGCACGAGGCCATCCACTCGGCCGTCCTCTCCAAAAATGCCTCCTTTCTACTCAAGATGGATATGAACAAGGCCTTTGATAGAGTTGACTGTGACTTCCTTTCCAAGGTCCTCCTTAAGTTCAGGTTTCACCCCTCCTGAGTTAGGCTCATCAGCAACTATGTGTCCTCCCCCCGGTTCTCTATCCTTGTCAATGGATCCCCTGCTAGGTTCTTCTCCAACTCTAGAGGCCTCCGCCAAGGTGACCCCCTATCCTCGATCCTCTTCATCAGAGTTTTGCTTCCCCCCTGGTCCCCCTCGCCCCCTCTCATCGATCGTTGACAAGGTGGACTGCCCCCCCTGGATGGGTCAAGCTTAACTTCGACGACGCTTCTAAAGGAAATACCAGACCCTCTGGTGCAGGCGGGGTCATCCGAGACTGCCACGGGGCCCTGATTGTGGCGTATGCTGCCCCTCTTGGCAACCAGACTAACAATTTCATTGAAGTAGCAGCTCTGCTCAACGGGTTGATCACCCTCAGGGAGTCACCCTCAAAAGCCATCATCGAGGGCGATTCCCAAGTTATTATCAAAGCCGCCTGTAGCCCAGGAAGCTCCTCTTGGCGCATTCACAACACCATCCGGGAAGCCCTCTCCATTCTCTAGGGTCTCCCTGACCACGCCTTTCGGCATGTGTACAGATAAGGTAATCGGATGACTGATTTCATGGCAAACCAAGCCATCTCAGCTGAAGACTTCACCACCTAGACAATGAACTTTCTCGAAGCTTTGATCCAAATTACTTTGCAAGATTATTCCAGCAACAATGAGGACCCTGAGGCATAGCATACCCCGAGTCGGGGCCCCAAAGTTTTGTCGTCACAACTTCCAGTGGCTAGGGGATTCCTCCCTCTGTTTCACCACGTCGACTGGTTCCTATCCTTCTCCTGCTCGCGAGTTGGTCATCCTGATCCCCCTCGCGGTGCCAAGTGTCACCGGACACGTCAGGCAGCCTGGCCTGGTTTTGCGTTGCTCTGTTGGCAGTTCTAGCAGTTCCAAGATGGTGTGCATTTTGGCCCTTCCTGCCTTGATCACTACGTCATCGAATCCTCGTGCTACATCAGCTCACCCATGGCTCTATCCTGTGAGGTACCCTCTAGGTGATCCTCCGCTCAGTTTGCACCACTTGGAGCACTGGCAGTGGCCCTCCTCCTATGCCCCGCATGGCAGCCGGCAGTCGCACCCCCTCATCCCCTCCCCCTCGTGGCAGACCCGGCCCCTAGCTCTCATTTTCGATGTCGATGACTATTCTCCCTCGTGGCCCTCTTTTTAAATCTGTTGTGTGCTGAGTTCTCTCGCACTCTTGTCTGCTTCCCCCTTCCCCTATCCCCGCATCTCTGGTCAGGTATCCCCTATTTCCCCTATCCTTGGGCTATCATTTCGACCCTCATGGCTGCCAAAACTATCTTCCTCGAGCCTTCCACGCTCGAATTGAGTGAGTCGGCCAGGCTTTTCTCCAATGCCAAAAAATTTACCCCGTTCTTCAACAAATTTGCAGGAGCCGATGATGAAAGTACCCAGAGCTTTCTGGATTCTTGGAATGATGACGAGGTCACGATGAAGGGTCTCCACTTCAAAGTGACCAAAGAGTACTTGACGGAAGTTACAGGCCTACACCATGAGGAAAAAGGCAGGGTCGTCAGACGGGATAAGCACAATTGGGAGGAGGAGTTGTCTCGCTTCCTGAAGCAGCAGTGGGACAAGGCTAATCTGTTTCGCTCCAACCTCCCAGCCCCCTTCGATGAGGTCATCATCTCGATGGTGCAGTACATCACCTACGATGATCCAAACCAGCGACTATTTAGTTTTCACCTCAGCTACTTCAATCACCTCCGAGGGGCCATGTTGGTCAGCACCCCTCAATTCCTACTGTACTCCTTGGGCATTTCCATAGACCGTGCTCGCAGAAGCCACTCTCGGCCCTCCCACCAAGGCCTCATGGTCGTCCTGTACAGGCATGCCCTTGCTAATCAACCACAGCTCCACCGCATCCTTCCCTTGTCCTCTATACCCCCTAAAGCGGCTAACTCTCCCGGTGCCTCCCCTACAGTGTCTAATACCAAGGAGACCCCCTCCCCCGAAGGCTTCCCTACCCCGAAGCAACGCAGACCCACTTAGAAGTGCAAGACTCCAGCTCAGGGCCCAGGCGGGGCCCCGACTCCTAATGCCACTTGTAAAGGCCCGTTCCCTAGCGATAACAGGGCTACTGGCAGCACCAAAAAGGACAAGGTGGAGGCCTCGGAGCCCACTGAATTCAGTTCCAACTTCGACAGCAGGCTGCAGAATTTGGCTATGAGGTCCCTTCTCGACATGGCAATTGTATCCCTGACTGCGTCTGCCCAAGCTGCCTCCTCTGCAGCCAATGCCCTGGCCGAACTCCGACGCAGGCTGGGTGATGGCCCCGATAGGGAGTAAAGTTGTCCTACCAGGGTGGGCCCCGGTCAGGCCAGGCCCGGGCGTAGGGCCCACCGACGCATTGGCATGCAGTTTCTATGATTTTGACGATTGGCATGTTTTGGCCTTTACTGGTTACGGTGGCCTCAGGCCAAGTTTTGATGTTATGTTTCTTAGTCGATCCTTTTTGTAGGCACCAGGGCCCCAAGCCCCGGATCATTGCCCATGGGCACAGCCCCAGTTTTTATTCGTATTCTCAGCCTCGACTTTTTATGTAACTAAGGTTTTGGGATCCTTCTCTAAAAAACCCATTGTAAATATATCACTACTTATCAAAAATAAAAAATAATATAAATTAATCTTCTAATTAATATCAAAATTAATTAATAATTAATTTAAATAACTTTAATTTAAGTAAATTAAATTATAAATTAATTTATTATAAAAATTATATTAATTAATTTAAAACTTCCCTTTATAATATTATAATATTATTCACTTGGGATTTTTGCACTTTAGACCATATTTGACGTCCTGAAACTGGGTCTAGATCAAGTGAAATTGGAGAACCTGAAATTGATGCTGCCCACTGAAACTGCCACTGATTGGTGCTAAAATATTGACATCAATGACCACTCACTCTTGACATCAATGACAACTTATCTACTCAAAATTTCCAATACTTTCCAAGAAGCAGAGGTAGTGAAACCAGTTGCATTTGAGGAGGTGAACTTGATTTGAATTGAGTAAGTGAATTTGATCTTAATCAAAGAGCCAAACATCTAGTAAGTCATTGAAATTGCCCAGGAAGAGGTTGTAGAGTGCAGTCATTAGGGAAGCTATATGGTAGGGTGTTGTCAAGAAGGCCAGATGATAGAGCACCTTAAGAAGGATGATCATATAGTAGATTACCATACATATTAGGATAGGATGGCATGAGACCACAATCATTTGATGAAGGAGGAGGAATTTCTATCTAAGAAGCTACCATCTGAGGAGTCATCATATGAGTAGGTGTCGTCTGAGGAGCTTCCATCTGAAGAGTTTTCATTGTAGGATTTATCATCTAAAGAATTACCATCAGAGGATTTGTCATTTATAGAGTCGTTAGACGAGCTATCATCTAAGGCAGTGTAGTTAGGAGCTACCATCAAAAGCACTATCCATGGAGAGAGATGTATGTGAGAGGCTCTATCAAAGGATAAAAAGTAGCCATCTAGAGCAAAAGGAGTAAATCAAAGCAAAGAAGAAGATGTTTAAGTGGGTTGATTGAAGGATACCAAAGTGTAGAAGAGAAAAAAATTTAGTTCAGACAATGATGGTTGCAATGGGCATGTGCAAAGGGCACTGCCCCTTGGTCCTACAAGGGGTATTTTGCCCCCTTAACATTAGATATAGGTGGTGATGGGTATTGTCTATCATGTTCATCCTATTGGTGATGTTGATCAAATTGATGATGTGGTTGATTATCAGAAGTGGAGTAAGCAATTAGAGACCAATGTATGGTTGAAAGCAGTTTGGCGTGATGTCAGTTGTAGAAGATGTATGGAATAGGAGAAAGTGAAAGAAGTATGACAACAGATTCAATTATATTTTTTAGTGCTTCTATCCCCAATGTTTAGCTCATGTGTCATCAAGAATGTTGATTAGTTTAAAAAGGATAGATATAGACAGGAAAATTGATGTCTATGTTTAGTGAGTAAGTTTTGTTATTTGGTGTTATTTTGTAGCTTGTATGCAAAAATTTTGATGAAATATGCATAAATATGATAAATAATGTTATAAAGTGGCAATGTAATATTGTACGTGATAATATTAATGTTAAGTATTAATATGTCAACAAAGTCATAAATTGAGTTATAAGCTAGTTTGTGTTGTAGTGAGTTAGAAAATGATATGTAGGTGTAAGACACATGCAAGTGGAATGTAATCTAGGGAAATAATGAGGTTTCAGGTAGTTAAAGGGTGCAACTAATTATTAGTTGTATATATATGACCCTTCCCTTATTCATTTATTGGCATAGGTGGTGTACATACGAGCATATGGCGATGGTCGATGTTTAGGGTATGATGCAGTTGGATCATGTATACAATCATGTAATTGTGTAATTGGTTGATGTGTGTGTGGTGGTCGATGTGTAGGGCATCATGCAGTTGGGTCATATATACAATCATGTAATTATATAGTTGGTTGATGTGTGTGTGTGATGGTTGTAATGTGAGGGTCATAGCATGTGAATATTGTTGGTTGTAGATGATAGTAGGTATAAAGAGTATTCTGCATAGGGTTTGCAAATTTTAATGCTATTATCGTACAATCATTGTTAGTAAAAATCTACTTATATCATGTATCATCTACTATTGTTTTTTTTGGTAATTTGGTGGTTCTATTAAGTGGGTTTTGGTTGGGTCCCAATCCCAGATTTACATAAAATCTCGATTGATAAAGAGAAAAAACTGCTGGAAAATCCCATACCGGGGAGGATAGACATCATTGCTACTACCATTCCCATGCAGGGGAGGACAGAATCAAAATTTCCCACGTAGGGGAAGGTGGTACTATCCCAAAAGCAAAATTGCCCATGCAGGGGCGGAAGACCATGGAAACTAAACATCGATAAACAAGAAAACCAGAACCCGCACAGGGGCCACCTTCGAAACCAGAAAAAATAGACATAGAAAGAAAAAGTAGAACATATCGCAAACCAAAAACCCGACAGACCACAGACCCGTTGGTGTAGAAGCTAGCTTAGAGGGGCTCGGCTTCGGGGAATCCTCCTTGGTGTTGGTTGCGCTCTACTGGAGGTATTGTTTCATGGCTGAACTGGCACTCTCGAAGGCGGCAATGAAACTCTTGAGGAACATCCTAGAAATTTTGTTGGAAATCGTAGAGTCGGGGATCGAATCCCCGTTGATGTCCTCGGAAATATGGACAGGGGAATTCTAGCTCGATTCTGCCTTAACCTTCTTGACTCTGGAAGACCTTTGGACCTGGGCGGAGATCTCCTCGACTTTGGCTTTGCGCTTAGCTGGCATCGGTTTGTTGTCGCTCGTAGCAAGGGGCTTGGAGGGAGTAGCAGCAGACGAGAGTCCCCTTTTTGGAAATAGGAGTGTGGACTTTAGGGGCTTCCTCGCTTACCAGAGGTTCGCTGGATAGGGAATGGGTAGGACTGTGAGTGGGAGAGGAAAGGGGGGTTGGATTGGATGGGGTTGGCCAAAATGGGTGGCGAGGTGGAGGTGGCTACATGGTGAAAAAGAACTACAAACAGCCCCTGGTGAGTGGGAGCCGAGTGTTTCTTGCGAGCGCTGACCACAGAGAGCCTAATGGACCGGTGGAGGAAAGCAGGGATGTTCATAGGCCTATATCCCCGAAGGTGGTTCACCAGAGCAAGATGAAAGCTAGAGAGCGGTTTAGACGGGTCATCGTAGGACAAATACTGAAGTAGAGGGATGGTTACGATTGGCCATGGGGAGGGGAGGGATTCTCGATCCAGGGCAACTCCAAGCCACTTGAATTCTTGGTAATTCGGGAACCCTTCGAGCTCCTGGTCCCAGTTGTGTTTGTCACGCCGGACCAGGCGGCCCGTGAGAGGAAGGCCAGACACCTCGACGATGAGCTCAGGAGTAACTTTGAACCGGATGTGCCGCACTATAACGTGGTCGTTCGACCAGGTTCTCATAAAATCTACTATGATATCGGCCTCAACACCCTTGAATTTTGATAGAAAAGGGATAAGGCCACAACCTTGTAGAAAGGAGGCTGAAAGGGCATCAAGTTGCAGGTTGCTCGGCTCGAGGAAGGCCATGGTGGCAGAAATAGGGGGTATATGGAAGGTGATAGGGAAGCTAGGGCAAAGGTTGGGGTGGCGAAGATGAAGGACGTAGGTCTGGATGATGGCTCGCTCTATTTTTAAATAGGCATTAGGTGAGTCGTCGGTCATGTCGTTGGCCATGGGATGATGACAGATGGAGAGGCGATGGAAAGAGGAGGGAGACTAGGGATTGGTGTGGGTCCGTGAACCAATATCCACATGGGAGGAGTCGAAATGCCATAGGGACTTAGAGACAGCTAAGCTCGATGAAATATTTGGCAAGAAACCCGAGGAGCACTCATGGTCGGGACTATGCAACGTTCTTTGGAAATCGGTGACGTTTGAAATGAGCATCCGAGAGCGAGCGTCACAGTCATAGGGGCCAGGCGGTTGGCCAATCATTTGATGGATATGGGGTGCACACCACGGAGATGACGCCCGGGGAATTGCACACCATGAGACCTACAAAACCTTGATCATAAAAATCATGGATTAGTGTGGAAAACATTAAAGGCAGTTGGTCTGCCTTGGCCAATCCATGGCCGCTATGTGGATGATGCTTGGCGAAAGAGAGTTGCGCCACACGGATAAGGTTGGTTGGGTGGTGCCCAGGTTGGTGAGACCGTCAGCAAGCCTGTTGGCTTCACGGTACATGTGGGTAGCTACAACCTATCTTTGCTGACCAATGAGCATTCTGGTTTCTTGGATCAGGGATCAGATGTTCCACGGTGGGATTTTGTCATTGTTGATGTACCCGATGATGTTGAGGGAATCCCCTTCAACTTGGAGGTTGATTCTATAGTCCTTGATGAGGTGCATGCTATGCCATAGTACCCACGCTTCAGCCACGTTGTTTGTCTGGTGATCCAAGTTCTCAGAAAAGGCTATGACAGCTTCGCCTTTGTGGTTCCTGATAATCCTGCCCGCTCCTACTAAACCTGGGTTCCCTTTGGATGCACCATCAAAGTTGAGCTTCAACCAGCCTTCCAAGGGGGGTCTCCATCGAGCCTTCTTTCTAGGATGGGGCATGGGAGGGGGCAAGTTGGAAGGAATGGGGATGTTCAAGGATCGGAGGATCTCCACTTCAAGGTTGCAGATGGGCAGATTAGAGCACGAGAGAAGTTGGGAATTTTTAGCAGTGTAAGCGATAGCTTTGGAAGCAATGGACACAGGGTCATTCGACAACATGGAAAAAATTATGTGGTTCCTCTCTAGCCATATTTTCCAAAGGAAATGGTGGAGGCAGACCTTCCACAGGAAAGAGACTCTAGGATTTTTGAATGGGTTAGGCCACTGAACAAAAAGGTCCAAAAGGGAATCGGGGGGCCCATTGAATCTGAAAAGTAGTCAGCAAGTGGCTCAATCCTTCTTTAGTAAAGTCACAGTCCACGAAGAGGTGGTTGATGGATTCCCAGATGGAAAGGCACAAGTGACATCTATTCGGGATAGGGATGCCTCTTTTCATGAGATTATCGATAGTGAGGGCTTTGTTTTGGATGGCAATCCAAGAGAAGAAACCTATCTTGGGAATGAGATGCTTGACCCACACCACGCTGAAGGGAATAGGGGAAACCTGGGAGCTGAGCAAGAGAGAGTAGGCTGACCTGATGGAGAAATCCCCACTATCATTCCCTTTCCAGATGGGGTAGTCTGGGGTGGCTATGGTTGGGATGATAGTGGTTCTGAGCAAGCGGGATAAGAAATTCTCAGCTCTGAGAACTTGGCCATTTTCATTGGTAGTGGGAATGGTTTTCCATTTGACTTGGTTATCAATGTAGTCCACCACTTTACTGCCCCACCTCCTTTCCAGGATAGGTCTGAGAATGGAGACCTCAGGGATTTCCGTAAGAGGTTTATATTTTAACCAAGTATCATCCCAAAAGCTGATCTTAGAACCATTGCCTAGCTGCCATCGGATGCCTTTAACAATGAGGGATTTAGCCTAAATCACAGCCCGCCAAAAAGCAGATCCATTAGTGGGGACGTTGTCCTCTACCAAGGATAGGTGTTGGAGATATTTGGCTTGAATGATGGAAACCCACTCTACTTTATAGTTGGTGAAGATTTTCCATGCTTGCTTGGCAAGGAGGGTGAGGTTCATGTTGGCTGATCTTCTGAGGCCAAGGTCTCCTTGGGATTTAGGTTGGAAAACTTTGTCCCAGTCAACTAAGTGAAATTTCTTCTTTTCCTCTAGCTCGGACCACAGAAAATTCTTTTGAATCTGCTCAATCTTGGAGTGCACAGAAGCTGGAGCTTTGAACACCGACATGAAATAGATAGGGATGCTCTAGAGGACTGACATAGTGAGAGTTGCCTTGGCTTCCTGATATAGGAGAGAACCCTTCCACCCTGCGAGTTTGCATCTGATCCTTTCAATGACATTGTCCCACATGGATTCTTTTGGGCTTTTGGTAAACAGGGGAAGACCCAAGTAAGAAGTGGGGAGATCAACAATGCAACATTGAAGGATACGAGTAATCTTGCATTATCTGTTGCCTAGGGTGTTGAGGAAATAGCATTTGCTCTTCAGGTAGTTAATTTCTTGCCCCGCTACTAAAGCATAGGTGTCAAGGGTGAACTTGATAGACTTAGCTTGAAGAACAGAGGCCAAGGTCGCAATGATGGTATCATCCACAAACTGTTGATGGGACAGGGGTGGGGAGTTAGAAGAAGCTTTGATCCTGAAAACACTCCCTGAAGCATAGGCAGATTTAAAGGCTCTCCCGAGGGATTCTGCAAGAATTATGAAGAGGAAATGGGATAGGGGATCTCCCTGTCTAAGGCCTCTAGAGCTGGGGAAAAACCCTACAGTAGATCCATTTACTAACATCGAGAACCACGGGGAGGTAATGCAGCCTTTGATGAGGTCGATCCATTCCTTGTGAAACCCAAACCTGGAGAGGACTTTTAGGAGGAAATCCCTGTTCACCCTATCAAAAGCTTTGGTGATGTCCAACTTCAAGAACATGGCCACTTTCTTGTTGCACAAAGTTGAGTGGAGCATTTCATGGAGAGAGATGATGTTGTCAGTGATGGATCTGCCTTCCACTGAACTTCCTTGATAGGGATCTATGATCGTGGGAAGGATCTTCTTGAGCCTTAATGCCAAATATTTGGTTAGAATCTTGTAGATGATGTTGCATAAGCTGATCGGCCTGAAGTCCATCATAGATTTGCATTGAGGGGTTTTGGGGACCAGGGCAATGAAAGTGGAGTTCATCCCTCTGGGAATGATTTTGGTTTGTTGGAGTTCTATGATGGCATTGCAGATGTCTTCCTCTAGGATATCCCAAAAAGTTTGAAAGAAGCGGGGGGAAACCCATCTGGCCGGGGGCTTTGTCAGCTTGCATGGAGAATAGGGCGAGCTTGATTTCTTTATTGTTGAGGGGTTGGATGAGGGAGGAATTCATCGCAGGAGTGACCAGAGGGGGAATGTTCTACAGGAGGGCCTCTTGGGCTTCAAGATGTTTAGGGGGATTGGTTCCCATCATGTTGCTGAAATAGGATGTTGCTTCATCTCTAATTTTGAAGATATCTCATGAGACTGTGCCATCGGACAGGGTGAGCTCCTTGATCTTGTTCATGCTTCGATTTTGCAAAGTAGATGCATGAAAGAACTTCGTGTTTGCATCACCATATTTCAGCCATAGGGCACGGGATTTTTATCGCCAATAGGTCTCTTCTTTGGCCAAGACGTTGTGGTAATCTGATAGGAGTTGTCTCTCTTCTTCTCTTAACTGAGGGGTCCATTGGTCATGCTAAATTTGTTGTTCTAAGGTTTTGAGATTGCCCAAGATCTATTCTTTGCTCTCAAAGATATTCCCGAATACTTCCTTGTTCCAGATTTTGAGATTCTCCTTTATCACCTTCAGTTTCTGGGACACCCAAGAAATGGCAGACCCAGGGTAAGGGAGCCCCCACCACTCAGTGATCCGTTGCCTCAGGTCAGCATGTTGGATCCACATATTCTCGAATCTGAAAGGTGTTTTGAAGGATGGAGCCCTATTGGATTCCAGAAGGAGGGGACAATGGTCGGAGCCGATTCTAGGAAGAGAGATGAGAGAGGTATCTCCAAATATGGGAATGGCCTATTGGGATAGGAAAAATCTATCCAACTTGACCTGAATGTGCTCGAGACCTACTCTTTTGTTGCTCCAAGTGAACTGGAAGCCTTTAATCTGAATATCCATGAGTTCATTCTCCATGACAAAGTTCTGGAAATCTTGGATGCTTTTTGAGGGAGTGGAAATGCCACCCTTCTTATCAGAGGGAAAGAGGGGGGAATTGAAATCCCCTGCTAACATCCAGGGGAGGTTGGAGAAGGCATCCTTCATATGAGACAAGGATCTCTAGAGCATGCATCTTTCAAGAGGATTATTAGGGGTGTAAATGTTGGATAAAACCCAGGTGAACTTATTTTCCTTGCAATAGAAAACCAGGTTCAACATTCTGTCAGAAGATGAAATAACCCTACCTTCAACTTTGTCTGGATCCCACAGGCACAAGAGGCCTCCAGATGAACCTTCGGTAGGGGAGGAAGCCCATTGACAATTCTTCCATACTGACTAGGAAATGTTATTGGTTCTAGATGCATCAACTTTCATCTCTTGCAAAATGAGAATGGTAGGTTTGTAGTCCTTCCTAATGGTTCGAGCTAATCTCTATTTGCTCATGCTGTTGAGACCTCTGATATTCCAAGAGAGGATCTTCATCTAGAAACTTTGGTGGGTTTTTTGCCTCCCTTACCCGGTAGGGGGGAGGTTTGGGATTTTTGGATTCATCCTTAGCCTGGTTGAACAGATCTGGGAACAAGGTTGACTGCACCCCATTGGTGACTTGATTTTTAGTATCCTTTTTTATTTGATCGGATATGGTAGGCCTTCCTCTTTTATTTTCACTTCCTATATCAACTGGGCCTCTTTTGCTTCTAGTGATGATGGGGCTGAGGTCCATACTATGGTGGGTGGGACTAGCAACTTCCTTCAGGGATTCAACAATGGATTTGGATGGGGATAGGGGCACCTCCGAGGGGAGAGGGGGGATCAACCCCTCGAGGGGAAGGGTTTGCGGCCAGGGGTTCAGAGGTGGATCTAGTGGGGGACGGGGGCGCGATCAGGGGGGAAGGGATGGACCAGATCTGGAAGGGGAGGGGTGGGGGTGGAGGTGGGGGGTGGGGGGCGAGGAGGGGCAGATTCAGGAAAAAGGACTTCATCATTGGAGATAGATAAAGGTCCAAACCTATTAGGAAAAGCAAACATGGAGCATACCTAGCTCGACTCTGTAGAAGGATGGTTGATGAGAGGCATCTGGACAACCATCTGCTTCCCTTTGAATTCTTTTTCTTGCCTGATGCTGACAAGGGTTTTGGATATTTCATTTTTGAATCCTATTTGGGTGCTCTATTTTTGGATGAAATCTTGGAGATTTGTGCCTCTTTCCATTGTTTGAGAGATGGACATTGAGACTTGAGATGTCCTTGAGATTGGCATTCGATGCAAAATGTCGGCTTGTTCTCATACTCGATTGCTTGACACCACTTGAAGGTTCCATATATAAGATTAATGTGAGTAGGAAGCTGGGAGGCCAGGTTGGCGTTGACATAGATTCTGGCATGAGCCATGCGGGTTTTGGCCTTCATTGCAGGATCAATGGCAACAAGGTCTCCAATGTATCCCCCGATCCCACGTAGGATATCCTCGTGATAGAACTGGATGGGAATATCCGGGAGGTGAACCCATATGGGTGCGAAGTTGATGTCTTGAGTTCGAGGGTTAAAGTCTTCCCCCCACTTTCTGAGAAATAGGCTTTTCCTACCATAAAACCATGGCCCCCCATGAGGATGCGGGCATAGTCATTCTGGTTGTTTAGCTGGATCAAAAAAACCCTCTGGATAGGGCCACCAACTGAAAGCTCCCTGTTGTTCACCATTTGAACCCAACCCATTTCCTTATGGACTCCATGTCGGGCCTACCTCCAAAAAATTTCCCCACTAGGGAGAGAGATTCAATAGACAGTTTTGTTGCCATGACTAATTCTGGGATAACCATATTTTCGCCCGAAGTGGTCAGCGGGGGATGGGTCTCGGTCCCAGAGGAGCTGGGATTTGGAGTGCCCGTTACCTTCTCGAGGTACGATTGAGGGACTCCATGCTGTGGATGGGGGTTGCTGCTTGGGAGGGGGGAACAAACCCCTTGTAGTTTTCCCACGACCGGTCGTAGTTCAAGCTTCCCTGCCCGCCAGGATCAGGGTCTGGGCCCTTGGGATCATCTACCTTGGTAGCTTCATCCGAAGGGGGAATCTCTCCTTGTTCCAGCTCAAAATCCCCTACGAGGGCCTGGGAAATCCCGCCTGTAATCACCAGAGTTGTCGAGGTTGTTGTTGTTGTTGTCGCCATCTCCTTCATTATCATCTGTTATTGTTGTTATTATTGTATTGTATATGTATTGTTATTGCTAATTATTACAGATAAATTTATAGATTTATTAAGTGAAAATAGAATTGAGTTTAAGTATGTTAAATTTTATTTCTACAATGCTTGATTCGCTTACCTAGACTAAAAGATATATTGATTTTTACTATTCTAGAAAAAATGATTTAACAAAAATGCTATTACCACAATTCCATATGACTAATGTCAGAGGGTCACCTCTCCTTTAATATTGCTTGGATTTTATCATAGAACCACTTGTTTTAAAGCTTTTAAAATTTTGGACAAGTTGGCATAAGAATTGTCTACCGAAACCTCTATGCAAAGACATGGCTTGTTAGTATTGAGTATTTTTTGAAAAAAAAAAGTGCATATAAAAAACAATCCCTATTTTGTTAGAATCATTGCTCTAATACCATTTATTCGAAAAAATTATTCTCATAAACATAAATCATCCACAATTATTCTTAAGTATCAAATTAATCATCCACAAAGAGATATAGATAATATCCTTAAGGTAGGGCAATATCAATAATACTCCTTAAGGAAGAAATAACTCCACAAGATCTCAAAAGATGAGAGGGTCACTATGTGGGCAAAGATGATTACAAAGAAATACTTGATATGATAAATACTCTACTCTTAGTAATCCCATGGGAAGATATAATCTTAACCCCAGTTGACTCACTAACCCTTAACCAACTCATTAATACAATATAATATCCCAATACAATAGACCTTGAGTTATGTGTGGCCCATGCCAACTATCTATAACACCCTTACACAATACAAAATCATAATCTTAGATACCTATACCTAGGTACCATACCACTTATGCAAAAAAAATCAAACTAGTGGAGGCTATGGCTCAACAGCCTAGGGGCAAGTCTAAGTCTTAATAAAAGTCGAAAACCACTTATGGATGCTATAAAAGAGAAGCAACTCCTCCAAAGGATTGTTTGGTGAAGTTATAGAAGATTGAGGCAAGGTAAAAGACAATAAGTAGTCTTTGAGATTGTGAGAGATTCAAATGGGTCCTCTTAATACCATAGTAAGTCAACCCATTAGATCTTCCACCTTCCACTAAGGCAAGGAGATGTAATCTAAATTAACTAGCCAAGGTTGACATTGTATGATATAATCATATGTAAACCTAGAGGTATTTGTTGTATAATGTTTTATTATTAACTTATCTAATGGGCCTATGGTTTAAATTTGTTATGGTTAACCTTTACTAACCATGTCTGATATTATATCCATAAGGGTTAAGTAACTTATAATTAATTATTGAGGATTTGGTATTTTCACTCCCCATTCACCTCATCCATTAAATCAGTTTGATCTATCTTGATCATTTATGTGGGTGTGTAAGGGTGTCTTTCATCTTTTGAGTGTTGTTGCTCTTTTTCTTTGTTCCCTAATATTTTGCTATATGATTTGAGTTGATATGCTACTTCTATTCGTTTTGAAAAAGTAATATGAAATCCAATAGAACTGGCTTTAAGTTCAATTTTAATGTCCTTATTGTAGTTTCATTAATGTTTATGGAGCATTCGAAGTGTTTGAACCACCATAACTCCTTAATCCAAATGTTATGTTGACCCTCTACCACCTAATTAGGTACTTTCAAATATGTCATCCCTTTGTCAAAAGTATTAGTTCAGACAACCTTGTACACATTAACAATTGTCTTACTCTAAATTACCCTTTAATCACTCCCTAGATCTATCATACCCTAGATTTGACTTTCTTCAATAGCTTCCCTCCTAACTAACTTTCATTAGATCTCCTTTTGAGCATATCACTCTAGACAATCCCCTCTATTAGATGAAGTTTGCTCTAAGTGACCCTTCCACACTTTGATAAGTGCTTCACCACTCTACATTTCAAAATTTCACCTCAATTTTTTTGTATCTCAAATCTAATTTCCCCCAAATCCATTGTCAAAATTGTTGTTTGGAATAGCCACCCACACTTTGATGAACTCAACTCCTAGTGAATCTTCTACGCTCTAATGAACATGTTACTAATTTGGATCACAATCCTCTTAAGCATTCACCACATACTAGACTAAGGTTAGTCATAAATAGTGATCACTTGTCTAGAAGCTTAGACTTTATGACTTCAAAAATTTTACTATGCTCAAAAGTGGACTTTGCAAAAACAAAAGAAAAAATGATCACAAATGATATCTACGACACAATCAAAATATTAAAAAAAACGCAATATTATGGATAAGTGCATGCATATGTATTTATATACCCAAGGCATGAAAGAAAGGATCTGAAGACATTACAAGGTGGTAATAAATGTATCACAATCAACTACACATCAACAAGCGATCCATGATGAACCCTAGAGGTAACCTAAAGTCAGGTTTCTTTGGTGGTTATCTAATGGATACCTTCCTTTGATTTTGTGGAGCCATTCTATTTGGATTTTGAGTAATCTTCCAATAAGCACAATGGAATGGGCAGGAATCATAGAATAGACACAACAAATAACACGAGCATATAAAATATTTTGCTTTGGGCTTGATATTCATATCCATTCTATTTAAGCTTCATGGTTGCCAATATAGATGGCTCTATTGCAACAAGGCATTTCAAGGGGCAACACAATTATACGCTAAAAGGTTAAATCTTGTTATTGACAAAAGGATGGTATAAGTTCTTTATGGTGCCAAAATAATGGTTTCTACATGACAAGATGAGAAGTAAATGCACCTTTCAATGTACAATTATTTAGAAGATCAATTCATTCATGCTCTTATAAGACCATTTTTCCTTTCAAATATACTAATGAATAGGATATTAACTAAGAGATAAGATTGGAAGCAATTGAAGAAACAGAATATGAAAAACACATGAAATAATAGATGTCAAGTTCTAAAAAAAATTGAAGAAACAAAATATGAAAAACACATGAAATAATTAACTTACGACCGACGTGTTTAAAGATAATATTTAAAATTAAGCTTATTTTTAATTTGTAGTGTTACTATATCATTATGCAATCCTTTAATTGATTGACAAAATATGAAACTAATGATTCAATTGTAAATGTGATTTATTATGTATCCTAAAATGAATTGATTATTTGTAATTTTGACCACATTTAAGTTTAAATAGGGAGAACATAGATTTGTTGATGTAATCCTTTAAATATGAAACTAATGGTCGTAAAATGTGATTTATTATGTGTCGTAAAATGAATTGATTATTTGTAATTTTGACCAGGTTTAAGTTCAATTAGAGAGAACATGTTGAATTAGATTTGTTTAGTAGTAATGGAAGGCCTCATGTTGAATTATTTGTAATTTAGAGAGAACATGTTGAATTAGATTTGTTTAGTAGTAATGGAAGGCCTCATGTTGAATTATTTGTAATTTTGACCACGTTTAAGTTCAATTAGAGAGAACATAGATTTGTTTAATAGTAATGAAAGGCCTCATGTTTAAGGTTATGGTTATTATAATTAATATCTTAGGTCTTAATGACTTATATTTTAAATAGAATTTATCATTGTTTATTGAAATTCAAATTTAACTTACAAATAGCTTAGTATCTAAATTGCTACTTCATTAAAAAAAAAAATTGTAATGTTTTATATTCTTAGGGAGACCTTAGTGGTATGTCTTTAGGTTCTCATTTAGAGACCCAGGGGTATGTCTTTTGGTTCTCATTTAGGAGACCCTAGTTCAAACCACTACACAAGGGACAGGGGGACCCTTTCAAAAACCTACGCTTTACCTTAAAAATTGTGTCTTGTGAGGGATATTGTAGTGGTATGGCTTGGGGTTTTCATCTAAAAGACCTAAGTTCAAACCCCAATACAAGGGGACCAAGGCCCCTTTAAAAAACCGTGCTTTACCCTAAAATTGTCCCGTGAGGGATACTTTAAGATCTAAGTTCAAACCCCAGTACAAGGGGACTAGGGCCCCTTTCAAAAATGTGTTTTACCCTAAAATTTTGTACGGTGGGGGATACTGTAGTGGTATGTCTTTGGGTTTCCATCCAAGAGATCCAAGTTTAAACCCTAGTACAAAGGGATTGGGGCCCTTTCAAAAACCCGTGCTTTACCCTTAAATATCATGTAGGAGACCCAAGTTCAAACCACTGAACGAGGGACCAGGACCCTTTCATAAACATGTGCTTTACCCTAAAATTTGTCCCTGTTGGAACACCATAATGGTATGGCTTTGGGTTTTCATTCAAGAGATCCGGGTTCAAACCACTACACAAGGGACCCTTTTGAAAAAACCTGCACTTTACCCTAAAATTTTACCCATAAAGGGATAGGCTGGTTGGGTAGTGACCGAGTGCTTGCCAATAGGCTGCTCCAATTTGATTCGAGAAGGGTTGGGGTCCCGTTGACTTCATCTTTACCCAACGGGCTACGGATTACAGAGGTACCATGCGCATTAGAAAAAAAAAAAAAAACAACTCCAAGCAAGAGTAATTAATAAATATCAAAGAGAAAGGAGTTTACATGGACATGAGAAATAAAAAATAAAAATAAGAAAAAAAAAACATTTTGGTTTTTTTGATATTAAGATATTAAAATATTAATATTTTATGAGCTATAGACATTCATTATTTATGGTTTTGTCAAAGGCAAATCCATTTCCTCAACAAAGCTCTTTGCTAACGTCTGATTATTTATTTTGGGGTGGACACCCCTTCCTTTTTCAATAAAGCTGCCTTCTGACTATGCATCATCCAGTTGAAGATAACAAAGTCATTAAATTTTTCTTTCCAACACCCTTGAATTCCTACTCCAAAGATTCAATATTTGATTTGGTTCTCATACCCTTACCATGAGTGCTACAAACAACACTCTCTTGCAAGTAGCAAACTGTCATTGGAATTTTCAAAACACATTAATAGTGCACTGCTTCACACTTTAGTCCCCTTTTCTGGGAGTCATTTTAAGTCTTATCCCTTTGGCATAAACCTTCTGCTTGACCTCCCTCCCATAAATCTTTTGACATATATTTCCAGGATTGCATAATGCGGTTTCTGAATCTTCATGGGAGGCCATGAAAAGCAAGAAACAAAGGCTAATACAAACAGTCCGTACAAAAATCAAAAACCCACCTAAGAGAACTCCCAATTGGCTGAAAGCCGATTGAGTGACTGAATTTTTCCACCCAACAAGAAATAACAAAATCTTTTCAATGGCCAAAAAAATTGAATAAAGTAAAGATACACTAGAAAAGGGTGTTCTGATTCTCTTGCCAAAAAGACTAGCAATTTAAGGAAACCTTGGGAATCACCTGGACTAGGAAAAGCAGCTCCAGAGCAGCTTGCACACTTTGTCAATATCACCATATTCAAAAAAAGCTAAGGAATTCAACTCTCTTAGAGAACTCACTAATCAAGAAGAAATAATCCAAAAAGCTATGCATGTGCCATAAATAGTCCACAAAGTAAACAAATATGGAAGCTTGATAATGATAAACATAATAGAAAATTATATTTTATATCTTGTTAATATGAACAAAAATCACCATACAGCAGAAGTTTTACATCCAATGGTCATTATTGATCACTGCCCATTTATAGACACTGCCCCCAGAAGGTAGCACTCCCTATCTAAGGCCAGATATGAGCAAAGGGATAATCACTCTACAAGATTGTAGGCCAATCTCTTCATGACATCCATTTATTTATTTGATCTTTTCTTGTAACACCATGTTATCTAACACTGTCCACCTAGCCATAGTTAAATGGTACAGTGGAGCAGATACAGCAATGATGACCCAGGAATAACATACGTTGGAGTCTATGAGAGACACTCTAGAACTAAACCAGGTGTTCTCATGAGTGGCCAACAACCTTAACTACTCCAAGTGACTAATAGTATAGAATGGGCATTAGTGTGTAGGAAAGCAAAAAGATTTTTGAAAATTTAATTACCCTGGAGGATCATCCAAAACCAGACCCATGTTAACAGAATTGCAAGGAATAAAAAAATGCTTAATGTTTGGATATATACACCATTCCTTGCTTCAGTTAGCAGAAGCAGGAAATGAATAAAACCTTTATTGCATCAGGCTTAACAAATTGATAGTGGTAGGAAAGAATCACTATACAATAATCTATACCCATTATGCCACACTAAATTTGCCATGCCAGATGGTAACCTGAGAAAATGGTTGAAGTGACTAAGCACAGAGTAGCAAGGAAACTCAGAGATATAGCAGCTTCTGCCTGTGTACAAAAGCTTGTGACATGAAGACTACTACAGATTGGACTGCATGCATTAGCTATTCCATTCCTTGCCACCTCAGAGACTGTAGCACCAGCAGAACTTGCAGAGAATAACAAAAGAGTCAATATCTGCAACAAGCAATATGCAATTGCATTAACACATTAGACAAAATCAATAGATTGCAAGAATCCCCATTTTCCGAAAAGCCTAGATGCAGTCTAAAACATTGATAGAGTAAGACCTAAAGGCTAGTATACAATAGCATGAATGCATACAGTTATAATTTAGAAATTGACTCGATAACTGATTGACAAAACAGGGACATATAACAATTCAAAATAAGATAAAGTAAGAAATTTATATGACCGATTTTTTTGGAGAAGCACGAGTTTCATCCTTGTAAATGGAAAATAACACATGAAGGCATGCAGGGGATATTTTCAATTTATAGTCTATGCACTAGTATATCTAGGCAGAGGAGCTGGTCAACTCAAAAAATGGAGAAGATATTTAGAACTCTGTGAATGCATATGTTTTGAGCATGTTGTACTAGGTGACTGCCATGACAAGAAGAACTTAATCAGCAAATTTGTTTATAAATGCTTCTAGGTTTTGCTTGCCACGAATTGATCAATATACTTCCCACTACAAGCTTCAATCCAAGACATCAATAAACAGGTTTCTGACATAATTCTATAAATACCTGATCACAGATGAAGGTTATAAGCAGCACTTTGAGCACAGGTTCATAGTCACAACTCCTTATGAAGGCAACACCAAGCACGATACAGTGGACAACAGAATATACAAAAACAAGTAAATCCACTGCAAATACATAGCTGTTAACGTAAAAAGAACACATGTCAGTGTATATTAAGGCAAACTTATATTTATCCTCCTAGCCAATCTTTGATACATGGAGGCATACAAATGAAATATCTTTTGTCAGGAAAAACCAGTCCAAAAAAATTAATTCATTACAGCTCTAATTTCCAAGAAAGAAAGAGAGAAAGAAGAACAAAGAAAAACAACTAACATTTAGTAATATATGCAGAATAAGTATTTAGCAGGCAAGTGGTCTGCAAGAGTGCATGAACATCCATATGAGCGGTACATAGTTGTGTGTAATGTGTTGATGTTATGCTGTGTCATGTTAGAATACTTGATTTAATAAAAGAGCATATGATGTATATGTTGTAGGGCTGCTTCTAATGTTTTGTAGGTAGTTGGGCAGTTGAGTGGTTATAGCAGTTACTATCCGCTGACCTCACCCACGGGCTATTTGTATACCTATTGTCTAGTCTTGAGCATGATCATCAAGGCACATTCATTGTGTGTGGTGTATGCTTGACTAGGCCATATTCCAAAGATGTTTTGCAGATGATTGAACTATGGGATACGTGCCATGTGTGCTGCATACTTGCTTGCATTTGAGTTCTTTCTATTGTATTGTCTTCTTTATATAGTCTGGAACTGTATTGTCTTCTTTATATAGTATGGAACTGTATTGTAGAGTGCTGCATTCTATATTTGTTTGCATGACTAGATTTCTCCCACATGCTATATTCGTTGCTCATGCAAACTAGGTTGAAGTTGGTGACATGGATGTGTAAGAATCGTGACAAGTCTCTTGCTTTGAGAGGCAAACAAAGATGGCAATTGGGAGAACAAAGCATGGCAAGCAAGTATAATAGTCCAAGTGTGCCTCTTCCCTTTCAGTGGGATGGAAAATGGGAGCTAGAAACTGAATATGATGCAAACTTCTTTGTTGACATCAATGAATGATTAGGTAAAGTACAAGTTTGAAGATTGACACAACCTGATCTGGCTAGAATGGTTGATAATATTAGATGAGGTTCAAAAGGGCAAGGCTAGAACAGAACTGCAACAACGTGCCAATGTGACATAAGTGGTTTACCTGATGGCATGCAGGATAGGAGTTTGATATAGGAGCAACTACAGGGTAGTGCATGGGACAGGTGTCTGGCCCGAGAGTGACTACATGGTAGAATGTTTGACGATGCACATGATGGGAATCCAACATAGGAGCAACTATAGTCTATTGCATTTGGTGGTGTTCAAGACAAAAGTCCAGAATGAGAGTGACAGTTGTAAGTGTTTCACTTTGGGGACATCAGGAAAGCTCACAAAATTGAGAATATGATCGAAGAAAAAGTTAATAAACTGCATGTCGAATTAATTAGTCCGTACAATTAGTGTTGAAACTTCGGTGTACACAAAAGTGTCCCAAGTTTGATGCTCTGATGAAACGGAAGATCCAAAGAGACAATAGAATCTGCATCAAGATATGGAAGGCAAATGGGAAAATGGATGATGCAAATTGGATGAGGTTGTTTTCTACAACACTTCACAGGACTATAGTGGATATGTACATGGAACCATCAGAAGATATGTATCAAACGTAGGTAAAGCTGGGGGAAGCTTTTGAAAAGGAATTTAAGTTGTTGCATAACAATAGTAAGATCATTGAAGACACTTTTAGAACAAAGCAAAGAGAGGACGAGTCCGTTTGGTCCTACAACTGGAGGTTGAAGGAGTTGGTCAACCAAATGGAGGAGAATTTGTTGGACAGACTCTAGAAAAGATGGACTGTGGAGGGACTTCTTCCTAAGTGTAGGAAAATGATCAAGATGGTTCCTTTGTCCTTATATCAAGAGGCATTTGAGTGGCCCATAAAATTAGAAAGTGAGTCAAAATCGCTGATCAGAGATTGGGGCCGAGAAGTCGTTACTCAAAAGTAGACACTCTTCAGAAGGATATGATGACCTGTTTTGCAAATTCAAGAACAAAAACAAAGACTTAGCTCACACAAGCACAACATGCACAAAGACGTTATGCAATATTTGTGAACGGAAGCACACTCAATGAAGGAATGCCCCTTTAGTTTGAAGAACAAACAATAGATGTACACGACATAGAGAGAAAATAATGTCTTTAACAATTAAACTCGAGGTGCCACTAGTGGTGGGTTTTGTTTGTAACAACCATAATTGAGAAAATCTGAAAAAAATCTGCAGAATCCCGATTTTTTGCCGATTTTTTAAAATGCCGATGCAATCAGCAAACTCTCGTCGATGCAAAGATTTTTTAAAGACTTTTTGCCAATTTTTTTTTTTTTTTAGGCTGCGGCTGATTTAGGGTTTTCTTATGCAAGCCCATTTTTCAGCTGTTAATGTTTGAACTTCGAAGTTTAAAGTTTAAAGTTTAAATTTTAAACCCGAAACCCTCTTTTTAAGTAAATATTGCTGCCTGATAACTATGTATGTAAGCCCATTTTTCAGCTGTTAATGTTTGAAACTTTGAACTTTGACCCTAGGCCTTACGGTTTTGGGTTTAGGGTTTTTTTTCCTCCTCTTTTTAAGTAAATATTGCTGCCTGGTAACTATGTATGCAAGCCCATTTTTCAGCTGTTAATGTTTGAATTTGAAACTTTGAACTTGAAGTTTAAACCCTAAACCTTAGTCTAGGCCCTAGGGTTTTGGGTTTAGGGTTTTTTTTCCTCCTCTTTTTAGGTAAATATTGCTGCCTAATAACTATGTATGCAAGCCCATTTTTCAGCTGCCAATGTTTCAATTTTAAACCCTAAACCCTAGCCTTTTGGTTTAAGGTTTAGGTCTTTTTTCCTTTTTTTCAAGTGATTGTAACTTTGTTGTTACTTGTTTCCATGTGCAGGCATATACAAAATGTAACCTTTTTTTACTCCTTGTTACTTGTAACTTTGTACCTTTTCATATTGTAAGCAATACAAGATGTTTTTTGTCACTTTCATGTGTACTTAAAGCTTGAGCCTTGTATGATGTCTTGACATGAATTATTGCTTCTACTGCAATATTTGATTTGCATAATGTTAATTCATTGTAATATGCATGAAAAAAACTTTTTTTCAATGAAAATTTTTGTTTTCTTCATTTTTTTTTTTTGCCAATTCTTTCCCCGATTTTTGCCAATTTTTAAAAATGCCGATTCCGATTTTCTCAACTATGGTAACAACCACCAAGGCAATAGAAAAACTGTAACCAAAATGGAGGTGTTGATCAAATACACTATGATGCACAAGGGAGGCCAATCATCTAATGCCATAAATGCAATAAGTGGAGACACTTTGCAAAAGATTGACAAAACAAGTTAAATAACAAGAGGTGAGTGATGCACACATGGTATTGGTCTGAAAATCATGATGAGAGTCATCGTCCCAAGCAAGAGACAAAAGACAATGACACAAAAACATGATTGATATAGAAGAAGAGGTGATAGAACATATCATGGATGTAAACCAAGCACAAGTGAAGCAAAAACAGTATCTTGATTTGGCCAAAAAGCAAAGATGGAAGGTAGCTCAGATGGAGGTGAAGCAAGCTATGGACAAAAGGTGGCAAATGCAGCAATCAGTTGTGCAAATGCCAATAAAGACACAACTAAAGGCACCTATTTCCAACTTGAAAATGAATATTGCAAGACAAGTACTACAAATATTGCAAAGCTATGAATTTTATTTTTAAGATAAGATAATTCTATTAATGTCCACGAGATGGCCAAATGGTGGAGAACAGATCTTGCTTAATACAGAAAAACCAGAAAAACAAGAGCCCAAGATTTTGTATTCAATACTTTGGAAGAAATTTACAAGAATATACAGCCAAACTGTCGTTTGCCAACCCCCTCTCATTACAATCCATGGGTTTTTATTGAGGTCCCGATCCTCTGTGCTTTCCCACTTCCCACGATCTACAATTGCCACTTGGAACAATTCGGAAAGTTGCATTGATGAGACTCTTGGTGAGGTGTGCGATCGGCTGCCATATCCAACGGAATCTACTTCTCGATCTCGCTGCTTGCTTGTTAGTTGCTTTAAATGCGTCTTCCGGATATCCTGCGCGAGTGGCCAACATGCCCGTTGAAATCCTCCTTTGGAGCTCGTTGCTTCACTGCCTCTAACTTGCCGCGCACGAAGGGACGTCTTTATGAAAGTCTGGAAGTGCGTGTCTTTCTATTGGTGCATGTCGCGATATCGCGACCATTTTCCTTCTCGCACCTTCTCTCTCCGTTTTGGCCGCGATATCGCGACATGTCGCGATATCGCGCCGTTTTTTCTATCGGCCTCTGTTTTGCCGTTTCGGTCGCGAAATCGCGACATGTCACGATTTCGCGACCTCTGGTCTCCGTGCCTTCGTTTCTCCTTCGACGGTCGCGATTTCGTGACATGTCGCGATTTCGTGACCTCTGGTCTCCGTGCCTTCGTTTCTCCTTCGGCGGTCACGATTTCGTGACCTTTGGTCTCCATGCCTTCGTTTCTCCTTCGGCGGTCACGATTTCGTGACCTCTGGTCTCTGCGCCTCCGGTTTCCTGCCTTGGGTCGCGATTTCGTGACATTTTGTCCGCTGCTCCCCTATCTTCAGTTTTGGTCGCGATATCGCGACACATATTTTTACTTGCAACACTTAGAAAAATAACATTGCAACACTTAGAAAAAAATAACAACAAAAGTTTGGTTGATGCTCGATTGCTTTGCTTGCCCTCGGATGCTCCTGCATCAGACACCGAGGTGGATTGAGAAGTGATCCTCACTTCTGATCTTTGGGAGGAAGACCCAGGCGGTCAACCTCAGCTTTTGATAACCAAGTTGCATCTTCTATAGGTCTGCCTTTCCACTTGATCAAATACTCGGAATATTGTTTGTTCCTTGTGCTTCTGCCTTCACGAGTATCTAATATTTCCTCTATCTCTTCTTTGGTTGGGCTAGACGCTGGAATGTTCCACAATTCTATGCTTGGTGCCTCTGTACTATCTCCTTCATGGTATTCTACTAAATCAGATATGTTAAAAATAGGTGAAATGTCAAGCCCACTTGGCAATTCCACTTCATATGCATTGCCTGAATCCCGTTTTTCCAGTATTTTGCATGGCCCAAACTTCTTCATCTTCAACTTGTTGTAAGTTTTGGCTGGAAATCTTTCTTTTCTGAGATGGACCATGACTTCATCTCCCACTTCGAACTCTTTGAACCGCCGCTTTTGGTCTGCTCTTGCTTTATACTGAGTATTCATTTTTGCAATTTGTTTCTTTACTTCTTCATGCAGGCTTCTCATCTGTTTTGCGAATTCCTCAGCCTCTGCACTGCACTTTTCTCCTTTATCTAATTTTCTCAGCTCAAAAACGTTTCTCGGACTGTTTCCATATATGATTTGGAATGGAGATTTGTTTGTGCTCTTATTGATAGAATTGTTGTATGCAAATTCCGCCTGCGGCAAAACTAAATCCCATCCCTTGGGTTTATCTGCTATCAAGCATCTTAGCAAATTACCCAGACTTCTATTTACCACCTCTGTCTGTCCATCAGTTTGTGGGTGGTATGCAGAACTGAACTTCAGATCTGTCTTCAGCTTCTTCCACAATGTTCTCCAGAAATACCCAACAAACTTTGTATCTCTGTCAGAAACTATGCTTCTTGGTAGACCGTGAAGTCGTACCACTTCCTTGAAAAATAACCCTGCAATGTGAACTGCATCACTTGTCTTCCGGCAGGGAATAAAATGTGCCATTTTGGAGAATCGGTCAACCACCACAAATACGAGTCATTTCCCCTCTGTGTTCTCGGCAATCCAAGAATAAAATCCATGCTTATGTCCTCCCACGGCCTCTCGAGTACAGGTAACGGCTGGTATAATCCTGTGTTTTGCCTTACGCCTTTTGCCATCTGGCATATTCTGCAACTTTGCACAAACTTTCTCACATCTTGCTGAAGTTGCGGCCAGTAGTAATTTTCATTCACCAGGGCAATGGTCTTATCCCGACCAAAATGCCCAACCAGGTCCTCCGTTGTGCTTTTCCTTGATTAAGTTCTCCCGCATGGAACTCCTTGGAATGCATAATTTACTTCCCTTGAACAGCATTCCATCTTGGATTAGGAAATCTAACCATTTTGTCCTGTCCACGATGACAGGTGCCAAGCAAGCCGTCCAGGCTGCTGCAAAATCAGGATCTTCGGGATAAAGACCCTTTAATTCTTCGAATCCTACTACTTCCACTGTCATTTCAATCAATAGATTCTGCCTTCTACTTAAAGCATCTGCAACTCTGTTTGATTTCCCGCTCCTGTGCTTTAACACAAAGGTATAGCTTTGGAGAAACTCTACCCACTTCATGTGCCGCTGATTCAGTTTTGTCTGGCTGTTGATGTACTGCAATGCCTGATGATCAGTAAATAGAACAAACTCTTTTGGCAACAAATAATGCCTCCACTTCTTTAGAGCCTGAACTATAGCATAAAATTCCTGGTCATAAACTGAATACTTTTTCCGAGCATCATTGAGCTTTTCACTGAAATAAGCTACAGGTCTGCCTTCTTGGCTCAGTACAGCCCCTATTGCACTGCCACTGGCATCACAGTCGACCTGAAATACTTTGTTAAAGTCTGGAAGTGCCAAAACAGGCTGTTCTGTGACCTTTTTCTTTAATGCATCAAAGCTCCTTTCAGCCCCTAAGGTCCACTTGAACTCTTTCTTATCCCCTCTCATTGTTTCCGTGAGGGGTGCACAAATGCTGCTGAAGTTTCTTATAAACTTCCTATAAAAGCTGGCTAGACCATGAAATGATCTTACCTCTGTTGTGCTTCTTGGGGTAGGCCATTCTATGATAGCCCTCACCTTCTCTGGGTCCATTTTCAGACCTTCTGCTGAGATTACAAATCCCAGGTATACTAACTCTTTCTTGACAAAATTACACTTTTTCAGATTTATTAATAACTGCTCCTCCCGTAGCTTTTCAAAAACCCTCCTGATGTGCATCAGGTGTTCCTCCAGGGTTCTGCTGAATATTAATATATCATCTAAATAAACAATGACAAACTTTCCCAGAAACTCCTTCAGTACCTCATTCATCAGCCGCATGAAGGTACTTGGTGCATTGGACAGCCCAAATGGCATGACCAACCACTCATACAAGCCCTCTCTTGTCTTGAAGGTTGTCTTCCACTCATCTCCTTCCCTGACACGGATCTGGTGGTAACCACTCTTGAGGTCAATTTTGGTGAAGTACTTGGCTCCACTCAAATAGTCCATTATGTCATCCATCCTTGGCAGTGGAAATCTGTATTTTATTGTTATCTTGTTGATGGCTCGAGAGTCTGTGCACATTCTCCACTCTCCATCCTTCTTGGGTGCTAGTACTGCAGGTACTGCACACGGGCTAAGACTCTCCCTAATCAACCCTTTCTCCAGCAACTCCTGGACCTGCCTGTTTAGTTCTTCAGTTTCTACAGGTGTCATTCTATGTGCAGCTTTATTGGGCAAGCTTGACCCTGGCACCAAATCAATATGGTGACTGATTTTTCTTACTGGGGGTAAACCCTCAGGCACATTATCAGATATGATATCTGGAAATTCCCTCAACAGACCTTGGACTTCTACTGGGGCATCTTTGCATTCTGTATCCTTGACTCTAGGAATTAATGCATAACACATATGTTCATGCTTTAAATCATCTAAAAATTTTCTTCCGTCAACCAAGCAAATTCTTGCACTGCCACATACCTTTTCTTCCACCTCCTTCAGGGGCTTCAACTTATGACGCATTCCATTCTTGGTCACGAAATAGGTGTTGGCTCGGCCATCATGAACCGCACACTCGTCAAACTGCCATGGCCTTCCCAACAGTAAATGGCACGCATCCATGGGCAGAATGTCGCACAGAACCTCATCACGGTAATTCCCAATACTGAACTTTACCAGGCACTGTTCATTGACCAAAACCTTATGGTCTTTCTGCAACCACGCAATCCGATATGGATGCGGGTGTTTCTTTTTCTCCAGTTGTAGCTTTGTAACCATTCCCTCCGAAACCAGGTTATCTGTGCTACCGTTGTCAATGATAATGTTGCAAATCTTACCCGCGCATTTACACCTTGTGCGGAATAAGCTTTTCCTCTGATCTGCAGCTCCCTCTTCATTCAGCAGGACTCTCCTTGCAATCATTACTTCTCCTCTCTCAGCTTCTTCAGAATGCTCAGACCCAGCATCTTCATCCACGACTGCTACTCTGGCATTTCCTTCCGGCCTTCGATTATTTCTTTCTCGCTGTTGTGGGCATTCATATTGGTGATGTCCCTCTTCACCACACTGGAAGCAAGTCCCTCGGAACCTTCCTCTTCCTTGTCCACGTCCAGCTCGGCCTCTTCCCCCTCGGTAACCATTATTCTGATTACGGGGGCGGTCTGTATTTTCTCTCCTTTGTTCTTGATTGCTGCTACTTTCTCCATTTTTCTAAGATTCTTCATTTCTTCTTCCATTGTTCCTTCCGTCGGTCCTTCCGCCATGACCTCTTCCTCTTTGCTTGTTTTCAAACCTCCTATTGAGCTTCTCTTCAACCTTTAAAGCAAATTGGTAAGCGTCCTCTATGGTGGTCATCCGGACTAGACTTAGTTCTTCCTGAATGCTTGCTCGTAACCCATTAATGTAACGGGCTACCTTCTCCTTGTTGGCCTCTGAGTGGCCTGTTCTAATCATTATTTTATGAAATTCTTCTGTGTATTCTTTCACAGACTTGCTTGATTGCCTCAATCCTTGCATTTTCTTCAACAGGTCTAACTCATAATCACCAGGGATGAACTGCCTCTTTAGCTTTTCTGCCATCCGTTCCCACTTAGTTATTCTTTCTTTCCCTCTTTTATTTCGCTCCAGCTGCACTCCCTTCCACCAAATGCTAGCATGACCTTTCAGTTTGGTCTTTGCGAATCTGACCCTATCAGGGTCCTCAACCTCTTCGTACTCAAAGTACTCTTCCAGATCGTTGATCCAGTCGATCAATTCCTCTGGCTCAAGGTTCCCGAAATATGTGGAAACCTCCATCTTCGGCCTCTTCCCAATCTGGGATATGGCTTTGTATAGTCTGGCTTGAGCAGGATCTACTGCTTCTTCTTCTTCCTCAGGTTGGTCTTCTTCTTCATCATCTTCCTCTTCACTACCTTCATCTCTTCTTGGCTCCAATCTTCTACGCATTTCTTCTTGCAGAGCTTGCATTTGCCGCTGCAAAGCTCGAACATCTTCTGCTGCTGCCATGCCTCTCCCACCAACAGGATTTCTCCTTGGAGGCATTCTGTTCACCCGATTCCAAGCCCTTCCACAGGTCCTGGTGTAACTGCCTCTCCTTCGGCGATCTGCTACACGCTCAGGAACTACTGGCTCTGATACCACTTGGTGGAGAACAGATCTTGCTTAGTACAGAAAAACCAGAAAACAAGAGCCCAAGATTTTGTATTCAATACTTTGGAAGAAATTTACAAGAATATACAGCCAAACTGCCGTTTGCCAACCCCCTCTCATTACAATCCATGGGTTTTTATTGAGGTCCCGATCCTCTGTGCTTTCCCACTTCCCACGATCTACAATTGCCACTTGGAACAATTCTGGAAAGTTGCATTGATGAGACTCTTGGTGAGGTGCGCGACTGGCTGCCATATCCAACGGAATCTACTTCTCGATCTGCTGCTTGTTGTTAGTTGCTTTAAATGCGTCTTCCAGATATCCTGCGCGAGTGGCCAACATGCCCGTTGAAATCCTCCTTTGGAACTGCTGCTTCACTGCCTCTAACTTGCCGCGCACGAAGGGACGTCTTTATGAAAGCTGGAAGTGCGTGTCTTTCTGTTTGGTCGCGATATCGTGACCATTTTCCTTCTGCACCTTCTCTCTCCGTTTTGGCCGCGATATCGCGACATGTCGCGATATCGCGCCATTTTTTCTATCGGCCTCTGTTTTGCCGTTTCGGTCGCGAAATCGTGACATGTCACGATTTCGCGACCTCTGGTCTCCGTGCCTTCGTTTCTCCTTCGACGGTCGCGATTTCGTGACATGTCAGATTTCGCGACCTCTGGTCTCCGTGCCTTCGTTTCTCCTTCGGCGGTCGCGATTTCGCGACCTCTGGTCTCCGTGCCTTCGTTTCTCCTTCGGCGGTCGCGATTTCGCGACCTCTGGTCTCTGCGCCTCCGGTTTCCTGCCTTGGGTCGCGATTTCGTGACATGTCGCGAAATCGTGACATTTTGTCCGCTGCTCCCCTATCTTCAGTTTTGGTCGCGATATCGCGACACATATTTTTACTTGCAACACTTAGAAAAATAACATTGCAACACTTAGAAAAAAATAACAACAAAAGTTTGGTTGATGCCCGATTGCTTTGCTGCCCTCGGATGCTCCTGCATCACCAAAGTAGGCCAACGAGACTAATTGAAAAGAGTTGTTACAAAAATAATCTGGTAACCACAAAGTACTATGAAAATATGCTTAACTAACGTAAATAATCTAGTGTAAACTACTCTAAAGTGGAACAATTATATGGCATAAAATTACAACCTCGAGGGTTACCCAAAATGGATAAACCAAAATATTCTAAAAGAAATGAATAAGAGAGATCTAGAAGTTGAGGTAAAACAAAGATAGAAAGGAGATCCAATGCATTCAAGCGCCAACATCAATCTATAGTGGGACGTAAAGTAGAAGCACAGTCGTTGTCACCACCAATTATCCAAAAAGGGCCAACACAGGATATAATGATGCTTCCAAGAGAATGGCTAGTACTAAGAGGGCTTGGTTGGATAATCCTAGGAATACATGGAGTTTGGTCCCTCAAGACTCTTCTAGAATCCATGGTTGTGGAACCAATAGAAGAAGACAAGAAACTAGTAAGTTGTGCTTGTCTACAACTTCTTCGTATGTGAGGGGTGGCCGAAACCCGATGTCGAAGAGCAAGAAGAAAGAACTGAAGCCCTAGTGGCCACTCTTGTATGTAAACAAGGGCGTACAAATCTGTCATTAATATTTTGAATATAAGTAGCTTCCAATAAGTGCTTATTACTCTCAACTGCAAATATAAGGTGAAAGAATGAGGTGATTAGTCGAGTAGTAGATCATCTCCCCTGTAATAACCGACATCGAAGAGTCTAAGCTTATCTGAGGTAAAGAACCAAGAATCTTTGGTCAAGATAGCTGAAAAAAGTGGCAAGTGATCCATATGAGTCTCTATACAAGCAATAGTACCTCCCTCGAATCTCATAATAAACTAGACATCTGAAGATGAAATGTTCTTCAGTGTCCACCTCCCAACTAGAGCAAAAACGACATACCCTATCCTCTTGAGGAATATGATGGTTCGTCTCCACCAGCAACTAATGTGCGCATACTTTGAGTTGACCATGCGAAATCCTAACCACCTCCCAAATAAAGCAAAGGCAACATACCCTATCCTCTTGAGGAATATGGTGGTCTGTCTCCACCCACAATTGATGTGAGCATACTCTAAGTTGACCAAGAGAAATCCTAAGGTTGTGTCTCCAATGTCACTCAACATAATTAGGACAAATAATAATGCCATTCTTAATCCTCATGAAATGCATAGTTCAAAAGGCCAACTTAGAACTAAGAGGTTGAGGAGTGACCCAAGTGATCATTATATATTTTTGATGAACATCATCTCTGACTGCTTGATTAATTACCCTCTTATTAGTAAGAAGGTGAGGAGGAGCATTTAAGGAGGAGTATATAAAAGGAGGTAAATAATCTATGGAGATTCCAACAGGATAAAGAAGAAAAATAACTTCTAAATACCATCCACGATGAGGACCAAAAGAGCTCCTTGAGGTAATGCATTCTAAGGAGCAAAGTGCCAAAGATGGGTATCTCTATCGGCATAAGATGCAGTCACCCATGGATTTAAGGCAATGAAGGTGAAAAAATAATTTTGAAGATGCTCTCAAGATGAAGAGGATGAATGCCAAACTCAGCCTAAACAATACATTGAGGTTATGTTCTTTCACATCCAATAAATCGCTGAAGCAAAATAGTTTGGGCCCTCTCAATGCAAGCCCAATAAATGCACCCTAGACTTGGACACCACATCTCAGATCCATAAAAGATTGTGGGTTTGATGATGCAATCAAAGAGGTGCATCTTTGTATGTCTTGAAAGTGTTCTTGGAAGCATTGGCATTCTAGGACTAAGAGAGATGCATATACTTTCCAAGACATGACTATGAAGTTGGACGAAGATTAAGGGAAGAACCTGTAAACTGAACCCCCAAGTAGCTGTAAGTAGTGGTGATCTCTATGGACTCGCCCTTATAGAACTGAAACTTAGATAGGGTACTCTTTGATGCGTTCAAGATCACCATCTTTGTCTTACTAAGATTGATTGCCAACCATTTTAAGTCGCAAAAGCAAGCAAGAGCTTATAACTATCTTTGTAGGCCCTCACGTGTATGGGCAAAAAGAAGAACATCATCTGCAAAGAGCAAAATAGCTATCAAGACATGATGTAGAAGGCAACCATCATCAACATGTGTGTTTTGATGAATAAATTCTTCAAGCTCATCAATGTGGATCCTAGAGAGTAAAGGAGAAAGAGGACAACCTTGTTTGACACCAAAGGTGCTCTGGACATCCTCTGAGAAACCAAAACTTTTCCAAAAACAGCCAACAACTGCGTCATATAGTCTCTTGATAGCAGTGATAAATAGCTCCTAGATGTTGATGTCATGTAGTCCTTGAAATAAAAGATGCCTAGAAACGGTGTCCAAGGCCTTTCTAAAGTCCACAAAACAAAAAAACACTTTAGAGGACTGTTGACGAGCCTCCTAAATAATAGATATAAGAATGAAAATATGATCAGTAGTCTAATGATCCCTTCTAAAACTAGCCTGCCCTCTCACTCTAAGCTTGCCTTTGATCCAACAATTCTAAGAGTTTCATATTCAAAATTGTTGCATAAAACTTAGGAAATGTGTGCCCAATCATGATAGTCCTATAGTTATTCGGATCTAAATAGTCCCCAAATTTGTGGATGGGATGGATAATATGTTGTGACCAAGAGGTAGGGAACGTATAACAAACAACCTCACTGAATAAGTCTGCAATGGGATAGCCAAGAGCTTCAAGAACTTAACCTTAAATCCCTCAAAATCAACAACCTTGCTAGCACTTAATTTATGTATAGGTTTTTTGATGTCCCATGAAGATGTAACGGCTCCAATATAGCCATGTCGACTTTTTTTAATTTTTATTAGCTCAAGCCCTAGGTTTAGATAGTCAACCCTTGAGCATTAGGGTTAGGGTTAATGATTGATTTAGTCAATAAATAAGAATATTTAGGTGGTAGTTGGAATCATCTTATATTTGAATCTTAGTCGCATATGTTGTGCATATGAGACTTCGTCCTCTCCAAGTGGCTATGAGACTTCGCCCTCTCCAAGTGGCTATGAGATTTTGAGATTTCACCCTCTCTAAGTGGCTTAGAAATTGCATTGTTTGAATCTGGGATTTGATTATTGCATATTTGATTTTCTAGCAAATGGATCTGAATTATTGTTATCATTGGGTGTTGTTAATTGCAAAGCTTTGATCTCAGCTCCTTGTGGAGTGCGAATTTATAGTAGAAGGGCATGTAAACCATTCAAGAACCTTTGTCGAACATTACTGCTACCTATTTCTTGGTTTTTTTTTGTAATATTTTTTTTGGTCCATCTTCTAGTGCAATTATCTTCTAGAATATTGTGAGTTCGATGTTGTTACTTCCTTTTCCCAAAATTGATTAAAAGAAAAAAAAGGGTGTTGTTGGACCCTTGTGAGAGACCTATACCATTGCGATCGTCTCTTCGAGATAGGACCCTTGCGGAAGACCTATCTCTTTGCGATCATCTCTTCAATTTGATCAAAGTAAGAAGTTTTTTTCACAACATTTCTTTTCTAGTAGCATTCCAAGTATTTTTTGGGTTTTGCAATTGCCCCAAGTGTATGAATGAACGTATTGCCACCACTGCTGGTCACAAATCAACAATCGATTGCAATGCATTGTTCATTCAAAGGATGTGTATGAGCAAAAAGAAGCACCGACCCACAAATCCCGGTAAGCATCACAACACTCCCCCAAATATTAATAGTCTTGACCAACATCTTCTTTCTTCCTTAAACACCATAACTTTTCCTCCTCCCAACACCTTTGGTTTTTCCTCTCCTCTTCGCAACAACCCTCTTCCAATCACTCCTCCCACTACCCCTCCAATTGGTAATCCTCTTCCCAATACTATTGACCCTAATCTGCATGCATATCTTTTGAATCAAGAACAGACGATTACTTCCATTGCCAAGTCCTTGGATAACATCCAAAGAGTCCTACAAATATCAACTAGTATAACTCCCCTTCTCCACATGTCACAACAAACCACAGGGTAACAACCTCCAATCATTCATCAAGCACCAAATACGATACTTCCACAACCGCCACTTGGTCAAAGTCCTCCAAATTCCTATGGAAGTCACACAATTCCTTATGCTACCCAAGGTTCTCCAAATATGGGTGGTTACAACCTAGGCTTTGCTTTTGATCTGGACTCCATGGCAGGAGGTGCATCTAATTTCCTTGACTGGTCTCATGAAGTTCCTATTCCTCGGATCGATATGCCCACCTTTGACGATGTTGATCCATAGGGGTGGCTAGCCAAAATGGATAGCATCATCGCCTACACCATGTTCTTGAAGTAGGTCGTATCGCATTAACGGCTACTAAGTTGGGAACCCAAGCTCATCAATGGTTGTGGTGGCAGATTCACCAAAATGGGGGTCCTCTTTTATGGCTTGAGTTCAAAGAAAAAATTCCCTAAAGATTTGACAAAGGATGTTCCACATCATATGTGATCCGTCTAATGCAAACAAATAGTGGAGGAGTATTGCGTCGAGTTCACAAGTCTTCTCACCTACACCCACCAATTGAATCCAGAGGTGGTGGTCTCAGCCTTTCGCCATGGTCTTAAGGATAAAATTTGGCAGGAAGTAAATATGCTCGATCCTTATACTATCGATGATGCTCAATGTATAGCTTTGGCGGCAAAACTGAGCTCCAAGATTCCAGTCTCCAACATAGGTGTGACTTCAACTCATCGTCCTTATTGCAATAAAGAGTGTTTCTAGGTATTCCTCTGTTTCAAAATTCGTTCTCACCATCCCCAAGATCAGGCCTATGAAGAAGGTTATAACTTTTTAGTGGAAGGTGAAGACACAACAGTATATGAAGATGAAGATTCATTGCAGCAGAAGCAACCAACAAAAGTAGATGAGGCAAAACATGAGCATGATACCATGGCTCTCTCTATTAGTGCTCTTATGAGCTCCAAGTTCACCATACAATCAAGGTACAAGGATTCATTAAATGGCAACGCGTCAATGCGTTGATTGATTCAGGTAGCTCACATAACTTTATATATAGTAAGACAATTTAGGTTTTATCAAATTAGGCTTAGAGAAGAGGATATCCCTAAGATTGCTTTTCATACATGAGGGTCATTATAAGTTCCTAGTCATACCTTTTGGTCTCACTGAACCTCCTTCTACTTTCCAAAGTCTCATGAACTCCGTCTTTCATTCTTTTCTTCTCAAGTTTGTCTTGGTTTTCTTTGATGATATCTTAATTTATAGCAAGTCTTGAGAAAATCATCTAGTTCATGTGAACAAAGTTCTTCACCTATTACAAAGGGAAAAACCTTTTATCAAAAGGTCTAAATGTTCCGTTGGGGTCTAGGAGGTCAAATACTTGGGACATATAGTAACTCAGGAAGGAGTCAAGGTCGATCCTAAAAAGATCAAAGCTATGCAAGATTGGCCCTTGCCTAAATCCCTTAAACAACTCCATGGATTTTTAGGACTCACAGGCTACTACAGGAAATTTGTCCGCAACTATGGCAAGATTGTCAGTCCTTTCACTACTCTCACTAAGAAGGATGTCTTTGTTAGGTCTGAATCTGCTTCCCAAGCCTTCCAAGCCCTCAAAGAATTTGTGTACCACTCCTGTTTTGGCCACTCCTAATTTTAGGAAACCTGTTGTCAATGAATGTGATGCTTCCGGCATAGGTATTGGAGTTGTTTTGATGCAGAATGGATACCCATTAGTCTTTAAAAGTAAACATTTTTCAAGTAAGAATCTAGGATAGTCCACTTATGAGAAGGAAATGTTAGCTGTTCTACATGCCACAGAGAAATGGAGGCCTTATTTGTCGGGGCCTCAATTCATCATCAAGACCGACCATAGTAGCCTTAAGCATTTCCTATAACAATGTCTCTCATGCCCTGAACAAAATAAATGGATGACCAAGCTCTTGGGGTATGCCTTGGTCATTGAATACAAGAAAGGAAAGGAGAATGTGGGGATTGATGCTTTGTCTCGCAAATATGAGGATGTTGTTATTGTCAATGCCATCTCTAGTCTTCTTCCACAATGGCTTTCTCAACTTCGTAATGATTGGCTTTCAGACCCGAAGATTGCCCGTATCATTTAGGAAATGGAGGCTAGCTCATCATTGCATTCTTGTTTCTCATATACTGATGGAGTGCTTTGCAAAAATAATTGCATTTATCTTCCTCAATCCTATTAAGACAAGTGTCCTCCAAGAATTGCATGCATCTCCTTTGGTGGGACATTCGGGATTCTTGAAAATATCAGCGGGTGAAGCAATCTTTTTCTTGGAAAGGATTAAAAGTAGATGTCAAGAATTTTGTGGCCAAGTGTGAGGTGTGTCAATGTAACAAGGTAGAAATAGTTAAATCTCTTGGATTGTTGCAACCCTTGCCTATCCCTGATCGCCAATGGAAGCACATATCCATGAATTTCATCAAGGGCTAAATCCCAATGTTCTCAAGGAGTCAAGGAGTCAAGGTTCTCAAGGAGTGTGTAGAAAGGAGTCAAGAGATGAATCCCATAATGTACAAGACAAAATTTCATACTTGGTTGTTACTGTGTTGGAATTAAGAGAGTAGCATTGGGACATCAATTAGGAGAGACGAGGAACATAATAATTGGCCAAACATGGAATGAATCATAGGATGGTTGGTAGGATTGGGTGATGGAGGAGGAAAAGATGGATAAATGAAAGAGCAGAAATTCGGGGAAAATGTCAACATTACATGATCAACCAAGGGAATCTAACTAGATACCTAAAAACCATGAATATCAAAAAGCACATATGGTCGTTGGTTGGTTGAAGTTTCACCAATGGTCATCCGTTTGGAAAATATGGCGAATGATCGCCAAGCCGAAACCACCCGTTGGTTATCTGATTATTTTACTTATCATTTTCTATTTGAGAGTTATCAATATTTATTAAATCTGTTCCAATCTAACAGAATGCTATTGAATCAAATGACAAAAACATTGTTGGAAAGGAGAATACTTTTTGCAAATGAAATTCGACACTTAATAGCAGAAGAAAAAAATAGGAATAAAAGAGACTAGATTTTTAATTTGAAGATAGATTCCTCATTTTGGTGATGACACAGTCAACCACACTTGCACCTCCCCGCATGTGGAAAACATGTGAACCTGGAGGGAGTTAGGAAACAAAGGCCATGTAACTCGCACAACTGGATCAAGTGTTTTCCATAAGCTGTAACAAGGTGCTTCTCGTCTGTAGAGGTCCTAGTGAATGTAAGATCCTTGGGGTTGAGTTCGAAGACACATAACTTGTCCTCTATAAGATCATGACAAGGTGCTTGGTGGGTCCTAGTGCGGGAATGAAGTCACCTAAAAGAATGACATCATCCGCTGATGAATATGTAGAAATCACTAGGTAGAGATCCAAGTTTGGGTCACCATCAGAGTGGATGGAAAAGTTTGACAACCTTGGAGGAAAATAACATACTACTATGAAAATGTCTCTAAGAGGGGCTGGGCCCCTCTTGATCCAAAACCACATATACTTGGAGTGCTCATCTGACATGACCAATGGCACACGTTGATGAATGCAATCCCGAATGAGGCATGCCACACTACCTAAACCGCGACTGCCACCTAATCGACTTGTCATGTGCCTAAAAGTAGAAACACAAAAGTTACCATTGAACACCTTCATTTTATAGGCCAAGGATGTGACCACCATGAAGGAGGGGAGTCACAAATAGCTGCCCACTTGTCCTTTCGAGCAACTATCACTTGCACACATGCTTTTTGTAGTTCCTCCATCTAAAGATGTGTGAGGTCCTCATCCAAGTAAATTTTTGTGGACAAAGTAAAAAGTTTCTTCTTGGCTCTTAAAGCCCTCAAACATTCCTCATATGAGACGAATCAGAACCGAATTGGATCAAAAGAGTGTCATTAGGGGCTACCCAAGCCCAACCAAGGATAACATCCTTCTTATCCAATGTGTTCATGGCCTACCTTTAAGGGATAAGTAGGCTTTGGAAGACCTCGAACTCGAAGGTTGAGTTCTTTGGCTTGACATGCCCTTTTCTCATCACTACTAACTCCACAATGGAGAAGTCTTTTTCCCCTTATTGAGTTGAACCTATGAATTATGTTCTTCAACCTATTTTTGAAGAGACTATTGATGAGTATTTGTCTCATTTTTTTATATTCTCATGTTGAACAAAAATCTTTGTTCGCTTATGTTGTATATCGCAAATGACCTCTTGAAGATGGTGAAGATCATCAGTTGAAGATGCATGAGTTCATTCAGAAATTTCTATTTTAAAATATTTTCACCTTATTCTTGGACTTGACATTGTAGGGCCTCATGTTGAACTAAGCGTGACACTGAGAGAGGGGGGGTGAATCAGTGTGTATTAAAAATTTAATCCAACTACGAAATCAAATCAAAATAAGCAATCGCACAAACATGCATCACATAACACCAGATTTATAGTGGAAACCCGATGTGGGAAAACCACTATGCCAATGGACTGTTTGGACTCCCATCCAAATCCAACCTCAAAAATGTTTGGTCTTTACAATATTTTTGCAGCACCAACTGCAAGGAATGGCACCAACCAACCCGAATTTTAGCAGCACCAACTGCAAGGAGCACCGACCCCGATCGCCAAGCACCCACTCGGCAAAAACAAAAAATGTAGTAGAAAATCTGATCTCCATTCTAAAAGACCCTGAGTGGTCTAGCTCATTGCTTCTCTCTATACATCCACTCTGACTAATCTCATGTAATCTGAATCTAAATCTCACACTCTTCTCTGTACTCACACTGACTCCTTTTTTTAAAAACCTTTTTGCAATCCCTTCAACTTCCAACACTTCAACTTCCTAACAAATTTCGAGCTGCAAGATGACCGTTTCAACATTCAATAACATCTCCCATGGGAGACATAACGTTCTTCTAGATTTTAAAATTCTGCACGCGCTGGAAAAAGAATAGACTCAAAAGGAGTTACGGATCAAAAGTTATGACCTTTTTAAATTTCACTTTTATTTTGGAGAGGCATTTTGTCAAACAGTTCACGGACAAAGTGTTGTGCACATTACTCGTTCTCACACTTGGAGGCCTCGAAATTACTCCAACCAAAAAGAAAAGATGTTCAATTCGATGAGCTATATGTGAAACAACATTTAAACGGCACATTCGGCAACAATAAAATATGAATTTGAGTATTCGAGCGCAAAAGCACTTGGCTGCCCAAAACTGGAAAAAGTGCTATGGAGGCATTTTGCAACTGCTGCCGTTTCTTCCTCGGGTCTCCGTTCAGGCTGAAATTTAAAACATAAGCTCTTTGTATATTATACTACCTCCAGTAAAAATTTCGAAGTTTGATTCCTTACAGATTGCTTAATATACCTCCGACAAAGTGGCCTCTGACGCTGATTTTACACCTGTCACATAAATTGGAAAAAGTGCTCCAGAGCCATTTTGCAACGCTCACCGTTTCTTCCTCCGGACTCCGTTTGGGCTGAAATTTAAATCTTAAGCTTTCAGTATATCCAGCTAGCTCCAGTAAAACATTTGAGGTCCAATTCATCACGGATTGCTTAATATTCCTCCCGCAAAGTGGCCTCCGACGCAGATTTTACAGCTGCAGTTTCATGACCAACAATGCACCGGCGAAGCAACCGGCCATTCCAACACTGCAGCCACACTTGCTAATGATCAAAAAACCTCCAAATAGTATCTTGAGCTGTCCAAAACATTCCGTTGACGTTTTACAACTTTGACAACTTCCTTTTTTGCTACTTTGACAACTTTTTGACGATTTTTGCAACTTTTGCAAATTTGCACGAGCAACCTGTAACAACTTCACCTGAACATCACAAACATTCTCATAAGCATTGAACACCACTGTACATACTCCGAACAACCTCCGAACAACTGTCCACTGCATCAACCTGTCCATCTGAGTGTGTTGGCAACAATGACAATATTGTCGCTGCACCTTGCTCAACACCTCAATGGTAGCATCCTTCACACGAAGTTGTATTTGTCATTTAAGCTCAATGCAAAAATGCTCAACTTTTGCAATCCATTTGGTGAGGCGATTGTACTTGAGTTTGGGAGTTAACATTGTTTAAAGAGCATGCGAAGGTGGAGTTTCCATGTTAGATTAGAAACCCCAACTCTAGTTAAACCCTAGCTCCAATTTTCATTGGAGAAGCAAACCCACAAAACCTTGCTACAGTTTCCACTCAAGAAGCAAACCCACAAAACCTTAGCTTTGGTTTCCACTAAAGAAGCAAACCCACAAAACCCTAGCTCTGTTTTCATTGGAGTAGCAAACCTAGAAAACCCTACTCTAGTTTCTACTAGACAAGGAAACCCAAAAACCCTTAGCTCTAGTTTTTGCTAGTGAAGCAAAGCCAAAAAACCTTGGCTCTGATTTTCGTTGGAGAAGCAAATCCAGACAACCTTGGATCTGGTTTCCACTAAAGAAGCAAACTGAAAACACCCGAGCTCCAGTTCTCATTGGAGAAGCAAACCCAGAAAACCCTGGCTACAGTTCCTATTAGAGAAGCAAACCTATAAAACCCTGGCTCTGGTTCCTGTTGGAGAAGCAAACCCAAAAAAATCTAGCTCTAGTTCCTGTGGAGAAGCAAACCAAAAAACCTTGGCTTCAGTTCCCACTGGAGAAGCAAACCAAGAAAACCCTGGTTGTGGTTCTCACTGGAGAAGAAAACCTAGAAGACCCTGATTCCACTTGGAGAAAAACCCAGAAAACCCTACCCAATTTTGACTACAGAAGCAAACCAGAAAATCCTAGCTTCAATTCCGACAGGAGAAGCAAACCCAGAAAACCCTGGCTCTGGTTTTCGTTAGAGAAGTAAACTTAGAAAATCCTACCCGGTGTTGGAGAAGCAAACACAGAAAACCCTGGCTTTGGTTTCAATTGGAGAAGCAAACCCAAAAAACCTTGGCCTTGGTTCCTGTTGACAATTTTGTCACATTGCTTGAAGGGGTAGAAAGAATCAAAATTTTGTAAAGTATTCTCTTATTTTTCATGAATTTGTTCCCTTGCTTTTTTTGTATGTATTTCCAAGTATTGCAGCAATTTTGGCTTCCATTTTTGTCCCCTTTGTACATAAGCCATACGCGTAAGAACTTCGCCAAACAGAACAGGAAAGGAAGCTTCGCAGAAGAGAAAGAAGGAGGAGAGTCTAGGCGGGAGCCCGAAAAATTTCTAAGGCATGAACGGAGCTTCGCTAGCGAAGCTGCCAAGGCATCGGCTTCGGGCAAAGAAACGGCGAAGCGGCGATCGTGAACTGCCAGGATTTTCTAAGTCCGTGGAAGCGCTTCGCTGGAACTTCGGCGAAGCATCCACTTCGGCTCCCTCATCTGGCGAAGCATTTCACCGGCGGATGCCGCTTCGCTCCGAACCATCCGGTACCCCGAAGCATCCCTATCTCGAATCTTTGCTTCGCCAAAGAAACTGAGAAAATAGTCTAAGGCAGGGAACCGACTTCGCCCAAAATCCTTCCGAACCGCCGGCTTTCAAAGGTTCACGGCGAAGTAGCTCATAGTCCTTTGTTGGCAATCCGCCACTTCGGGCAGACCCCCTAGCGAAGCAGCGTTTGGCCCACACCCCTGGCGAAGTAATGTAGCTAGAGGCCATGCTTTCATACAGAAAACATCCACTTCGGCTTAAACACCTAGCGAGGCCATTTTTGGAGACTCCTCCGGGCGAAGCATCAACACATGCTCATCTCTCTTGCTTCGGTCCAAACCCGCTGCGAAGTGACGCTCCGATTCAGAATCCGGCGAAGCTCTTCCCAGGGCTTGATTAGCGGTGGCGCTCCCTTCAAAGAACACACGTCCCAAGGCTGGGTATTCGTTCGAGGCATTCGAGTGTTTCATAAATGCATTTTTTCTTGCCCGAAAGACCCGGTGCCCATTTGAGGCAATAGGATGTGAATTATCAGTTGCAGGGAATAGCCAGGGCAACTTGTGAAGCCACTCGAGCACCCCGCCCCGGAGCAACCCAGGACAGGTCAGCGGCTCATAAATGCAAGTTTCTCCGATTAACGCGGCCAGGATAGCTAATTATAGAAATGGGATGTGAAATTTCATTTCCCTAGGAAGGCGAGCGCGGATTTCTCGGCTGCCAGGGGCGTCCTTGCAAGCCCAGCGCATTAATGGCTCAGAGGGTCGGGTCCTCTATAAAAACCCTAGCATTGTAATGAAGAAAGGGGGGGAACTTTTGCTAGAAAGCTGTTGTAACTTGATTTTTGCAATTGATATTAAGAACTTTGGGCTCCATTTCTCTCTTGTATGCTGCCTTCTGTGATTATTTCTGCTATTCTGTTTCTTCATTTGCATACTGTAATTCTGCATCCTGGATTTAGGTGTGTGATTGGGGACAGAACCCTGGAATTCTCCTGGAGGATACATAGGGGAGAAAATGCTGTGTTAGTTTCCTTGTATGCTGCCTGTGGTTAGTGTTTCTGCTATATTCACATATTTTCCCAACTGCTGTAATTCTGAAATCTGGATTTAGGCGTAGGAAGATAGGTGGATCCTGGAACTCTTCCAGAGGATACATAGGGAAGCTAGCATGGTGTTCATTTATGTTTTATTCCTTGTATTTATTGCTGCTACTTCAAGGTATTAGTTAGTAATCGTGTTGTTGGTTCTTCCCCTTTAAATCAACCATTTACATTTCTTTCTGTACTTTTTATCTCTTTCCTGCACCCTTACTCTTTTTATCTCTTTCCTGCACTCTTAGCTTAAAACCCCAAGTAGTTTAGTAAAGGAGCCGGCCTTTCTCCGGAGATTGGCACGGAGGGCATCTCTTCCCTCCGGCCTTTCAATGTTGGTCCAGGTCTAGGGCGCGTATACATACAAAATCCTTTCCTGTGGCAGATTTGTGACCAACAGTTTCTGGCACGCCCGGTGGGACCTGGTCAGTCTCACCTTATGAGTGGTATTGAGAGTTGATGCTCATCTCATTACTGTAAGACTCGAGCATCTGGCGACTCTGTTCAATCTGAAAATCTCAAAGCCTTAGAGACCAGTACTAATCATTTGAACCTTCATGCATACAAGATGGAGAGTTAGGAATAGTGGAGAAGAGACCGAGTTTTTTGAACTCGACATTAACGCCTTCGAGGAACGCCCTAGACTAGTCACACCCGAATCACTCTTACGCGAAGGGTCCTCGCAAGAGGCTGTCTTTGACGAACAAGGTCTAACCTCGGACAGCACAGCGACCAGTCTCCCCCCTAATCCCCCTAACTCCCCAGATCGCCAGAGCGCCTCCGTTCCACCGATTCACCAATCAGGAACTTCGGGAGTTTCGGTTTTGCCGAACCAACCGAATCAGAGCGCAAGTATGGCACACCAGCAACATCAACAACAAATGCAGCAGCAACAACAGCCGCCGCCGCCGCCCAGACTGTTCCCGGCATGGAACTCTACTGGACCATTGAATCTAGCGGGACAGGGGCAAGTTCCGCCTGCTGCTATGAAGAAGATCCCTACGTTCGATGGCACGGGGAAGACAACTTACGATCATATCCAAGACATCGCTTCCCTGGCCTCAATACATAATATCACGGAGGAAGCAGTTATGGTCAAGCTCTTGATTTTGTCTCTCAGAGGGAAACTCCTATACTGGTACAAAACTCTACCACCTGGCACAATAACAGGATGGGACCAGTTAGCCGGACAACTGATGAGAGGGTTCAACGAATCTGCCGATCCATCTTCCCTCTTGCACCAGTTTACAACAATCCAAAGGCACCCTCAAGAGGAGATAGCCGATTTCAATGTGAGGTTCGCCCGAACCTGGCAAAGAGTACCCACTGGACTTCGGCCAACTAGCGAAGCTGCAGCCTATTACTACCTCAGGGCTTTTAACGCCGACATTAGTATGATGGTAAGATTTTCGAATGTTAATACTTTCCCTGAATTATATGAGTTGGCCCAGAAGGCGGAAATGGATTTGATCGCCATTGGCAAACTCCCTCCGAGGATGTCGATGCCCATTTTCCCAAAATTTCCCCAATCTCAGTACCCCAGTACAGCTGCTTCGCAAACTTCTGCATCTCCGATGTGCCCAATTCCACCTTGGAATCCCAACCCTATAGTATCTCCGTTTTCCGCTCCACAGATACATTTCCCCACAACTTCGCCACCACAACCCACTATTCCTCCGTCATTTCCGGCTTTACCAGCGCCACCGCAATACCCTGCCTTGCCCTCAGTACCAGCAATAGCCCCATTGCCAGCTCCAGTAGCGTCAGCCCCCGCAGCCACGGACATACAGACCAAAATATTGCAGGAGGTTTCATCTTTGAACTCTACTGTGCGAACCTTGTCTAATGACATGGTTGTCATGAAGAAGAAGCAGGCACAACAAGAATTCATGCCAAGAAGGTCGTATCCTCCACCAACGCTCACTAAGGACCAGGTAGCACAACCAGGCAGACCTCTAGCAAGGAATGTCGCGATCGATGAGGAGCCAAGCACTTCTGATTACGTGCATTGGTGCTCCACCTGCAATGACCCACACGAAGAGGGTACTTGCATGTTACATCAGCATTACGTGCAAACGCTATCTGGCAGCGTCTCCAGTGGTCAGGTCAATATGATAAGGCAAACAGATCACAATCTGGTGATTGCTGGAGAAGAACAAGTTTCGGTCCTTACCAAGGAAGGAAAGAGACCGATGGAGGTAGACGCAGCTCAAATGGCCCCTTTAAAGGTGTACACCCGTCGCGAAAAAGAGCAACAACCTGTTAAGGCTCCAGACAAAGCTCCTCATCCCCCGCCGGCAAAAGAGAAATCCCAACAGGCCGCCGCAGCCCCGCCTCAGGCCGAAACTAAAGAGCAGGCTAGAGAGAGGCTCAAATTTCCTTCGCTAACTAAACGGCAGAGGGTTGAAGCTACACAACAATACCGAACAAAATATGAAGCGGCGAAAGAACCAGAAGTACCTGCTTCCATAGCATATAACATTGTGGACGAGCTGAAGAAAATTCCCGCCAAGATCAGCCTTTATGATGCCCTGCAATTACCAGGACAAGTGGACTTGTTGCAAGAGTCCCTGAAATCGATAAAGGCGGGAAAATCAACACAGCCCGCTCTGGTTCAAACCTTATCTACTTCAATCACGGGAAAAAATAGGCCTCCTCCGTTCTACCTGTCCCTACAAATGGAAGGACACATCGTTCACAATTGCATGATTGACTCCGGTGCCGCGACGACAGTTATGCCGAGGGCGGTCTGCGAAGAGATAGGGATGGAGTATACGCGAAGCAGCCACGGCGTGCTCCAGTTGGACGGTACCCCTGTAAAGACCGTCGGCGTCATCAAGGATATACCCATCCGGTTACATAAGGTACCCCAAATTGTGGTGATACAGGAGGTGGTAGTTGTTGATCTTGAGCCCTATTTTAGCATGTGTCTCTCAAGGGAATTCACGGCTAAGCTAGGCGGATACCTTTCCATGGACTATTCACACTTAGAAGTCCCATTCAAGGGAAGAAAGGTCAAAATCTACAATGAGAAACCCTCCACGTTTCTCGTAGAAAAGATGACCGAAGAGGGAGAAAATGATGATTCAGTCCACGCGATAGCTGAAGAAATGGAACAGGTGGACTTAGTGGAAGAATCTTTAGAGCAGTTGTGTGCCGAAGACGAATTTTCACTGACAGACTTCAATGCAATGATAGAAACAGAAGTGGGATGCTACTCCATCGCCAGACCTGAAGAGTCCACAAGGCCGATGCAGGAGAGTAAAAAAGCTGCCCGAGATGAATTATGGAAGTTATTTTTTGATGGCGCCAGGTGCAAAAACGGCGTTGGGGCAGGGATACTCCTAGTATCGCCATCTGGCGAGCAAAAAGATTATTGCTACCGGCTGGCATGGAGCTGCACCAACAACGCAGCCGAATACGAAGCTCTATGCTTAGGACTGAAGAAGGCCGAAAAGTTAGGCATCAAACATCTCCAGATTTTCGGCGACTCAGAACTGGTATGTAATCAGATCACCAATAAATGCATTTCCAAAAAGCATTATCTTAAGGCATATCGCAACAGAGTATGGGACCTGTTCGAGCAGTTCGAATCGCTTAATGTGCAGTCCATCCCGCGAGAGAAAAACAGACATGCTGACATCTTGGCTTCTATCGGAGCCCGATATTCTCCAGCCGAAGACATGGTACACAAGCCCAAAACCGTGAGGACTATTTATAGGCCCTCCGTGCCGGACAAAGACACTCATTGGCAGGTCTTTGACAGTGATGAACAAATCATCAATTTCCTAGTCCAAGAGGCAGCCACCGTTGAAGGGAGGGATCCAGAAGATGAAGATCATGAAGGGTTAATTCAACTGAAGAACAACCATGTTCCGAAGGGACTGATCACATTAGAAAGCTTGTTTGATCAGAACGATAGAGCAATTTCCCACAGGATCAAGGTCGATGCAAGACAATACCAAGATCTGGAGCTCGAGTCAGGGAAGGCGATAAAGGTCGGAACGGATTGCACTCCAACAGAACTAGAACAGATCCGATCTTTATGCAAAAGGTATCCAGACATAGTGGCATGGTCTTATCAAGACCTGAAAGGCTACGACCGGCAAATGATCCAACATACGATCGAGCTGCAAGGAGTCAAACCTTTCAGACAGAGGCAAAGGCCAGTCAACCCAAAGATCGAGGTCCTCATGAAGGCCGAACTTCTAAAAATGCTTGAAGCTAAGATCATTTATCCAATAAAGCATTCTTCTTGGGTTGCGAACCTCGTCCCTGTCAGGAAGAAAAATGGAGATATCCGCCTCTGTGTGGATTTTCGTAACTTAAATCAGGCTTCATTGAAAGATCACTACCCCCTCCCGCAGATCGATCAAATCCTACATTCAGTAGCTGGAGCCCAGCGTTTTTCATTGCTTGATGGTTTTTCAGGATACAACCAGATCTGGGTTAGAGACGAAGATCAGCACAAAACGGCATTTACCACTAAGTGGGGAACGTTCGCTTATCAGCGAATGTCGTTTGGTCTTTCAAACGCAGGAGCCACATTCCAGAGGGCTATGGATTTAGCATTCGGAGAACTGCTGAATAAAATCATCGTCATCTATTTAGATGACATGACTGTCTTTTCCCGAAGAAGAGAGGATCACACTTCGCACTTACAACAAATATTTGAGAAGTGCAGAGAATTCGGCATCTCGATCAACCCGAAGAAATCTATCTTCGCGGTGAGGGAAGGAAAGCTACTGGGACATGTCATATCAGAAAAAGGGCTCGCGGTCGACCCTGACAGAGCCGAAGCTCTCCTAAAGCTTCCACTTCCGATGAATAAGAAAGGGCTACAGTCATTCTTCGGTCAAATCAACTTCGTGAGGAAGTTCGTCCCAGACTTCGCCCAAGTCATCAAGCCGATGTCCGAACTCCTGAAAAAGGATGCTGAGTTTGTCTGGACAGATGACAGAAAGGGAGCATTCGAGGAGATCAAAGCCCGGATTGCCCAGGCCCCCGTGCTGATCAACCCTGATTACAGCAAAGACTTCATTCTGTATGTCGTAGGGGAACCTGAAAGTTACGCCGCAGTCCTAACACAAAAGGGAGATGATGGCGAGGAGCGCCCTATCGCATTCCTAAGCCAAGTGATACAGCCCCACGAAGAAAAATATAACTTCATAGAGCGCCAAGTGCACGCGGTTATGAGATCCCTGAGGAAATTCAAACACTTTGTCTCCCAAAGCCGAGTCACGGTGTTCGTTGTCCATCCAGACGTGCGGAACTTCATTATCCAGGGTGAGATGGGCAGCAAGAGGGCCGGTTGGGTGAACAAAATACAAGAGTTTGATGTTGAAATTCGGCCCACAAAACTGGTTCGCGGTCGCGCGCTGTGCCAGGAGCTTGCGAAGAGCATCGCTGCCGAAGTAACGGCCTGCCAATGGGATGACCCGATAGCAGAAGGGAGCTTCGCAAATCAGGTAGCTGATGAAGAGGACTGGGTGGGCGAGATAGTCAACTATTTCAACACCGGGAGGTGCCCCCAGCACTTGAATGCTTCACAGCGACGACGCTTCAGGATGCGATCCCTCCGCTATGTTTTACGCCCCGAGGGGCTATTCTTTAAAAATCTTGATGGTGTTCTCTTAAAATGCATCAGGGAGAATGAAAAGGAAAAGGTCTTAAATGATTTCCATTACGGGATGTCAGGAGGACACTCTTCAGGAAGGCCAATGGCCTTAAGAATAATAAGGGCGGGCTATTATTGGCCCACAGTCTTCACCGACGCCTTTGCAGTCTGCCGAAAGTGCGAGCAATGTCAGAAGTTCGCTGGCCGAAGCAAGAACGCCCCTATGCCTCTCCAACCAATACAGGTCGAAGCGCCTTTCCAGCAATGGGGGCTAGATTTTGTTGGAGTCATATCTCCAAATTCTTCGACGGGACACAAGTTCATCTTGATTGCGACGGACTACTTCACCAGATGGGCCGAAGCAATACCCACAAAACACGCCGACCAAGAGACGGTTATCACGTTCCTGGAAAGCTTAATCACCCGTTTCGGCGTACCTGAAGCAATAGTAACAGATAATGGTCCCGGGTTCATAGGGGCCAGGATCAATGAATTCGCCTGTTTCTCCCCCTTCCAATTTTATCCATAAAATAAAAATATCCAAAAAAATAAAACTCTCACCCTACGCCCCCCCCCCCAAAAACACCCCGCATTGTGGTTGTTAGATGGATGAGAAGGAGGAATTCGACCCCATGGAGATTAGACTAGCCCAACTGCTACAGCTGGAGGAGGACCGAGAAAAAGCTTACGAGGACTTCGCGAGACATGCGCAAATTACCCGAGACTGGTTCAAGAGGAAGTCTTCTCCCCGAACCTTCAAAGTCGGAGACCTAGTGTGGAAATGGGACTCATGGAAGGCCAAGCCAGGCAACCACGATAAGCTCGACGCATTCTGGGGAGGTCCATTTGAAATTGTGAGAGTGAATCCGGCTAACTCCTTTATCCTTAAGGACGCAGCCGGCCAGACCCTACCGATCCCTGTCAACGGTCTTCATTTGAAGGCCTTTCACCATTAAAAGGTACCCCAAAACTTTTGCTCTTGTATATAGCATTTTATTGTTTACACCTGTATATACTCCATTTTAGAGCCTTTTTAGAGTTAAAAATGTGGCAAGAGTAGGATCGCAGTTTTTTGCTGGAAGGCCAACCAATTCCGGCCTGAAACCACTAAGTCCAGCTTATCTAAGCCTAGTAAAATCTACTTCGGAAATTTCTTGCGCGAAGTGGTTATCGTCAGTTGGTTCGCTACGAAGCATCACAACATCGAAAGATGGAATGGTGTAAAGGAGTTTCCTCCGAAACCAAAGTGTCAAAGTAAGGTTCAAGGCAGATGTACAACGCTTCGCCAACATGCCAACGTCAAGAGATGATTCGTAAATCCCAGAACCAAAGAAAGAAAAGCAGAGAAGAATAGCTTCGCTTAGAAACAGCTTCGCTAAAAGAAATAAACAGGAAGCGCCTTCTAGCTTAAAATTGGCTAAGGCACGAAGGGCACTTCGGCCAGGAAGGTCTAGCGAAGCTACATTTCGGCGACAATACAGCGAACCGCTTCCCGTGCCCAGGAAGGTTGAAGAAACTAGCGAAGTAGGTGCTTCGCTCAAAAGAGGGCCGAACCTCCACTTCGGGGCTGATTCCTCGCGAAGCAGTTATCCACCAAACAGCTTCGGGCCCGAAACATTGCCAGCCTATGAATCGCTCAGGATTTCAGCGAAGTACCACTTGAAAGAAGGCAACAAGGGGTTGGAACCGGTTCGGCAAAAAATCCGCTTCGCTAAACCTCGAGCATAAAATCTACTTCGGGAAAAAAGTTTGCCGAACTCCTAGATCGCTATCAACCTCAGCGAAGCAACGGAATAGAAGAGGGAGCGCATTTAAAACGTGCCTTGAAGCGCGTGCCAATTGACGACATAGGAAAGCGTTCGAAGCATGTGGAGTTAATGCAAAGGTGGCGGAGCGCATCCCAAGGGAATTTAGTTATGATAAAAGATCGTGCCCACGTACGAGGTAGCAGAAAATTAAGTTCTCGAGGCACGGTCAGGTATTCAAAGTACCTCGACCCTCGTGCGCAGCGCCGCAAAGCCAATTGAAGGACAAGGCGATCTCCTCGGCCCGATTTGCATATTTAATTTTAGCAGGTGCCATTAATGGAAGCGGCTTCAACTGCCATCTATAAAAGCCGGACTTCATTAGCAAAAGGCTATCTACCTACTGGAGAATTTCGAGCGAAAGCTAAGAGGCAAAGGAACCCTAACCAGAACTCTGTTGTATTCGCACCACTCTGCCTTAAAACCCTGCTACTTTCTGTAAGCTCAGATGGGGAAGAAAGCTTCAAAGGAGAAAATAAAGGAGCTTGAAGAGACGGGTTCGGAGAAAATTAAGAAGACGAAAGAGGAAAAGAAGCATAAACCTAAGAAGGTTGACCTTAACCTCCGCCCTGAAAAGCAAGTCGTAGAAGAGGGGGAAGATTCGAAGAAGAGCCCGTAGAACCGCCCATTGACGGGTGGGAAAATATTAAGGACACCGCGCTCTCCAAGAGCATCGCCGAACTCCGACAGACCGTAGATTTCATGAAAAGTCGGTTGTCTGCAGAGAACAAAAGGGTTGCTGCCTATTATTCTCACATCTACTGGTACTTGACTCCGCCGGTGCACCATTGCCCTGAGTTGGTCCATGCAATTGCGCAGAACTACCAACCCTTAACCAGGCAGGTCCTGGATGCGGCAGGCAACAAACTGTTTACAATCTTCAAGGAGGATGTACAAGAAGCCTTTGCTCCCCGACAAGGGCCACCTAAGGGATACACTGTTCGCAATGTCAGCCTGAACGAACAGATGGGGAGATTCACCCCTTCCGAACACATCATTAAATTCTTGAACGACAATTTGAAGGGTGGGCTTCCTTCAGGCAAGTTGCCGCAGATGCCTCGCTCCTTGGATGATTTTAAGTCTCCTGACATCTTCTCAATCATTGCATGGGTGGCGGGCCTGTCTACTGATGTTGTTGTGCACCCCTGGCAAGTGACGCTTGCGGAATGTATTTCGCGCGGAGAGTTCTATGCTCCAGATCCTTCAAGGCCCAATACTAACCCAGTATTTTTTGACTGGGCGGAGTGGGTGGCCCGTACCCTGCACACGCGGCTGGCCAATTTGAAAAATTCTGGAGCAGACCAGTATTTCGGGCCATGCTCCTTCCTGATTTGGCTTTTCTTCTACCATACTCAGGAGCGTTTCCCTCACATTGTTGTCAATCACATCGGCAAGGATGGAGTTCCCCAACCTGTATACCAGTGGACTTCGCTCCTGGCGAGGTCGGAGTCATATTATGCCTTTAATCAATAGTTCTTGGGACCCGCCATGCAACTCATGCGAGGCTCCTGTCCTCGGGTACCCGCGATGCTCAGAGATAAGGTCGTCGTCGAGAGGAAGGGCGATGTTTTCCAACTAACGCAGGGGCTCGTCATTCGTTTGTTTGGGTTTACGGGAAAGCCCTTCTTGTTACCATTTTATACTTCAGAATACCAATTTGCACTGGAAGTCGCTCGCCAGAGCGACATGACTAATGTAGTCTACGGCCATGGCCGAAAATGGGCACCAACCTGCGATTTTCCCTTCAAGATGGGGGTCGTTGAGGTTTTCGCCCTCAATCAGTACATTCACTTGGAAGAGAAACTTGCCGACTTCGGCCTGCTGCGAATCCCGCAACGGTGGTTCTATGACCCTTTGGGGGTAATGAGAGATCACCTCAGATTTAAAAATTTCCACATTTGCCCCCACCCGGAGATAGTGGAGCAGCGGAACAACCCGAACGGGAGGGATCTGGAGTGGCACGTCGAGAGAATGAGGATGCTGCCCCCGTGGCATGATTTTTACGCCATTGAGGCCGAATTCGACCCCACCCGGTACCCTTTTCCGGAACCAGACTCGGCATTCTGGAGAAAAATGAAGGATGATTTGAGAGGAGAGATAAGGGGTTGGCCCGAAGAGCAACTGAGAGAATGGTGGGTAATGAGAGTCCACCGCCGAAAACACAAGTCGCATGGCCTTCTAGAGATGGATAAAGACTTCGGCATTTTTTATGAAGCCCATGCTGGATCCTGGCAACCCATCTCCTTCGCTGACTTCGTCCCTCCTAGTGCCCCGGGCTCGGGTGAAAGCCCAAGAAGAATTGAAGATATTTCTGAACAAGAAGAAGAGGCAGCAGTAACACAACAAGAGCTGCCAAATAAGCCTGCTGAGGGTTCTGATCCAGACGCTGGAAAGGAGGCATTGCAGCAGGAAAAGGAGGAAAAGAAGAAGAGAAAGAAACTTGACAAAGTTCAGATGCCTCCCCCGCACCCAAAGCGACCTCGCACCAGACCCTCCGGTGCTTCTGGCGAGCAACTTGCAGAGGTGAATGTTGGAGAAGCGGCACCTGAACCACCGCCACAAGGAGAAAAGAAGATTATTGACATTGATGTCATTGATGTGGAGGAACACCTCCAAGAGAAGGATAATGCAGGGGAGAAGGAAGCTGAGAACGTTCAAGGAGCAGAGCAGGAGAGTGGACGCGAGCCCGACACGCAGGATTTCGCCGCTACTGCTCTATCATCAGAGCACGCAGGTACGCGCCCCCCTTCCCTTTCTCTTGCGTCCCAAATCGCATCTCTAGTAGTCCCGGCCCAAAGAACCCCCGAGTCTTCTGTCCCTTCCGACAGATCCCCCCGAAGCACTTTTCCCACTATGCAGTCACCAATCCACACTATCTCATTCGCTGCTACCGCCCCGTTCACCCAAGCCATATCACGCAACCCCGCCGGTTCCCCAAACGTTTCCACACCATCCGAGTCGCTTGGCCGGGACGCGTCCACCAGCAAGACACCGCTCATCCACACCACCAATCCCACAACACCTGAACAGTCCGGGGGTGACACTTCACTCCTAAACCCCGACACCCGCTCCACGGTATCACAGCCCATCACTTCACCCAGAGGATCCCCTACCACACCTATCGCCGACCCCACTGGCGAAGCGTCATCTTTACAGTCGTTGTACTTGTTCACACCCCTGGCTGGTAACCCGGTCTCACTTGAAAGTGAATTAGCATTGATCAAAGAGCGCCCTCTGGCGGAGAAGCTGCTCCAGGCCAGACAGAACACTGACAAGCTTCTCAAGGAGGCCAGGAAGAGAAGAGGGCGAACCTTGGCGAAGGAGGAGAAGTGCGCCGTGTTTGATTTGAAAAATAAGAAGTTATACAAAGTAAAGAAAGTGCCCAAGGTTCAAAAACCGATAGATGAAATGACCCCTGCAGATTACGAGTATCAAGAGAAGGTCAAGGACTTGGAGCACTTGGATGTAGACAATGAGTCTGAGTCTATGCATGTGAGAGTGGAGTCATTTCGCGCGCATGCCAAGATAGCTAATGAGCGCCGCTATGAAGCGGAAAACGCGAGCATCAAGTTAGAGGAGGACCTGGCCAAGACTCGCTCGCAGCTTGAGGATGCTCAGAAGCAATGCGGACAAATGAAGGGAGAAATAACTACTCTAAAACAGCAAGTGGCTCAACTACAAGAAGCGGCAGGAAGTCAAAACAAGATTCAAGCCGAAGCTGAAGTGAAGGCTAAGGAATTGGAGGCGCGAATCTTACAGATGCAGCTGCAGTTGTATGAAAAGGAAAATTTAGAGCAGTTTGATAGGGACCGGATTAAGAACATCCGTTCGCACTTGCTGAAAAACTTTAGATCCCGGGCCTCCAGCGCCCTGTCAGTACTGTCCTACATCACAGAAGCCCAGAGTGCTGCTTCACAAAAGGGACCAATAGTTGATGAGATAATACAGGAGATAAGAAGTCGACTCAATTTGGCCTTTGAGGTACAGAGCACCAAGTACCAGGATTTACAGGTAGCTGCCATGAGTCGGACAGCAAGAGATTGGTCCACTGCTCAGGCCACGGTTCGCGCCTTCTTCTCAAAATTGAGGAAAGCTCAGAAGGCAAAACATCTCATGGACGTGTTCGAGCAGGAGCAGCGCGCTTCACTGGGATATTTCCAGGATCTCTCAAGATTGGGTTTCCCGAGCTTCACCGATGATGACGGGAACCTCTTGACCAAAGAAGAACTCAAGCCTGCCTGGCTCCAGTTTGAAAATGATGTTTCAGAGATAGATAACTGGAAGGAGCCAGTTACAGAGAAGCAGATCACGGATTTCATCCTTAAGTATTGTCAAATCGCGGCTTGCTTGAATGATTTGAGCAAGAGGGCCAAGCATGCTGACATAGAGCAAATTGATCGGTTCCATATTCTAGTCAAGGCGCTGCAAGATCGCGAACCCTTTCAGAAGGGTGCCTGGGCCCATGTCCGCCGAACTATGGAACGCATCCGTGATCGCCTTCCCCCACCGCCGCAACAGGAACAAGCACCCCAGGAAGAAGAAAAAGGAAAAGGAAAAGAAGTAGCTGCAGAGGCACTCTCAGAAGAAGAAGAGCAGAAAGGAGAAGGGTCTGGAGGCAACTCTGGCCCAATGGATCAAGGCTGAGGGTCCGTGCACCGAGGCGAGCTCGTTACCCCGCGAGCCGCCAGGAATGTTGACAATTTTGTCACATTGCTTGAAGGGGTAGAGAAAATAAAATTTTGTAAAGTATTTTCTTGCTTTTCATGAATTTGTTCCCTTGCTTTTTTATGTATTTCCAAGTATTGCAGCAATTTTGGCTTCCATTTTTGTCCCCTTTGTACATAAGCCATACGTGCAAGAACTTCGCCAACAGAACTGGGCAGGATAAGAAGCTTCGCAGAAGAGAAGGAAGGAGAAGAGTCTAGGCAGGAGCCCGAAAAATTTCTAAGGCATGAAAGGAGCTTCGCTAGCGAAGCTGCTAAGGCATCTGCTTCGGGCAAAGAAACGGCGAAGCGGCGATCGTGAACTGCCAGGATTTTCTAAGTCCGTGGAAGCGCTTCGCTGGAACTTCGGCGAAGCATCCACTTCGGCTCCCTCGTCTGGCGAAGCATTTCACCGGTGGATGCCGCTTCGCTCCGAACCACAGTGAAGCATCTACTTCGGCTATCCCATCAGCGAAGCTCCCTATTCAAATCTTTGCTTCCCCAAAAAGGCTGAGAAAATATCCTAAGGCAGGGAACCGACTTCGCCCGAAATCTTTCCGAACTGCTGTCTTTTAGATGGTTCGCGGCGAAGTAATTTCATAGCCCGTTGTAAGCAATCCGCCACTTCGGGTAAAATCCCTAGCGAAGCGGCATTTGGCCCACACCCCTGGCGAAGTAATGTAGCTAGAGGCCATGCTTTTCATAGAAGACATCCACTTCGGCTTAAACACCTAGCGAGGCCATTTTTGAGGACCCCTACGGGCGAAGCATCAACACATGCTCATCACTCTTGCTTCGGCCCAAACCCACTGCGAAGTGACGCCCCGATTCAGAATCCGGCGAAGCTCTTCCCAGGGCTCGATTAGCGGTGGCGCTCCCTTCAAAGAACACACGTCCCTAGGCTGGGTATTCATTCGAGGCATTCGAGTGTTTCATAAATGCATTTTTTCTTGCCCGAAAGACCCGGTGCCCATTTGAGGCAATAGGATGTGAATTATCAGTTGCAAGGGATAGCCAGGGCAACTTGTGAAGCCACTCGAGCACCCCATCCCGGAGCAGCCCAGGACTAGTCAGCGGCTCATAAATGCAGGTTTCTCCGATTAACGCGGCCAGGATAGCTAATTATAGGAATGGATGTGAAATTTCATTTCCCTAGGAAGGCGAGCGCGATTTCTTCGGCTGCCAGAGCGTCCTTGCAAGCCCAGCGCATTAATGGCTCAGAGGGTCGGGTCCTCTATAAAAACCCTAGCATTGTAATGAAGAAGGGGGGGAACTTTTGCTAGAAAGCTGCTGTAACTTGATTTTTGCAATTGATATTAAGAACTTTGGGCTCTATTTCTCTCTTGTATGCTGCCTTCTGTGATTATTTCTGCTATTCTGTTTCTTCATTTGCATACTGTAATTCTGCATCCTGGATTTAGGTGTGTGATTGGGGACAGAACCCTGGAATTCTCCTGGAGGATACATAGGGGAGAAAATGCTGTGTTAGTTTCCTTGTATGCTGCCTGTGGTTAGTGTTTCTGCTATATTCGCATATTTTCCCAACTGCTGTAATTCTGAAATCTGGATTTAGGCGTAGGAAGATAGGTGGATCCTGGAACTCTTCCAGAGGATACATAGGGAAGCTAGCATGGTGTTCATTTATGTTTTATTCTTTGTATTTATTGCTGCTACTTCAAGGTATTAGTTAGTAATCGTGTTGCTGGTTCTTCCCCTTTAAATCATCCATTTACATTTCTTTCTGTACTTTTTATCTCTTTCCTGCACCCTTACTCTTTTTATCTCTTTCCTGCACTCTTAGCTTAAAACCCCAAGTAGTTTAGTAAAGGAGCCGGCCTTTCTCCGGAGATTGGCACGGAGGGCATCTCTTCCCTCCGGCCTTTCAATGTTGGTCCAGGTCTAGGGCGCGTACACATACAAAATCCTTTCCTGTGGCAGATTTGTGACCAACAGCTTCCCATCGGAGAAGCAAACCCAAAAAACCCTACCTGGTTCTTGTTGGAGAAGCAAACCTAGAAAACCCTGGCTCTGCTTCTAGCTAGAAAAGGAAACCCTGAAAACCCTAGCTCTAGTTTTGATTGGTGAAGCAAACCCAAAAAACCCCAGCTTTAGTTCCCATTGGAGAAGCAAACCCAAAAAACCATACCTGGTTCCTACTGGAGAAGCAAACCTAGAAAACCCTGGCTTTGGTTTCCGTTGGAGAAGCAAACCCAGAAAACCCTACTTGGCTCCCATTGGAGAAGTGAACCCAAAAAACCCTGCCTTCGGTTCTAGCTAGAGAAGCAAAACCAAAAAACCCTTGCTCCAATTCTCATTGGAGAAGCAAACCCAGAAAAAATACGAATATGTAGAAAACCTATGATTATGCAGTCTCTTTAGTTTCCATGCAAAGTCTAAGCCTTGTTTAGACATAAAAGGCCAACCTGATAAAGTTGAATATCACTGTAAGCATGCTTGCTTTACTGAATTGAATGTAAAACCATCCAAGATGATCCTTATTCACTTCTAGAGAATGTCTGTGACTACATGTTGAGGATGATCTAAACAACAAGAGCTAAAGCAAGAACCTGTCCCAACCTCAATTGCAAACAAATACAAAGAACAAGAGAGTCCAAATGAAGAAGGATGTCATCTAGAGTAGTGCCATTTGGATGAGGGTGTAGGTCATCTAGATGCTGAAGAGTGTTGTCTTGATGATGAAGGATATTGTTTTCGTGATGAAGATGTTGTTTGGATGATTTAGCATGTTGTTCGAATGATGGAGGATATACTCTGAATGAGGAAACATGTTGGACGTATGAGAAAAGCATGCGGTGCAAGAGGTAACTCGAGGATCCCCTCGATGCCATCAACATCACTCTCTCAATGCTATATAGAACTTTTAAAATCTTGTCAAATAGTGGGTGAATGTTTTCGGCCACTAGCTAAATGTCCTTAAGCAGTTGAACATCGTTGAACACTGGGGGAATGTCATCGGCCCTTTGGAGAACACTGTCCTGCTTGAAAAACATTGTTGATCACTTAGTGAAAGCCAACAAGCACTAGGAGAATGTCGATGACCACATTTTAAAGATCAACCAAATCTAGAGCATAGAAAGAATGTCCATCGAACTTGTTATGCCACTAGCTAGACAATGTCAAGAATTTAGAGCTTGGCAAAGGACAAAGTGTTGGTAGAATTGCTATGTGAAGTGCTACAAAGCATGGATCAAATTGCCAATTACTAACCTACAAAGGAGCTTTTTTTATTTTAAATATTCAAAGACTATATGGAGCAGGAAGAAGTGAAAGGAGTGTGATAAGTCTATCTCTACCCCCATTGATGAATTGGCTAGTCTATAGATAGATGGGGACGTTGATGAGTCGAAGGGAGAGCATAGATGTAGATGAATAAGTGGTCCACGAGTGCATGAACGTTTGTATGAATTGCACATAGTCATATCGTATGATAATTGATGTTATTTGTGTTATTCTAGAACAATTGACGTAATAATAGAGTAGTGGTACTTTTAAGTTTTGTAGTATGCAATTGGGTATAAGATAGTTACTGTTTGCCAACCTCCACCTACATGGGATATTTATATATCCTATTTTTTGGTGTTGAGCATGATCATCAAGGTGCTCATCATGTGTGGTGTATGCTTGATCAAGCCATATTCTAGAGATATATTGCAGATGCTTAGAATGTGAAGGATAAATGTTGTGTATGCTACATGCTTGTATCTATGAGTTCTTTCTATTGTATTGTTTTCTTGATATGAATATGGAATTATATTGTAGAGCGAATATTTGTTTGCATGACTTATACTCGCACATGCTACAATACAACTCCAAATTTCAAATTCCCTAACATGCAAGAAAACAGATAGATACCATTGGAAAGCAAATATTGTTAAGGATAGATAGAAATGTAATAAAATCATCAACAAGTGTGAAAAACCATTCTATTGCCAACCAAACACAGGAAGTGTACAAAATGATACCCCTAAATTGAAATTCAATATAGACCTGCAAGGTACTGTAACATCTTGATGACCTTAACAAAGAAAATTTGTTGCACAGGAATTCAATATTTTAACCATGCCACACCTCTACCCAAACAAAGAAGCATTGATGCAACACTTTTTTTGCTAGAAAAGGATTCTTCCAAATTTTACTGTCAATGTTTCTGAATGCAAGCCTATAATAGAGCCATCAGATTTGGGTTAAAACAGAATATTTGACATTGTAGTCTTTGCAAAAGAAGGGAAAGTATACATATGTATAGGTCATTCTAGCATTTTTCTTGAATCCCACTCATGTTTGATTCATTGGATCCTTGCTATGGTTGATTTATTGGACATAATCTTGTAAATACAAGAAATATGGAACATAAACCTGAAGCCTTTGTCAAGGCTTGTCTACTTCACTGTAGCCCACTTGAAGCCTTGCATGTTCTATCACTCTCATTAGAGGTAAGTTTCAGCCAATTTTTGTTCTTATACTAGTTTTCTCATCATCCAGCAGAAGATAAAAATTATATGTTGATCCTAAACACAAACCCTAGGCATTAGAGAATCCTTAAACTCTGAAGTACAAAGCATTCAAAAGAAGAGGGAAAAATTCAGATAAGTAACATTTTGCTATAGAGAAATAAAATAAAACAAGAGATGATAAGATGATCAAAATTAACAAATGATGTCTTTATAAAGGCTCCAGGAAGTCAGGAATTTTAGAGTTTTCCTCAACCGCACTTAACAAAATAAATAATAAAATATGCCCAATGGCCCAAATAAAATTGATCCAATTGCTAAAGATACAAAAGGACTTGACAAGCAAGTTTACACATTTTGATATCCCCCCATAAATAGAACTTGGAGGGACAAGAAAGGGGACATTATGCCATCATCCCTTTTTAGTGACAGCTTTCTGAAGGCCCGTCATACCTTAGAATTTTGTGAACTTTTCCATAGTCAATGACTACATGAAGATGTTCACGACTTGGTCAATGTGTCTTTATAGATGAGGAAAATGACTCTCTCTTGCAGGTAGTGGGTATGGGCCTCAAAGTGCTTTGCCCTACAAAGTGTGATAGGGTTCTTTACTACCTCGATAGTTGACATATTGTCAAGATATATGATAGTTGGTCCTTATATGGGAGTCCGATCTCCTCAAGCAGGTTTTGTATCCATATTGCTTCTTGTGCAACAAATACTCTATAAGATACCTCTCAATCTACTTCGTTGCTTGTGAATGACTATCACTTGGATCTTGCAAGAATCTGGAAATATAATTGAGGACAGAAGTAATATCAGGATGGATAATGCTTAGATAAATCAAGCTTCCTACAGGTTTGCCTGTGAAGTATGAACTATTGCATCGACTTTTTCAGTTGTGTAGTCTTCAATCATCTTGGCCTCTAATTGGTATGGTGTGGAGCAAGGACAATAATTATCCTTCTGAAAGCACTTTTAAGTCTACCACACACATGAGTTAAGATATGAAAATCCTAACCTCCAATTGCAAGATTTGCAAGTCAAGGAAGAAGTATTAATGGGCCAGGTATGACATCTCAAAGATAGCCCTTCAAATTTTCCTTTACTCCATGAATCAAGTCAACAATACTACCAATCACAATTAAGTCATCCATGTAAACAAGTGCAGTAATGATTTCCCCATTAGTGTGCTTGACGTAGAGGTTGTGTTCACATTCACATCTTTTGAACCCATAATGAACAAACAATTTGTCTATCTTTGCATACCAAGCATAAGGAACAAAAACTTATCTATTTTTGCATACCTAAAGGCATTAATGGGTAAGAGGAGGCAATGCAGTTGCTGTCTTGCACTAACAGGAAGCAAGTCGTGAAATGAAAAGAGGTCTGTAAGTATCATAAAAGTATACTTAAAGCACTTACCCAGGTCTGTAAGGATATCCTAAAAGCATGTGAAAAGCATTTCCCCCTCACATTATCCTAGAAGCACCCATACTAGAAAATTTTCCTCAAATTATCTTCAGGTATGATCTACTTGTCTCAATTCCTCCTAGCAAAACTTCTTAATAAACATCTGCAAATAAACAAAACTTAGTGGAAATTAAACAATTCTATTACAAATACACCAAAACATGCTTCCACAGCAGACTCTGTAATGGACACTTTATTGACCAGCTCGATATGAGTGGCACTTGTAATTATTACTTATACTTTGGGGACCCAAGTCTTTATCAACTTATTATTATATTTTTCATCATCACTCTTAATTGACTGAATATCTGCACATCTCAAATAGAGCCATGCTTCCACAGCAGACTCTGTAATGGACCTTTTATTGACCAGCTCGATATGAGTGGCACTCATAATTGTTACTTATACTTTGGTGAAACTGTAGAAATGAAATTAACAGTTCCATTTCTACTTAAATAATTCTGCAGCTATTGTAGTATAGCAATAATAATGCACAGAACCTGCAATAGCAATAATAACAGCACCAATAATAGCAATAGCAGCAATGGCAATAGCAGTAAATACAGGCAGTTTTATATTAACAATGGCATTTATGATACAGCATTACAGTTCAGCATTACAATCTGCAGCCTGCAAACCCTAGGCAGAATATTCTTCATGGTTGCATACAAGACTGGACTGCATCAATCCATCAACCTGCATGACTCTCCTCAATGCATGAACAACCACTGTGAATGAACAACTTGAATGAATGAGGGGAGGGCTTATTTATACACCCAAAAAGTAGTTACCCTCCAACTACCTTATAACTTCCCTCAAATTACATTTCATATGCATTTGCTCTTGCATTTACATGACATTTCCCACTACAGGACAAAATAGTTTATAACTTGTAATTTAGCCGACATAATTGACTTACATCACTTTATTCTTACGTACAATATTAAATTGCACTTTACAACATAATTAAATATATGCACGCACATTTTGTCAAACACTTTGCGTACAATTACAAAATAACACATAATACCAAAACTGATTCAGCAATTAAGGACATATCAATTTGCCTGTCCCCAGAACCCAAGTCATTATCAACTTATTATTATATTTTGCATCAACACTCATAATTGACTGAATATCTGCACATCTCAAATAGAGCCTTCTATTGCTATCAAACATTTACTCAGCAACTCTCTTGGAACATTACAAAATCAAGTTGCAGAGAAGCATAGGAGAAAGAACTGACCTCCTAAGAAAAAGGAGACAGGAAAGAGGTTAGAGGAGATGGCATTTTCTCTGGTTGCCAGAAGTGGCCTCTGCATGTCACAGTGCAGTCCCTACTAATGACTGTATTCTATATACTATGATCGTATACCTTTTCTATATCCTCTCAGCCTTTTTAAGACACTTGTGGACACCAATATTTTACTAAAATAAAATTGAACTCTTCTCTCTCTAATTTTTGGATAAGCATATAAGTTCTCCAGAATTTAAATTTTTTAATATCCTCTATAATCATGGAGCATCATCCAATGGCCTATAGCATTGGGAAACAAATAAAGAATTTTAAGCACTTTGAGTTTTAGAAGCTTATGGATAGTGTGGAAAATGCGGTTGAACACGTAAATTTGGTCCTAAAAGCAAATGAATTAACCAGGTAATTGTGACAGGTCAGAATACCAAAGTGAATACAGATCTTGCAGCACATAAAATTGACTTAAAAAAATTAAAGGAACCAAGGAAAAAGAGTCGTGAAAAAATAGTTGCGATACTAAAAAAAAAGTGGAATTTACATATCAACCTGCGAGTCTCAGGGCTCATATGGTTAGCCTATGCTTATTAAGATGTCTGAGAAATTCTCAATAAGAGATACACACTAGTCCCGGACAGCAAGTGGCCCTCATGACCTGGACATTACACTTAAATGTTGGGGGAATGACCCCAAACCTACACACAGAAAAAGCTCAATAGTGTCACCTTTGGGGTGGGGGTTTGCCCTATGCAACTGCATCTGGGCATTAATTCTGTCTCTAGATATTGCGGGTTTAATACCACTAATAAAGTTCACGGTGAAACAAATTGTTAAATTTCATAATCTGTCAAGGCTAGGTGTTTTGAATTGACATGTTCTCAATCCTTTCCAAGGGATTACTGAGTCACTGCCGAGAGTACTGGGAGTTACACTTACTCTTGGGGTTGTTGAATAATTCTCAAGTCTGAGTTGTGTGAATATCAAACTAATTTAATGCTCCAGCTCTCCTCAGCTCATGATCACTGACTTTCTGCTATATCCGTGTATCCGATCCTTTCATTGGGCAATTTGTTGGACTTTACCTAACCAATTGCTTTAGTAGAAGCAACTCCCATGAGCTTTTCAGGCATTTGGATTTATAATTAGGTCATTCCTGTCCATCCTGTCTGCTATATAAGAACTCTTAACTAAATCTGAACCCCTTTGTAAATATTCAAAAACAGAAACAGACAATTCTAAGAATTCTCAACACATATGGACAGTGTGCAACCAATTAGTTCTAACATACAAATACCAAAAATAGATATTGCATTTGTTTTTCCTTCAAGAAATGCATTGTATATGCTTGTTTTCTTCCCAAAGTTCTAAACAATTTGAAAAACCTTCAAATAAAAAGGCTGATTTTATATTCAACTGGGAAAAAGTTCTTTACTTGCAATAACTTGAACCAATAGAGTAGTATTAAAGGCTGGGGATATGGCCTAGAGACTTACTTGAAGGCTTTGAAGTGGGTGAAGTTGATGGTAACAGAGCCTGTCTGTGAATCCCCAGCAATAACAGAGAAGGCGACAAGAGAGAAGATCATTGCTCCAATTCTAGCTAAAATCTCCGCTTTTGCACGTTGAATTGGTCGTATCAGCGTTGGATAAAGACGTGGTCTGGGGTTCCAAGTTGGCACCGAAGTGGAATTGCTGCTGTGGGTGGAAGTTTTAGCTCCATCCTCCATGTTCACACTAGTTAGAACTCTCTTTTGATTTTAACCTGCTGAGACTAAGGGCTCCAAATACTATCCCACACTTATTAAGTGACCATATCAGTGCAAGGCCTACCTGAAGTACTTACTAGATATTGACCACACCAAAGATTACCTAAATCCAAACCAAATTACTGCAGAATCACTTCTATTATGCATCTAAATCTCCAAGACTGCAATCTCAAGTCTCAAATGCTTACACCACACTTGTTAGGCGTTCATGTTCAACGAAAGACATAGCCTGAAGGAAAGTCCTCAATAGATCTCCATTACCACCTAGGATTATCAAAAGTCAAACCACATTGCTAGAGAATCACCAACTTTGTTTGATGAACACCCACAATCTCTAACACCAGAATCTCCACTAATCCAAAATACCCATTTTGGCAGTGGCAGTCATTCCTCCTTTCAGTTCAGGAATTTCCATCTTGTTCATCTTCCAGACCCAACTCATATCTATATACATATACAGCAAGATAACGTAACACCACAGGACACCAACATTACAGCACACATTTGATGATGATGCCTATGTTGCAATAGTAGTGACAGAGATCTTCAGCTCTGCACCTTTGGGTTTTAATTATTTAATGATGTGTTGGGCCAAACACACTTATGATGTGAGAGGTGGGGGTCAATGAACATAGTTGAAGCTTAGTTGGATGCCCGTTGCTTACAGTAATGGTGAATTGTACTCTGGCAGAGAGGTTGCCTTTACGGTGAAAAGGCCATGTTGGTGTGACAGATATAATTGAAAACCATTTGGGTGGATTGTACCTGTTTGAATCTCTTGGTGAATCTATGGTGTGTGGATTGTAGTGATTGGATTATGATGAGACAGATTTCTTATTTATAGGAGGAAATTCATTAGACAGTTCTGCATGCCGGGTAGTGGAGAGAGGCAAAAACTAATTGCTTCAATGAGATATAATATTAAAAGGAAAAGAAGTACACAACTAGGTAGAATGATTACTTTGGCGGGTACACAACTAGATAGAATGATTACTTTGGCAGGTACAACTTTAAAAAGTTACAAAATAGTAAATGGAAAAGAAGCACCGAAATAACGGATAGGTGAATGATAAAATTAACTTAATGCTGAAAATCTAAATTATTATTAAAAAAATAATTTATAAGGCCATACGGCTTTCTAGACCATAGTAAAATAGTATAAATTATTAAAAATTAATTAATTAATATGTTCACACCTAAGGTCAAGATAATAGACACCAACATGACTTATGTTAATATGAGTTATTAAAAATTTATTCACGTAGAATAAAAACAAATAAGATTTTAAGTTTATATTAAATGATATGATTCTAGTTGATCAAAAGATTTAATTTTTATGTGTAGACATTTCTTTTTTATTTTATTATAAGAGAAAATTAATTTGCAAAACCTTTTTAAGTTTGTATTATTTATTTAAAAATATTATTCATCACCGTAAGCTCCCTTGATTATTTAAGCCTTTTCCTATACTTAGCCCCTTGTTACCATGTGACCATCTCTATAGTCTAACCAGGGGACACCTCATCCTAGTCTACCCTTTGACTAGTCTAGCTTTCATCTAAGCATAGCTCACCCTAGCCTAACCTTGGTTAACTCCTAACCTTGGTCAAACTCTATATCATAGTCTATCTCACTCTAGTCTAGCTTCCACCTAAGCCTAGCCTCCACCTCACCTTGGTCAACCTTAAACCCATGGTTAGCCTAACTATGGTCAGACATTGACCCTTGCTCCACACATGTTTCTATGCACATTCAATTCCATAAATTATAAATAAAGACTTTGTGCATTAAGCCATTCAAGGCATTGAAGACATGGATGAGTCATCCTCTACCATGCCATAATGGGGAGAATATTTGCATGCCTCACCCATGCCCATTTATTGCATATGGATGGGTGAGGACTTCTCTCACCCAAATCCATTTATGAGGCATGGCACCCCATGCCACCTCAGGGGACACCTCACTGGACACCTCAACCCCCCTAAACTTGATAAATTTTATAAATAGGATGTCATTTCCTCCATTCTTATCAATCATTCTTATCAATCACTCGCTCATATAATCAAAGTGAAATCACTCTAGACTACCAAGTGCACTCAACTATCACTCACCACCAATCACCATGGTCACCCACATGTGCATGTCAACATCCCCTTTTGCATTGTAAATTATTCTCAATTATAGGCTTAGGAGGCAACTCAATGTGGACCAGGCAACATCAAAAGAACCTTTGCAACAAAATAACTCTTTATCTGGATACCACAGTCAGATTCATATGAATAAGGATGAACCAAATATCCGTACCCAAGGGTCCAAACCCCTCTAGGGGTAGATTTTAATTCTAAAACCTATAACGGACCATTGAGCTAGGTAAATATCATTGTTTTATTATCTTTAATTAATTTCCAACACTATAATTATGCATTAGACTAGATTTTTTAGTCTTTTAGTTTGTCATCACGAGGGGTTTGATTGAGACAGGCTCCCAAATGTTTCTAACTATTTTTGTTAGGTTGTGTTGTTGCATAACTTTTTTATCATTAACATAAACCATTCACCAATATGCAGAAATATCAAATCATTCACCCACAATACATTATCCACAATAACAATCCACAAATGAGAGAGAGATAGATAATACCCTTAAGGTAGGGAAACACCAATAATAATCCTTAAGGAAGGAATAACTCCACAAGATCTCCCAAGGTGAGAGGCCACTTCGTGGGCATAGACGATTACATAAGATTCTTCTTCAATGATATGAATGATTACAATAACAAATATCTCTTCTTTATATATCCATATTCTTATTCTACTTTGGGGAGCCTACTACTAATATAATATTATATTATAATATAATATAATATTATAATACAATCAACCTTGGGTTATGTGTGGCCCATGCCAACCCTTATACAATATAATAATATATCCCCAAATATCTATTCCTAGGTACCCTACCATGCCACCCTCCTTACAAATGTTTCGTCCTCGAAACATATGAAGAAACATGATAATATGATTTGCTAAGCAATGTTAGCAACTGGTACCAATCTCGATCATCCATCCATCCAAGTGAAACATGTTGATGTTGGTATGCCATTTTGTTACTTGAGTATCCAAATCTGCTTCGTTGGCTCCACGCTTTTGCTGTTGTATTTTGATAACTTGAATGATGGGTCCACTTTTTCCTTGAAGCTGATGATCCACTCTGAAAATCAGGATCCCTATGCTTTCTCTGCCAAACACTGCCATAGTTGGTGCCCTTCTGATTCCATGTAGAACCATAATATTGTTGCCTTGAACTATACCTCCAAGATTGTTGATGCTCATGGTGGTGCGGATGGCGATATGGTGCAACCTTAACTTGATGTTCTACCTTCTTTGACTTCTCAACATTTGGCTCCATTGTTTGAAATTCTTCTACACATTGTTCTTTCATGTTCTCTTTGTTTGGTGTGTCCTTGTGCTCTTCTATCAAAGCTTCCTTGGACTCTATTATTGTTATTTCCATGGACTCCGTTGCTGCTACTTCTTCCATGGACTTTGTTGCTACTACTGCCTTCTTGGATTCTGTTTCAGGTTCTTCAATTTGTTTCTCTACAACCACTTCTTGATTTTCCTTGCATCCTTGCTCCTTAAGCTGAGAAATATCCTGCAATGTTATCTTCTTTTTCCTGTACCATAACTTCATAAACTTCTTTTGCACATTAATGTTAACAGTACCCAAAGAATCTAACCAAGGATAACCAAGAACAATATCCTCATCATCCATCTGAATAGCATAAAAATCTGAATGTAAAACATATTTATCCATGGTGATCTTCAAATCTTCAAAAATCTGAACATTCTCACCCTCTAGTTGTGTGTCCTTAATTTTTGTTGCTTGAACTTGCAACTTCTTAGCCAAAGCAATATTAATAAAATTATATCTGCTACCAGGGTCAATGGAAATAATAACCTGTTCCTTTTGAATGCTTCCATGAACTTGCAAAATAGACTTTTTAGATTCAAACAAATTCCTTTGTCCATTTTCTAATTTATCTTCTACCAAAGGTATGGTTTCCTCTGTCTGCATACTGACATTTTTTTTATCTTCCCTGACCTTTTCCTCTTTCTTCTTGAGTAATTTTATTTCTTTTTCATAGTCTTCATTTTGTTTCTTTAAAACTTCCCATTCTCCTTTTATTGCATTCCACTCATTTTGAATTCCTTGTAGTTTCTTTTCAAGATCTTCGTTGAATCTGTGAAGAAAGGCTTCCTTGAAATTATCCCAAAAGAAAGCTCGATGGTCGTTCTCACGTTTATACCATGTAAACCATTGATAAGCTTTAGTGCCTAATTTGGTTGCTGTAAAAGGAACTTTTTCCGCATCACAGAATTGGTATAATTCCAAAATGTCTTCCATTTTGGCTATCCACCCACGTGGATCATGACCCTCAAAGGTGGGCATGTCAATGCGTGGGAAATTGACTCCAATAGGACCTCTTGGTTGGTGGTAAACTTTGTGTCTCTCTTGGTCCTCATTATTCCTCTGTCTCTGGAGGCGATTTTGGGTAGGTCTACCAAAATCCTCTTGTAGTATCATTGTTCATGCCCTAATGCAACTAGGGTTTTTTTTTTTTTTGATAATATATATCATGCCCTAATGCAAATTAGGGTTTTATGGAAATAAATATCTTCCCACTGAGTTGAAGCTAAAAATCCACATAGACAACTAGATCTACAATTTTTCTTCCAAACAAAATAAAGTGCAACTGATTTGCTTACCCGAACTAAACAAATTTCATCTTTTGAAAAATTCACGACTTGAAAATTCGTCACTACCCTTGTTCCAGATCGCTAACTTTAGAAGGTCGTATCTCCCTCAATACTACTCGGATTCCTTCACATGACCACTCATTTTAAAGCTCTTCAAATTCTACACAAACTTGTCCAAGAATCGCCTAAATCAGATAAAATCTCGCAGAGATATACCTTCTGAAAGATGAGACGTTTTTTCTAGAAAAAAATTGCGAAATTTGTCACTATCCTTGTTTCGGATGACTAACTTCTGAAAGCATGAGATTCCGGAATAAAGAAAACAGTGTTCAGATGTAATAAAAATAAAACCAGATTTATGCATAAAATAACACGGATAGAATTAAATTAAAAACAGGAGCACAACCCTTTTTATTAACGTAATTCCGTTCGGTTACAATAAATCTTTCGAATGACATATCCTCAGTTACAACCGATGAACAATAGTCTCTTTCCGCATGCCCACATGCAAAATAGGCGGGTCAAACTGTATTGCCGTCACTGGTGTTTAATGAATTTTAGCTTGCTGTTGTTCTTCACTGTATTCAAAGAAACAATAACAACGTTTAATAGCACCTGTTAAATGAAAGCAGAACGTTTGACTGTAGGAAGCAATGGAAAATGCATGCGAAGGATGATCAAATATGTGAATGAAATAACTCTATGAAACCTCGCAATTTTCACGGAAAACAACCTACATAATCGAAAACAGCATATATCATGGAACCATAGACTGTTTTAATTATATTTGAAGGTAGCATGTATTCTGACAGCATAAGACTTAAGCTATGCTTTAATATATTCGAAAGATGCATATTTTAAAACATAAACGCGAGCTATTTTAAAACTTCCGTAAATAGCATATATTAAATTAACGAAAACATGTGCGGGATGCCCAAGCGGGCCGCTCCCGTTAAATCTTGATCTCGGCACCAATCCACTGGGAATGGGCCCGAAATCTCAAAGGAAAGAGGCGTCGTCGAATTGATGGATTAAGGTAATCCAATGCGGGAAATGCAAGTTCAGATGAATACAATCGGATATTCAGTTTAACAGCACTTCGTTGTCTTAACAAAATACTTCTTTTTTACGTATCGAGCCGGCTTTATTTATAGAGGGTTCGGCCTCTGGGAACATTAATGTTCGAAACCCTAAATCCGTAAGGGCCGCTCAGATTTGATCCTTATCGGGCCATTATGAGACATGGCTCGCACTGACAGATCGTAGTTATGAGGCGTGGCCTCGGATCGGATATTTATTAAAACCGCTCGTCTAATTAATGTTCGCTGTAAAATCCGCCGTTCTACAGACCCGCGGGGTTTTCTTCGAGAAGAGACACGTAGAGGTGCCACGTGGCGGTCGTTCCCTAGATAGTTGAACTCGCATGCTTTTGACTTTGGTGACGTGTCAGCTCGAGGCCCAAAGTGTCGTGATATCGCGACGCTTTGGGCCGCTTTGTCGGGCCCAAAGTGTCGCGATATCGCGACGCTTTGGGCCCGGCTTTGTCGGGGCCCAAAGTGTCACGATATCGCGACACTTTGGCCCGCTTGTGGGCCCAAAGTGTCGCGATATCGCGACACTTTGGGCCCGCTTGTGGGGGCCCAAAGTGTCGCGATATCGCGACACTTTGGGCCCGCTAGTCGGGGCCCAAAGTGTCGCGATATCGCGACACTTTGGGCCCGCTTTGGGTCGGGGCCCAAAGTGTCGCGATATCGCGACACTTTGGGCCCGCTTGGTTTTTGACAAAAGGCTTGGCTTAAAGAAGGTTTTGAAGAAGGCTAAGAAGTTTGAAGTTTGCTCTAGAACGACCGACTTTGCTCTGCTCATTTTCCGATCTTCCGAACTGTTGTGCGAGTGGTTAAGACCACTATTTGACCTCTAAGGGCTGCCCTAAAAGCCGTGATATCAATGTGATCAATGTTTGTAATCACTTAATCGAAATGGTGCTGTTTTGGTGTCTACAGATGCCCCTTTTTGGGAAGCGCTCGCGGTGACGCAAAGGTCGAGCAAAAATATACGACCAAAGCACTAATGATTAGGGTTTCTTGGTAACCTAACCAACTTTTAATGCCCCAAGTATGGAAAGGGCATGCATTCTTGAATCCTTGCTTCTGACGAGCTAAGGAATTTGATTTCAAGTGTTAACCTATTTTGGTGAGGTGTGACTTGAGCTTGGACATTGATCAGTCATGATTAGGCAAAGGGCGCAACCTTTTATCCACAAGGGAACCTTGTGTTCATGCTTCGGGAATGCCAAGTATTTGATCAATTTAATGATTGCTTGTTTACTGCCCCAAGCCAGGAGCGTGATTGTCTTTGTCAATGATTCTTTGAATGCATGTCATTGCCTTGATTGGGTGTGTGCTTGTTGATTGGTGACTAAGTGTGACTACCCCCTCAAGCGACGAATCGATGAGGGAATGACCTTCGTGAGAAAAGCGACGAGTCGCTTGACCCAAGATGACTTAGGTTAGGGTGGCTTTAGATGTTTTTCCATTTGAGCACGTGCAATCTCCCGACATTTGGACCTATTTTTGGTGGGTGTTAACCCTTTTGGTGATGCCATAATGGGGTGAAATCATCAAAAACCCGTCTTCCCGTGGAGCGGTCCAGCTATGATAGCCTTCTTAGGAAAGTAGGAGAATGAGAATTTGAGCCCCGACATCGATTTTCTATGCCAAGAGGTTGAGTGCAAGAGCACTCGTGTCCGGCAATGCTTATTGCTTCTTTTTGTGTTGCATTTTTGTGATGTTTTTGTTGTTTTGATTTTCTTTCTTTACGTATATGTCATGATTTTATGCACAATGATTGATGTTGATGGGTGCATGCTACTTGATATGGATGGATGCATATGGTATGATAATTACCAATGTTGTATGTTGATTTAGTTTGATGGATGCATGATGAATGCAAATGCATGTGATATGCATAAATGAAATGGATGTATGGACTTGGTGAGAGTTGGTTATGGCACCATAGACTGTTTAGAACTCCATTATTTTGCTATGTACAAATGTGGTGTTTCTTCTTTTTGTATTTTTTGATGGTATTGCAAGGATGAAAAAGCAGTGCAATTGGTTTAGAAATGTAGCTAAGGTTTTCCGAGACTCAGACAGCTTTTAACTCACTAGCCATGACTGTACTTTATCTTACAAGACTTTTGAACAAGGTATGAATCGGACTTGTTTTTAACCAAGTTATTTCACATCCCCGTGTGTGCAATTGAGTTCATTTATGTGGTATTTGTCGAGATACCGCCATGCGCGATGGGCTTTCAACCGAACTCCGTACCGAGGATCACCTAATTAGCTCCACTAACTCCTTTGTTGTATGTAGTTAGATTAATCTGCGGTGTTCTCCAGGATACCATAAGCTAGCTCATCCACATGCAAACATTGATCTCGTACACAAGTTAATGTGACAGATATATCGTCATGCGAGAAGTTTACCGCCAGTGACCGATAGGCTATCAACCAAACCGGTACTGAGGCTTGCCTCATGACCTGTCAGAATGCTGAGAGTTCCAGGGATTCAAGGTCAACTCCCTTCTTTTTTTCAATTGTACTGGGATACTTGCTCGTTATAGTGATAAGAATCACTGTTTATTTTGATTTGTTTTTCTTTTCTCTTGAGCAAGGGATATGGAGTGACGATAATCACTATTCTTTGTGCTTTTTGAGATGTGCACTGGTGGGGTGTCAAATTTTGAAGTTTTGACATTTTGCAAATTTTTGACGTTTTGCAACTTTGGGATTCTTAGGGAATTGGGTAGGGAGGACGCTTGTCCTTTTGCCAACTCTCAAGCATTCTTGGGGTCATTCGCACAGTGGGATGAGCAATATAACAGTTTCGCTTATGGTAACCTGGATTATCATGCAGTGTTTCATCCTTCGTTCACACAACTCGGGAATTTTTATGTGTTTTAATTTGTGTTGGGATGTTACGTAACAAGGTGTATTGCAAGTGCAACTCTACCTTCGTAAAATCTGTTTGACTTGATACATTTCATTGCTAAAGAGCAAAATGATGACTAGAATCACGAAAAACTCTTGATACATTAAGAGACCACTGACTCTGGTGTGGTAAAGTGCATGATGTTTTGCTGTTTTTGTAAAATGGAACAGTGTGGAACAAGATGGACTAGTAGAACCATGACAGCCTATGGTGCCTTTGACCTATACGACCATGAATATACAATGTATGGATGCAATGCTTGGATGCAGCCTATGTATTTTTGTATTTTTGATGGATTGATTTTGGTGAATATGAAGATGAATTGCGAGAAGAACTGTCTATTTGATGAATTTGAATATGCCTAGAAATGAGATGCAAATTTTTGTTGTTTTTGGTGATTTTTGTTGTTTTTGAATTTTCATGATTTTTGACCAAGTGATTGTGGAAATCCTTGGAGCGTTTTGGGATTGACCAAGCGATTGTGATAATCCTTGGAGCATTTTGGTTTGACCAAGCGATTGCAAGAATCCTTGGGGCTTTTGGGGTGACCAAGCGATTGCGATAATCCTTGGAGCATTTTGGGGGATTGACCAAGCGATTGCAAGAATCCTTGGAGCATTTTGGGGTGACCAAGCGATTGCGATAATCCTTGGAGCATTTTGGGGGATTGACCAAGCGATTGTAAGAATCCTTGGAGCCTTTTGGGATATGGCTCTCTTTAGATATGAAATGGTCGCAAATGACTGATATTCAAGGGTTCTGTTTCCTTGATACCATCAAGAGAAGCTAACCGGTATGTCCCGGGTCCGATTTTGCTATCAATGACATACGGACCTAACCAATTTGCCGCAAACTTGTCCCTTAGGTGGGATGGCAAACCGGAATTTTGTTGATTTTCCTTCAAAACCAAATCACCAACGCGAAAGTCCCGAAGGTGAACTTTCATGTTGTAAGCTTTCTTAAGTCGCTCTTGATAAATGCGTAAATGCTCGAGAGCATTAACGCGTCGTTCGTCAAGCAACGTAAGCTGGTCTAACCGGGCCTGCCGCGTAGAATCATCATCTATGAACTCATGCATTGATATGCGCAGGGAAGGAATCTCCAACTCTAGAGGCATGACTGCCTCGGAGCCATACACGAGCGAAAACGGAGTGGCCCCAATGGGCGTCCGAATGCTAGTGCGATAGGCCCATAGGGCAAGTGGGATTTGAATGTGCCAATCCTTATGACTGTCTGCGACGGTCTTTTTAAGGATGGCAACTAGCGTTTTGTTTGACGCCTCTGCTTGTCCATTCGCTCGCGGATAATAAGGTGTTGAAAAGTCGTGGTCGAATCTTGTACTTTGTGGTCAAAGCACGCACGTCTTTGTTCTTGAAAGGTGTCCCATTATCCGAGACTATTTTGGATGGAATACCAAAACGACATATGATGTTATGCAAAATGAACTCCACAATGCGGGGTCCTCGTCGTAGAGGTAAGCGGAATTGCTTCCACCCACTTGGTGAAGTACTCGTGGGCCGTTATGATAAACGTGTGACGGCTTGACGACGCAGGGGAGATCTTTCCAATGAGATCAAAGCCCCATTGCGAAAACGGCCAAGTAGACTGGACTGTCTCGCAAGGCCTGAGAAGGTACGTGCATTAGATTGGCATGATGTTGACACTTCACGCACTTCTTGACATAGGTGCAACAATCTCGCTCTAAAGATGGCCAATAATAGCCCATGCGAAGAATGCGCTTTGCGATGGCCATTCCACCGAAGTGGCCACCACATGTACCATCGTGCGCTTGGGCGATCGCCCAAGTGGACTCTTGTCGGTCCAAGCAACGAAGGAGGATTCCTTCATAGTCGCGACGATACAAGATGTCTCCTATCAAGACATACTTAGCCGCTTCGCTTGAGTGCTCGTTTTGCGGCATGAGTCAAATCAAGTGGGAGACTACCTAACTTGAGGTAGTCTCGAATGGGTAAATACCGACTCCGTTGATCGAAACCTCGATAGTATGAACAACCAATCCCTCCCGAAGTTCATCCCTAGCAAATGCCGAATGGGATAGAACCCGCAAGAATAGTATTGTGTTGCTATTAATGGGAGTAGGGGAGAACAAGGACCCCAGTTGGCATGTTTCAGACGATCTCGGATTCGAGAGAACCTATCCGAGGATGGTTCAATTTGTATCATGTGGATTCCCGGCGTCAAGTCTAAGCTTGCACGCTCCATCGCGGATTGCGATAAGGTTTTGACTTGAATGGTTGTCATATCACCAAAAAGGTCCTACGGAATTAATGACCCCAAGGAGGCCATTGTATCCGCAAAACGGTTTGATGATCGAGGGAGTGCCTCGATGTCATACCACTCAAGTTTTACCAGGAATTTGTCCACAAGGGCTTTATAAGCCTTCGTAACCGGGCATTTGCATTGATATACCCCTTTGACTTGATTGACTATTAACAACGAATCACCAAAGATGTTCAGTCTTTTGATGTTCATGGTGATTGCCGTCTGAAGACCTAGGAGCAAGGCTTCATACTCTGCGTTGTTGTTGGTGCACGGGAAGTTTAATTTAAATGACAGGGGCATTGGAGCACCCTGCGGTGTGAAGAATACAATTCCCGCACCACCACCTTGCTCACACTTAGAACCATCGAAGAATAGGGTTATGTCGGCCTGTGACTCAAGCTCATCAGAATCCGGCGATTCTGAGACATGAAAGACCCCATCATCGGGTAGTTCTATGACCGGAGGCTGATTGTCTTCAAGAGGAGCCTCCGCTAGTTGATCGGCTATGACTTGTCCTTTGATAGATTTTTGTCCAATAAACTCTATGTCAAATTCCGTCAACAACATGATCCATTTCGCCGTGCGACTACTATGATAAGTACGACTCATCATGTATCGCAATGGATTCTCCTTAGACACAACATACGTAGTGTTGCTCAGCATGTAGTGGCGTAGCTTTTTGGTAGCAAACACCACCGCTGTGCAAAGTTTCTCAACGTATGCATAGTTAAGTTCGTAATCGACCGGAGTGCGGCTAAGATAGTATGTAGCCTCGTTCCTTGTGAAGTTCATTCTTCCGGGCTAGCATGGCGCCCAGTGCCACCTCGCAGGCCGAGATGTATAAGTAGAACGGCACTCCCGGCCTAGGTGGTGCCAATACCGGCGGCGAAGCCAAGTATTGTTTGATCTCGTCAAAGGCCGACCGGCACTCGTCATCCCAATGAAATGTAACCCCCTTGTGCAATAATTTGTTCATGGGTCGGCACTTGTCGGATAATTGCGCTATGAAGCGTTTAATCGACGCGACCTTTCCCCGCAGACTCCCGAGCCGCTTGATTGTGGTTGGGGGAACCATTTCAAGGATTGCCTTGACTTTCTTTGGGTCCACCTCGATTCCTCGTTTTGAGACTATGAAACCCAAGAGTTTTCCAGATGTGACGCCAAAGACGCACTTCTTGGGGTTTAGTCTGACTTTATGCTCCATGAGGCGATCGAGGATCTTGCTTAAGTCAGCGATATGATTTGAGCGCGCGAGAGACTTGGCTAATAAATCATCCATGTAATCTTCCAAAGTTTTGTGCATGTAATCGTGGAAGATATACGTCATGGCACGTTGGTAGGTGGCACCAGCATTTTTAAGGCCAAAAGGCATGACCTTATAACAAAATGTTCCCCAAGGCGTTGTGAATGCCGTTTTGAGTTGATCCTCAGGATTGATACGAATTTGATTGTATCCCGAGAAACCATCCATTAGGGAGAGCATTTCGTGACCTACTCGTAGCGTCTACTAACGCATCGATGCTCGGCAAGGGGAAATCATCCTTAGGACTCGCTTTGTTTAAGTCTCAAAAATCGGTGCATATGCGAATCCTCCCGTCGGGCTTCTTGACGGGAACCATGTTGGACAACCATGGCGGATAATCCACGCAGATGACAAACTGTGCATCCAACAGCTTTTGCAATTCATCTTTGACCATCAAGGCCACTGTTGGGTGCATCTTACGTAGTTTTTGCTTTACAGTGCTTGATTGTCGGATCAAGCGTTAAATTATGCGTGACTAGCCACGGGTCTAGTCCTGGCATATCCTTGTACGACCATGCAAAAACCTCCTTCTTCTCTTTGAGAAGGGCAATGTAATCGGCTTGCTCTTTGGGGGAAAGACTTACCCCCAGCTTGAGAATCTGTGGATTCATTGGATCTGTGCCGATGTCTCACGTCGTCGTCTCCTCGACTGACATGTGGGATCCGTCCTCCAACTGATGTGGAGTCGGGATCAAATGGATATCATTAGCTGAATTTAGATCTATGTTTGGAACCTCAAGTTCCTCTTCAGCTTGAAAAATATCCTGAGTTGTCCTTGGGGTAAAATGAGGCATTTCACCGAAAGGCCAGTACTCTGTTGGTGATAGGGGTGAATTGACGCGATCCCAGTCGATGGCATCTATGTCGAGATGCAATGACCGTGCTGGATCGGCCGGATTGCGGATGGGTGCGGTCAAATCAATGGAGATCATGTGGATGGAATGAATTTGGTCTCCATTACCGCGGGTATGATAACTTGATTTTTCTAGATATTCCCTATACTCTGGATCTGGCTCTATGGGAACGGGCACGAACGGATCGGCCCTATGTGCCAAATGGAGGACAGTGGTCTTCCCTCGACACTGGTTGTTATGATAGGGTCTCGAGGTGGACGGTGCTCATCGTGAATGTGGAGCCATAGATCCAAGATCGGGTCCCACCCTCGCCGGGTCGACCCACCATTCATGCCCTAATCGTATGCCCATCTGTCCCATTAGATCTTCATGAGTTAAAGCACGATAATGTCGTCGCGCATGTCCGAGATAGTCCATCTCAGTCTCATCTTCTGAGTCACTTTCGGAGATTCAAAAATGTTCATTCTCTTCGACGACTATTGCTGGCGATGTTGAGGACTCTCCTTGCTCCAATAAGTTAATCCGGTCCCATCGCGGGTGTTCCACTTTTGGTGGAGGGACCCGACTCTCTTGACATTGTGCTAACTCAACTCGGAATCTCTAAGGGGAACAGCTTTGAAAAGATGTCCTGGACACCATTGATATTCTTTTTGGGGATGGGTATCCGAACTTTCGCCTCTCTCGGCAAAGGAGAGGGATTACTGCTGTTACCAAGGGTGTTTGGTGACCATGGGAGGTAATCTCCCAATGTAAATTCTGTTTTTGGGTTGGCATAGAGATCTAGTGCCAATCCCCCCTTGTTGCCTATTTCTAGGTCTTGCATATTTTCAACCAAGATGTCCAAGGGCAGGGGGTGGTTGAACCCTACTCCTGACTTGTCATATGGCATCTGATATCTTGGTTGGCAAGGGAGACGCATCCCTTGCTCATATCTCGCCTAGCTCCGTATCCATGCCAATGGCATTGGCCGAGATATTTGAGGGCAAATTGTGGGTTTGACATATAATTGATGTTTTCAACAAAAGGTTCTTCGTCTCGCTTCCTTTTGCCGACATGGTTCAAGACCATGATCAAGGCCCCCATACACAAAATTTGTCCGGTTGGGTGGGTGACCTAGGGGAACAACTGTTCCTATGGGAAGGCGAGGTCTTCCCATATCCTCGGACCGACTCTAATGCGGGCGTTGCCACAACATTCTCGCACTATGTACTCCCCCGTGCCCGTACTAGCCATTTCAACGAGTGATTGTTGATGCTTCGGAGGGAGGGAACGGGAGTCCTTCCCGAGTCCATTCCATGTTTGGTAGGTTTGGGGTCTCAGCTTCCGCTAGTGCCGGATATTTCCTCCGTTGATACCGTTGATATTGTGGGCAACCCCTCTTCTAAGGGCCGAGCCTCTTCCATGATTTGTTTTCCCTTGTCCTTCCGTGTAGCCATGACGGGTGGCGTTGATGATGAAGGAGCAGATGATGAAGTCTCACCCGGCTGGGGTTTTGGTGATTCGGTCATCGGTGGTGCTTGCGGTATTGGACCCTGTTTAGCTGGATTTAATTGGAAATCCAAATGCGTTGAAGGGAGGGTCGACTGAGGCATTAGTTGTACCGCATTGCAATACTTGAAGGGTTCCGGGTCCATTGGGACTACGTGTATTTCACCTTCAAAAGCATACTTTAAGCACTCGTGAGCGATGGAAGGGACACACTTCATGTCCCGAATCCAAGGCCGCCCTAGAAGTATATTGTAGGCCATCTCGCCTTCCAACACATGGCACAATGTTGGTGTTGTCTTTTGTCCTACCTGGACAGGTAGAACAACCGTGCCGACCGTCGAGCATATTGCATCATTGAAAGCTCGCAGTGGTGTACGTGGAGGCTCGTGATATGAGAGGCTGGTAGCTTCAAATGTTTCAGGGCTGCAGTGGTAATAATATTACTGGACGAGCCAGTATCTACCAACACTCTCTTATACGGGATCCCGTTGATCCGCGCAACAACATGTAGGGGTGGATCAGCCGCGTCATTCGATATTGCTTTGACTTCATCCTCTCTCGAAGGTGATGACCGGCTCAAGACATCGTTTTACATGTCCCACGAAGTTGTTGAAAGAATTTGCTTCTTGGGGCTGTAATTCGATGGTTTTTAAAATGTCCATAAGAGCTTCTCTATGAGGTGTTGATTGTTGAATAAGCTCGTAAATGGACAGCCTAGCCGATGTGGTCCGCAAACTCTCGCGTGAGTTTGGACCGTATCGTGATTTCCTCGGTCTAGGCGGAGGTGACCGTATAGGGTGTTGTTGAGGCCGTGACGTTGTCGGAACTTCCTTTGTGGCTGCCGCAGGGGCAACTGCTGAGTATTTTTTATTCCGCGTCACTATGCTAATCATTCCCACAAATCCTTGCATGGGAAGATTCTCGCGTACTTCATTAACTTGGAGAGGTTTTGCCTGTGTCTCGTGAGCGTGCAAGGGGTCCTTGAATACCCCCATTTGTTGGTTGTTTGGCGCTATGGGGTTGTCCACGGCCAACGTTTTATTTTCGATTAAATCTTGGATTAGACCTTTGAACTTCCAACATCCATTCAAATCGTGTCCCCTTCGCCTATGAAATCTACAGTATAGTTCCTCTCTATATCCCTTAGGTTTAGGAGCGTTAGGGTCTATAGTCAGGATCTCTCGGAAGGGTTACTAAATTTGCCGCCGACAAGCGGTCAAATAAGGAGTCCCTAGACTCCGTGTAGGGGGTGAATTGTCGCTTAGGGCGACGCCGCTGATTCTCGCTCCTGTTTCTTGTTATCTTTCTCATAACTAGGAGGCACTTCCTGGTAATTGGCCTTTTGAGGCTGCGTGTCTTGCACTGGCTTGGGAACATTGATTGCAACTTGATTAACCGCTGCGGGTTGTGATTGCGTATTCCCAGTCTTAGTGGTTTTATTCCACTCTTTCTTCTTAGGCTTGGCAATTGCGCCTTCGCCTATTTTAATCTCTTCTATGACTCTGGCTTGCGCCAAGGCTTCTTCTAAGTCGTCGTATTGTTGTAGCAGAGAATAGCCCATAGATTGATTTTAAGCAACTCCGTGCGAACATCTGAGTGAGATCAGACATAGGGGGACGGTATGGTAGCCTGGAAAGCAAAGCCCTCCATCGGTTCCCGTATGCTGCTATTGTTTCCTCCTCATACCGCCTGAGGCTGGCCAAATCACTTAGTGATGCCTTCTTCCTTGTGTTGAAAGCAAAGCGTTCAAGAAATGCATCCACTAGTTGATCTAAGTTGTTGATACCGTGTTTGGGCAATTGTGTAAACCAATCCGAGGCAGGGCCCGCGAATGTGGTTATGAAAGTTCTAAGCAATAATGCATCATTGTCTTGGATGCCGAAGCATTGACTCAGGAACCTCGTGACATGTTCTTGTGCGTCCTCCTCCCCTTTAAAGACTGCCAATTGTGGCAACTTGAAATGTTCAGGGTAAAGAGGTATGGGTACCGAGGGATGCACCGGATGACTCGCGGAGTTGACGTAGTGTGGGCTTTTGATGCCCAGAAGCTTTTATCTCCACAGACTCCAAACGCTCTAATAGCGCTTTGTATGCATCGGAAGATTTTATTTCTTCTTCTTTGGTTTGCTCCCGTTGTGGGTCAAGGGAGACTGGAGGCCTATGGGGAGGTGGCCGATTGGCAGCCCTCCCGCCTTGATGGGGCGTGTCGACCCATTCTATTTCTGGTTCATACTCCTCATAAAACTCTTGAGGAGTCTCTGGGCGAGCCCTATAACCTTGATCGAGTCCCCGCTGAGGGTACCCATCATTGTTCCGGGGAGTGGCCTCCCTTTCGGGTCTATAAGGTCTCAGAGGCAAAGCTTGACGAGGTCGCGGAGACCTGTCCTGCCCCAACGGGTTGTGCCTCTCATACTGTTGTGCTCTTTGGATGCGAGGGGTTGGCCCCCTCTCAGGTATTTCATAGCGTAACTCATCCGCTTCGCGTTGCATGCGCTCTCTATCCAAGCGGTATCGATACTCTATTTCTTGATGACTTTGTTTAAGCCGCATGATCTGGGCTTGACGAGCGGCATGTCTGGCGACTGTCGGTTCAACTGGGTCTGCCCTCTTTTGTTGAGGAGGCTTGAATGTTTTGCCCATGTGTTTGCCTCGATCTTGATGGTCGAGAATTTCAATGGGTTGCTTCCCTTTGTCGGGGTAAGCGACATTTGTTTGAGGTTCTGGCCTCGATGTGTGATTATGATATCTGGCAGGTGCAGAAACACAAGGTTCCCACGCTGTTTGTTGTTCTCGAGGAATGTGATGATCTTCCTCGTACTCCATTTTATGGGTGTGAGAGAGGCGGGCGGAGTTAGCTAGCCCTGTGTAAAGAGCCCTGCGCTCCGGATGTTGTTTTTCTGTTCTGATGGGAGGTAAATAAGGGATGCCATATCCACGTTGCCCCTCCAAATGGACAATATGCCTCTCTAGCGCTTCATCGCGCTGTGGCCATTCAAACCTAGCCTCAAGAGGCGGTTGTCTACTTATATTGAGATCTGCATGTGAACCATCTTCCCGAAATGGGGTGCGTTGAACGGGTGTATTCCAATGAGGAGGTTCCCAATAGTTCCTTCTTGAAGTGGCCTCGATGTGGACTTTGTTGTAGGCCGGATCGCCAAGATGGTTTGGCTAGGTCCTCGGGGCTAAAGCGAAGGCGACTAGCGCCCTCTCTTTGTGTACCTTCCATAGCGTCTGCCCTTGATTGGGCTTGGCTACGAGTGTACACCATTGTGATGTGTCGCTACTATCTAAGCAGATTTTATCTCGTTTATGATGATTTGTCTTTTTGTGCACACCAAGCGGAAATGAACACACACATACGCAAAACCGTGATTATCTCTTTTAAGGATTGATAGTGTGTCCTAAACTCGGTTTAGTGCATTTTGATGTTTTGTTTTGTTTTTGCAATTTTGGAAGAACGTTTAAATGCATAATGTTGGCTCATATGACTCCCATAAATGGTCGCCCCTTCAATATACCATTGCCGGACCGATATACCAACCTCTCTATATACCCGCCCTTACGTGAGGGAGACTATAGGTACGTGAGAGCAGATGGTACGTGGAACATAGGCGGTACGGAAGGGGAATCGCTCTGTTTATGACACCTACCATAGAAGACTTATCCTCGCGTGCATGGGAATCACCCCAGCAACACTCGGTCAACTTTCGTCAGGATTTACGTCTAGCAACAGTCGCGATCGAGGTAATGGATGCAATATCTCAAGCCAAAGTGATAATGGAATCCACCTTTGGTCTTGCTCAAGGGTTGGGGTTTTACGACCAACGCCTTGGTTTAAAGTACCACGTGGTGTGTGGGATTCATTTTACTTTGCAAATTTGAAACAGGCAACTGAAAAAGAAATCTTTCCCTATGCCAGACAGATAATACTAACTGAAAACAGCAAGTAAAAATTGCAAAGAAATTTTCTACCTTTTTAAATTTTTTTTTTTTTTTTTACGCAGATAACGACATAATTAAATAAAGCAAGAAAAATCTTTAAAAAAATTTCTCTACCTTATTTTAATAATTAAAAAGATTTAATTATTAAATGAATAATTACGCAGATAACTACATAATTAAATAAAGCAAGAAATTTTTAAAAAAATTTCTCTACCTTACGGTAATAATTAAAAGAAATTAAAAATGTCAGTAAACGAAATGACCCGAAACTTCGCAACAGAAAATGATATGGACGGCTAGAATCGTTACCTCCTTTCTGCCCGAAATTGTTGTTTCTGACCTCCGGTTAAAAAGAAGTACCTGTTAAGCACAAGACACAACAAGTTTAATTAACTTCCGTGATTTTTTAAAAATATGGGAACCGGTCCCACCGTGATCGCCACTGAAAGCATGAGATTCCGGAATAAAGAAAACAGTGTTCAGATGTAATAAAAATAAAACCAGATTTATGCATAAAATAACACGGATAGAATTAAATTAAAAATAGGAGCACAACCCTTTTATTAACGTAATTCCGTTCGGTTACAATAAATCTTTCGAATGACATATCCTCAGTTACAACCGATGAACAGTAGTCTCTTTCCGCATGCCCACATGCAAAATAGGCGGGTCAAACTGTATTGCCGCCGCTGGTGTTTAATGAATTTTAGCTTGCTGTTGTTCTTCACTGTATTCAAAGAAACAATAACAACGTTTAATAGCACCTGGTAAATGAAAGAACGTCTGACTTTAGGAAGCAATGGAAAATGCATGCAAGGTTTGATTAAATATGTGAAAAAAATCAAAAAAAAAATATATCATGGAATCATAGACTGCTTTAATCATATTTGAAGTAGCATGTATTCGAAGATAAGACTTAAGCTATGCTTTAATATATTCGAAAGATGCATATTTTAAAACATAAACGCGAGCTATTTCAAAACTTCCGTAAATAGCATATATTGAATTAACGAAAACATGTGCGGGATGCCCAAGCGGGCCGCTCCCGTTAAATCTTGATCTCGGCACCAATCCACTGGGAATGGGCCCGAAATCTCAAAGGAAAGAGGCGTCGTCGAATTGATGGATTAAGGTAATCCAATGCGGGAAATGCAAGTTCAGATGAATACAATCGGATATTCAGTTTAACAGCACTTCGTTGTCTTAACAAAATACTTCCTTTTTTTACGTATCGAGCCGGTTATATTTATAGAGGGTTCGGCCTCTGGGAACATTAATGTTCGAAACCCTAAATCCGTAAGGGCCGCTCAGATTTGATCCTTATCGGGCCATTATGGGACATGGCTCGCACTGACAGATCGCAGTTATGAGGCGTGGCCTCGGATCGGATATTTTTTAAAACCGCTCGTCTAATTAATGTTCGCCGTAAAATCCGTCGTTTTACAGACCCGCGGGGTTTCTTCGAGAAGGGACACGTAGAGGGTGCCACGTGGCGGTCGTTCCCTAGATAGTTGAATGCATGCCTTTGACTGGTGACGTGTCGGCTCGAGGCCCAAAGTGTCGCGATATCGCGACGCTTTGGGCCCGCTTTGCTCGGGCCCAAAGTGTCGCGATATCGCGACGCTTTGGGCCGCTTTGTCGGGGCCCAAAGTGTCGCGATATCGCGACACTTTGGGCCCGCTGGGGGTCGGGGCCCAAAGTGTCGCGATATCGCGACACTTTGGGCCCGCTTAGTAGGGCCCAAAGTGTCGCGATATCGCGACACTTTGGGCCCGCTTGGTTTTTGACAAAAGGCTTGGCGCGAATAAAGGCTTTGAAGAAGGCTAAGAAGTTTGTTAAAGGCTCTAGAACGACCGACTTTGCTCTGCTCATTTTTCGATCTTCCGAACTGTTGTGCGAGTGGTTAAGACCACTATTTGACCTCTAAGGGCTGCCCTAAAAGCCGTGATATCAATGTGATCAATGTTTGTAATCACTTAATCGAAATGGTGCTGTTTTGGTGTCTACAACTTCAAAAGGTCGTATCTCCCTCAATACTGCTATGATTCCTTTATATGACCACTTATTTTAAAGCTCTTCAAATTTTGCACAATTTGATCTAAGAATCGCTTGAATAGGATAAACTTACGTAGAGATATGGCTCCTGAAATATGAGACGTTTTTCCAAAAAAAACAACTTGCCCTCATTTTGCAATTCCACAAAAGTCTCCACTTTGCCAAAATCGTTGCTTTGATACCACTTGTTGCATAACTTTTTTATCATAAACATAAATCATCCACCAATATGTAGAAATATAAATCATTCATCCATAATAACAATCCACAAATGAGAGAGAGATAGCTAATACCCTTAAGGTAGGGAAACACCAATAATAATCCTTAAGGAAGGAATAACTCCACAAGATCTCCTAAGGTGAGAGGCCACTTCGTGGGCATAGACGATTACATAAGATTCTTCTTCAATGATATGAATTATTACAATAACAAATATATCTTCTTTATATATCCATATTCTTATTCTACTTTGGGGAGCCTACTACTAATATAATATAATATAATATTATAATACAATCAACCTTGGGTTATATGTGGCCCATGCCAACCCTTATACAATATAATAATATATCCCCAAATATCTATTCCTAGGTACCCTACCATGTGCAATTTTGGAGGATCTATACAACTAGAAGTGGTCCATGTGTAGTAAACACACTCCCCCTTTGAGGTATCTAGAGAATACACTTGTAGTTTGTCACTTTCACTAAAAGAGGGCTTCCACTTGGGAAAACCCATATTGTAGCCTTTAATGGAAAATTTGTAAAAAGGACAACTCTTGTAACCCCTTTTAATTGTTGATACAAAACAATAGTTTTCTTGGTATACATTTTTGGTTATCACGATGGGACCACCCACTTTTTCATATTTCCATTAGCTTGTTAGCTAACTAACTAACAACTTTGTCATCTTTTGTTTGCACATGCCACAAAAACTAGCACATAACCCTCCAAAACATTGAAACGCACCTCAGGTCCAAGGCAGAAACCTTTTTGGTCTACGAGCCAGGTTTGTACAAAGGGGTATGAACATAACATTTGTATGGGCCAATACGAATGAGTAAAGTGCTCTAGAAGCTCAATCCCTGACAACAAGGTATTGGTTTCTACACAACCCACAACTCCACTATTGTAGGTAAGTTGGGGATATATTTACCCCTAGAGATTGCTATCTTGCTTGTCCTCTTGCCTTCTTAGGCCAAACCACCTTACAAAACGGTGTCTCCAAGATGAAATTGCTCATCTTCTATTTATTTTTTCCTATCGTAAAACTCAGTTATACACCATCTTGCTATTCTTGTCTTTTTAGGTTATTGCTTGTTAACCTATAACTTTTTTCCTGTTTATGTTGCAAATAACTTTACAAAACTAGTTTTACATAACACAAACTACAACTCACTACATAACTTGCAAAAAAAAATCAACCATGTTCTAGTTTGTATGGACAGGTACGAACCTATCGTCTAGACGAAGGGGTATGAACCAGTCTGAAACATAATTCAGACTCTATCAACAATTAGACAAGATTCCAAAGTTTGGAGACCACAGGTAAGCATTGTAAAACCCTATTTCTCTGGTTAACTTTACAAATTTTCTTTCCAAAATTGATGATTTGCTATTGATTCTTGTCTTTTTGCTTTACAAAAGCCCCACATTTCTTTGGGTATCTTTACAAAATGCAGTTTTTCAACTTTGATACTTTGCAAAAATGCATTTCCATTATTTTCATGCTTTACAAAATGCACCAATATCACTTTGGTCACTTATTTATATGCTTTTAAAGGTTCCTTCATCAATATTACTTCATAGGTACTTTTGCATTTGTCATTTCGTTAATTAACATAACACATTTGCATAAGGCACAAAGAAAGCCTCAAATTTCTTTGTCTTCTTAAGCTGAGAATAGATCGAGATCTATCTCATACATAAATCTCTCGTAAGACATCTAGCCATAGCCTTAACCGATATATCTTGGCTAGTGTAGACAAATTTATGCTCAAACAAATCTTAGAGTAGTTTTTCCTAAAATCAAATGATATTTTCCTTGTTTTCCCTTAGCACAGGTTCTTGCATACCAAAAGTACAACTTTAATTTATTGTTTAGTGTAGACTTTCCTTTCAAAATGGCACTTTTCTTTCACAAAATTTAAAAGGTATTTTTATTTATTGCTTAATTAGATTAATTTCTTTTTTGCATCTTAGTTTCAAGAAAATCAACTCACACACTTGCACATATTTCATACATTGGTTCGGTTGGACTTCATCACCAACCCCCAATCGAGACCAACAATGTTGGCTTTCATCTCCAACTATTGGCTCACCCCTTAGATGCCATAGTAGCCCCTATGAGTGATTTTTTGGACCATCACCAAAAAGTCCCCTACTCTTGAGAGTACCTCAGGGTAGGTCAGGATTATATACCCCTACTCATAGGGCTTCACATAATTTGTGAGTGTGCAATTATTGCTAGTGACTAAGCCCAACTAAGGGTGAAGCGAAATTTGGATGTCCTACGTAGGTCTTAGACAGTGCTACCTCTTTCATGAGAGGTTTAATACTTTTCATTTTAGGATATCCCAAGCCATATCCATCATTAGGAGCTATTCGCCTGTTGTTGCATAGTTACTCCTTGCATGCATTTGGGTATTTTAGGAGAATGTGCATTGATGCACCTTCATAGCATACATCCATCACCCTTTCTTTTTACCTTAGGATTTTCAAAATCATAAAAACACACAAAATAAACAATTTTTGGTTTACTTTATTCAAATTGTGTTACAAAAGTGATACAAAACCCAAAAACCAACTCCTACACAATCACAAAACTTTCATGTACCTGATTTTCACACTTTCTACCTTTGTCCCCTTATTTCACAAATTCTTATGGATAGGTACGAATCTTTGGTTCGTATATACAGGTATGAATTCATATTTTGTAACATAGACAAATCCAAATATATCAAAACCACTCAAATAGTTACCTTGCTTTACAAAACTCTGCTATAACTTGGTTTTTCAGCCTACCATTCACTAAACATGGTTCTTGCTTGCAATCAAGTATGATAACAAGAGTGTCTCACCATGGAAGCCTCTCAGGTGACTCATCCTACCTCCACTCATCTATCAAACCAATCGAAGATAGTTATCAGGGTTATGCACAACGGCGAATATTTGCAAATAGGGTGAATATTAGGTTTTTTAAAATTAGAATTTGGTGAATTTGGGGACCCTAGAAGTCGGCCCATTCACCCAAAATTTTTGGGATCAAATTTTTTAGGGTCAATTCACCCCACTATCATACTTATTAGTCCCTATTTCACATAGCTTTCCCACCTAATTTTCACCTTCAAATTATAAAAAAATTTATTTATCCCACCAAATTCACCTCTTATACCCCATTATATATAGCTAACATGAGAGCGACACTCATACATTTAAAACATTAATTTCCTCTAATAGTGAGCGATACAAAGTAAGCAAGAGACAACAAGCAATAAGTAAAATAAAGAAGAACAAAGAGAGTGTGTGACAGACAAAGGATGATAGGCATAGTGTGTCAAAAGGTGACTGACACAAGGTGATTGACACGACATGACTAGCACAAGGTGATAGACAGAAGGTGACTAACAGAAGGCGACTGGCACAAGGTGACTAGCAAAAGGTGACTGGTACAAGGTGATTGGAACAAGGCAACTGGCACAAGGCAACTAGCATAAGGTGATTGGCACAAGGCGACTGATACAAGGAGATGTCCAATATTTTTGATAGAGGGTGACTATTTATGGGTAATTTTATTTTACCATTAATTTTCCTTTTTTAAACATCTTGTTCATGGACACTCAATAAGGAGGTTTTCCTATTATTTGGGTACCAATATCAAGCCTATTTTATTTCTTCTATTCATATTTTCTATAGACACCCAAAATTATCGTTAAACATCATGTTGTCTTGAATAGTAGTTCTCTTTTACCAGTTATTTTCATTTTTTAAAATGATGTTCATGTTCCTCTTTCATTTATACAGGTAAAATATCACCTGTTGGCAATGGAAAGAAGGGAGGCCAGTCTTTCGATAAAAGGAGTATCCTCAAATACTTTCATAATATTTCAAAATCCAGTCAGCCATCAACATCTACACAAATTCAAGGTATGAACACCTTTTAGTTACTAACTATTAATTTTTGTACATTGTTAATTTTATATATAATGTCTTTATTCATTAAGAAGGGTGTTTTTTGGTTGATGGCTTTTTCCAATGTTTATCTATATTTTTTAACAGAATGTATGTTTTTAAATGAAAAAATGATATGGAAAAAATTCTTTGTAGAAAACACTATTGACCCTGGTATGCCTCCACTTCCACATATCCCCGATAATGAAATGTCCATAGATGAAAATTTTCTTAATGAAATGCAACAACAACATGAAGAGATTCCTAAAACTAACACACCAAACGAAAAAAAAAATAATAGTTCTCATACAATCCCTACTTTTGGAGAATCTTCTTCTAAGAAACCTAAACGTGCCAGGTTATCTAGGTGGACAATTAATAGATCATTTCAGCCTGATTGGGTATCAAAATTTCCATTTATTGAGCCAGTGCAGCCAAAGAATAGTAGTGAAGAAATAAAAGAATTGAGATGCGTAATTTGCAGTTGGAAACACGGAAGGGATCATAGATTGCAAGTTAAGAAAGATACAGTAGAAAAACATTGTGGAAAAGTTTATATAAAAACAAAAGAAAGTGATGGAACAATATAAAAAAATTATAGGTGGAATGATGCATCATAATGTGCACATATCAGATATGCACAAGAATATGATAAATAAATGAAACAAAAGCAAACTTTGGTTGAGAAAGGTGCAACGATTCAAGCCCAATTTCAAAAAATGAATAAGTTCACTTTAGCTTCAAAAAGTTTGCAGTTTGTTGTTGTATACACTATTCTTAAAAAGGGTAGACCTATGTCTAATTTCATTGATTATAAATATCTATTTCAACTAGCTAATGTGTAGAACCTTCCCAGTGCCCATTGGTCAGATCGAAGTGGTTGGAAAATTGCAAAATGTCTCTCATTGGTTGAGCAGGATGACCTCAAAGAGAAAGTAAAAAAAAACCAAATTTATTTCACTTTCAATTGATGAGGTGACTATTGTTGACAACACATATTGGATTTGCATGCATGTTTACACATTGGAAAATCATTTAAGGCAACCTCATTTACTTGGAGTATGTAAGATGGTGGAAAATTGCAATGCGAAAAACCTTTACAATGTTGTTGTAACTAGTTTAAAGGAAATAGCAGGAATGAATGATATGGAAATAGCCACTAAGTTAATATGTGTCAGAGTTGATGGTGCTGCTATAATGCAAGGACACAGGAATGGTCTTTGTGTTTGACTACAAACATCTATTACCCCATATTTGATCCCTATTCATTGCATGGCTCATAGAATGAATCTTGCATACAAAATTGTGGATACATTTAAAAATGTAGCGAGAGTGGAAGAGCTTGTTCGTGAAATTCATGATTATTTTTTGCGTAGTCCAAAAATATTTTTAGAGTTTCAATAGTTTGCACTAGGAGTTACTGAAGGTAAAAAACTATTAAAAGATGTAGATACTAGGTGGATTTCGTTGTATCAACCGGTATATAGAGTTTTCAAAGAATATCAATCCTTGGTAGGGTTTATGTATGCAAATCGTAGGGCAGTTGATAAGGCTAAAGATTTTTTATTTTGAATGAGTGACTTTGAAACACTTCTCACATTGTGTGGTATTCTTCCAATATTGGAAGAAATGAATACTTTGATTAAAATTGCACAACAAAGATCAATTTATATTGTGGATTTCATCAGGGTGAGAAAATAAATTTGTATGCATATTGATATGATGTACGCGTCTGGTGAAATTTTTATGGATCCCATGTTTGAGAGTTGGAGAGCATTAACAAACATCAATGATCCTCAGAAATTTTTAAAGTTCAACATAAATGATCATCTATGTATTAATGTCCATGGAAAGGAAATACCTTTATATTATTTTGGTTAGCGAATGGATATAGCTACAAATGAAGTTGAACAAATGCCCATAACATACAACATATTTCATGTAGTTGTACATGATACAAAAATTAAACTGAAAAAAATAGCAGAATCATTGACAAAAGAAATAAGAGACCATTTTCAAAGAGATGAATTGCTTGAGGCTATGGGTGTGGTTAACCCGATGTTTTGGGATCCTTGTAATGAATACCAGACTATAAATGGTTTGTTTCTCAAATACATGGGCACTCTTGCTAACCATTTCACTAAACATGTGGAAGTCAATGGTATTGAAATCAATGGTATTCTCAACAAAGATCTTTTGATAAAACAATCAAACTATTTTGGAACGACAATGTCTTCTCAAGTTTCACAATTCACTAACCATCATGAAATAGGTTCTATTTCACGTTTGTGGAAAATATTACATCCCAGTAGTATCTTACAACATACTATGAGTGAATATTTTATTTTATATGAATTATGTCAAACGATGATTTTAGGATCAATGGAAGATGAAAGGGTATTTAGTGCATTATCATATGTAAAATATAAAGTTCAAAATAGGTTGGACAAAAATTTGGAAAATTGTTTGAGAGTATATGTGTCGACCTATGAGGTGGAGAAGTATCCTTATGAAAGAGCTTTGGCATATTGGAAATCTCTGGCAAAGAGAAGAGGTGTCACGAATACTCATGATGATGAGGATAATGGTAACACTGATCAGACTGTGGTGACAAATTTTTTGGGTATGAGTACAGAAGATTTTGTACAATCTGAAAAGTGTTTGTTCCAAATTCCAACATTATAATCAATGGATGCTTTCATTTGAATAGATTTCACATATTATGTTATCAGTTTTCTATAGAATATTGAGATTTGATTATAATTTGAGACATGTATTTTTTGATATCATATAATATGAGATTAGACGTGCTATTGGATATTCTGTATATCATAGCCCTGTTAATTGATTATGTATATTTTGATGAAATTGGATTATTTGATTACATATATGTTGATTATGGATCACTGGATTATTTTTTTATATCATAGACGTGTTATTGGATATTTTGTATATCATGTTATTTAAGCCTTGTTATTGGATTATTAGTCTATGATATTCAAATTATTTATTAGATTTGTATTTTATAAACCATTTATGGTAAAGTAAATATTTGTGTTGCATTTCAATCATTTCAAATGATTTTATAAAACATAAAAGAACATTTTGGCTATGTACATTTTTCCTAGCAATTCATTCATAATTCAAAATTATTTATTGCATCCACATAACTAATCAAAACATCACAATATTTAAAACAAAATTTCAAAAATATAATACAAATTTTTTGGAAATTGTCTCTTTTATTGATTTGAAACCATTCTTTTACAATTTACAAAAAAACTATACAACATGTTTGGTTTCTCCTCAATAAAAAACAACAATCATCTAGTTTTCTTTCTCCACGGTGCCTGAAGGTTCAACTAGATCTTCCTCAATATCCTTTGCTTGCAATGCACCAACTCTTACCAGACTTTCAACTGTAGTGTTCATCCTCGCTAGCAATAAACCTTCTTCCTTCGTAGGATCTTCTCTAAAAGGTGCATTTAGTTCTTTCTCATTTTGTTTTAATACAACCTCCACATCTAGGCCCTTATATTTGATAAACTTCTTCAGCCAATTGTTTTCTCTAACAGTGTATTGTAATATTTTCTTCACTTCCATAACATTAATCACACTAGTTCTTGCAGTCTTAATCAACGTTTTCATGGTGTTGACTTGCACCTTTAAGTGTTCAAAATTAGACTACAAAATAGAAGAGAAAAAGGTTAATATTTATAAACAAAATATATTTAAGAAAAAATGATTTTTAGTTATATGTAAAACTTACATCAATGATAAGTCTTGTAGTTTTTGTAACTGCTACTTTTTTTTTATTTGTTGCTCATTCATTGAAATATGTCTGGGCCTCGGCATTGAGGTTTTCTAATCGATTCAACATAATGTTCAAAATTTTCATCGTTGTATATTGACTCAACCTACACGGTGCCATATTCAACTTTATGTAACAAAACATCGAGCTTTTATGGCTCATTCTCCACCTTTGAAAACAACTCCTTTATTTTAAAAAAATTATTGTATCGGGCATTTATTTCTTTTATAAAAACCTTGGCTCGATATTCCTAATATTTTAAACCGTCAATATCTAAAAGTAGACTATCATTAACTGTAGCTTTACATCTATTAGCTAATAAAATATTTTCTAAAAAATTAACTTTATCATCATTGTTTAGATGATGATGGGTGGTGACTTGATGGGGGGATGAGGAAAATCCGACGGTATTTGCCTCAACATTATCTTTTTCTTCATGATGGATCTACAGACCCTGAAGCACATCACTTGCCTTGAAAGATAAAGTTTTAGGATTGGTATCCTGATAAAGAAAATCATCATCGATATTCCTAGAGGGAATTTGAGACGTGCTCTACATTTTTGAGAAATTCCCAAGGAAAAACATTGGAAAGTGAGAAACATTAGACACGATGTGCGTCTGGAATTTTTTTTTGCTTTCTCCCCTTTGTGGTGGTATGAGGAACTGCTTCCCATGCATGTGAGATTGGTTCCTCACAATTGGTGGTGTAGGCGCAAAAAGACCACATACTTAGCCTATTTTGTAAGATTTGGCTAAGTGTTGAGAAAAACCTTAGAAGTAGTGTTCAATTCTGCTAAGATACAGAATTTGTAGTCAAATTGGTCAAACACAACCCAACAAAATTTATAAGGGTGACTTCAGGTTGAGGTTAGTTTCCACGTTGAGAGGTCAAACACATAGCAAATTTGGTGAAATTTGCTAAGTGTTGTAAAGAAAATCAAAGGCAATGATAAAATCCATCGGAGTGCAAAATCTGCGATCAACATAATCAAACGATGCATAGCAAAAACTGGAGCAAAGAATATTTAATAAGAAAGAGCGATGAAGTGTTAAATTCTACCAAGAACCAACGCGATATCAAAATTCCACTATCAACACAGTCAAATGGTGCCCAACAAAATTCAGAGTAGCAAAATTGAGATAAAAATTTGCGAAAGACAAAGGAAGTTTCGGTAGATGTTGCAAAGCTTGTTTGAGTAAAACACAGTTTTGAAATCCGCAGTCAAACTGGTCAACACTAACACAACAAAAATTAGAAGAGCAGATTTTGAAAAGAAGACAATCATCGATGAAGATTTTCCAAGACAAACAACATAATCAGAACAAAGAGAGTGATGCACTACTAGGCTCTCATTCTACAGTCAAACTGGTCAAACCCGACCCAGCAGAATTTGAAGTAGCATATTTTGAAGAAGGATGCAGGTTACTCTAGGGCTCTTATTTTGTGGTCAAACCAGTCAAATTCGACCCAATGGAATTTTAAGCAACATATTTCAAAGTTGAAGAGAATGTAACCAGTTGAAGCAAAATCTAAAGAGCATGAGCGAAAAGAACCAAGGAAAACCAAGTGTAATCGGAATCAAGATCCATATAGATTTTTAGTTATAAATTTATGGATGAGAAGCTTGATCAAGAATAGGGGATGGACCAAATCAACCTACAACCAGTATAGCCGTCGAATTTCGTTGAGGGCCGAACAACTTGCAAAACTCAAATTTCAAAGTTTCATGGAGCATAGCTCCTTTCTTTTTCTTGTAAACCAATAAGAGACTGTCACCTTAGTATCCTACTGATCTAGCATGAAAAACCTTGTAATGTTCCCTTTCTTTCTACTATTTTTGTAAAAATCTATATAAAAGAGGTTAGGCCCTCATTTCTAAGGGTCGACTCTAGAGTATTTGCCTGTCATATTACTATAATTTTACTAAGAAATCAATAGGAGTATTACTTGGACGTTTGCCTCAGGCTTGTGTCTTCATATTTTGTGAATTTATTCTATGAATTCATTTCTGCTACTAATGTTATGGTTAGTCAATTCTGATGATATTGGATTGTTGAATTGCGGGCAAATTGGAATACTTCATGCTTAAACAAATGCTTTAGAGAGCCTCGTTTTCTATTAGTATGAAGGTTGATCTAATTTTGCTATTTAGATTATTAATATTTTAGATGTTTGAAATAGTTCTCTAAATGTTTTATTATTCTTTAATGATAGAGATGACTAGTTTTGAATGTTATTAGTCTTAAGTGTGGCATATTGGAAATGTGATTGATCAGAGGATTCTTGATATTTGTCAATATTGTTAGCTTTATCTGGCCATTATTCATTCATTTTTTTTCTAATCCTTATCTCATTTCTAACTTTTTATTGAGCTTAATTGAGTCAACATCAATTAGTTGACAAGGTATACTAGCCTACTCTGAAGGTTGTATTGAAGTAATCTTTAATCCATCCAATATCAGGGTTTGAGTTGTGATTAGCGGGTGTGCACCTCCAAGAAATTCATAGATTCACAGTCATAGTTCAAGTTTTCCTTGATGTCAATTCAGATTCCAATAGTTCTGGCATGCCTAGTGGGACCCTAAATATACATTTTCTTTCTCCCTACCCATTTCTTTGATAATACTCGAAGGAATCAAGATTTAGTGAATTGTATTAACCTCATTTAGTGAAGAAAGTAAATTCACTTGGTGATTCCCTTAGTGCAAGAATCCAAAAAAGCCATCCTAATAGATTAACTTTTTCATGAATACTAGGTCATCTGTTAGAAATAATCGAGACCCTATTATATTTTACGAGCGTCCCTTGAGAGGGTCCGATATCATAAGAAGTTTGTTCCTAGACTCATTGGCGAAATAATTCCGAGTTCAACCATCCCCTATGGTTCCCCTAAGACCAATTCCAACAATAATACCACCTACAATGGCTCAGTAGGTTAATCAGAACCAATCCCCACAAAATTATCCTAGTTGGGATACTTCTAGACCGCTCAAACTTGCTAATATGCATGACATACCCCAAGTTGTTACAAAATCCATACCCACATTTGATGGTATCAAAAATACTGCATATGAGCATTGCCAAGACATATTGAACTTAGAAGCTATTCATAATATCAAGAATCAATATGTCATAGTCAAACTTCTAACCCTTTCTTTTAGAGGAAATATCTTGCACTGGTTTATAATCTTAGAAGATAAAACCATCACCTCATGGGAAAAGCTAGCTGGCCCTTTTGTAGAAGAATTCAATGAGTCATCTGATCCATTTTCTCTTCTAAATAAATTTACAACTATGCAAAAATATCATCATGAGCTAGCCTATGATTTTAACTTAAGGTTTAGCAAAACCTGGAAGAGGATTCCCCTTGAGGCCATGTTGTGGGGATTTTCTTCTTACCTCCTTAAGCTTTGTTACGTCACATGAATCCCAAAGATCACAACGAGTATTGTAAACTCTAGTGGATCTACCACTTTGACCTAGGAATAGATTATCATAATGACTCGAGATAGACCGGGTCGGGTAAGGAAATCCCAGATAGTGGGTTTATATATTTACCATTTTAATGCAATCACCCATGTATTAACATATTAAATGATATTGTATTATTTTAATTATTTGTGACTAAACCAGGTGTTGTTAGAACACATTAAGACTAGATCGATGCCATGTCCATTGGGTAGTCATAGAAAATTTATATCAAATGTCTCAGAAAAGAAAAGGAAAGGAGAACTAGTTCGTTTTTATTTATTCAAATAATGTAACCAATAAAAATGATTTAACTAGCGAAAGAAGGCATCATTCATACATTCAGATTATTGTAATACATAAATGAGCAAGACACATAAACCAAATACACAAAGGAAATCAGGAATAGATTTGGAGTTTCTATTAATATGAAATGATTTACATATGAGACCGAAAAAATGCTTAGCTCTTATATGGCAATGATTACAAAAAACCCCACTTTGAATGTCGTAACATGGGGTTACTTCTCTCCATCCTGATGGCAGTTATGTAAGAGCCTCCAACTCTAGTTCATCTGCAAGAAATAATCTCAGTAGAAAAAGCATCCTGGGCAGTTCTTGGATAAATGGCAGAAGAAAATATGGTGTAAAACACATGTTGGACATTTTGAGTCCCTAAGTCAAAAGTTGTCATTGATGTCACCAAATGAAGTCATCATTAATGTCAAGGAATTTGGCAAGAAATAAAGTCGTCAAAGGTGTCACTAATATCCAGGAAGAAGCTTCAATAGTGCAGAAGTTAAAGGCAAAAGGGCTCCGTAATATTTTAATACTATATGAGAGCATAAGGTAAAAAGGGTTTTCATAAATACCCATGGAGGCCTATTGCAAAGTTCAAAGGAGGTCTAATATTTATTTTATAAAATATTTAAATTCAAAAGGAATTTAAATTTTATAAATAAATATCATCAATACAAAGTTGTGCAATAAGAGAAGGCCTTAAAAGCCAAAGGTTATAATTATAATTTATAAAATTTAAATTCCTTGGAATTTAAATCATTTATAAATTACAAAGATTAAATACGTCGATGTCATCAAAAAATTTGGAGCGTCGACATTTGAAGACAATGGCAGCTTCGTGTATAAAAAGGAGGTCAAAAGACCTTGTAAATTATCCCTCATCGAATTTAATTAATGCGACAAAGTAAATTGCATGTGCGATTCGAAGTTTCGGGTGAGGAAGAAGATGAACGACTTTTCGTCTTATGCACAAGGGTTATAGCGGAGTAAGGTTGGTGCCCAAGACAAGTTGGACACAATGGTCCATTGGCAGTGCATGTTTTTGCTAAGGCGTTTGTGGGGAGACGAACCTACGTTCTAATCCTGAAGAGTGCATGTGCAAAGGGAAAGGTTTGAGTTTTCGCGTTTGTCGTTTAAGGCGCGAGGAGGAATATAATGCGCAAAGAGATTTTTAGATCTCAACATGCGTTGAGTGCATGTGGTTGAGGATCCCACAGCTAGGGCATTCTTGGAGGTAAAGGTCAAGGGTTCGAAACCGATTGAGAGGCAAAGGTAATTTTTTAAAATAATTTTTATTGCCTAAAGTTTTAATTAAAGCCTTTATTAGGAGTTATAAGGGGGTTTTTAAAGGTTTTTAGTTAGGCAATAAAATTAGTGATTAGGAGAAATAAGGAGTGAATAGCAAATTATTATGTGTTGAATTATGATTTATAAAAGAGGATATATTATTTTTAAGTTGGAGTAATAAGGTAATAAGGTTTTAAATTTTAGTGAGTGTTGATTTTATTTGTAAAAGGATTTTTGCCAAAGAGATTATTATGAGGGTATTGGATATTCTTTTAAAGTCGGAGTGATAAGTTGTATTTAGTTTGATATCATTTTGTATTGTGTTGTGTTGAGGAAATTATTATCTTCTAACCCTTATTGAGATTGGCAAAGAAGTAATTATGAGTGTGACAGATTTGTGAGATCTACACCTTGTCAAGCAAAAAGGTATGGGCAAATTCTTCCTTAGTTGAGTTGATTGATTGGTTTTCTAAAAATAAGTTTGGAGTGAAAAGGACTTGATTAAGGTTTTCTTTTCAAGAGTGTTGAGTTCATGCTTCAAGGTTTTCTAGAATAAAGAGTTGTTGTTAAAACAATGTTTTATAAGCATTGTTGTTGAAGCCATTGGTTGTGTGAAGAACTTGAGTTAGTATTGTGCAAAAGAACATGAGTATCATTGTTATGTGAAGATTGATGTATAAGCATTGTTTTTTAAGCCATTGGTTGTGTGAAGAACTTGAGTTAGTATTGTGTAAAAGAACATGAGTATCATTGTTATGTGAAGATTGATGTATAAGCATTGTTGTTGAAGACATTGGTTGTGTAAATAACTTGAACTAGGGTTTGAAAAGAACATGAGTATCATTGTTATGTGAGATTTGTGGTTGAGCATTGTTGGAAACATTTTGAGTTGGTGTTTACATGCTTGGACTAGGGTTTATGAGCAAGGGTTTTTTCTTGAGTAATTGGTTGAGTAGATTTGATTGAGCCTAGTCAAGTGGGTGTGTGAAGTGATTATTCAAGTTCCATAAAACAAACTATTCTATATTCTGAATTGAGTTAATAAAGTGATTGAGCATTGAGTGTAGAACATATTGAGTCTCTAACAATTCTCTTTATGTTTCTATGATATTGGACAAGTTCTATGTGGACTTGTTGAGCATATTTGAGCAAGTTCTGTGTGAACTTGTTGAGCAGATTTGAGCAAGTTCTGTATGGACTTGTTGAGCAGATTTGAGCAAGTTCTATGTGGACTTGTTGAGCATATTTGTGCAAGTTCTGTGTGGACTTGTTGAGAATATTTGAGCAAGTTCTGTGTGGACTTGTTGAGCAGATTTGAGCAAGTTCTATGTGGACTTGTTGAGCAGATTTGAGCAAGTTCTATGTGGACTTGTTGAGCAGATTTGAGCAAGTTTTGTGTGGACTTGTTGAGAAGATTTGAGCAAGTTTTGTGTGAACTTGTTGAGCATATTTGAGCAAGTTCTGTGTGGACTTGTTGAGCATATTTTAGCAAGTTATGTGTGGACTTGTTGAGCAAATTTGAGCAAGTTCTATGTGAACTTTTTGAGCAAATTTGATCAAGTTATGTGTGGACTGTTTGAGAAGATTTGAGCAAGTTCTATGTGGACTTGTTGAGAAGATTTGTGCAAGTTCTGTGTGGACTTGTTGAGCATATTTGAGCAAGTTCTATATGGACTTGTTGAGCAGATTTGAGCAAGTTTTGTGTGGACTTGTTGAGAATATTTGAGCAAGTTCTGTGTGGAATTGTTGAGCAGATTTGTGCTAGATCAAAGGATTGTGTTTAGTGTAGATTTGAGACAGATCTTTGGAGGTGACAGAGCAGAGAGGATAGTAGTCTCTAGTGGATAGAGATCCATCAGCTAGGGAAGTGAGGACAGGTCTTCTGAGTGGGACAAGAGTATTCAGTGTAGAGAGATCCATAATCCAGTGCAGGGGAGGCATTAGTCTTCTAGAGGATCACTAGCCATAGCAGAGGAGAAGGAGTTCTCTAGTGGATAGAGATCCACAAACTAGATTTAAGGGATTGATATCTCCTTTGGACAGAGGCCCGTAAATATTGTAATAGGGAAAGGATTCCCAAGATATTGATTGAGAAAAAATTAGTGAAATATTTTCTTCGTGGAGTAGCCCACATTGGGTGAACCACGTAAAATTGGTGTCTCATGTGTGTGTAATGTTTTGTGCACTACTTTGGTTTCTGTTGTTGATATTACCTTTGATATATTGCATAATATTGATTGTGATAAGAAAAGTAAAAAGTGGTCTTATACTGTTAACCCCTTCCTCTCAGTATAAGCTTGTGTTCTTCAACACATAGGGATTGACATAGAAAAGGAAATGCGACTAATACTCAAAACATAACTATACCTGGTCTTAGGCTTCTCTCTTAGAGGTTTGATAAAAAATTTGTTGTTGTAGTGGTCTTCAATATATAGTGTTGATCGCTCAAGCAGAGCTGTAACCATTTCTTCATTGGCCCTCCAACTAGCCTGATCTCACTTCCTCCAAAAGTATGATATAATAAAAAATGGGCATGTAGCCCATGTTCTTCTCTTTAGATGGATGGTAGATTAGGCTGTGTGTTGTCTTTCCTACCATCTTGATCATGTGGTTGTATTACAATTTACTTGTGGACTTCCTTTGGTGATTTGGGCCCCACTCTATCTTGTTCATTCTCCTTTTGATTCTGCCAACCTTTCCATCCTTGATGCAACAATAAAACATAGCCCTTCTACTGACTTGTCACCTTTCTTTATCTTTTCAGTAACTGTCCTGCATTCACAGATGCCATAAGTAGTACCATGTTTCTCACATATAGGTAAGTATACATATATAAAAATATATATTTACTTTATTTCAATACTCGACTGAGGAGGGTTACTACACCTATTCAATAAATGTTGGGAGCCTCTACAAGACGGACCGTCTACCTACCTCTTTCTTAAAACATGGGGTGCAAAAAATAATGCACCCTTTAAGACCTTTGTACAATCCATATGAAATGGGATGCACGAATTTAACATGGGGTGCACAAACTCGTGCACCCCTCAGATTTTCGTGTGCTCCAAAATTAGGATAAAAATCAAAGTTCTTAGAATTCGATGAAATTTCTCAAGGGTCTAAATGGGCCAAATGGGTACTCAAATCAGTTGAGATCATTGAAAAATTCTTCCTAGTTTATGAGATATACCCCTTCAAAGTTTGACGTAAATGAGCACGCACGAGTTTAAGACTTTTGTGTGCTCCATAGGAAAATGAGGCGCACAACTTTAAAATGGGGCACACAAAATCGTGTGTCTTTTAGGACCTTTGAAAAAATTAAAAAATTCTCAATCCAAACCATTGCCACTAGACCCTGATATTCAAGATACACAAATCTCAGCACTTTTGCAAGCCAAAAATTTAGATTAAACCCAAGCCTTAATTTCTTTGGAATCATCAAAAATTGGGCCTTGCACCCTAAGCTCACCTAGACATCAATTTGATGAAATTTTTTAAAAACAATGGGGTGAAAACTAGGTTGTAACAATGGGTACAATAGGCTAGACCAATAATATCTTTAGCATATATGTATTACATCAGAGCCCTTGGGTCAGACCTGGGGCTACAAACTTAGCATCAGGTATATACACCTTCCCATAGGTTTACCAGGTATTTTTTTTTAAGCGAAAAACCCCTTGCGGAGCCGCCTTGGTCTGAAAGACCATGAACAGGGGGTTCTACACCTTCAAAGTCACCCCGCACCAACATTATCAATTGGATTTTGGATACCCAATTCAACTTTTTGGTAGGGTGGATATTTGAACTTGGGACCTCCCTTGGAGGATTGCTCTCTCCTCTACAACTCACCTACAACACCTGGGTGGTTTACCAGGTATTTGTCTAAGCAAAAAATGTACTAATTACTATAGGAAGACTTCTATAAAAAATGGCAATACCTTACTACTCTGAGATTCCTCAGTTCCCACCCAAAGTAGCCACTCCTTCCTATATGGATCCTCCATCAACCCCACAAGCAGATCCACCATTTCCTCCAAAAATAGCTCTCTTTATCCCTTTTCCTCCTCGTCCATCTCAAATACTCTAAAATTGCTCAACAATAAGGTCGATGCAATTGAAAAGTGGGAAATAGAGAGATTTCAACCAAGAAGGTTCCCCTACATTAATAAATATTAGAAGTCAAGTACAAGTGGTAGTGCAGGGCCCAGATTCAATGTAAATCAAGCAAAGCAAGAGTTTGAACCTAAAACTAGCTTGGTAAATGTTTGGTGCTTAGTTTACAATGATTCACATGATTCTAATACATGTATGATGTACCAACATCATGTGCAACAAGCAATGGAAAAGGCAGAGAGAAATCAGAAGGGGAGAGTTAACATGTTGCAGCAGTATGATCAAGTCACGATTGAATAATATTTTCTTGAAGAGGAGTAGGTCTTGATCATGACAAGGTTCGAAAAGAAGTCTTTGCAAGTAGACCCATAGAAATTGGGTAGTTTCCAAGTTCCTTCTCAAAAGAAAATGGAATCACCACTATAGAGCAATGACAAGTTTTCCATTCTGCAAGCTACTAATAAAAGTAATGCAGTTCCTAGGAGACAAGAAAAGGAGGTAAATTCTCTGAGAGAAGATGAAAAGGAGAAGAGCAAAGAGCAAGAAAGTTCTAGGAGGGAAGCCCAAGAAAAACTGAGTTTCCCTTCCATTACAAAAGGCCAAAGAATAGAGGCTACTCAGCAGTACAAAAGAAAGTTTGGGGAACCAAAAAAAAGGTATGAAAGGCCTCCCCTAGTTCAGGTGGAATATAATATTGTGGATGAGTTGAAAAGAGTCCCATCTAGAGCAAGCCTATATGATACACTTTTTCTCCCTGGCCAAATAGATTTTTTGAAAGCTTCTCTGCATAAAAAGTCCCAAGGAAGAGAAACCACCATAGTTTTCAATTTGGCACAATATAAGGAAAATATATCTCCTACCACCCTGAAGAACAAGCCTCCTTCATTCTACATCTCTCTTAGAATGGAAGGATGGGTAGTTCATAATTGTATGATAGACTCAAGCACCTCAATGACTATTATGCCAAAAGCAATCTATGATGAGATGGGCATGGAGTACACACGGTCATGTCAGGGAGTCTTGCAACTTGATGGTACCCCGATTAAGACTATTGGAGTTATAAAGGATGTATTGATGAGGTTGCATAGAGCTTCAAAGGTGACCATCGTCCAAGAAATCGTGGTAGTTGATCTTGAACCTTATTTTGGCATATGCCTTTCAAGAGAATTTATGACCAAGATGGGAGGATATATGTATTTAGACTACTCTACTATGATAGTCCCCTATAAAGGCAAGAGAATAAGGATAACCCCAAAGAAACCTGTATCTTTCCATATTAAAAAAATTGAGGAAGATTTGTACAATCATTCAATGATGGAAGATTTACTAGAACTCCTGAAGAAAAGATTAATTGCCCTTAAAGGATGATTATAGCCTATCAAAAAAAGGGTTGGGTATGTACAATATTTTTTAGAGGTATAGAATAATATCCCTACCATATCTAACCAGTCACTCAGGTAGATGAAGGTTTGGACAATGCATTTTGATGGAGCAAGGTGTAAAAATAGAGCCAGAGTTGGTGTAGTGTTAAAGTCTCCTTCAAAAGGGGTGAAGAGTTTTTCTTTTAGATTCACTTGGGCTTGTACAAATAATGCTACAAAATATGAAGCTCTATGCTTGGGATTGATGCAAGCAAAAAAATGGGAATCAAGATATTAGACATTTATGGTAACTAAAAGTTGGTGGTCAACCAAGTTATAGAGAAGTGCACCTAATAAACATCATTATCTAAAGACATACAGGAACAGAGTATGGGACTTGATGGAATCATTTGATGCACTAAATCTCCACTCCATCCCTAGAGGAAAGAATATACTAGTTGATGCTTTGGTGGTTAAGGGCTCTAATTTCAATCCTTCCTCAGACCTTGGGTCAACTACAAGTAAAAGAGTCAAATTAGTCTTCAGACCTATAGTTTCGGATAGAAAAATCTTCTGGCATATCTTTTAGAATGATGATCAGATAATAGACTTTCTAGTTAGAGAAGCTTGTTTAGCCAATGTGCAGGAGGAACTTTCCCAAGAAATAGATCAACAAGATATTATTCAGTTGAAGAATAATCACATTCCTAAAGGCCTAATCACATTGGAGAGCTTTTTTGATAACGAGGATGGAAAGAAGTCAAGGACTATGAAAGTAGATGATAAAATATGCAGTGAAGTCAAAATTGAAGAGAAAAAGAAGATCAATGTTGGAGTAAGGTGCTCCCTAGAAGAAGTTGAGGGAGTTAAGGCACTTTGTTTTAAATACCCAGACATTATTGCTTGGTCATATGAGGACCTCAAGGTTTATGATAAGAAGGTCATTCAACATACCATTGAGCTAGAGCTTGATGCAAAACCTTTTAGACAGAGACAAAGGCCTATCAATCCTAAAATTGAAGCCATAATGAGGTAAGAATTGCTTAAGCTTCTTAAAGGGAAGATCATTTATCCTATAAAGCATTCCACATGGGTTACTAACTTGGTCCCAATGAGAAATAAGAATGGATACATTCACCTATGCGTGGATTTTAGGAATCTGAATAGAGCATCACTCAAGGATCATTATCCGCTTCCCTAGATGGATCAGATTCTATAGATGGTGTCAGGAGTGGAAAGGTACTCCTTAGTGGATGGCTTCTTAGGAATACAATCAGATCTGTAGGTCAAGGATGAAGACTAGTTCAAAATAGCCTTCACCACTAAGTGGGGCACATTTGCTTATCAAAGAATGTCATTTGGCCTATCCAATGCAAGAGCTACGTTCCAAAGGGCCATGGACTATGCTTTTGGTGAGCTGATCAATAAAATCATTCTGATTTATCTGGATGATATGATGATGTTTTCTCATAGAAAGGAATCACATCTTGAGCATCTAGAGAAAGTTTTCTAAAAGTGTAGAGAGTTCAACATCTCCCTCAACCCAAAGAAATCATTCTTCGTTGTCCATGAAGGCAAGTTATTGGGACATGTAGTCTCCAAAGAAGGGATGGCAATAGATCCTGATAGAATAAAGTCAATCCTGGCCCTTCCCCTCCCTACAAATAAGAAAGGCTTACAGTCCTTCTTTGGGTAAATTAACTTTTGTGAGGAAGTTCATATCATATTTTGCTCAAGTAGTCAAGCCCATCTCAAAGTTACTCAAGAAGAACATGGAATTCAAATGGACTAAGAAAAGAAAGCAAGCCTTTGAGGCTATAAAGCAAGCAATTGCAACTACACCAATATTGATAAATCCTGATTTTAGCAAAGACTTTATCTTATACGCCTATGGAGTAGAGGAAATCTATGCATCAATGCTCACACAAAAGGATGAGAATGAGGAGGAACACCCCATCTTCTTCTGGAGTCAAACCTTGCATGAGTATCAAACCAAGTATAATTTTATTGAGAGGCAAGTATTTGCAGTGATGAAATCCTTAAAGAAGTTTAGATAGTACTTGGTCCAAAGCAAGACTTTGGTCTATGTGGTGCATCCAGATGTAAGGAAATTTATCCTTCAAGGAGAACTAGGTGATAAAAGGGATGGTTGGATTACTAAAATATAGGAGTATGATGTAGAGATCCATCCTACCAAGTTGGTCAGAGGAAGAGCATTATGCCAGGAGCTTGCAGCTAAAGCATATTCAGAATAGATAGTAGCCTATCAGGGAGTAGAGGATGATCACAGTGATAGTCTTCTAGAAATCTTAGATTGGGCTGATCAATTAACAACCTACTTTCGAATAGGAGTATGTCCGCAAGGCCTTAGTCCTTCATAGAGGAGAAGATTCAAACTGTACAAGCTTTGAAGTATGTATTGCTTCCTAAAGGATTATACAAGAAGAACCTAGATGGAGTACTTCTAAAATATCTAAGAGATAATGAAAAACAAAAGGTCATTGAGGAATTTCATGGAGGCCTGTCGAGAGGTCACTTTTTAGGAAGAGTAACTACTATGAAAATAATAAGGGTAGGATACTACTAGCCCACTATATTTGCAAACACTTTCAAGGCAACTAGGTCATGTGATAAGTACCAGAGATATGTGGGAAGGACCAAGAATGCAATATTCCCACTCAAACCAATCCAAGTGGAGGAGCCTTTTCAGCAATGGGGACTTGACTTTGTTGGAGTCATCAACCCAAATTCATTGATAGGTCATAAGTTCATTCTTACTACCATTGATTACTTCACCATATGGGTTGAGGCTATCCCAACCAAGAGGTCAGACCAAGAAGTAGTGATTGAATTTTTGGAAAGTTTGATCACAAGGTTTGGAATTCTAGAGGCACTAGTGAGTGACAATGGCCCAACTTTCATAGGTGTAAAATATATTGAGTTTTCCAACAAGTATAGCATAAATATAAAGAATTCTTCTAACTATTACCCTTAGGGAAATGGATTGGTGGAATCCACCAATAAAAACTTGCTTAGAATTCTAAAAAGGGCACTGGAAGAGAACAAAAGGAGTTGGCATATGTTACTTGACCAAGTTTTTGAGGGTGGATAGGATCACTATCAAGAGGTCTATCAAGACATCTCCTTATGCATTAGTTTATGGTAAGGAAGTTGTTATACCTACTCATCTTGAAATACCAGCTTTAAAATGGGCTAGCCAAGATCAAGAGCTCGATCAGAATTTGCTAGAGGCCAGGTTGATGCATCTACTGTAGTTGGAGGAATAGAGGACTCAGGCATATGAGAACTTCCAAAAATACTCCATGAATACGAAAGAGTGGTTTGACAAAAAATCAAAATTTAGGAAGTTTAATGAAGGAGATTCAATGTTAAGATGGAATGTAGAAAAGGCTAAACCAGACAACCATAAAAAATTTGATTCCTTCTAGGAGGGACCCTTCAAGATTGTTGAAGTAAAAAAGAACAATGCCTTTCAACTTCAATATGTGGAAGGAAATATGCAACTCATTCTAGTCAATGGGTATCATCTCAAACTATATTTTAGTTAAAGAATATTTCCTATTGTAACATATGTACATATTTTGTATTATATTTTCTTTGTTGTATCCTAAAAAAGCAAAAAAGAGTGTTATTTTTCTCTTTCAAAGTGATATTGTGCTATATTCCATGAGGAGGTAATGCAATGAGAGTTTCCATGGTCAAAAGAGTCAAACTAGCTCCAACAAAAATCCATCCAACGGACTTTCGAGCCTAGCACAATTTTCCAATGAGAACATGACTCTTAGTGGCACCTAATGTAAAAGTAGTTTCAAAATCTATGATCAAAATGGTCAAATAGTACCCAACAAAAATTGGAGCAGAATTCGAGGGAGCAAATTCAGCCTAAGGTTAGTTTCTGTGCTGAAAGGTTTGTAGTGTTAAAATATGCCCAAATATAGAATCAATGATCAAACATGGTCAAACAACGGTCAATGAAATTCAGAATAGCAAAATTTAGAGTCTAGTGGATTTTTCAAGGGGCCATGAATCCACCGATAGTTCTTGAAATAGGCGCAGTTTTAGAATCCACAGTCAACTTGGTCAAAGTTGCCATCACAGAAATGCAACTAGCAAAATTTTGAAGAAAACACCAAAATGAGCATGCAACTCTTAATGAGCGGAATGGGGGAACGAAAGCATAGTGTTAAAATCCATTGAGTACTAGATTTCACCATGAAAAGGAGGAAATAAATATGCCTTGAGAAGTGTACCAACAGATAGTTTGCCATCATCTGCTATGAATTCCATCCAATCAACGACGTAAACTTCACTGATAAGCCACGCTTCGTAGCATTTGATTCACTCATTTGAAATCATGGGAGGTAACTACCCACTCATCTTCATTAATGGTGGAGGAGTGCCCAAAGATCTATTTAAATGAATAAATTCAAATTTCGTCATTTTTGACCAATTTGAGCTGAAGAACCAGAGCGTTGTTGAGAAGAAATTTCTGCATACTCTTGAGACAATAATTTGTAAGGCAAAGGCTACTCAGAAGCTAAAATGGCATCGACTGCAACAAAGCAAACTGGGCAATCTAGCAAGGTTGAAAGACCAAATTACACAGACAAGAAGGCAGGGGTTGTAGACACAAAAATGACATACGTAACTAGAGATCACCTGAGGAGGGGATATGAGGTCAAATTCTTCAAGGGTGAGCCTCTTCTAGACCAAGGTATTGGAGCTATGTACTCTCTTATCTCTTACTACATTTGTGATGCATTCCATCCTTTCCCAAAGCTAGTATCTGCCATGGCCAAGTTTTATGACCCTGCAACTAGGTTAGTAAGGACGTCCCACGGTAAGGTCTTGTTTCACATTATTGAGCAAGCTTGTTGAGATTTATTTGCAATGGGACAAAGACCCCTTATACCTCCCAAAGAGTTCAGCCTAGAGAAGCAAGCTAAGTATTACACCCTAAAGAATCACAGTCAAAATGGAAGCCATTTTAGGGCTTGGGTGTATAGTCAGTTTAAAACCATAAAGTCTAGAGAAACCCTCCCAACAACTCCTATTCCCACTAATGAATTTGTATATCTAGAGTTGTACTCCATGTTAGCCATGATAGCTAGCCTAGAGTCTGATCTGGACGTAAGATACTAGTAGTTGGCCACTACATATTGTATCTCCAACACCAAAATGTATACGATGCATTCAAGGGATAGCGATAATGCCTCAATTTACTTCAATTGGCCTGCATTCCTCACCAGGAGAATGCATGAGCAACTATTGGCCATGAAGAAATATGAGGAGAATCCATCATTTAGGTATTGCTCCAATTTAATTTGGATGTTCTTTAGTGCCACTAAGGATGATTACCCCTGGATATCAGTGGTTGACAAATATGTAGATGGACATCCATTACCAATATATTATTGGACAAGGGTTCTGAGCAGAGCAGAGTCCTACTACACTTTCAATTATGAATTTCTTGGAAAAACTTTGCGAGTTATGTACGACAATTGCCCTAGGCTAGCCCCAAAAATAGAAAAGAAGATAAGATTCAAAGGGGTTGAAGAAGGAGATTGGTACATCCTAATAGAGAATATTACGATCATCAAATTGTATGGTTTCACAGAGAAGCTATTCATATTACCCCATTACATCACCCACCATATATTTGTACTAGAATATTGTAGGTAGGTTGACTATATAAACTATAAATTTGGCTCTGGGAATAAGAGGAAAGCGACAGTTGATTACTCTTTCAAGGAAGGCGATATCACTGTTTGGAAGAAATGGCAACATGAGCAAATCAATGCAACCTTGGAAAAATTAGGTCTTTTCCAGCTCCCATAGAGGTGGGGATATGACTCAGATGATTTTTTTATGGAAAGGATTAAAGAGTTGCATGGAGAGAAAGCAGCTAAGTTTGTAAAATCAAAGTTCTCACACATAGAAAAACACAAAAACAATATAGTGCAGACCCCCTACAATGGAATGTGAATACCATGGAACCACTCCCACCTTGGAGAGATTACTATGAGCATGTGAATGACTATGACCCAACCAAAATTTCTCATTAGTTCAATGATTCCATAATCAAGGAGATGGAGGAAACTTATAAATGGTCTCAAGCCAAAATTTTGGAATGGTGGTAGATGAGGATCAAAAGAAATGCAATGAAGGTAAGTACCCTAAGCCCATTGATGCTGAGTTTGAAAAAAGGTACGATGAACATGTAGCAACTTGGAAGGCTAAGGAAAAGAAGAGCCTAGCATTGGTTCTTGGAAATGACAAAAACAAGCGAAGTCGAAAAAGCAAAGCTAAAAGCAAGAAGGTTGAAGCGGCTAAGAAGTAGCAAGAGTCCATGCCACCATCCTCTACTCCTTCACAGAAAAAGGAGGACACCTCAAAAGAAATGGGTGCAGCATAAAATACCCCAAGGAGGAGAAGGTCCGAGCGTAGAGTTATCGAGGCGAAGACCCCTTCAAATGCGGAAGGCAAGAAGAAGGTTAAAGTTGTAGATCTCACTGATACAACCTCCCTTGAGAAGAAATATAAACCGGTCCCTGAAATCCACAGGAACACTTCCTCAACGAGAACAAGAGCAAACTATAATATTAAAGAGGAATGAAGAAGGTGTAGTATGGAAAATTAACACCTTAGTTTATAAGAAATAAAAGTTGAGAAGAGTGGAAGAAGTGACACAAGTTCCTACTACATCAAGCGAGCAGAAAATGCAACAAAAGTAGCGAAAGAGTGCTGAGGAATTTTTTAGACAGTCTATTATAGTAGGATCAGGTATGATTTCTAGTCCCTCTCCTCCTTCTTCTCCTACTTATTCCCTAAATAAATACCCCTCCCCTTATCAAGTTTAAAAGGAAGTGGAAATATCATCACTTATGCATAATTCCCCATAATCATCTCCATCTCATCCACGTTCATCTCCTCATCCAGATCTCTCTCCACCTTATACAGTTGAGATCCCTAAACCATCATCCTCCCCTATTTCACCAAGGTTCCAATATCATCTTCACCTCCAACTTCCATAAATCCAACTTCCCCATTATCACTGCCCCCATCGACGATGGCAATATCACTACCATTAACCCCACCATCAGTTGCAGCTACCAGTTCCATTTTAGTTGCTACTTCCAATTCCAATGTGGACATAGACTCCACTATTATCACCACAACTCCCATTTCAACCATGGTGGTCCCCTTTTCCCTACAAATTTCACCCCATCCACTCCCATGGATCATCCTATAATAGCATATTCTTAAAATGTTAAGAGCACCTCACTGAGAGCACAAAGCTACTAGAGAAAGGAATTGGCTTAGTCTTTTAAGGGAGCTACCAAGGTGAGAAAAATAGTAATGGCCAACCCTGTGTCCATGCAGAGAAAAAAGTTCAAGATTATCCCTCTAGTTGATAATATATAAGAAGATATGACAGTGGAAGATTATCGTCTAGAAGAAAAGATTGAGGATATCTCTCAACTGGTCATGGAAGATGAGCTTGTCATAGCCAAAGTTGGGTTGGAGACCATGTTTGTCAAAACTGACATCTACAGAGAACAATCTACCAAAATGGAAGAAAAGGTCGCTAGGCTTGAAGCCATAATTAAGGACAAAAAGAAAGAAATGAAAGCTTTAGAGAATTGATGCAGGAGCATCCAATGGCGGCCGAACAATCTTGCATCTTCATCAGAATTTCTAAGTGTTTGCCTTGGTGTCGCGAAATCATGACAAAAAAATGTCGCGATATCGCGACATGTCGCAGAATCACGACTCAGGAAGGAGAGAGAAGGTGCAGGGAAAAATTTGTCACGATTTCGTGACATGTCACGAAATCGCGACCGATAGCAGGAGAGAGAAAGTGCCATTGAGAATGTCGCAATTTCGTGACATGTCGCGAAATCACGATCGTCGCAAAATCACGACCAGGAGTAGCTAGAAGGAGGAGCTGTTGAGAATGTCATGATTTCGTGACATGTCGTGAAATCGCAACTATCGCGAAATCACAACCAGGAGCAGTCGAGAGGAGGAGTCGTTGAGAATGTCGTGAAATCGCGATCGTCGCGAAATCGCGACCAGGAGCAGCCGAAAGGAGGAGCCGTTGAGAATGTCACGAAATCATGACCATTGTGAAATTGTGACCAGGAGCAGCCAAAAGGAGGAGCCATTGAGAATGTCACGATTTCGTGACATGTCGTGAAATCGTGACCGTCTCGAAATCGCGACGCAGGGCAACCGAGAGAAGACATCATTGAGAATGTCATGATTTTGTGATATGTCGCAAAATCATGACCATCGTGAAATTGTGACCAGTAGCAGGAGGAAGAAGGTGCCGAGGAGATTGTCGTGATTTCACAACGTGTTGCGAAATCGCGACTAGAGCAGAAAAATGGAAGAAGTTACGCCAGTTACAGAGGACGTTACGGATTGCAGTTATGGAGCAGATGAAGACAAACAGTCATGGAAAAAATGAATCGAAGGGCCGCCAGATAGAATACGAAGAGGCACGCCCATAAATTTATAAAAGGATGAAGCAGAGGCATGTAAAGGGGTTGGAAAATAGTAGTTGCAGGTTGGAGAAACTGTAGTTACGAGTTGCACAGTTGAGTTGCAGAATCAAGGGCCAAGAGCCATTCTGAACCGGCTTGGGTGCATGTTCCTTCTAGAATTGCAGAGTTAGAGATCTACAATAGAGTGTGAGAAAACTAAGCCGTGGCTAGTTTCAAGCTCGGCATCGTGTAAATCTTTATAAGTTATCGAATGAAACATTGGGTTTTCGGTTCTTGTAAAGTTTGTTTCCAAGTTTCTGAGTGAAATTTTGGATGTGTATGGTTGCATTTTTTGTCCCCCATCAAGTGGTATCAGATCCAAAAGTTCCTGAGTGTGTAACAGATCGCCGGATGTGAGGCATTTACACCAGGATTTGTGGAAGGGCTTGTGAGAAAGTGAGCAGAATGCCTCCAAGAAGAAACCCTATTGGTGGTAGAGATATAGCAACCGAAGATGTCCGAGTTTTGTAGAGGCAAAAAAAGCCATGCAAGAGGGCTTCTCGAAGAGATTTGGGAGGCAAGTGAAAGCCCAAAAGGAGCTACTCGAATGGATTGGAAGCAAGAGGAGGACGGAAAGTGTGAGGATAAGGCGAGAAGTAGAGGCGGAAACGGAGTTGAAGCAGACTGCAAAGGCAGGTGCGCATTTGGAGATGTTGCAAGAGGTGACAACCGAACAACACAGAAGTGAAGATCACTTCTCCATCAACCGGGTGTCTGATGCAGGAGCATCCAGTGGCGGCCGAACAATCTTGCATCTTCATCAAAATTTCTAAGTGTTTGCCTTGGTGTCGTGAAATCACGACAGAAAAAATGTCGCGATATCGTGACATGTCGTAGAATCATGACTTAGGAAGGAGAGAGAAGGTGCAGGGCAAAAATTGTCACGATTTCACGACTGGTAGCAGGAGAGAGAAAGTGCCATTGAGAATGTCACGATTTCGCGACATGTCACGAAATCGCGACCGTCACAAAATTGCGACCAGGAGCAACTGGAAGGAGGAGTCATTGAGAATGTCACAATTTCGTGACATGTCACGAAATCATGACCTTCACGAAATCATGACTAGGAGCAGTCGAAAGGAGGAGCCATTGAGAATGTCATGATTTCGTGACATGTCGCGAAATTGCAACCATCGCGAAATCACGACCAGGAGCAACCAAAAGGAGGAGTCGTTGAGAATGTCGCAAAATCACGACATGTCACGAAATCGCAACCAGGAGCAGCCGAAATGAGGAGCCATTGAGAATGTCGTGATGTCACGACATGTCGCAAAATTGCGACCGTCGTAAAATCGCGACGCAGGACAACCGAGAGAAGACATCATTAAGAATGTCGCGATTTCACGACATGTCATGAAATCGTGACCGTCACAAAATCACGACCAGTAGCAAGAGGAAGAAGGTGCCGAGGAGATTGTCGCGATTTCGTGACGTGTCACGAAACGTGATCGGAGCAAAAAAATAGAAGACGTTACTCCAATTACAGATGACGTTACGGATTGTAGTTATGGAGCAGACGAAGACGAACAGTCATGGAAAAAATGAATCGAAGGGCCACCAGATGGAAGACGAAGAGGCACGCCCATAAATTTATAAAAGGATGAAGCAGAGGCATGTAAAGGGGTTGGAAAATGGCAGTTGCAGGTTGGAGAAACTGCAATTGCGAGTTGCATAGTCGAGTTGCAGAATCGAGGGCCGAGAGCCATTTTGAACCGACTTGGGTGCGTGTTCCTTCAAAAATTGTAGAGTTAGAGATCTGCAACAAAGTGTGAGAAAACTAAGCTAGTGCGCTAGTTTCTGTAAAGCCTGCGGGCTGTTACTGTGTAAATATTTACAAGTTATCGAATGAAACATTGGGTTTTCTATTCTTGTAAAGTTTGTTTCCAAGTTTCTGAGTGAAAATTTGGATGTGTATGGTTGCATTTTTTTGTCCCCCATCAAGAATGATGCTAAAAAATGGTAAAATAAATTTGAGAAAATGGTCAAATTCAAAGAGTAGGTTCAGTATCTGCATAAGCAGAATAAGAATATGTGAAGCATATATAGTCTTTACAGTAGCAACTCCAAGATGAGAGAAATAAGGTTGTAGGATTCTCTAGGACTAAGGTGAAACAAGTCGAAAAGAAATTTTGTCTAACATCCTGGAGAAGTGCTTTGAAAACCAGTCCATCCTCAACTTCATGTATGTGGGTAGCCATGTGTTGCAAAAAACTAGGGAGGATATAGAGACCATCACCAGGCAAATATAGCCAATAGCCCCTTCGGATAGTGAACTCAATCTATTTGAGGCTAAGTGTAATCAGTTAGGAAAGCATATCCCAAACAAGGAATGGAGCACCTCATGAATCATAGCCAAGATTATTCTTAAGAATAATGGTTTTCTTCAAAAGGGTTGGCCATTAATTGACCAATTGGATGATGAGTTGTAGAGGATCATAGATACCAATGAGGAAATGATGCAATATGACTTAAATGGATTTTGGGATGACAAAAATGTGATGGTATCGGAGGAGGATATCCAGAAAAACATACAAGCAATGATTGAATATGAATCAGAGGTAGATGCATGACAAGAGCCAATTGACCAAGATAAGGTGATGTAGTTGATCAAGAACTTAACCAAGTTGAAAGACTTGATGGGAAATTTAGTGGATTGGGGGACTTAGGTCTCATATGATAAGACTGATGAGTTGCGTTACTTCCATCGGTAATTAGTGGAAATAAAGAATCCTTCTCAAGCATCCTAGAACAAGGCCATAAATACCTTGAACCAAGCTACTCATATTTTAAAAGGAAATATAGAAAAAAGAGAAGATGAGGATGATGAAGAACAGGAGGATACCAAAGAATATCCAAAAGAAGAGGTGCAGGAAGAAACACATGAAGAAGAGGTGCATGGTGAGGAACATGAAGAAGAGGAAAACGAAGAGGAGGTACACCCATAAGAAGGAAATAAAGAAGAGGTTCAAAAGGAAGAACAGGAGGAGGATGTTGAAGATAAAGAGGAAGGTAGGGAAGAGACACATCAAAAAGAAGATGATAAGAAAGATACCATAACTGAAGAGAAAGGAGAGGATACTACAGAGGTTCAGGAAAACCAAGAGTAGGACCAGCAGTAAAGGCATGAGAGTGCCAACAATTTTGTTGTAAAATAGTTTAAATTTTTTGAATGATGATAGCTAGCGGAATAGCCATAGAGGTATTTTTGTAAAGCATTTTGGAATCTAACAATGTCAGAGGGTAGCAAAAGAAGCATGAGCTGCCTAGGCATGTAAAAGCTGTGAAGCTGAGTTTTGATGTAGAATGATATCTTTTTGATCAATTCTATAAAGGAGTAAAACTTTTGTGCAATTCTTGAGCATATCAACAGTTGCTTCCAACATGGCCTCCATATGAACCTTTACTCTTTGAGTCTTTCTTCAATGGCTTTAAAGAGTGAGGTTTATAAGTAAGTTGTTCCTAGAGGTACATTTTGCAACCAAATGAAGCGGATTCTACCTTCCCACAAGGATATTAGTCAACAAAGTGTAATATGATGGACTGCTAAGGTACATGGCTACGATGCTAGCTCACCCATTTAATTTTTGACTTCGATACCCAGAGGATAAGGATATAAGTTTATAAGACTTGCTAGCAATGCGCCCCAAGAGGTTCTATAATGTAGGCCCATAAAGGCCACATACTTAGCCAATTTTGTAATATTTGGCTAAGTGTTGAGAAAAACCTCAAGAGTAGTGTTAAATTTTTCTAAGATGCAGAATCCATAGTCAAATTGGTCAAACACAGCCCAACGGAGATCAAAGTAGCAAAATTTAGAAGGGTGACTTTAGGTTAGGTTAGTTTTTGCGTCGAGAGGTCAAACACATAGCAAATTTGGTGAAATTGGCTAAGTGTTGGAAATAAAATCAAAGGCAATGATAAAATCCATGGTCAACACAGTCAAATGGTGCATAGAAAAAACTGGAGTAGTGAATTTTGAATAATAAATAGCGATGCAGTGTTAAAGTCTGCCAAGAACCAATGTGATATCAAAATTCTATAGTCAACACAATCAAACAACACCCAACGGAATTTATAGCAGTGGAATTGAGACAAAACATGGTGGAAGACAAGGTAAGTTTTGATAGATGTTGCAAAGCCCGTTCGGGTAAAACATAGTTTTAAAATCCATAGTCAAACTGGTCAAAACTAACATGGCAAAAATTAGAAGAGAAAATTTTGAAAAGAAGACAACCATCGATGAATATTTTCCAAGAGAAATGATATAATCAGAATTCAATGGGTGTGAGGCACTAGCAGGATCTCATTCTACGATCAAACCCGACCCAACAAAATTGAAAGCAATGAATTTTGAAGGAGGATGCAGGTTACTCCAAGGATCTCATTCCATGGTCAAAGTGATCAAACCCAACCCAGTGGAATTCAAAGCAATGGATTTTGAATTTGAAGAGAATGCAACCAGTTGAAGTGGAATCTGAAGAGCGTGAGCAAAAAGAACCAAGGAAGACCATGCATTATCGGAATCAAGATCCATATGGATTTTCAATTATAGATCTATGGATGAGAAGCCTGATCAAGAACAGGGGATGGACTAGATCAACCTACAACCAGTACAACCGTCGAATACTGTTGAGGACCAAAAAACTTGTAGAACTTAGAATTACATAATTTCATGGAGTGCAACTCCTTTCTTTTTCTTGTAAACCAATAAGAGACCATCACCTTAGCATCCTGCTGATATGGCATGAAAATCCTTGTAATGTTCCCATTCTTTCTACTATTATTGTAAAAATCTACATAAAAATGTTGAGCCCTTATTTCTAAGTGTCGTCTCTAGAGTGTTTGCCTATCATATTACTATAATTTTACTAAGAAATCTATATAAGGAGCATTACTTGGACGTTTACCTCAGGCTTGTGTCTTTATCTTTTGTGATTTTATTCTATGAATTCATTTTTGCTACTACTGTTATGGTTAGTCAATTTTGATGATATTGGATTGCTGACTTGGGGGTAAAATGAAATGCTTCATGTTTAAAAAAATGCTTTAGAGAGCTTATTTTTATGTTAGCATGAAGGTTGATATAATTCTACTATTTGGATTATTAACATTTCAGATGTTTGAAATAGTTCTCCGAGTGTTTTATTATTCTTTAATGATAGAGATGACTAGTTTTGAATGATGTTAGTATTAAGTGTGGCATACTAAAAATATGATTGATCAGAGGATTCTTGATATTTGTCAACGTTGTTAGCTTTATCCGACTATTATTCATTCAATTGTTTTCTAACCTTGATCTCATTTCTATCCCTAAACTTACACTTTTAACTGAGCTTAATTGAGTCAACACCAATTAGTTGATAAGGTATACCAACCTACTTTGGAGGTTGGATTGAAGCAATCTTTGATCCATCCAATATCGGGGTTTGAGTTGTGATTAGTGGGTGTGCACCTCCAAGAAATTCATAGATTCATAGTCACAGTTCAAGTTTTCCTTGATGTCAATTTAGACCCCAACAAGTGGTACCAGCTATGGGTGGACTTGCTATGGCACTTGTTGTGGGTGCATTTGCGGGTGTGGAGACGATGGAGGCATCTTTTTTTTTAATATTTTGAATGTAACTGACATGTCTACAAAATTTTACATGAAAATATCAATTAAAACTAGTGTAAAAAATAATGCCATAAAAAGAGATTTAATTTAACCAAACATACTAGACTCAGACTCTACACCCGTTGATGATGCATCCACTTGCCCTTGCTCTAAAAACATATAAAATATTTCCTTAAACTAAATATAATTGTAAATCATTAAAATACATCATTTAAAATAGTAGTTTTGAATAATAAGGTTACCTTGTGAGCTGGAGGTTACTTCTTCAACGTCGACTATAACAGGTCCAAAAATAAAAGGAGCCACAGGTGTATGCTGATCAGTAGGATACCTCAAACATTTCATGGTTCTTGAGGTAGTTATTGGTGATGATTGTGACTACATGTCAAAATATGTAGAGGCTTCATGCATCCTAAAGGTGACATCCCTTTTACTAGAAGATGGAGTTGTTTTTTTTTGCTTTCAAAAGAAAATTAGAAAATAAAAAGATTGATTGGAAAGAAAGAAAACATAGATTTTTCAAAAAAATAATTTTACCTATATTTCTTCCTCCATCATACCAATAGCCATCAAGCTTGGGTGCAATGCAATTGGAGGAGGGACATTTTGAAGATTGTAATATGCTTCATTAAAAAGAGAAATAACAAAATTATTGGTTGTTACTATATAAGAAGATTGTATTTTTTGGGCATTTAGAAGATCCTGTTTAACGCGGTTCGAAATGTGCATGGACAAATCAAATCTGGCACCAAAAATACATCAAACCAAATAGGCCAATGCCCAAAAAAGGATATCTATAGGTCGTCTCTGCAAAATAAGTCTTGCCTGGAAAAATTCAATGCAAGCATGAAGAAATTTATCTCCAACATTGGAAATGTTTAAGCCTCTTTTTGACTCAGTAGAATTAACTAAAAAAAAAGGAGAACATTATTAGAAAACAAAAATTAAAAAATGGAGAACATTATTAGAAAATGGAAACTACAATACCTAAAAAATGCAAAAAAATAAAAATTAAATTTTAAAAATATACCTTTCAAATTATCGAAATGGACACCGTATTTGGTCTCCAGCAATCGTTTGTATTCTTCAATCAAGGTGTATTGGTTGCTCACTAGGTGACCATCCATAAATGTTAGCCCTATTAATCACTGCACATATTAGGGTTTTATAGAAAAATAATATCCCTATTATCCACTTTGATGTGAATAGTGGGCTCATCATGGTCGTAGGAACTAACTATCCTTTGTATCAGGGAGACATCGGCATTGAACTGTGGCATCTTGATCATTCCTATGACTCTAGAGGTGTAAAATCATTGCAAATATCTTCCAGGTGTGTCAAAAATGTTTTTAATATTGGGGCAAAAGTAGTTCTTGAATAACACTTTCATAGGTAGAGGAGAGGAAGAGCTAGCCATTTTTACACTAAAAACATTCTGAAAACGCATTGAAATAGCTTTGGAAAACGCTCTGAAAAAGCTCTAAAAAAATTTACACTAGAAAAGAAGGGTAAAAAATGAGCTTGCATTCCTATTTATAGAAGTTTGCATAGCTGAAGTTTATATATGCGCAACACATGGCAAAGGAGAGGACACATGGCAACATCCTATTAACGCCATCAAAGGTCACCCTCTTCCAGTTGTGCTCTATCAATCACGTTCTACCAATCACAAGAAAAGGTCACCCTCTGCCAGTCACCCTTTTCCAGTTGCACTCTGCCAGTTGCCCTATACTAGTCTCTCTTTTCCAGTCACCCTCTACCAGTTGCTCTTTGCAAGTCATCCTCTACCAATCGCCCTCTACCAGTTGTTGTCTGTCAATCACCCTCTGCCAGCCGCCATCTGCTAGTCACCCTCTATCAGTTGTCATTTGATAGTTTCCATATACCAGTTCCATATACCAGTCACAATATACCAATTTCCCTCTACTAGTCGTGCTTTGTCACTCACCAAATTTTTATTATTTTTTTGGATTTTTTTTTAAATTCGCCAAATTTTGATAATTTTTCTTCAAAATTTTGAAAAAATTGCCACCTAGTTTAGACACGATTTACCTTGATTTGCATTAAGATTCACAAAATTTTTATAAATAATTTTTTTTGTATTACCCCTTATGCATTACCCTAATAGTTATCTCCACTCTAGTTCAAGATCCACCCTCCCACTCAAACAACCAACACCAACCTAGTCCATTGCAACCTAGAAATGTACACACTAAGCAAGACCCAATGCGACAAGTCATTTTTGATCTACCTCTCAAAAGCCCTCATGATAGAGTCCCTTCTCCCAATGCCTTCCTAGGTGTCATCTACTTTGCACCTGGTGATTTCCAACCATCCATGTCCCATGAAGAACATCCTTCCCCTCCATCCCATTCTACACACCCATTTTTACTCCCTTCTTCCCAGCCACTCTTAGATACTAAGGATCCCATTCTCTCTCAAATTCACATGGATCCCAATGCTACATCCCAAACTATAGCCATGGTGTTCACCACCCCCACCCCTCCTAATACTCAGGGGTCTTCTTCTTCAAATCTTGCTTCCTCCTCACAACATCCTCCTCAAAACCCATCTTCATCTACATTCATAGATTCCAATCTCTTCTTCAATCAAAAAACAAAGACCTCTTCTCATTCTAGTTCTTCTATTCCACTCACAACATATTATCCACCTAATTCCTCTCTATAATCCAACCTTCTTAATATCACTCCTCCAAACACTTCTCATCCAAATCTACATCATGCGAGCACACATGGTGCCTCTTCTATGGGCTATCTGACTTCTTTTCCTCCTACTTCCTTCACAGTTCCTCCACCTCCTTATTATCGACCACATTATTCTAACCCTCAAATTCCTTTCAATCCTCAATTTCCTCCCTATATTCAAAATCCCCCCACCCATTCATCTCATCAATAACTTCCACCATAATCTTCTCATTATCACCATCCTATTCATTCTCAAGTTAGCTTCTTCACATCCCATCTCACTCCTTAGGCTCTAGGGCACAATCCTCCTCTTCCTCCAAATCAAGGTGGCTTCTTCACTTCTCCACCAACATGGACTTCGACCATACCTACAACACCCTATTTTCATCCTCCACCACCATCACCTTATGAATGATCATCCCCATATGATCAAATATCAAACCAAGGGCACCCTCACCTACTTCACCAAGGGTATGTCCAGGACCCAAACTAGGTGCATGCTCAAGTGCCAAGCCAGGCTAATCAACAAATATCAAATTTGAGGCACCAAAAATTTCCATTTCAAATGCATCATCTTATGGACCAATAGATTTCCATAAATCCAAATCAACCTCCAATAGCCCAACCAAATCAATGGGCCACTCAACAACAACAACGATTTCCTCCTTTCTCTTCTTATCTTTCTCATCCCACTTCTTCTTTACCTCTTCCACCATTGACTTCCTCCATTCAAATCAATCCTACACCCCATCATGCCCAAGCTCCTCCCAACTATTATCCACCTCCACCACCACACCACTACAATTACCCCTACGACTATTATCCTGAACAAACTATCATGGAAACATCAATTTATCCTACCCATATACCATAAGTACCCTCCGATGAGATCCAAATCATGAGAGAGCAACTCAAGAATCTAGAGTTGCAAACTAGTAGTTATGGGCCACAAAAATCAACCTACAACTAAATTTGCAATGATCCTATTAATCCCTCAATAGCCATGCATCCCTATCCATACCGATATGAGATACCCAAGTTCAAGAAGTTTAGGGGTAAGGAGGATCCCAAGGAGCACTTGCACAATTATTAGTATGCTTGCTACCAAATCAATGGTAGTGACCCCCTCATGCTCTACAATTTCCCCTATCTCTTGGGGGTCAAGCCCTGGACTAGTTTAATAACCTTCCCCAACATAGCTTATTCACATTTGAGCAACTGGTCAACTCATTCTTGGAATATTTTTCTATCAACATAAAAAATAAAATGTCGCTACCTGATATTTATAGCTTGCAATAATTTGATGATGAGTCTGTTAACGACTATGTTTCCAAGTGGTGTGGGGTCATCAATGACTTGAACATTTTCAATCCCACCCACAAAGTTGGTAAAGATATTTACAAAAAATTGTGCCAAGCACATATCTACAACACTACAAATACAACAACATCACTCCTTTGAAGATGCCATCGCTCAAGCCAAGGTAATTAAAGATATTAAAATCCAAGAGGGGAAGTCAAACTCCATAAGAAAATTGAATACCCTACCAATACTAGATTCAACAAGGGTACCCCAAACCCCAATCCTTTGAAGTCACCTCAAACAAATCAAGTTGTATTGAGTGCAACACCTACACTGCAACAAAAATACACTCAACTACGACAACATGGGTACTTGCAACCTAGGCCTGCTCCTGCTCCTCCCTCATGTAATCAACCTCTCACTCACCAAAATGTCCTCCACATCTACCTCATGATTAGACCCCTCTCTTCAATCCACTACCCAAATTTTTTTAAAAGTTATATGATGCAAGACACATTGCTTTACCTAAAATCAAGTTAGATGATCCCAATCGATCCAAGCCAAAATGGTATAATGAGCATGTGTTCTATGAATATTATAAGTAAAGGGGCTATGATATTAACAACTATTGATAATTTTGGCATCTGGTTTAAGACCTCCTTGATCGAGGAGCCATTCAACCCCTTAGCTCCATCTAGTCAGAACTTGGGTATCTACAGTAACCCTTTTCCCGAACATGGAACACAACAAACCCAAGCCGATTTTTCAACATTGCAATCCCTTCCATGATAGATCAACCATGTCAATCATATCCTATCTCAATAAATTTTTGTGGGTATGATTAACATTACCACATGAAACAAACATTACACCATGTAACCAAATCCACCATCAAACACTCCCAATGTACCAACTTCTTCTATGATACCACCCATGCAAGGTCCTCCTCCTCTCATACCTTGCAACATCATCACCATTCAAAGCAGCCTCACACATCAACTATGCACTACATCAATAAAGCTATCCATCTATGACCTCCTACAACAATCACAACCTCATTATGAGGCTCTAAATGACATTTTAAGGTCTATAGATTTGGAAACCAATGACAATAATGTATTTACCAATTTTGTTGATAGTGTGCACACATGTATGCAACCTTCAATAATCTTCTATGATCATGAGATGACAACCCTTGAAGGAGTAGGGGTTGATCCCCCTATGCACATCATGGCTTGCGTTGATGGAATCACATTCAAGTGTGTCTTAATTGACACCGGTTCCTCTATAAACATCATTTTCACTTTCACCCTTCAACATTTGAACCTTCCTCCCAACCATCTTGCCACCTCAACCCTCAACTTGTGGGCATTCAATGGTGCTCTCTACTCTATTATGGGTACTATTATCCTACCTATTCAAGTAGGTGTTAAGACACTACCCATCCTATGCCATGTAATAGAAGGTGAAATGCAATACAACCTTCTCCTAGGGTGACCATGGATACATGACATGCAATGTGTCCCTTCAACAATCCATCATTGTTTAAAATATCTTCATGAAGGATAGGTGCATCGTATTCCTATAGATGATGATCCATTCAAATTTTATAATATGGTCACTCTCCCATAAGGCTCCCCTCTTCCCTCCACCCATCTTGACACCACTACTGCTCCATCCATCGAGCTAGAGAAATCAATGCACCCTACCCCAACTCAATCTATTCCTACAATAATAACCCACTCTTCTCCATCTCCTCCAACACAACTTTCCTTTGATCAAACTATCCTACCATGGCCCAATTTCCAACCACCGCCTAGTATTCCTCTCATAGCAGATTCCTTGTCTTCTTTATATATGGCTCACTTGCCCCCTCGCCCTCCACCCTCTCAACAAGGGGGTAACACCCTCTCTACTAGATTACCTCCCCTTATCCCAATAAAAAACCACTGCCTAACACCTTTAGACCTCATCCTCCACCTACTACCAATTCCTCTAGATGCACTCCCTAATTCCCCAATGCTGCTCATCCCTTTTCACCTACATCTAATGAATTTCATTCTTTGGAATGTTAAGCTACCTAGTTTGATGCTCGCATTGCCAACTAGCATCTTTCCATTTACTCCCTCCTAGTTCATCTCCCTTTATCATCACAACCCTCATCATCTTCTTCACCACCTCTAAACCAAGCAAACCAAGGGAATGTTCCACAACATGCATGTTATAGAACACCCCAGTATCAATTTTGATGACTAATCCTGGTCTAGGGGAGTACAATGTACATAATTCTTGTATCTCCCCCTACCATCCAAACTATCAGAGATTTTGGCCACCCCAATGGAATCCCCCTAACTATAGGCATAGTCATCCTCATTGGTCCACCCATAAATCACACAAATTTTGTCTATGGGGTATAGATACTGCATCTGAGAAACCTACATCCAAATAGCCTAAAGCTCAATTTTATGAAGATCTAAATTACATGTCCAACCCCACCTTTTCTATACGATACTTTCAACATTTCCATTGGCATGGGTTTGGCCTAGGGTGATACGAACAAGGACCTAGAACCCTTATTAACCCCCCATATCAACAACCATGAGATAGATCTAGTCTTGGCTTCCCTCGCACACATGCAGATCTCCTCACACAAGAACTTAATGGCCTCACTCTTGATCCTCCAATAGATGACCTTGATGAGCACTTGAAACTAGAATACGATGCTCTCAATGGGAGTTCCTCTCCACACTCCATGGTGGATATTCCTTCCACATTTTTCCATGCACCCTTCAATGACACCCCTTTTACCGGCACCTCAAATAATGGGTCTCTCCCGATCTTTGATAATATCATGATTAATGTGTATGATTTTGATGATGCATCTCCTCACATATTTTAGTTCCATGATGACACACTTGAACAAACATCACCAACATCTTCAACTAGTTCTTCCTCATTCCTTTCGCATCATATTATAAACATGATATCCATGGACCTCTTCGCTCCACTATGCTACATCCCTCATCTTGATCGTATTCTCAACATCAAACCATTCTGTATCAATTTTGATCACCTATCTCTTAATCCAATGCTAGTTGAATTCCTATCATCCAAGCACCTACTACATCACTCCATTGCCCTTGTCCTCCCTCTGTTGGATTTCGTTATTCAAGCGGATGTTGCCCAAGATGTTGAAATTCATCTTGAGAATGCAGTGGATGATCTACACCTCATCATGATTCCCACTCAACTCGAAGATGGCTCCCACATGCTCATGAAAGACATTGATATTAGTAACGACCCTAATGATCCCCACATAATCAAATTTGAAAAGATCCTATCTCTCGAATAGCATGCCAATTTCACTCAACTTATAAGCAATACAAGAAAAACATTTCTTGGTCATACACTGATATACTTGGCCTTGACCCCTCACTCATGTTCCATAACCTCACACTTGATAAAAGTGCATAACCAATCAAGCAAAAGCTTAAAAAAATGCACCCCACTATTGCTTTAATGGTCAAAGACGAGTTACAAAAACTCCTAGATGTGGGATTCATTCAACCAATTGATTATCTTGAGTGGGTATCCAATATGGTACCTATTGGAAATCCCAAGGGGGGAATCCACATCTGCACTAACTTTCACTATCTAAATAAGGTGTGTCCCAAGGATAATTTCCCCTTTCCAAACATCGACACACTAGTCAATTCCACCATAGGTCATGAAATGTTATCCCTCATGGATGGATTTTTAGGTTACAACCAAATTTGGGTTAACCCTGATGATCAACATAAAATATCCTTCACCACTCCTTGGGGGAATTTTTGCTATAAGGTCATGCCATTTGGCCTTAAGAATGTAGGCACTACATATCAACATGCCATGACCTATATTTTCCATGATTACATGCATAAGATTATGGAAGACTATGTGGATGACCTACTGGTAAAATCTAAAGAGCGCCATCAACACATTGATGTTTTGTGCCAAGTTTTTGACTATCTCCTCGAGCATAACATTAGGTTGAATCCAAAGAAGTGTGTCTTTGGCATAACCTCTAACAAAATTCTAGGTTTCATTATCTCTCAATGAGGCATTGAAGTAGACCCCCAAAAGGTAAAGGCTATCATAGAAATACCACCCCCTACAAACCTCAAACAATTGTGTAGCTTGCAGGGTAAGATCCAAGTGATTCATCACTTTATTGCCCAACTATCAAGACAAATGTAAGTCATTTAATCATCTATTGCAAAAAGGGGTCGCATTTGAATGGGATCAAGAATGCTAGGATTATTTTGCAACTATTAAGACCTATCTCACTTCTCCCCCAGTTTTATCCCTACCATGATCAAGATTCCCTTTTCATCTGTACATATCAACCACCAATTTTTCTTTAGGTACCATGTTGGCTCAAAAGAACAAAGCCAGTTGAGAGCAGGCTATATACTATATCAGTAGAACCTTAGCTAGCTATGAAACATACTATGAATATATGGAGAAGTTATGCTTGGTGGTAGTTTTTGCCACCAAGAAACTTTGCCATTACATGCTAAACCACACCACCTATGTCATTGCTCAGAAAACCCCTTATGATTCATGATGAGTAAGTCCTACCAAAATAGTAGAACTACCAAATGGATCATGCTCTTAATGAAATTTGACCTAGAATTCATCAATTAGAAATCCATTAAGGGCTAGGTCATCGTAGACTAGCTCACCAAAGCTCCCCTCAATAATAACAAATTGTTACTTATCGAGCTTCTTGATGACTCAATGTTCAATACTATCAAATTTGAACAATACATTGAACCTGAAACCAACGTTGACTTGACACTCTTCTTTGATGGTTCTAAATGTGAACAAGGGGGAGGTGTTGGAATAGTCTTCTTCACACCACAAGGGGCTTCACTCCCCTTTTCATTCAAACTAGACTTCCCTTGCACAAAAAACAATGTCAAATATGAAGCACTTATCCTTGGCCTCAAAATTACCCTTGCAATGCACATCGAGTGACTACAAATCTTTGGTGATTCCCTTCTAATTGTCAACCAAGTGAAGGGAATCTATCAATGTTGATGCCCACTTCTCAAACAATACAAACAAGTCATAGAACAATTATTGTCCCAATTCAAGTGGTATGACATAGAAGCTTCTCCAAGGTCAACAAACCGATTTGTAGACACTATGGCCTCTCTCGGCTCCCTCATTCCATAGAACCCGCATGATAAGATAACCCATGTCTATGTACAAACCCTCCACAAGTCTTCCATCTCTCCGAAGACATCCTATGATGATGTGGATGTCAATTTTATCCAAGCAGAGCCTCACGAACCTTGGTTTTCTCAAATCAAGGAATACATAAAGTTGGGTATCCTTCCCATATATTTTCCTAATACTAACAAATGCACCTTCAAATAGAAAGTTTCTAGATACACCCTACTAGGGGACATACTCTATAAATACAACTATGATGAAATTCTCCTTCATTGCTTAGAACCACATGAGGCTAATCATGTCATCTCTACAGCCCATGATGGTACATGTGGTGGTCACTTTAGTGGAATGGCCATCACTAAGCACATTTTGTGCATGGGTTATTATTGGCCCACCATGGAATATGATTTTTATGCCTATGTCAAGAAGTGCATCAAATGCCAGCAACATGCCAACCTAACCCACTTACCATCTCAAGCATTGCAACCCATTCAATCAATGTGGCCATTTTCCCAATGGGACCTAGATATTATAGGTAAAATCACTCCCGCTTCATAAGGAAAACACAAATTCATTATCACTACCATGAAATACTTCACAAAATGGGTTGAGGCCATCCCTCTTATCTAAATGATAGGACCCAAAATTATTGAGTTCATCATGCAACACCTCATATGTCATTTTGGCATTCCTTCTCGAATCATTTCAAACAATGACACACCATTAAAAAACAAGGATGTTCATGCACTATGTGAAAAATATAACATCCAACATAATTTCTCAACTCCTTATTACCCTCAAGGCAATGGCCAAGTTGAAGCAACTAACAAAACCATTTGTGCCATCCTTCACAAAATGTTATCGAATCTCATCATGATTGGCATAACCAAATTATCTTAGCACTTTGGGCATACAAAACAAGTATTAGAACACCTACTAGGGCAACCCCATTCTCACTTAGTTTATGGTGTTGAGGCCATCATGCCCCTAGAGTTGGAAATCCCTTCTTTGAGAATTTCTCTACAAGAATTCATTGATGATGACACTACTCGCCAAGCTCATTTAGACCAACTCACACTTCTTGATGAACGTTGAATAAATGCTATTGAGCATCTTCATGTTTACCAAGATCATATTATATGTGCATACAATAAAAAAGTTCATCAACACAAATTTCAAATTAGAGATCTTGTGCTAAAGGAAAACCAACAGAACCCAAATCAACCATACCACTTGCATGATAAATTCACCCCAAACTAGTTGGGCCCATACATTATCAAACACAAATATGGTTTAGGAGCTTACCGACTCACCAATCTAGAAGGAATAGAGGAACCTAAACCCCTCAAAATCATCCATCTCCATGCATTCTATGCCTAATTCCATCAACCAAGGCTCTCACATTCTTGCACATTCTATATCTAAAACAACAAAAATACAAAAACAATAACAACAATAATAAAAAAAAAAATACATTCAACAACAATGCTCCATTTTATTCATTCACTTTCAATTCTTTATTCAACCACTTAATGCAAGTGACTCACAAATTCAACAATTCAATTCCATTTTTCCTTCTATCTTCTTCTACCATTCATTGTTTCTCTTTCACTTTCTTCATCCCCTCTATCTCATTCCAGTCCATGTTGTATGGTCACGCATCAACGGCTACATACCTTTGGTTGGTTCCTTTCTATTCCTTCTTTCTTAATTTCTCTCTTCTTTATTCCTCATATTTCTTCTTCTTATTCCCTTCTTTCTTTTATCTCTCGATGTTATCATAAAAATTTATGCTTATCCTACCTTATTCATTCATGTTGATACCACCAAACATTGGCATTCAATTCATTCATTACATTCATACATGAATCAAATGAATCCTCCTAATGTGCTACCTATGTCAAACCTTTGGATGCATGCATGCATATTAACCCATCATATTTGGTTTACTTACTCAATGACACACTAGTCACATACATTCATTCACATTCATATGCATTATGTCATGTCCACTCATAATACACTGCATTACTCTTTGTCCTTCTACCATATCAATTTTCTTATATATATACATCCATAATTTTGCATACATTGCACAAGGAGATAAAAATACACTCATTAGCACAATTATAGTGATGTCTGATCCAATATTATTCTTCCATGGCTTGGTAAATATAATTGTTTTCTATTATTCAACTATTTTTGGTTGATCCAATCAACCTTTATTGAACATCATCAAGTTCTAAAGCACTTCAAGCCTTCCCCTAGTTGATTTTAGTTCTTTCATGGATCAATCACATATCAAAAATTAAGTAAAAATTTTTAGCATAGGGAGGACAACACCTTGAGTAGCCTTGCCATAAAGCAAATGGTTTCCCCTACTCATCCTATCATTTGCATGATCCAAACCTATGGATACAACCAAGGACAAGCTACAAAAAAAAAAAAAAGAAGATAAAAACAAAAGAAAAGAGTACTAAAGCCTCAAATAAGCAAAGAATAAAAAGAGCACTACCAAACAACTTGAATCCTTGGTATCCTAAGGTATGTTAGACATCTCCACCGGGGCTATAGACACCTTGTTGGCAGTGGAGCAATATCAACGGATTATGGGGATAACCTCCATTGGGGCTATAGATGCCTATCTGGCAATGGAGTATGCCTTACAAGTGGTGACATGTCTGTCACATTAGAAACATTCTTTTGTATAGACCACTGCACGCTTGTGGATGAGCTAGCTTATATTGGATAAGTTTACAATTGGTTAGTCCAACCTCACTCAAAATGGATAAATGAACATCACTTCACACACACTGGTCCATGATAGGCTTAATCTTAGTTAGGATAGTCAAGATTTTTATAGGATATTGATTGACAAATAGATGAGTTTGATTGCTCAAACTATGGTGTTTGAATTTCTAGAAATTCTTCTAGCATCCAAAATCACTTGGAAGAAGGAATGAACAACATCACAACTAGTTTCACCAAACATTAGTGTTCTCCTCACATCCTTAGTACACTACACAAGCAATAAGTCATTAGAATACATATGCATAGCCATTTAGCACATACTCAAATCATCATTTGCATCAACTACCTATGTCTATTGTTATTTTTTGCATTCATCATACACATTGCATGTTTTCTTGTCTCATGTTAGGTTAATATGTCGGTGTGACTATTAAGTATGTCATTGATTACTTTAAACCACTTGAGATGGTTTTATTTTAAACACATACATCCAAAAGTGTGACAACATAAGCACATATCAAGTGTACATATGATACATTTTTCAAATACTACATTTCATTCTTGAAATTCACAAATAACAACGATATGCTACATCTCATATACCATCTATTAAAATCAAATCACATCAATCCATAATCACATGTATCAAATATCTACAAACATACATCACACACAATAACTACACATCAAATCATCAAAGCAACATCATAAACACCAATCACATATATCATATATCCAAATAATATGTACATAATCAAAATTACATATCGGCTACACCATCATGCTCTACATCATCACATATATCTCATATACAACTCTCATAAAATATAAAAATATTGGCACATCTACCACAATAAAAACCATATCAGCCCTGCTGACCACTAGGAGTCTCCACACTCCCCTCTTGTACTCTTGGCTCATCCGCACTCCTCTATGGTCTTCCAACATCCTGTGTTGGGGTTGCTCCTCCTACTTGTAATATTGCAAGCTCCACTACTTGAGGTGATGTTAGAGCTACTAATTATATACTCCTTTAGCGCCATCGTGATTGATATTGATAATTTGAATATGAGGAAATCAAAATACCTCATCTCTCCATATCCACCTCCAACATTGATGCTCTATTCCTCTATCAAAAATAGAGTGTCTAAAAGCCATCCCTTGATCATGGAAAATCATCAATCTCTACTCGTAGATTGATCACATCACCCTATGCCCTAAGCTGCTCAACCTCCTCTTAGAGCCTATCTCCCTCCACTCTCATAGCATCCCTCTCTATAATATTTGATTTCCTCACACTCTACAAGCCTTGTACCTTTTATGCAACCCTCTTAAGAGCCACTCTCACTGCATCTCTCTCTTCTTAAGCCCTATCCAGTGCAACCATCAGGATAGACACCTACCCTTCAATATCATCCCTCTCCTATTGCAATCTTATACTATCTAACATAGTTACATATAGCCCCTACTGTAGCCTTTTTCTATCCACCAGAGTTGCATCTCTCTTTACTCCTATCCCCAACCACTCCAAGGTCCAAGCAGCCTCTCTATTAACCATCCATCCCTCTATTTATCGCATGTTGTCTCTCAACATATTTACCTTATCCATAGCCTCTAGCATATCTTGTAATTGAATGCTATAATCAATATATGGTCCCTTGACGTCTAGTGTTGACATACCCTTCATTGGCATATCTTCCATCCCCTCCACTAGCATCCTTGTTGCCTCCCCCACTATCATCCTAGATGGGCCTGTCCTATTATCTATTCATCATCACACATATTGCCTAAGTGATAAATCATCCAACTCCTCTTTATCATCATCACCACCAACATCCACCATAATATTTGGACTACCTCCTCTTGTATCTAAGCCACCAACTGTTGCCTCAGTATCACCTACAATCCACTCTAATATGCTAGCTACTGTTACCCTAAAATCACTCTTACCATCAACCACTCCTACTCTAGGATCCCACCTCTAGGTCTCCCACAACACATCATACTTTGGCATGATACCTGCATCACCTACAACCTGGTATAATTAGGTCCTCATATAATGCAATATCCAAGGGGTTTTCTCATGGCTACCTCCTACAATAACCCTTGACCCTCTAGATCACCACTGGTGGATAAAGTAATCCCTGTCATAGATCAAACTATCATAACACCCTTGAAAAAGAAAAGAACTCAACCTGGCTCAGATAGTGACCAACAACCCATCTACCTCATCAGGCTCAAACCAATTATGCCATATCCTCTACCCATACTAGTCCTCCTCTCCATGAATATTAGGTGATATCCTAGGGTACCAAGCAATCAAATCCATTGTAGTAATATAGCTCATTACCTTCATATGACCTCTTCATCCGCTTATTAATATTTTTTTGCCACCTCAAGGTGTACAAAACATCTTCCCCCATTAGGCTTTGTGCCTAATATGGCAATCCTACTAGCCTCATCATGACTATATGCTCCCACATCCATAGTTGTACCAACAAACTACAACTCAATATTGATTGCCGTGTCATCCTCACACCATGCAACTCCTTATAGCTCTATGCCAACAGTGTTGGTGCCCATGCAAATACTACATCTCTCTCTACCATATCATAGACAATGCCAAGAATATTCCAAGGGAACTTCACCCCTGAAGTATTTAGAAACACATAACTCACAATAAAAACCATCTCTAGAGTGTGTCTCAATGACAATGACTTGATCTTTCAATAATCCTCATATGCGATACCCCATCATGATCTATTGCTTGTCACCCATCATTGAGTGATTTCTATAATACCATATTTATCTGCCCTCCCTTTCACTTTCATAATTATTAGTTCTTCCACAATAACCCTATAAATATGTATATATCCTCTAGAGTTATAATCATTTTCTTAATTAAGAAATGAAAGGTGTTCCTATCTGGATCCCAATGCTCACAAAGTATTGATAGATAGGAATGGTAACAATGAATAGTTGATATTTGAGAAACTTCGTAAAACCCTACCTTACACAACCAATCCCAATCACTTGTCAACCACACCTTCCTCAAATAATCCAATAATGGTTAAAACTAATGTCTCGATCACACCTTCTTGACCTAACGCCATACACCAATATCACATTTTTAGCCTTAATACAAAAAAATTGTGTGGATATGTATGATCTATACATTCGTATGGCTCCATATGAACAAAACAAAAAGGGTATATTTGAGTACCAATTTTCCTGAAACATACCCCCTTTGCAGGAAATCATCCAATCCTACATATAAAAGCATCAAACATGCACACTCATACATCAAGCACACATGCATCTTGAAAAATGTGCTAAACCAAACAAATAAAAAAAGCACACCACACATATACAGACATGCAAGCCCCCAACCCAATCTCCATTTTATCCCATAAAATGATAACTAGCCCGTTGCTTATCTACAGTTTTGTTTCACTAAAAGTCAAAGCCTAGGGTTCATTTTAGTCATAACATTCAAAAACAAGGGCAAAATTCAAACTAACATTCACTACACACCCTCCATCACCCACACTCATTGCACCCTCAACCATCTCGTTGATTTGCATTCTCAATTAGGCAATGCTCCACTTCACAAATTCACCCTCACAATTCTCCTCTCAATTCTTCTCCTTTACACAACACAAATGAGGAGTGCACCCTATGAAAATGACTTTATAGGTTCACGACAAAGATTCATATGAACATGTACAAATATATGGTTTGTACCCCTTCGTACGAACCAAAAATTTACTCTCAAATTTTACCAACAACCATCCAATTTCAATCTTTATCGATCTCTCACATCATTTTTTAGTTCTCTTCATCAATGACAACTTTATCAAGCATTTCACTATGGATTTTTGCTTCACCCATTGACTCATTGATTTAGGGGTAGACATTACATACAAAAGCCACCTTGTGCATGATCAACATTCAAACACTCAAGCTTGAAAATTATGTTTATCCAAGACCCTTTGTTGAAGACTATCATAATCCCTAATTTTTTGGGGCAAACAAAAGAAAATTTTCTCTTCTCAATCAAAACTCCAATTCAAATAAAACATTTGGTACACCCCATGTTCGATACTATGCGGTTAATCATGAATTCCCTTCATTGGAGTGGTAGGCGTAAGACCATTTATGATAGAAACATCATGACAAAACCTACTAAGGATTGGTTGGTTTACCAAATCAATCAAATGATCTCATCAATTTGTCAAAGGTAAAGTTTCAAGGATACTTTTCCCTTCCACAAATGGTGGTATCTTGCATTAATCATGACAACATGACAATATTGCATCAACTCCCTCAATAATCATTGCAGCATGACAAAGGCTGTTATAAATCATAATTAATTTACTTCTCCCACAAAAAATCACCAATCCAGTGTCATAATTTTTTTCACTACATCATGTCTTCACACAACATAATACAAAAAGGGGTAAACGTAGACACCTAAAAATCTCATATTTTCCCTCATCCCATGATAATGACAAATTAAATTTTAAAACACCTTTAATTTTGCATAATTTTCCTAAAAGCGCTATCCATAACCCTAAGCCCCCTTGGCCACTTAAGCCCTTTCCTATGCTTAGCCCTTATCCACCATACAACCATCTCTCTAGCATAATCTAGGGACACCTCATCCTAGTCTACCCTTTGACTAGTCTAGCCTCCACCTAAGCCTAGTTCACCCTAGCCTAACCTTGGTTAACTCCTAACCTTGGTCAAACTCCACATCATAGTCAACCCTAAACCCATGGTCAACCTCACCCTAGTCTAGCTTCCACCAAAGCCTAGCCTCCACCTCACCTTGGTCAACCTTAAATCCATGGTTAGCCTAACTATGGTTAGACATTGATCCTTGCTCCACACATGTTTCTATGCATATTCAATTTCATAAATGACAAATAAAGAATTTTTACATTAAGCCATTCAAGGCATTGAATACATGGATGAGTCATCCTACACCATGTAATAATGGGAGAAGACTTTTATACCTCACCCATGCCTATTTATTGCATATGGATGGTGAGGACTTCTCTCATCCAAATCTATTTATGAGGCATGACACCCCATGCCACCACAGCGAACACCTCAACCCCCCTAACCTTAGCAAATTTTATTGTTGGATATTTTGAGCTTATTTAGTTGTCATTGATGTCAAGGTGAAAATTTATCATTGATGCCAAAGTAAAAATATGAAAACGTCATTAATACCATGGAGCACACCATCAATAGCACTAGGAACAATGAGAAGAGTTGAAGAGAAAGTTGGCAAAATACTATTTTATGAGGGTTTATGGTAAACCCATGGTGGAAGATTAAATGGTTATATTAAAATCATTATGAGGATATAAAAGTGTCCTCACACATTGAGATGGCAGTTAAGATTTTAAAAGACCCACAGTGGCAGAATATTTTACAAGTTAAAGGTTTAAGTTTAAACCCAAGGAAGGTTTTAATATCTTTAAAGCTAAAGTTTATAAAAATAATTTATAAAATTTAAATTCCTTAGAATTTAAATAATTTATAAATTATAAAGGTGCGAGCACCAACGTCATCAAAAGTGGGAGCACCGACGTCTAAGAAAAAAAGGGATTTTCGTGTATAAATTAATGCCAAAGAGGTATTCAAAACTTACCCCTTGACATTATTATTTCATGTGACAAAGTGAAACATTTTTGTGCATTTGTTATTCGTTGAGGAAGAAGACAAGAATTTCGCTTGTCTTTAGCACCAGGTAAAAGAGATAAGGGAGAGGGCAAATTGATTGAAACATAAAGGACATAGTTGTCCATTGGTAGCACACGTTTTGTGAAGGCGTTGGGAGTTGAGAAGTCTGCGATCGATTCACGTGGAGTGGTGTGTGTCTTGAGCACCAAGGGAAGTTCCATTTTGCACGTGCCTTATTTTTGCATGACAATTGAGGATAAAGGGGACAAAGAGCATTTAATCTCTTAACTGTGCGTCTAGCGCACGCGACGGTCAAAGCCACGGCTAGAGCACTCGCAGATGTAGAGATTGTGGGTTCGAAACCCACTAAGAGGCCAAGGTAATTTTTTGATAATTAATTTATTATTTGCCTAAGGTTTTTCTAAAGGATATTGTGGAGTAATAAGGGTTTGTGAAAAGTTGTGTGTTTTCTTTATATTATTTTGGAGTTATAAGGGTTTGTGAAAGGTTGTTGATTTGATAATTGATTTATATTATTGTGGAGTAATAAGGGTTAATGAGAGGCTATTTTATTGATGAGTGATTTATATCATTGGAATTATAAAGAAAGTTTATTTGATATTTATCAAAGTTTCTCTTGCCATTAAATTAAATTAAAGAGGTTTCAGTTAATTTTTGGTGGATGTTAAGTTTATTTTAGTGGGGAGTTTATAAGGTGTTATTGGATAAATATTTTATGTATGTTGATGGTTGTTTTTGAAAGGTGAAGTGATAAGGTGTAATTGAGTATTTACATTATATTGTGAGAAATATTTATATTCTAACCTCTTTGAGCTTGGCATAGAAGTGTTTGTGGTTATGACAAACTTATAAGATCCCTTCATCATCAATAAAAAGGTATGAGAACTTTCTTCCATAAGTTGAGTTGATTGATTTGTTTTCAAGAAAATAAGTTTGGAGTGAAAAGGACTTGATTAGGGTTTCCTTTTTGAGAGTGTTTGATTAAGTGCTTCAGGGTTTTCTAGAATAAAGAGTTGTTGTTAAAACCTTGTTTGATTAGCATTGTTGTTGAAGCCATTGGTTGTGTGAAGAACTTGAGTTAGGGTTTTGAAAAGAACATGAGTATCATTGTTATGTGAAGGTTGTTTTATAAGCATTGTTGTTGAAGTGAGTTGTGTGAAGAACTTGAACTAGGGTTTGAAAAGAACATGAGTATCATTTTTATGTGATATTAGTTGTTGAGCATTGTTGGAAACATTTTGAGTTGGTGTTTATATGCTTGGAATAGGGTTTGTGAGAAAGGAGTATTTCATTAAGTGATTGGTTGAGTAGAGTTGGTTGAGCCTAGTCAAGCGGATGTGTGAAGTGATTTTTCAAGTTCCATAAAACAAACTATTCTATATTATGAATTGAGTTGAGAAAGTGATTGAGCATTGAGTTGAAATTGAAGCATATTGAGTCTCTAACAATTCTCCTTATTTTTCTAAGAGAGTGATTGAAAGTAATTGAGCATTGTGATTAGTATAGAAAATATTGAGTCTCTAACAATTCTCTTTATGTTTCTATGATATTGGACAAGTTCTGAGTGGAATTGTTGAGCATATTTGAGCAAGTTCTGAGTGGACTTGTTGAGCAGATTTGAGAAAATTCTGAGTGGACTTGTTGAGCATATTTGAGCAAGTTCTGAATGGACTTGTTGAGTAGATTTGAGTAAGTTATAAGTGGACTTGTTGAGCATATTTGAGCAAGTTCTGAGTGGAATTGTTGAGCATATTTGAGCAAGTTATGAGTGGATTTTTTGAGAATATTTAAGCAAGTATTGTGTGGACTTATGGAACAGAGTTTGGTGCAGATTTGAGGACAGGTTTGTGTCATATTAGAGATAGATATTGAGCAGAATTGTGCTAGATCGAAAGACTATGTTTAGTACAGATTTGAGATATAGCTTTGGAGGTGACAGAGTAAAGAGGACAATGGTCTCCAGTGGATAGAGATCCATCAAACAGGGTAGTGAGAATAGGTCTTCTAAGTGGGGATAAGAGTCTTCAGTGGAGAGAGATCCACAAGCCAATGTAGTGGAGGGAGTAGTCTTCTAGAGGATCACCAACCAGAGTAGAGGAGAAAGAGTTCTCCAATGGATAGATATCCATGAACTTGATTTAGGGGATTGGTATCTCCTTTGGGAATAGGTCCATATACATTGTAATAGGAAAAGGATTCCCAAGAGATTGATTGAGAAAATTTTAGTGAAATATTTTCTTTGTGGAGTAGCCCACATTGGGTGAACCACGTAAATTGTGGTGTCTCTATTGTGTGTGGTGATTTGTGCATTGTTTTAATTACTGCTATTGATATTGCTATCTATACATTGCATAATATTTATTTGAAAGAAAAGTAAAAAGTGTTCTTATATTGTTCACCCCCCTCTTAGTATAAGCTTGTGTTCTTCATTTATAAATAGGATGCCATTTATTCCATTATTATCAATCACTCACTCACATACCCAGACTCTCCTAAAATCACTCTAGACTACCAATTGCACTCAACCATCACTCACTATCACTCACCATCAATCACCATGGTCACCCACATGTGCTTGTCAACATCCCTTTTGCATTGTAAACTATTCTCAATCATAGATTCAAGAGGTAACTTAATGCAAACTAGGAGTTGTAGCAACATTAGAAGAACCTCTACAACAAAAAACTCTTTATCTGGATACCATAGTATAATTCATACGAATAGGTATGAACCAAATAGTCATACCTAGGGACATGAACCCCTCCAGGTATAAATTTCAATTCCAAAACCCTGCAATGGACCACTAAGCCAAGTAAATATCATTTTTTACTATTTTTAATCAATTTCTAGCACTATAACTATGCATTAGACTAGATTTTTGAGTCTTTTAATTTTTCATCATGAGGGTTCTGATTGAGACAGGCACCCTAAATGTTTCTAACCATTTTGTAGGGTTGTGCAGGTTTGGAGGACCTATACAACTAGAAGTGGCCCACGTGCAGTAATCCCACTCCCCCTTTGAGGTATCTAGAGAAAACACTTGCAATTGTTTGTCACTTTTACTGAAAGAGTTATTCCACTTGGGAAGACCCATATTTTCGCCTTTAATGGAAAATTTGTAGAAAGGATAGCTCTTGTAACCCTTTTTAATTGTCAATACAAAACAACAGTTTTCTTGGTATACAAATAGGATATCATTTCCTTCATTATCATTAATGACTCACTCACATACCTAGAATATATAAAAATTACTCTAGATCCTAAGTGCACTCAACTATCACTCACCATCAATCACCATGGCTATCCACATGTGCTTTTCAACATCCCAATTTGCTTTGTAAGCTGCTCTCAACTATAGGTTTAGAAGGTAACCTAATATGGGAAGGAGCTCTAAAAACATCAAAAGGACGTCTACAACATAACTCTTTGTTTGGATATCATAGAGGAATTTGTACAAACATGTACGAACCAAAGATTTGTACCTAGGGGTATGAACACCTCCAGGGATAGATTCAAGTCCAACCCATGCAACAAACTGCCAAGTCAAGTAACATTCTGTTACTTTTTTTGTCATTTTTAGTAACTTTCATTATGCAATAGACTAGTTTTTATTTGGTATTTTTGTCTTCATGAGGGGTCTAATTGAGATAGGCCCCCAAACAATTCTAACTATTTTTGTAGGGTTGTGCAGGTTTGGAGGACCTTTTACAACTAATAGTGGTTCATGCACAATAAGCTCACTCCTCTTGAGGTGTCCATGGAAGGATATTATTGTTGTTTACTGATTCACTAACAAAAATGCCTTCCACCTTGGAATCCCATCATTGTAGTGCATGGGGAAACCTTATAAAAATGGACACATCTTGTAACCACTTTTTACTACTTAATGCAAAAATAATAGCTTTTTATGTACACATTTTTGGCAATCATGATGGGACCAACCCACTTATTTACTATTTTGGCTATATTTTTAGTTCTTAACTGATATCTTTGTCATTTTTTGTGTTACAGGTGCCACAAAACTAGAATAGAACCCTCCAAAACCTTGAAACACACCTTAGGTTCAAGGCAAAAGCCTTTCTCATCTATGAGCTAGGTTCGTATGAAGTGGTACAAAAAAAACATTTGTATGGGCCCATACGAATGACTAAAGCACTCTAGAAGCTAAGTCCCTGATAACAAGGTACTAGTTTCTACACAGTCCAAAGCAACTCCACTATTGCAGGTAAGTTAGGGATATATTTTTCCCAATATAGAGATTGCTATCTCACTTGCCCTCTTGCCTTCCTAGGCCAAACTACCTTACAAAATAACATATTTAAGGTGAAATCACTCACCTTCTATCTATCTTTGTATGTTGTAAAACTCGATTGTACACCACCTTGCGATCCTTATCAGTTAACTTAGGTTATTTCTAGTTTTACATGTAATATTTTTGTACAAATTTAACCTTTTTCCTTTCTTTGTTGTAGGAAAATTCATAGAATTAGCCTTGTAAACATAGGCCACACACTGACTAAAAAACCTTCAAAAAAATTACCCATGTTTCCAAATGTATGTATGAGTACAATCAAACTATATGGAAGGAGGGGTACGATCTAGTTTGAGACACAGTTTAGACCCTGACAACCTATCAAACTTCCAAACAACATCCCAGAGGTAGGAAACCACAAGTGCTATAAAACCCTGTGCATTTGATCTAAACTGCTTGCTTTTCCTTCCAAAATTGAAATTTCATTCAATTTCAGTTTAAATGCACCATACCATTTGATAATTTTACAATTTCATGCTTTCGGTTACAAAAACCTCAATTTCCTTAGGGAAATTTACAAAATGCTTCCATTTTGCTTCTAAGTCTTTTAAAAGGCACTATATTGCATGTTAAAATGTTTTTCACATTTCTTTAGCATACATTAGATCATACATCTTTTTCTTGTCCCTTGCATTAGAACACCTTGTAAAGAATTTGCATAAGGCACAAAGAAAGCCTCAAATTTATTTGTCTTCTTGAGCTAAGAATATATCAAGATCTATCTCATACATAAAGCTCTCACAAGGCATCTAGTCATAGCCTTAACTGGTCTATCTTGGCCAGTGTAGATAGATTTATGATAAAGTAAATCTTAGCCTATATATCACTCAAAGAAAGCCCTTGTTCTTTGTATGCTTCTAGCATAGATCTCATTTTTTAGCATCTTTTTCAGCTCTTTCTTAAGTTAGATTTATTTTCAAAAGGAAATTTTCATTTTAATCAAGTTAAAAGCATTTTCCTTTCAAAAATTAGTTTCCTTTTTACACTTTATTTCCTAAAATAAAAATTCAATGACAAATACTTGCACATCTCTCACATATTGGTTTGGTTGGACTGCATAACCAACCACAAATCAAGACCAATGATGTTGGATTTCATATCCAACCGTTGGCTTGCCCCCTAGACAACACAGTAGCTTCGATGAGCAGTTTTTTGGACTTCATCACTAGAAAACTCCCTACCCTTGAGAGCTCCTTAGGGTAGATTAGGATTATACACCCCTAATCATAGAGCTACACATAATTAGTGAGTAAGCAACTATTATTTTGACTAAGCCCACTCGAGGGTGAAGCGAAAGCCTATTTGGCCTACGTAGATCTTAGACAATGCTACCTCTTTCATAAGAGGCCTATGTTCTCCCCTTTTGTTTACCCCAAGCCATATCCATAATTAGGAGCTATTAACCTATCATTGCATAGTTACTCCTTACATGTATTTGGATATTGTAGATAAATGTGTATCGACACACCATAACATACATCCATCACCTATTTTTCTTTATTTTAGAATTTTCAAAATAATAAAACACACAAATAAAAACATCACAAAAAAACATCACAAAATTTGATAAGTTGCAAACGAACAAATAAATCACCCTCCGAATACATAACTAATCAACATTACAACCACAAAACACCTACAAATATAATCCAAAACTTGATATCTTCAACATCCCTAGTTTTATTAGTTATATTTTTGTTACAAAACTACTACAAAACCACAAAAATATGTGTATACATAGTCTAAAACTTTCCTGTGTCTATTTTTCTCACTTTTATGCCTTTGTCACCTATTTTTCATGTACAGATAGGTATGATCATTTTATTTGTACTGATAGGTACAATTAAACACATTGTAGCATATATAAATTTGGAAACATAAAAAACACACAAGCATACACCCTTATTGGCAAAACTATCCTACCAACCTATTTTTACAACCTTTCACCCTTCAATCATGGTCCTCACTTGTCATTAATATTGATAACAAGCACACTTAGCTATGGAGTCTTCTCCTATGATCTCTTATTCTCTAACCAATTCATCGGGGCATTCAAAGAAAACCACCTCTGCCCATTCTTGAAATTTATCCACTTCTTCACATAGCTCATGCTTTCCTAGCATGCTATGTGGTAGGATTTCATCCCATGAACATTATATAATATGTCAGTCTAATCATACTACTCACCCATGAGCCCTCACGAGAGGACCACTCTCTCATCTTCATATAGATCTATCCTCCATCATCCCTCTCTCCATCAAAGGCAATATCCACTACCTCTTCTATCACCCTGTATTTCATCCCAAATACCCCAACAAGTTGAAATTTTGTAGTCCCTTTGTCCCTCTTTTCCACCTCCTTCACCATATCCATATCTACATCCTTACACATATTAGTTAACTTCTACTATACCTGCCATCTGTGTCAACCCCATTCTACCATCACCAGTACCTCTAATAAAAATGCAACATATCCTAAAGTGTCTCAACTATATTGAACTATGGTTGAGCAACTATAGATGTTATACACCCATCCATAATCCAACCATGAGAGGTCATGCAATAACTCCACCTCAACAAACACCTCACCCTCAACAACATGATTATCTGCAACTTGGGCAAGCAATCGCTCCATCGCCACCTAATAAACCTCTCATTCTCCAACAATATCCTCCATATCCATATCGTAATTGGAGCCCTCTATTTGAGCTTCTGTCTTATATTTTTTAAAATTTGTTTGATTTAGGACACATAGCTCTACCTAAATTCAGGCCAGACAATCCCAATCAGCCCAAGCCAAAAAAGTACAATGAACATACCTTCTACAAATACAATAGACAAAGAGGGCATCATCAATTCTGACACCTGGTCTAAGATTTGTTCTATTGCAAATCCATCTAAGTTGACCATAACTTAGCCCCTCCTAATCAAAACCTTGGGATTTATAGGAATCCTTAGACTAATCATGGGATGTGTGTTGGAAATATGTTGAATATTTTCCATGTTATTTTTGTGGGGCTAACACTAAAAGGTATTGGACACTATGTATCTATACTCACCAATTAAGTTATTTTTAGACCCATATGGGATTTTAGGGTTACTATATTTGAACCCATGTTTTTTTGCCCATGATATTGTAAAAATCCGTGCATGTGCCTTTGTTATATATATCACACTTGCATTAGGATTTGGAGAGATAGAAGAAGAATATTATTGTATTGGATACAATCAAGTTAATGCAATAATAAGATAATACTATGTTGGTTTTTTCCGGTTGAGGGTTTCCAAGATAAATATTGTGTATTGTGTGAATCTACGATCTTCTTCTTTTGATTTTGGGATAATCGGTTTATAAGAATAAAATATTAGTTGTTCTACATGCTATTGATAAATGGTGGCCTTATTTATCAATGTGTCACTTCATCATCAAGATAAACCATAACAAACTTAAGTGTTTCTTAGAATAGTATCTTTCATGTCCTAAATAGAATAAATGGTTAACTAAGCTCTTGGGTTATGATTGTCAATGAATACTAGAAATAAAATATAATGTAATGGCTAATGCTTTATCTTAAAAAAATTAGTACATCATTGTTGTTAGTGCCATCTATATGCCTCTTCCATAATGGCTTTCTCAAATTTGAGAGGACTAGCTTGCTAACGCAAATACTACTAAAATTATTTAGGAAGTGGAGATGGGCTTCTCATTGCCTTCTTATTTTTCATATGTTGATGGGGTTCTCCTTTAAAGTATTATATTTATCATCCTCACACCTAGACTATTAATATTAGTGTCCCAAAATTGCATGCATCTTCTTTGGTGGAATATTTTAAATTCTTGAAAACATATCAGTGGGTGAAGCAATATTTTTCTTGGAAAGGATTAAAATCAAATATTAAGACATTTATGGCCCAAATGCAAGGTGTGTCAGTGTAACAAGGGAAAAATATTGAATATATTGGATCGTTTATCCCTAAAAGCTAATGGAAGCACATATCAATGGATTTCATTAAGGGACTTCTTAAATCTAAGGGTAAAATGATGATATTTGTGGTAGTGGATATCCTTTTCAAGTATACTCATTTTTGTGTATTGCAACATCCTTATTCAACAAGAAATATGGCCAAGGTATTCTTTGATTTCGTTTTCAAATTGCATGGTGTGCCCAAGTCTATTGTCATTGATCTTGACCCTATATTCACCTGTAATTTTTAAAAGGAATTATTCTTAGTGGTACTAAGTTGAATATATCCTCTTCTTATCATCCTTAGTTGGATGGCCAAATGGATATTATAAATAAATATTTGGGTACTTATCTTCATTATTTTTCTCAAAACAAGTAGTATCACTAGGTTCATTGGCTCTTGTTAGCTAAATTGTTGGTACAATACTTATTACAATTCTTCCCTCAAGATGTTCCTGTTTGAGGTATTGTATGGTAAAAAACCTCCATCAGTGGTAGAATATGTTGTAGAATCCTCCAAGTAGATGATTTGTTATAGCAATAGTGGCTTGTGCTTTACCTTCTTAAAGTTAATTTGACACAGGGCTATAACCACATGAAGCAACAACATGATTCATATTATTTTGAAAGATAATTTTCCATGGGAGATATGACCTTTTGTGCTTGCAACCCTATAAGAAATTTTCCTTAAAGACCAAGTCTAGTTAGAAGTTGACTCCTTAATTTTATGGGTCTTACAGGGTGGTTCATCGCATTGGTGAAGGGATATATAAGTTGGAGCTTCCACTATATTTCCACATCCATCCTATCATTCATGTTTCTTGTCTTAAATAGGTTATTGCCTAGAAGGTGTAATCCTAAATAGAGCTTATTATACTCAATGAAGAAGCGTGAATCACTGTCCAACCAAAAATAGTGTTGTAGTCTAGAGTTCACCTTTTGCATTCTTGTTAGATTCAAGAGTTTCTCATAAAGTGGCAAGATCTTCTAGAACAATATGCTACATAAGAGCTTGAAAGCATTTTCTAGTATTTTTCAACTTTGAGGACAAATATTTCTAAGAGGGGAGCCATGCAACAACTCCAATATAACTATATCAACTATATTTATTTTTAGTAGCTTAGGCCCTAGGTTTAGGTAATCATCCCTTTAGCATTATAGTTAGGGTTAATTTTTATTCATTTATAAATAGGAAGAGTTATGTTGTAGTTGGAATCTTCTTTCATCTTCAAATTTTAGTTGTCTCTGTAAAGCTTCAAAAACCATGCATCTAATATATTGCAATATTATAAACAAATTGAAACATGAAATTATGTAACCATTGAAATAACAAGATAACAAAATGGGGTGCTCTTCTTATTAATGAAATGAATCTCGGTTACAATACGTCCCTCTTAGGGATACCAAATTTGATACAATATTACAAAGTATGTAGCCCCAAAGGGGAAAGATGCACTCCACAAGGTCTTTGCTCTTCCACTATTCTTATTATAGAGGGTTTAATTGGAACCTCTATTTTTTATGCTAAGAAGATGGATCTTGATGATGTATAGCTCTTGAATAGCCTTGTAACCTACACACAAGAAAATAAAATAAAGGTCAATAGCATATGATACCTCTTGAAATGAGGCTTCTTTCTCAATAAGTGCAAATTATAAAGCAAACGCATGAAATAATGATAAAATGTATGAAAATAGGAAAGAAATGCATAAATATAGAATGCAAAAGCTATTAAATTATGTTATAAATCAAAATCAAAGCTTCTAGAATTTATCTAATATCTATAACAAAATAAATGATACATTACTTCAAGACCATTGTTGATCAGGTCGATGGGCTATGTTAGCCACTATCAACGTCGACGACAGTGCTTGCAAGCCACTGTTAAAAATAGTGGCTATGAGACAAAGGCTTTGTTATTTATGTTCTAGGTTGGATGACAATCAATTCTAATGTTGAATTTATGTTCAAGGGTTCATCGTGTCTCAAGACACAGTTGATCATGGAATTTTCTCGAATTGATGGTGAATTGGTGAAGCACAACAGTGTATATTGGATTCAAACTCTCCAATGCTTCATGGATGCAAAGGATAGCTTCATTGCATAATTTTAGTAGTACCATGATGCTTGTGAGATATTGCACTCTCTGATCACAGTTCCATAGCAATTCGTTACGCTAATTTCTCATGAATTATTCAGTTTGACAACACTTTGTTAGGGAAGGCAATTAGGGCTTCTCTCTTATTTTTGGGGCCTTAAGTAGACTCCCAAAATTATCATCCTAGCTTGCCTAGGAAGCCAAGAACAAGATTTGGTTAGGTTGGTGCAGTTGAGGCAAAGCTTCTGGAAGCTTCTAATGGCTAACTATCTAGAATTTGTTGCATTCCAACCTATTTTACTCAGCTTGGGTAGCCTGAGTTTGTTACAGACTCGATCGCATTTGACATACATGGCTCAGACCATGGTTGCTATCGACAGGAATGACTAGCTTATGGCCATTCTCAACATCAGCGGTGGTGATGGCCATCGTTGATGAAATTAGCGACCAAGGTTGAATAGGACTAAGTTGCCCTATTTGAGTGGTTAGAACCACTGTTGGATCTTGGAAAGGTCCATGATGAGTCATATGGCTTGAAAATATGTCCACATGAGTAGCCTCCTCAACATGATGTGTTTTAGGTGTCTATAGATGCCCCTTTTTGATATGTGTTGTGTGAAAGCACAACACTAAGCAAAAATAGATAACCTAACATCACATTGTAGGTTGATTGATGTTCATTGATCTGGTCAATTTTAGATACCCCAATCATGGAAAGAGCACACATATCTGAATCATTACCTCCAACAATATGGATAGGCTTAATATTCTTGGTAAGCTTTTCAGCCATGAAGCAGATAGGAATCTACAACATCATGATTCAAGCATACCAAGGTTTGGTTTAATATTTTTGCTTTTTCCCCAAAAAAAGGGTAAGCTTATGATAGTTGTTAGCAATGATTCATGGACGAATGCAATTAACATGATTAAGTGTTTAATTGTTGATTTTGATTATGATTGTTATGATTATGACTACCCCCTCAAGTGACACGTTGATGAGGAGATGTAAAATGATTAAAGCGATGAGTCACTTGACCAATATGGCTTGGATAAATTGACCAAAGAGATGGGCTTATTTGGAGATTTTGAGATTGACCAAAGGATTGGGATATCTTTGGAGCATTTTGAGATTTACCAAAGGAAACTAGGCATCTTTGGAGCTTTTTGGGATTGATCAAAGGAAACTAGGCATCTTTGGAGCTTTTAGGGATTTGACCAAAGGAAACTAGGCATCTTTGGAGCTTTTTGAAATTTGACCAAAGGAAACAAGACGTATTTGTAACTTTTTGAGATTGAGATGGTCAAACAAAGGGTGCAACCTTTTGAAACCTGGCAATTTGATTTGTTTTGATGATTGGATTGAAATAAACCTTTGATTAGGAAGGTGTGTTACCTTGATTTTGTCCAAGTTGCCTAATTGACTGATTGTTGATAAAGGGAAGTATGATACTAATAATGCCCCAGTTTATGTGTGAAAATATTTGTGTGATTTGTAAATTTGAGGTTGTGGACCATTAGATGTGATATGTGTTATGATTTATGGATGCATTGATGGATGTAATGCCTAAATGATAGATGTATGGATGCATAGATGTATGTATGCATAGATGCGATATCTAATGTTAGATGGATGATTTAGATTTTTTATCTAATTATGAATGTGAATTCATGTTGTTGTTATGACAAATCTGATTTGTGTGATATACATTAATTTTATAAGGATGGTCTAATGCTAATGTACTTGTATGTTTTAATCACTTAAAATATAATGAACGAATCTAATGTGTGTTTAACAGACGAATGATAGACACCACTGAATGTATGACAATCATGAATGAAAATGTTAATCCTTATCATAATAATTAATCATTTATACATCCATATGTGAGATGAGATGATGTGAGATGCAGGGGCTTTCCTTATAAACTTTTGTAAACTAAAAGATATGCATAAAATAGTCAGTGGTCATCTAAATATCATTGTTGATATCCATATGGTGTATATCCTATTCTATGCACACCCCTTAATAAACAAAAGTTCATAAGGAAAAATGTGATTGTTTGATGATATTATTTGTTTTTATAGGGGAATGTTTTAGGTTTTCCATGAGACTCAAACATCCTAGTTGATTAATCAAAAGTTGTATAATGACTACATAAGACTCCTGAAAGATATAGGCCTATTAATAAAGACCCATATATTAATTATCCCTATGTGTGCAAATGAATATATTAGATGAGGAATAAGACTACCTCATTGCTAGGTGGGTTTCATTCAACTCATTGCTATAATGAGGATCACTATATGATCATCATGATCCTAATTTTTGGATGCAGTTATACTAGACTACTAGGCAATACAAGCCACCTAAAGCTAGCTCATCCATAAGCTGACATTTTTTTGTACAAAATAAGATCGCTAATATGATAGACATATCACCATGCGTTAGAATACGTCATTGCCAAGTGAGTTTCATTCAACCCATTGTTGTAATGGAGATCACCCTATGATAATTGAATACTAAAGATTCCAAGGATGTAAGCTCATTACCCCCTTCTTTTATTTTAATTTCTTGGGATACTTGCTCATGCTTAGTGATGAAAATCATTGTTTATTTTACATTTTGTTTTATTTTGGAGCAAGGGATTTGCTTAGTGATAAAAATCACTATTTATTTTGCTTTGCTTTAGGAATTTTGCTTGTTTTGTATAGAATCAAGGTATTTCTTGGGTAGGGGGGAGCTTGTCCTTTTGTCAATAATCAACATTCTAGACCATGTGCATAATAAGATGAGTAAGAAAAACCTTTCGCTTAAGGTGACCAAATATTACTTTGCAATGTCATCCTTCCTTGTTCAAACTAGGATTGTTAATGTTTAAAATTATGATGGGATTTTGAGATATACAAGGTACTATCAAAACTAGACCTCATCTTCGAAATTCAAGATAGCTTTCTACAAAATTTGAAAAGATAACTAGGTATGGTTGAATGATCAAAAAACCCTAGTATACACCTGATAGCAACTCATAAGTTGTGTTAAAAAACACATTTACTCACAGAGAATATGCATGATGATGATTTTTAGGATGCATGATTGGCATACAAACATGGCATCATTCGTAAGAATGTAAACACGATCTATCCTAATGCAAGTGCAACGGATAAAGATGCCTAATGCAATGCAACTAATGGATGCATATAATGAAATGGAAATGTAAATATTTGTGTGTTTTTTATATTTTCGATTATTTTTGGATTTTATGTTTTCTGATTTTTTTTTGGTTTTGGATTTTTGATGATTTTTTTTAGGTTTTTTATTATTTTTTATTTTAGGGGGAAGGTGCGATACCTTATGTACCCCCAATGTGTGTGATAAAAACCAAAATTTGGGAAGGTGTGATACCTTCAGGATCCCCAACTTGCTTCATTGATTGTGATGTAAATGGTGGGGAAGGTGTGACACCTTGAAGACCCCTAGTGTGCATTTCATCTACTGAAATATAATCGGTCCAATTAGGAAGAGTGACGAAAATTGACTCCCTCTATTGTGGCATAGAAATTTATGCACTATCATTGTTTAGATGGGATGAAATTAATGATCTGTTTATGTATATAATATTTCTATCGATAAGGTCCTAGATTATATGTCTAAAGACAACAATCACTTGACCCCTCACTCGGTGATAAAGGCAAGAATGATCCCCCTTATAACTTTTAGACCTAGGCCTAAATGGGTTGAACAAGGGTATGTTTGGTAAGATGAGTATCTTCGTTTCTTGCAAATTATAAAAGATGGTGGACATGTGTTCGGTTATTGGAGTCCATATGCGCTAATGGCATCTTTGACCAGCAGGAGGATGCTAAGGCCACATTTGATGCGGTGGCTGAAATACAGGTATCTCAGTCAATTTCTCGGGAGGCTCTCCTCAGTTTTATAGCATAGGTAAAGTACCCTTAACTATGTTCACTTGTTGGCTTTCGGTATTGGGAAGGCTATCAATTCAAAGTTGATTCCTCTCAAGCATGTTTTGTATTATTTTCCTGAAGTTACAACATGATTGAATATCATGGTCGTCTAATCGATGATAAAAATAATGTAAATACTTTCTATATCCTTAAGGTTTGGTACAGTTTGGATCTAAAGGGTGAACCTCAGGCAAAGTAATGGCCTTTGCTTCCCATAATCGATTGAAAATCGATACCATAGGTTTGGGTAGGGGCATATAAATACGAGGGTGTCGACGTAGCCTATTTTGCACTTGTTCTTGTTGAGGCATTTCCTATGGTTGCATAGGAGGTGATTTTCTTCTATAGCTTAATGTTCGTGATCTGGTACATGAGTTGTTGCAAAGCCTCATTTTGTTGACCCATTTGTGTCTATCTTATCTAGACGATCTAGAATGTGTTGCAATACTAATGAGGATGCAAATTGTATCATTGTTGATAGATCTAGCTAACAATTGACCAATGATGGAAGTGAATTTAAAGTGGGTGCCAAAGGACCCTTAGGTAGATGGGAAACATATGTCTTCATCATATGAGGTGATGGGGATTGTTGGAAATATGAGCATGATTTGTTGTCATTGATATCAAAGGAATACTAAGCAGATGTCAAAGGAATGTTAAGAAAATGGTTCATGGTTGATTTTATAAGAGGAAAGAATATAATATTTAATTTAAATATTATATGCCTAGAGACCCCAAAAGAGAAGCAAGAAGGATAACAATATTATAATATTTGGGCAAAATAAAAGGGTTGAAAAGATATCTCTGTTCCATGGTGATTGAAAGAAAGTAATAAGGTTATTCTGCTAAGGTGATTTTATTTTATTTGAAAAGACCCAAAGGATATTTAATTAAAAGGCCCAAAGGACATTTAAATATTTAATTTATAATATTTAAATTCATTTTGAATTTAAATAATTATAAATAAAATATTATTTTCGAAATGCAAAGTCTAAATTTCCTATCCACCGACGTGAAGGTAAATACCTTTAAAAGGTATATTAATAAAGCCTAAATCAAAGGCTTAAGGTGCAATTCAAAATCATGAATTATTTGTTGTGCTCATAGATCAAACGTAGAAGGGAAAAGAAACGTACGTAGTGCTAACACCGAGGAGATGAAGGCATAAATAGGAGCAGTGACAAATTCGTAGCACCATCTAGGTGGCTAGCCCAGATGACAATTGGCTTGGGCGCTAAGTTGCAACATAAGGTAAGTCTCGGGTTCGATACTCTATGACAGCGAAAGGAGGAAAGTTTTTTTATTTTAAAAGCTTGGGTGATAGCTTAGGGAATAAGTGTGTGTGGGCACACTTAGATCTGACATGAGAGCCTAGCTCACGCGAAAGTTGAAGTCGTAGCTAGGGTGCTAGTGACTACGCATCGTGGGTTTGATTCCCACCAAGGAAAAAGGTATTTAATTTTTAATATTTAATCTTTTATCCTAAGGTTTGTTGGCATGAGCATTTAGGGAGGTATAAGGTTTATGGAAATAAATTTTATATTGTGATTTTTGTGATTAAAGTGGTGAAAGGAGGAATAAGGCTTTAGAGGAGTTAAAATATAATTTTAAAAGAAAGTCTTATTGGGTTTTATTAGTTGAAAGGAGTAATAAGGTGTAATTGAGATCTAATGTTTTTATTGTGAGAATAATTTGTGAGGAAGTTATTGAATGAATTTTTGAGAAGGTTTTTGCTATCTAACCCTTAAATATTGGCAAAAGAGTAATTGTGATTGAGACAGGTATTTGAGGACAATTATTCATCAAACAAAAGGTATGGGCACATCTTCCTTGTGAGTGATTGTTGGATGTTGTGAATGCTAATTTGGAGAGAAAAGGGTTTGATGAGCATTGTTGAGTTTGGTTTTCTAGAATGAAAGTTGATACTAGAAACCTTGTTTGATAAGCATTGTTGGAAATATTGAGTAAGCTTTCATATGCTTGACCTAGGGTTTGTGAAATATCATGGGTATCATTATTATGTAAAGTTGTGAACTATCTTGAACTAGGGTTTGTGCAAAATCATGAGTATCATTGTTATGTGAGATTGTTTGATAAGCATTGTTGACTAAACTTTCATTGAGTGATTGGTTGAGTGGAGTAAGATTTTGTGGAAGCTTACAATACAGATTTGAGGTAAGTCTTGGTGAAGACTTGTTGAGCAGATTGGACAAGTTCTAGTGAGAACTTGTTGAGCAGATTTGGGGTAAGTCTTTAAGAAGACTTGTGAGCAGAGTTGATTTGTGATTGAGTCAAGCTTTGTGTTAAGGCTTGAAGCCAGATTTGAGGATAGATTTGAGGATAGAGTTTGGTGCAGATTTGAGGATAGGTTTGTGCCAGACCATAGATAGAGATTAAGCAGATTTGTGCTAGATCAAAGGATAATGTTCAGTACAGATCCAATATAGAGAAAAAAATAAAGTAAGAGCATAATTTTGATGTGACAGAGCAGAGTACAATAGTCTCCAGTGGATAAAGATACATTAGCCAGGGCATTGAGGACTAGTCTTTTGAGTGAGGATATGAGTCTTCAATGGATAGAGATCCATAAGCTAGTGTAGTGGAGACATTAGCCTTCTAAGAGGATCACCAACCAGAGTAGAGGAGAAGGAGTTCTCCTGTGGATAGAGTTCCATAAACTTGATCAAGGGATTGGTGTCTCCTTTGGACAGAGGTCCATAAACATTGTAATGGGGAAAGGATTCCCAAGAGAATTTATTTGAGAAAATTTATAAGAAATATTTTCTCCATGGAATAGCCCACATTGGGTGAACCACATTAAATCATATCTCTCATGTGTGTGATGCTTTGTGTAATATTTACTGCTTTGATATTGTTGATGTTATCATATGGATTAAAAGGTAGAAAGTTTTATCTTATACTGTTCACCCCCCTCTCAGTATAAGCACATGTTCTTCAATTTGTATCAGAGTGGGTTTCTCCATGAAAAGACTAACAACTTGAAGAAAGATCCATCAGAAACACACATGAATTCAAAGATTGAAGAAGAGACCATGTTTGACATAAAAGAGGAATTCTTTGCTACTCTCAAGAACCTTGAAAAGGTTAGAAATAAAAACTCAAGTTTGAAGGATCAAATTCAAGAAGATGAAGAAGCAAGGATAGAACTTCTACAGAGTCTCACAAAACTCAAGATAAAGGTAGAAGAGGAAAAGAAAATTGAATAAAATATGACAGATCTATTAAGAGCAAGAGAAATAGAATGTGAAATATTAGAAGCAAAAATTGTTTATCTAAGGAATGAAGTTGAAAAGACCAAGGTACTATCAGATATAAAGCTTGGGAAATAGAAAAAGGAGTCAAGTCTTCAAGAAATGAAAACTTCAAATAAAGATAAGCAAGTGACGTATACTCCAAAAGGAAAAGACACCAGGAAGGAAGAAAGCAAATAAAAACCATGGATGAAAGTTAATCACAAAAGGAGAAGCACTCAACCACAATCTCAAAGGCATCCAAACAGGTTACATAATTTCTTCCATGGCTATTGTTTTTCTTATAACAAATATGGTCATAGAGTTGTACATTGCATTGGATATGTGGAAAATAATGTCAATAGAAATTTCAACTCTTTTGCACCTCTTATGAATAATGATATCATATGTTACAAATGCAATAATTTTTGGCACAAGGCTAGATGGTGCAAAATGGTATTTCTTGAGTCTAGTAAAAAGAATACAACTTCAACAACTAGGAAAGAGAAAAAGGGGAATGAAAAGGCTAGATAAATGTTAGTTCAAACAACCCTTCATGCTCAGGATAAAGAAGAACAATGGTATCTTGATAGTGGTTGTTCTAGACACATGATAGGAGACAAAGACACATTTATTGTACTCAAAGAAACTAATAGAGGATCTGTAAGTTTTGGTGATAATGGATCAGCAAAAATTGGTGAAAAAGGAAATCTGAGTTTAGATAATGGAAAAACAAGAACAAAAAATGTATTATATGTCAAAGAGTTAAGACACAATCTGTTAAGTGTAAGCCAACTTTGTGATCAAGGTCATATGGTTACATTTCACCCAAATAGATGTGAGATAAGAAAATCATAAACTGGAAAAGTCATTGCAAATGCAAGTAGAACTCCAAACAACCTATATGCTTAGTGATATCAAAGGGGAAAAGTGTTTTCTATCACAAGAAGATGAGATTTGGTTGTGGCATAGAAGAATGGGTCATTTAAATTTTGACAATATAGTCAACATAAGCAATAAATAGGCTGTCATAGATTTACCCAAGCTAAAAAGACCACAAAACACAATATGTGCACCTTGTCAACATGGAAAGCAAACTAGAACAAGTTTTAAATCAAAAGGATATATGTCATCAGAGCCACTAAATCTAATACATACTGATCTATGTGGTCCTACTAAAACACAGAGTATTAAAGGTGAAAGTTACTTCATATTGTTCATATATGATTACTCCAGAATGACTTTGGTAGATTTCCTAAAAGATAAGTCAAAAGCTTTTGATAAGTTCAAGGCATTTAAAGAACAGGTCGAAAAAAAAAACCGACAAAAGGATTAAGTGTTTGAGATTTGACAGAGGAGGAGAGTTTACCTCAAATTAATTTGTAGATTTTTGTGAACAACATGGAATCAAGAGAGAATACTCAGTTGCAATAACTCCTCAACAAAATGTAGTTGAAAGGAAAAATAGGACTATTGAGAATATGGCTAGAGCTATGTTAAATGAGTCCAATATTTCAGATGGATTTTGGAGGGAAGTAGTCATCACAACAGTATATATAATCACTAGGGCTCAAATGAGGGTAAACCATCACAAGACTCCATATGAGCTTTGGAAAGGAAGAACGACCACTATAAATCACTTCAAGGTTTTTGGAAGCAAGTGTTACATAATATGGGAAGAGCAAAACTTGGGCAAGTTTAACCCAAGATGTGATGAGGGAATATTTCTTGGTTATTCTACTAAGAGTAAAGCTTATATATGTTACAAAAAAAGGACACATAATATTGTAGAAATTATAAATGTAACATTTGATGAGAAGATAGATTCAAAAGAACCAGTTCAACAAATTGTGTATTAGGAAGATGGAAGTTGTCAGGAAGAGTTTTGTTAGGAATCAGATCAAGAAGAGGAAGAAACACAAAGACTTATTCATAAAACTCCATCCAAGTATGTACAGAAACATCATCCAAAAGAGCTAATCATTGGGAATCCAGATGAGAGACGGACAAGGAGAAGGATAATAACACCATATCAAAAAGTAAATTTTTTCTTGTTATCTAAGATTGAGCCAAAAGACTTTGATCAGGCAAGTGAATATAAGTTCTATATTAAGGCAATGGATGAGGAATTATATTAGATAGAGAAAATAAAGATTTGGAAACTTGTTCCACGACCAAAATATAAAAATGTGATTGGCACTAAATGGATATTTAGAAACAAGTTAAATGAATATGGTCAGGTGGTCATAAATAAAGTAAGATTAGTGTACAAAGGTTATGCACAGGTAGAAGGAATTGATTTTGATGAAATATTTGAGAGATTTGAGTAAGAGGGAGAGATTTGAGTTAAGAGGAGAGCATTCAGTCAGGGGGAGCAGTTTCTTAGGGGGAGCAAAACAGAAAGAGATAAAAGAAATGATAAAAGGTAAATGGGTTGCCATCAATGACAAAGGGGGAGATTGTTGGGAATATGAGCAGGATTTGTTGTCATTGATGTCAAAGTAATACTAAGTAATACTAAGCAGATGTCAAAGGAATGTTAAGCAAATGGTTCATGGTTGATTTTCTAAGAGGCAAGGATATAATATTTAATTTAAATATTATATGCCTAGAGACCCCAAGATAGAAGCAAGAAGGATAACAATATTATAATATTTGGGCAAAATAAAAGGGTTGAAAAGATATCTCCATTCCATGGTGATTGAAAGAAAATAATAAGGTTATTCTGCTAAGGTGATTTTATTTTATTTGAAAAGACCCAAAGGATATTTAATTAAAAGGCCCAAAGGACATTTAAATATTTAATTTATAATATTTAAATTCATTTTGAATTTAAATAATTATAAATAAAATATTATTTTCAAAATGCAAAGTCCAAATTTCCTATCCATCGATGTGAAGGTAAATACCTTTAAAAGGTATATTAATAAAGCTTAAATTAAAGGCTTAAGGTGCAATTCAGAATTGTGCATTATTTTTTGTGCTCATAGATCGAACATGAAAGGGAGAAGAAATGTGTGCAGTGCTAACATCGAGGAGAGGAAGGCATAAAGAGGAGTGGTGCCGAATTCGTAGCACCATCAGAGCGGCTAGCCCAAAAAAATATTGGCTTGGGCACTAAGTTGCAGCATAAGGGAAGTCTCGGGTTTGAGACTCTACACAACGAAAGGAGAAAAGCTTTTTTATTTTAAAAGCTTTGGCGACAGCTTAGGGAATAAGTGCACATGGGCGCACTTAGGTCCCACATGAGCGCCTAGCTCACGTGACGATTGAAGTCGTGGCTAGGACTCTAGTGGCAGCGCATCATGGGTTCGATTCCCACCAAGGGAAAAAGATATTTAATATTTTATCCTAAGGTTTTTTGGCATGAGCATTTAAGGAGGTATAAGGTTTATGGAAATAAATTTTATATTGTGATTTTTGTGATTAAAGTGGTGAAAGGAGGAATAAGGCTTTAGAGGAGTTTAAATATTATTTTAAAAGAAAGTCTTATTGTGTTTTATTAGTTGAAAGGAGTAATAAGGTATAATTGAGAATTGATTTTTTTTTGTTGTGAGAATAATTTGTGATGAAGTTATTGAATGAATTTTTGAGAAGGTTTTTGCCATCTAACCCTTAAATATTGGCAAAAGAGTAATTGTGATTGAGATAGGTATTTGAGGATAATTCTTCATCAAACAAAAGGTATGGGCACATCTTCCTTGTGAGTGATTTTTGGATGTTGTGAATGCTAAGTTGGAGAGAAAAGGGTTGTTTGATAAGCATTGTTGAGTTTGGTTTTCTGGAATGAAAGTTGATACTAGAAACCTTGTTTGATAAGCATTGTTGGAAATATTGAGTAAGCTTTCATATGTTTGACCTAAATTTTGTGAAAGATCATGGGTATCATTGTTATGTGAAGTTGTGAACTATCTTGAACTAGGGTTTGTGCAAAATCATGAGTATCATTGTTATGTGAGATTGTCTAATAAAATTTTTGACTAAAATTTCATTGAGTGATTGGTTGAGTGGAGTAAGATTTTGTGGAAGCTTACAATATAGATTTGAGGTAAGTCTTGGTGAAAACTTATTGAGCATATTGAACAAGTTCTATTGAGGACTTGTTGAGAAGATTTGGGGTAAGTCTTTGAGAAGACTTGTGAGCAGAGTTGATTTGTGATTGAGTCAAGCTTTGTGTTAAGGATTGAAGGCAGATTTGAGGATAGATTTGAGGACAAAGTTTGGTGCAGATTTGAGGACAATTTTGTGCTAGACCAGAGGCAGAGATTGAGTAGATTTGTGCTAGATCGAATGACATTGTTCAATACAAATCTAAGACAGAGAATAGAATAGAGTAAGAGAAAAATTTGGAGGTGATAGAGCAGAGGACAGTAGTCTCCAGTGGATGAAGATCCATTACCCAGGGTAGTGAGGATAGGTCTTTTGAGTGAGGACAGGAGTCTTCAGTGGATAGAGATCCATAAGCCAATATAGTGGAGGTAGTAGTCTTCTAAGAGGATCACTAGCCAAAGTAGAGGAGAAGGAGTTCTCTTGTGGATAGAGTTCCACAAACTTGATCAGGGGATTGGTGTCTCCTTTGGACAGAGGTCCATAAGCATTGTAATAGAGAAAGGATTCCCAAGAGAATTTATTTGAGAAAATTTTATAAGAAATATTTTCTTCATGGAGTAGCCCATATTGGGTGAACCATGTTAAATCATGTCTCTCATGTGTATGATGCTTTGTGTAATGTTTACTACTTTGATATTGTTGATGTTATCATATGGATTAAAAGGCAAATTTTTTTATCTTATACTGTTCACCCCCCTCTTAGTATAAGCACATGTTCTTCATGGATGTGTCATAATGATCCTGTCTAGACACCTAAAATGCATCATGTTGAGGAGGCTACTCATGTGGACATCTTTTTAGGCCATATGACTAACCTTGGACATTTCCAAGACCCAACAATGGTTCTAACCACTCAAACAGGGCAACTTAGTCATATTCAGCCTTGGTCGTTGATTTCATCAGTGATGTCTATGACCGTCACTAACGTTGAGAACGACCACAGGATGGTCGTGCTTGTTAATAACAGCCACGGTTTGAGTCGTACTTATCAAAGTTAGTCAAGCTTGTAACAAAATTGGGCTACCCAAACTGAGTAAAATTTGTTGGAATGCAACAAATTTTGGATGGTTAGCCATTGGAAGCTTCCAGAAGCTTCTCCTCAACTGCACCAGCCCAATCGAATCTTGTTCTTGGATTCATGGGCAAGCTAGGATGAGAATTTTGGGAGTCTACTTAAGGCCCCAAAAATAAGAGAGAAGCTCTTATTGCCTTCCCTAATGAAGTTTTGGAAAATTCAAGAATTCATGAGCAATTAGCGTAACGAAGTGTTGTCCCACCATGATCGCCACTTGTAAAGCTGCAAAAATTGTGCATCTAATCTATTACAATCTTATAAACAAATTGAAACATATAACTATGTAACCATTGAAATAACAAGATAATAAAAATGAGGTGCTCTTCTTATTAATGAAATGAATCTCGGTTACAATTACATCCCTCTTAGGGATACCAAATTTGATGCAATATTACAAAGTATGTAGCCCCAAAGGGAAAATATGCACTTCACAAGGTGTTTACTCTTCCACTATTCTGATTATAGAGGGTTTACTTGGAACCTGTGCTTTTGATGCCAAGAATATGGATCTTGATGATGTATAGCTCTTGAATAGCCCTATAACCTGCACACAAGAAACTAAAATAAAGGTCAATAGCATATGACACCTCTTGAAATGATGTATGTTTCTCAATAAGTGCAAATTATATAGCAAATGCATGAAATAATGATAAAATGTATGAAAACATGAAATAAATACATAAATATAGAATGCAAAAGCTATAAATCTATGTTAGAAATTAAAAGCAAAGCATCTAGAACTGATCTAGTGTCTATAACAAAAGAAATGATACATCACTCTGAGACCATTGTTGATTAGGTCGGCGGGCTTTGTTAGTCGGTGTCGACGTCAACGATGGCGCCTGCAGGCCATTGTTAAAAATAGTGGCTGCGAGATAGAGGCTTTGTTCTCTATGTTCTGGGTCGGATTATGATCAATTCCAATGTTGAATTGATGTTCAAGGGTTCGTCGTGTCTCAAGATACAGTTGATCACATAATTTGTTCGAATTGACGGTGAATTGGTGAAGCACAGTAGTGTAGATTGGCTTCAAACTCTCCAAGGCTCCATGGATGCAAATAATAGCTTCATATCATGATTTTAGAAGCACCGTGATTCTTGTGAGAGATTGCACTCTCTGATCATAGTTCCATAGCACTTCGCTACGCTATTTGCTCATGAATTCTTTAGTTTGACAACACTTTGTTAGGGAAGGCAATCAGGGCTTCTCTCTTATTTTTGGGGCTTTAAGTAGACTCCCAAAATTCTCATCCTGCTTGCCCATGAAGCCAAGAACAGGATTCATTTGGGCTGGTGCAGTTGAGACGAAGCTTCTGGAAGCTTCTAATGGCTAACTGTCCAAATTTTGTTGCATTCCAACGAATTTTACTCATCTCGGGTAGCCCGATTTTGTTACAGACTCGATCGCCTTTGACAGGTACGACTCAGACCATGGTCGCTATCAATAGGTATGACCAGCCTGTGTGCGTTCTCAACGTTAGCGACGATGATGGTCGTCGCTGATGAAATTAGTGACCAAGGCTGAATAGGACTAAGTTGGCCTGTTTGAATGGTTAGAACCACTGTTGGATCTTGGAAAGGTCCAAGGTGAGTCATATGGCCTGAAAAGGTGTCCACATGAGTAGCCTCCTCAACATGACGTGTTTTAGGTTTCTACATTATTTATTGTGCATATGATACTTTTTCCTCTCTAAGTGGCTAAGAGATTTTTCCCTCTTTAAGTGGCTAATGATTTGTATTTATTTGAATCTAGAATCTAATTACTTGCATATTTGATTTTTTGGTATTGATCTGAGTTTATTGTTATTAGTGGATGTTATTTATGCACTATTAAATTGCTAGTACTTTTATCTATTTTCTAAAGTTTTTTCATTATAAAGTGCAAGTTTTAAAAAAAATTGTGGAGTATTGTAACTTTGAATATGGTATCAAAGTTAGACCAAGACTACATCACTCCATTATTGAAAAGGGCTTCATCATTTTTCGATTGACGATGTTTCTCTTAAAAAAAATTAAGGAATAATTACATTTATATAATTCAAATTCAAATTGGCAATGGTGCCAATTATTGCCCATTGAAATAGTGCTCTTTCTTTGCTAAACTGGTGTCAAAATCATGCAAAATAGTGTTTTATGGCCATTGGCTACCACTCAAATGACTGGCTAAATATTATGATGGTTGTCTATAGTGGCAGTGCAATAGTTATGGTGCTCTCTATTTCATGCCAAGTTTGCTTTTTGATTCCCCATGTTATTTTATTTTTTTCACACAATGTTTGACATTTTTAATCCTATCTGATTTAGTATTGACAATGATGTAATGGTAGGCATGTTGGTTCCTTCGACTCAAGTTGCAAGGTCAAAACTCTTGGATTTTATATTTAGTCTATAAAGAACCTTTTTTTCTCACTAGGATGTTATCCATGAGCAACATTGAGGCAAGCATACATGCACCTCTTGACCTTTCAATAGGAGGCCTCACCTTTTTGCCTTTAGTTGTCACTACAACACAACAATTAGAGTGTTCATTTGTTTGGTAGATGTCAAAAGTTCAAATCCTAGCAATAATTCTTTGTACTAAATCACTTAAATTAAAAAATATTTCCTTAATGACGTTCTTCCCTCTCCATCTCACCAACATCCAATGGCGCAATGGTCAACTCGCTTATTTATGACCATGTGGTTAGTGGTTTAAGTCTTGTAAGCCATTTTTTATTGAAGGATCCACTTGATTAGAGGTATACATGTAGTCAAGTTTAAGGTACTCTCCTCCTATCTCTAGTAGTTGTGTTGGTGCAACAATTGGCAATATGGCTTGTGGCTTAGAGGTATGAGGTCAAACCTTAGCACTAACTTCTTTTAAGGTATGCAAATGAAGCTTGTCTTCTACATGCATTTCTTTTCTTCCTCATTTTTAAAGATACATGTCACACAATTGTTTTCTTGTTCTCTTATTGGGGCAAGTTAGAGGTTCAAGCCCTATCAACTTTGAACCCAAGTGGTAGGATTACTCATAAGCAAGAATCTCTAGTTTATCTTTAACCATGAATCAAAAGAAGTCTTTATGATCATGAACTTGATAAGAAGGAAGAGGAAGTTGTTGATCTCTTTTTCATGTTAGTTGAATTGGATGTACTTTTCCACATTAGAGAAAATAAAATAGAGATAGAACTTTCAAGTCTCAAAATCGTAGACTTTAGTAGTGTTCAAAATTACATATCCCACTTCAAAGTCCTAAAACTTGCCTGGGCTATGACAAGAGACAAGTTAAATGGTGATGAAGATATGTAAAATACATTACTTCTAATGTCTCTTCTCTTTTTTATATAGTTTACCTACTTCTTCATGTGAATGCTATGACTATCCAGGATACACAACCTAACTCTTGAAGTACTTTTTAAGCTTCTTATTTATCGTAAAGTTAAACTGAAAAATTGTGGAGCTCTCTCTTATACACAAGCTCATCTAAAGGACTTCAAATCAATGGAATCTAAGGCTCAATTTCCCAAGATCAAGTCTAAGGTTACGATTATTGTCAAAGGAAAGGACAGTCCATCAAAATTTCAATACAAGGTTGAAGAAAATTAAGACAAAATTCTTGATAATTGGACACAAGCTTTCCGATGATGAAGATGGTAAAGTGGAGGTCCATTAGAGCATCCATTATGGGGGAGAGGATGTGTTATCTCTAATTTCTTCTCTCCTTGGCCCCCTCAACTTATATTATGAGGGAGGTGTTGAAATATTGTAATTTGATCTTGTTATGCCAAAGCTAGAAGTGTGGAAGTACTTATGAGCATGATTAATGTAACCTATGGGCAAGTGTATATGTAGACCTATAGACATTCTTCATGAAAAGCCTTTGGACATCATTTATGTAAGCCTAAGGGAACACTTCACATTTCACCCTTAGTGAATAGATAACCTTGACTAAAGGGTGAAATTTAATATTATGTTATTGTAATATAACCTCAAAGTCAAGTTATGTCAACTTGAGGTTAACTACTAATTGGGGTTTTGTTATCACTATAAATACCCCACAATGATCGATACATTGTATCAATGTATGCATGTGTCAAATATTATGGGTTGTCTAAGGGGACTCTATCTTCAAAATTTGTTCTTGCATCATGATCGTGGCAAATGCATGTTTTAGAATGTTTATGGAGAGTACCGCAAATTCACACATAGATCATGTCATTATTGGTTTTAATAAAATAATTTTTTTATCTAATTTAATTTCTTTTTATTTTTCTCAATTGGAAATGGTACTTTTCAACATTGTCATTCTCTCATAATTATGCTTAGGAGCCAATTTTTGATAAAATTTTGAACATTAAAAATATTTACCAAAATTCGATAAATAATCAGATTTATGTAAGTTTAATTAAAATTTTCCCTAAGTGTAACTATTAATAAAAGTTTATCAAATGACATTAGCTCAATCGATTAAATTCTTCAACGTGCAAGGAGGCGACCCAGGTTCAAATCTTGCCAAACGATACATGGATAATATCCAAGATTTGTTGTAATACCACTTTGTGGTGATTATGTAATATGGGTGAAGCTCATTTCAATCCCATATAACCCATTCAAAAAAACCTATTAATGAAAGTTTAGCAAGTGGCATTAGCTCAACTAGTTAGATTCCTCAAAAATTTAAAGAGGAAACAAGGTTCATATCTTATCAGGCTATACATGGATAATATTCATGCTTTGTTGTAATACCACTATGTGGTGATGATGTAATATGGGAGGGGTCCAATATAAATTAAGAGAAAATTCGTATAAGCTTGATAAACTTATAAATAACAATTAAATTTGAGATACTTATTTTTCAAATAAAGGTTTTTTAGGTTAGTGTGAGAAACCCTTACGACCCACGGTCAGGGCTAGGCATCCTCATCCCAACCATGACCTCTCATAAGGGGGAGAGTTGAACTTATCAATAGGGGCCAAACACACAACCATACACACCCCCTCACACACTCACCCACGCCGTGGTTTGAAAAAGGGCTTATAGTAGCCAATTTGATTTGAACTAGAGTTGAATGGACATGTGATGCAGATCGTAGACCTCAACTAACTACCTCACATCAACTCGGCTACTCACTCACCCTTTAAAAAATTTATATTTTCCCTTATTAGCATAAATTTTTTAAAATTTAATTAAATAGTTATCACTGAAGCTAAAGGTGTAAGACAATTTTTAAAAAGGTTAACATTGACATCCTATCATAATTTTGCTTGTGAATTATTTTTTCCAAGAATTTTGAATTTAAAAAATATTTTTAAAAACTTATCAACTAACACTTTTTCTAACTTCAATTATTTTTTTCTAAGATGTATCTATTGTAAAAAAATGTGTATGTATAAAGAACTTATCCAAAAATACACAAAGTCTTGTGTATTTAAATTGTTTCTCTTTAGTTAGTTTCTTGCAAGCTTATAGTGGTAATGGCTTTGGCCTCTCTTTGAGAGGTCTAAGGTTCCAACCTTACTCAATATGAAGAGACCAAGACCCCTCATCAAAACCTATGTAAACTCGTTGAAAAAGAAAACCTAAAAGTTGCAAGCTTGTTGTAGTGATAAGGGCTTTAGCCTCTCTTTTAGAGGTTCAAGGTTCAAACCGCACTTAATACGAGGGAACCGGGACCCTCATAAAATTTGGAAGCTTACTACAGTGATAAGGGTTTTGGCCTCTCTTTGAGAGGTCCAAGGTTCAAACCCCACTCAGAGGACAAGACCCCTCATAAAAACATGTGTAAACTCATTAAAGCCCATATATATATATATATTTCTCGTAAATTATAATTTTTTATTTTTTACTAATACATAGAGAATCTATGTTTTTGGCTAATTCTTTGAGAGTTGTAATAATCCAGAATAATCTATGGAAAAAAATACTATTAATGGTAAATATTTTATAATTGGATTAGAAGTCTTATTTATACAATTGCAAATGCTATCATGTTCACTTCTTTGGTAAACAAGTTCTAAATGGATTAAAATTAAAAGCTTTTTGTGCAATTGCAACACTCACTTCTCAATTTTTACCAATATCACGAAGGTCAAATTATAAAATTTGTTGTGCTATCCTCCTTGCCATAGCTCAAACAATGTCACTGATGTTGAATTACAAAATGAGTGTAGTTTTTTATAAACATCAAATTATTTAATAACAATACTAAGGTTAGTAATTGTAATGGCCACTGACCAAAAAATGATTGACAAATGGATTATTAGAAGTAATAAATAATTAAAAAATTATAAACACTAAAAAGCTTGTCATGACACATCATTACAACCCGATTACCACTCAAATATTTTCATGTACACACGTCTCAATCTAACTACAAAGAGATTTTCATGTACACACGTCTCAGTGTAAATAAAAACTTTCTTTTTATGTTTATATACTTTTATCTTAAAAATAAAATTCTTATATTTTTTTGTTTTTGATATATAGGAGAATCCGTAGCATCCCTTCATTTTTTACTATTAAATTTGGGTTCAAATCCTTGGAGCTGCCACTATAATCCCTACCTCACTTCGTTATTAGTAACTCGATGTGAATAAGACCACTGATGACTCAAGATTGTAACTGCCATCATCGGGTTAGCACGCACTCAACATAGTCAACACAGTCTACTACCTTTACCCCATAAAGGCTTGCCTCCAAAGTTTGAAACTAAGTATCCTCTTGGTAAGCAATAAGATTTCTATATTACTAAGAGTGAAATATATAGTTGATTTCAATATATTTTATATGATTATAACAATTACAAAGATTACATAGCTTTTATAAGATATATATTCAAGCTATATAAACATGTTTAAATTTGCAATAGAGTCCATTATATTTTAGACTGTTTTAAATTGTTGTAATCAATATATAAGATGGTAATTTTACAACATGACAATGACTTGTATGATTTTTTTAATTAAAATTAGTTCTATAATTTTTATCTAAGCAACGTGACATTTGATCCAAGTAACATTTTAACTCTAAATATTCTAGGAAGTCAATGATTATTGTGATGGTGAAAAAAACGAATTTGACCCACTAATTCATTGAGAGGTTCAAAGTTTTTGGGAACCTAAAGTATCAAGTTCAAATCCTTGGACCAATGACTCTAATTTAAAACTTTGCTCCAAGGTGTAGATATGTTGGTGGGTTTGTTGGACTCCTATGTATGAAACTCAAGTTGAAACTTTAAGACATGCAACGGATCGTAGCTAGTTGACTGGAGGTTTTGCTTGCAATGGCAATGGTGACCCTAATGCTAGTGATGTTAGAGGTAGTTTTTTAATTCTTGATGCTCATTGAAGTGAAGGTGGTATCACTAATCAAAATAACAAAATCAAGGACCAAAGTAGTCTTTCGAATAATACAGTATAAAAGGACTTATAAAAGCACTTGGTATAGTATTGCACAAACCAACATAATAATAAGTATAAAGCATAGAATGCAAGAAATAAAATTACTTATAATAGAAAAGAAAACATATAGCTACTTAAGCTATTAATCTTAGTAACAATAGTAATAAGTAAATTTTAATCATTAAAAAGGAGTTGAATCATTAAAAAGAGTTGTTCAACGCACATGCCAAATCTGTTATGGTTTAGTATTTTGTATTAATATTATTTTTCTTCCACTTAAAAAAGCTAATCAAAATAGATTTGAAGAAACTTATATCTATAAATGACTTTAGAATTGAATAATTTAATTATTAACAATATATTCTTAGAAAGTAATACTCATTTGAAGTCACCTACTAAGCAAGTCCACGGAAAATAAAATTTTAAACCACGTTTGACCACAATTTATGGCATTTATTCATGCTACCATCTAATGTTGCATAGAAGAGGTATTAAAGTGGAAAAAAAATCCAATTTAGGAATAACACATTTAATAGCTTTAATAAACTAACCAGCTCAAAGACATCTCAGTATAACATAATTTAATAGACCAAGGTTTTATGCATATTATCAATAGTTGATCCATCAAAATATTTTGATGACAGCCAAGGTTCAAAATCCACCATCGACATCTATGGACATGAAATTAATTTAAACACATTCTATCAAATACCATCTAGAGCAAGAAAAATGTTTTAATATTGGAACAAAGTAGGCATCTTCAAATAATTAATTCTTAGTCTTAACCAGTAGCAAGAAATGAGTATTCTCAGATGTTGATAAGTTGGCAAAATCCTCAAGACATATTCAAGAGCTACTTATCATCTATGTTACCCAGATCCACATGTTTTAAAGCAAGGCATGCAACATTTGACTCTTGGGTTGTACTTTTAACCATTAGTTTTGATTCATAGCGTAAATGTTCTTGTAGATGCATTGAAATAATAAAACAAGTATCCATTCTTAAAAAATAAGTAGATCTCATAAATAGATCATCCAATGGGTTTGAGCCAAGCAGTGGAAGTGAAGAGTGTCAGACTGTAAGCCAAGGTTCCAATCCCCTGTGTGAACCTCAAAATGTGTCCAAGGCTTTGTAAGGCAACGGCAATGGCAATGGCAATGACATGCAATCTTATGAGTGCAACTCAAGTTCAAATCTACACATTGTGATGGACACTCCCGTTATAAATCGGCCTATGATAATATGGTTTGTTGTAATACCATGATAATGTCGTTCTTTGAAATTATATTATAATGTAGTGAGGATGTTATAAAAGTGGGGCCCATTTCAACCCCATAAAACCAATTTTAACTCCCCCAAGAAAAATTTTACATAAAGATCAAAATAAAGAGGCAAAAGAAAACTTGTCATCATTGTACAGGTGCACACTTCAGAGAAAAGGAGGGTCACCAAAATCAGCACTCAAAGCATAAAAAATAAAATGCTAATCGGACAATACATAAGAATGCTCATCCCAAAATTCGTTTCCAATAATATCACAATGTTCCACTTGTATTTTCTTTCTACGTCTCTTTACAGGATCTCCAACCTCATTATACTTGACAATTTCTTCAACCTGCCATTCCAGATAACTAATAAATCATGAGAAATATTGAACTCTCTCTAGAAACCACATAAAACTATATTGGTGTCCATTTTATCATGAAATAAATTACTCTACATTAGAGAAAAGAAACAGCAACAATACATGAAGACCAACTTCCCACATGTAAGTCCTAACAATGGTGCATAGCCATCCATCAAGAAAATTAACAGTTATTCATTCATCTAATTAGTAATATTTTCACGAGTCTTTGTTTGAGTCCCTTCTTGTAGTAGGTTTGCAATTGAGTTGCATACTTGTATCATCAAAGCAAAGGGTAAAAAGACTTGATTGATGTTTATCACAAACATTTTCTTCTGAAGGTTGTCAAATCAATGTCGATGATAGTCATTAATCTATACAAGTCATCACAATAATCAAAGAATGCAAAGGATTTAATCTTTTAATTCCTTATGGTACTTAAATTTACTCTTTTAGTTATTACTTGTGGGTCATTAACAATACAAGTGGATGAAGTTTTATATCCTAGCCTAGCCAGCATGTCTAAGTGGCATATGCGATTCCCTTGCAGTTGCAAGGAAAGTTTGGCTTGATTTTCTATATGTTGTTCAAAGTTCATATCTCTTTGGATTTTGACCCTTTTGGCAAAGATCATGCAAAGCCCAAAGTATATTTAATCCTTGACCCAAAAAATAAATGCATCAAATCTTATATGTATTGAACTTGTATGTCACAGTTCATTACTTCTCTTCACTCAAACATATTTCTAGCTTGGGGCCAAACTCCAAATCCTTAAAGAAAAGAAGGTATTACAAAAATATGTATGAGATAAATCTTTTTGGGAATGACCGAGAACTGGAGCTGAAAATGATGCATCTCCAAGACTATCAAAGTAGCTGAAAATGATGCATCACCAAGACTATTAAAGGAGCAGGTCTAGTTCTCAACCTCACATTGATAGCAAGGGCCAGCTGAAGAAAGGATTGGAAAAAAAAAAAAGGAAATACTGCTAGGTGGTTGTAACATTTCGAAAAGTTCTGCAAACTTGCCTTTGCATGATAAACTAAAAGGGAGTCCTCTTGAACAAACTGAAAGAATATTCTTTCCCATATTGGTAGTAACGGAAAAAAATGAGCTATCTTTGTCTTTTCAAAATTTTATACCAAACAATGATAAGATTTATGTGCTACTTCAGCCCTCAAGTTCCAGTGGAAGAGTACACAATTGTTCAAATTTTGAAGATTTTGAAGCTAAAGTCATACAAAGAGTGTCAAACTTGTAAGTGTAGTGACCGAATATGGTGCAAAACAAGCTGGTCCTAATGGCATGAAGGAAAGTGCAATACTCCTATCAGCTAATAAACCTTCATCGCACTCAAACCATTCTCTAGATTTAGAAGTTATGAATTTTCAGCTATTCTCAAATTGTTGCTAGTTTTAAAAACTGGTATTCTACCTATAATCTTGTACTACAATCTCAAATTGAACCTATGCTATTGTTGTCAAATGCATAATGATTCATATCTATTGTTAATTTCTAACCAAACACCTACAGATATTGTGGGAATATAGGCATGATAATTATATATTTTTAGTACAGATGAGAGAAGACAGTACAAATGAAAGAAATGAAGCTTGTTAAGTTGACTGAACATGAAGATATGAGACTAAATTGTATGCATATAAAATTCAATTCTTTTAGAAAGCAAAAACCACCTCTTTCCTAAATACAGAAGATCCCTTTCGAAAGACGAGAGGAAGTGTATTGTAATTGATTCCAAACTCCTGGAAAAGGAGTTCATTCTTCTCCTGTGTTTGAGTGCCCTGCACAAATTCCGATCAGGATTATAATTAACTTCTACAACTGAGTTCATGGCCTTGCCCTACATTTTATAAGCAAGCTTAAAAGAATTACCCAGGAAAACAACTTTCTATGGTTGTGTTATGCTTTTACTCCATTCTTTTCCAATTATGTCATTATTTTCTAATAAAAACAAAATGAAATTTCCTTGAATGCAAATAACACCAAAGTGGGCCACATAAATATGTTTCCTGTTTTTGAATTTTGAAGAAATGCTTACATTTTCATATTTACGCTTGAAAGAACAGTTCTGACGGCAGACTAAGGGAGAAATCATATAGGCTTTTAACATATGAATGCCTGATTTGAGACACTATCTTGATTCACAAATTAGCTTTGACAATAGGCAGAGGTTACTTAAACATTGATCGATTTGATTAACTTGTAATGGTAAAACTTGCCATATTCACCAACTTATGGATGTAAAATGTTAGTACTAAACATAGGTACGGCAAGTCTGCATCTTACTGTATCACTAAGAAATGACACACATGAATAGATAATTTGCAGGCCAATCATAACCAATACCTCGCCCTTTCATTTTTTATGAGATGACAATATTTAAGTGTACAAGGTGGTCAACATTCACACAAATTCCTATTGTAACCCTCAAAGGAAGAATGGAATAGGAGCAGAAAAAGAAGGCTAACATGTAATGGAAAACCTATAGGTAAGAATTAGGGTTAAAATAATATGACGAGGTTGAAATGTCGCAGTAAATTTGGCTTTGTGACTGCTTAGTTAGTCCAATAACTGAAGCAAGTAAAATTAGATACAATGAGACACCAAAAATAAAGTAACATAATTGCCAATTGTAATACCACTATGTGGTTTGTTAAAATATTGCAGGAATGCAGTCATGATGTAATATAAGTGGCACTTGATTCAATTTCATATAACCAATTAGAAAAATAAAGTAACCTAATCTAGTAAAACAAAAATATGTGATACTTGGTTGGTGCCTTTGATCTCCTCCACAAACTTGAGGGATTGGTCGATACCAATTAAGAGACCTTAGGATGTCAAAGACATAAGTCACATACTGAAATTGCCAGTTGTAATACCACTATGTGGTTTGTTAAAATACTGCAGGAATGCAGTCATGATGTACTAGAAGTGGCACTTGATTCAATTCCATATAACCAATTAAAAAAATAAAGTAACCTAATCTAGTAAAACAAATATATGAGTTACTTGGTTCGTATCTTTGATCTCCTCCACAAACTTGAGGGATTTATCTTTAAAAATTAAGTCCTAACCCAGTTTAAAGATGAATTCTGAAAGAATTTAACTTGTGATTTGGCTGTCATGGTCCCATTTGTTATGTATTGAACACATTCAAGTATATATCAGTAACATATCTAATTCTATATAAAAGGTAAAGATAAAAATGGGATTTGAGGTCCTACCTTAGTTCACACAGCTATTGATGTATGACACCTCCTTGTAGTCATCAGAGAAGTTTTCACGTTACCTTATATAAAGTAAATGCTAAAGAGAAAGTTACATCAAAATATTTGCTGGTGGTTTAGAACCTACAAGAGATAGATGGAAATTCTAAAATATGACTACTTTTTACATTCTTGACACTAGATTTTTAAGATTACAAGAGTGAAGCAGATTATATACCTTTGTTAAAATAGACCCTTTTGTCAACTTAATGACTTACAAGACACAAAATAGAGATGATATACAGATTGGAACATCCAAAAGAGATTCTAATGGCCAGACCAGTAGAATGTGACTAGGAAAAGGGGCTAAAGGAGTGTTAAGTGACACATGTTCCTAATGGGTTAAAGAGGGTCTCAAGGCCAAAGGGATGTCTTAAGGTCTACCTCCCTAGGCTATAGGGCATCTAATGGATCATCTACAAGAAAAATCCAATCTAAGGGAGAATTCCTAAGGCAAAGTAAGGCTTAGGATTTCTAACAAACAACTCCATCCTCAAATCCAATGCATCTCTATTTTGTATTTGGAAGGTTAACAGAAAAAGGATAACAAAAATTTGCTATGCTCATTTTTGTATATAAACTTACCAAAACTACAGTTTACATATACATGCAACAGAAAAATTCCTTAAAATTAAAATAATCATAGATTTGCATGACAAACTGTACTTATTTAAAATTCAGTTTCATTTTTGTGGGATTTTCTCTACTAAAAATTGTGCCAAAAAGAAAAACAGACAAATTGCATAAATTGAGTACTTTGTTTCTAGTCATAATTCCTAAGAAAAAATAATAGCACATTCACGCATCCACACACACACACATCTATAAGAGATATAAAAACTAGCCATACTGATTGACAATGAAACACATGTAAATAACAGTCTTTGTTTTGAAGAATAAAAAGACAGAACAGCTAGAATTATTTACCACTAGTATAAGTGGCAAATGTACCAAAGCTCAAACAATTATCTTGTCATAGAAACATCAGAGTATGACTAGAAATAATTCTAATGGTAATTTTGACTAGAAACTCTAGAAAACTCGTCATTTTGACTTCCGATGTTTCGTAGCATGCCCTTGCCATTTTGACTCCTAAGGTGCCCTTGTTTCCCAGTTCGGAAACTTGAAAACTTGAAAGCTCCTAGAAACTTGCCATTTTTACTTTCGATATTTCCTAGCATTTCTAAAGGACGTTTCCAACATTTCTACACTTATCATCATTTTGAATCAAAAGAAAAGTCCTAACTTGAGGCCTTGATGTTTCATGGATATTGCACAAGGTCCACAAGGGATAGGAATGCCCACTTTAATAAAAATCAAGTTACTATAGAAAGAGCTCTAGGCTGAGGAAAAAGGGAACAAAAATAATGATGAGTTGAAAATAATTATAGGATGGGATCAATGAAACCAGAGAATCTGGAAATCTTCAGCAACAAGGAATTGAAGCACATATGGATTCCTCACTTGATGAATGAAAGGAAGTAAGACAAATGCAAAAAAACTTCCTACTTAATCTTTAGAGGAAAGTAGTGCAAAAACAGGCCTAGACTAATTCAGCAATCAAAATCACATAAAACTCAGTTTCTACAAGGCCCTCTCTTAGAGAACTTTGCAATAAGATATTCACAAGATAAGAACGAATGCAACACACACAAGAAGCAACATATACCCTAGGAAACCCTTTCGGAAAAAACCCGGCAATCAATGAGCACTCAAAAATTGTATTATTTAATAATCAACAATCTGCTTTTTACAATACAATTCCCACAGAAGTATCCACTTCTTCAGTCCTATTTATCAGCAAAGCTGAAAAAAAATCTACACTATTGCAGCTGTCCTACAGTGCACAATGCTGGAAATAGACCTGCAGTCCTGCAATGCACAGTGCTAGAAATAGACCTGCAGTCTTGTAGTTCACAGTGCTAGAAATAGACCTGAAGTATTGTCCTGCAGTGCACAGTGTTGGAAATAGACCTACAGTCCTGCAGTGCACAGTGCTGGAAACAGACCTGTAGTCCTGCAGTGCACAGTGCCGGAAATAGGCCTGCAATAACACAGCTGTCCTGCAGTAAAACTATGACCTAGTTCACCAGTTTTTCTTCCTTATATATACTCTTAACATAAGACATGAGACAATTAATGTTTGAAAGGTGTATGACACATATTCCCAACATTCTCCCACTTGTCATATACCTTATAAGAGCAAAAGAGAAACACCAACAAAAGAGTGAACTAATTGGTAAGGGTAGAAGTGCCCATACCATTGTAGCACCATCTAAACTCCTCAGTGCTCACAAGCATTGTCAGAGCATCTGCGACATTTACTAAAGTATCCACCTTCTCAAGCATAACCTTCCTATCCTCCACCATGTCACGAACAAAATGATACTGCACATCAATGTTCTTTGTCCGCAAGTGAAATGTAGGGTTCTTTGCCAAGGCTATAGCATTTTGACTATCACAACTAATTTTTACTACTCCCTGACTCAGCCCAACATCCAAGCACAATTTCCAAAGCCCGATTGCCTCTTTACTAGCATGAGTAGCTGCCATATACTCTACCTTTGTAGTGGATAAAGCAACTACAACCTGCCGCTTGCTCATCCAACTAATTGCACCACCAAACAGGCTAAACACATAGCCACTGGTTGACCTCCTGCTATCAACATCTCCTGCCCAATCTGAGTCCACAAATCCTTGTATGTCTAGTTGCTTGTTATGAAATTTCTTGGCTATCAAGGATCCCTGATAACAAATAGAGTAATCAGAAGTACCTTGAAGATATTTGAAAACCCTCTTCACTGTTGCACAATGATCCTTTCCAGGATTTGCCATAAACTAGCTCAAGACTCCCATTGCTTGGGCAATGTTCGATCTAGTGCAGACCATAGCATACATGAGGCTCCCCATCGCACTACCATAGGGTACATGACTCATGTCCTCCATTTCTCCAGGCGTAGAAGGACATTGCTCAACAAAAAAATTTGTTCCCACAGAAATAGGGACACTCACTGGTTTGCAATTCTTCATATTAAAACACTACAAAACAGAGTCAACATACTTTCTTTGACTTAACCAAAGTTTTTTGTTGGCTCTATCTCTTCTAATTTCCATCCCTAGGATAAACTTGGCAACTCCTAAATCCTTCATTTCAAACTGTAGTGAAAGCAACCAAATAGGAGTTGTCTTACACCACTTAATTCCATGCCCCCCCCAAAAAAATTGTCTAATTCTTTGCTACAAAACTCTCCTCCATTGTCTATTCTAAGAGACTCAATATTTCTTCCTGTTTGGTTCTCAACAAGAGCTTTGAACTCTTTGAACTTAGCAAACACTTTAGATTTTCTTCTTAGAAAATAAATCCATGTCATCCGTGAATGATCATCAATGAAAGATACATAATACAATGATTTAGATAATGAAGGTACATCAATTGGACCACATACATCACTATGCACTAAATCAAGTAAATCCATGCATCTATGAGAGCTCGAGTAGAATTTAACTAATTTCTTTTTCCCATTAAGACAATGTTCACAAAACTCGAAATCAAAGGAAACATCATTATCCCCTCAACGAGGTTTTTACTCACCAAGGTTTTAAGACCTTTTCACCAATGTGACCAAAGCCTATAATGCCACAACATAGTCTTATCCGTAGGTAAGCTACTATCTGGAACTGATGTACTGTTGCATGCAATCGTCTTAGCATCAAGACAAAACCATGTCCCATCACGTACTCCTTTAGCAAGCACTACTAATCCACGAACCATAGTGACTCCTTTGTTAAAGATCACCTGCACACCCAAATCATTCAGGCTACTCATAGAAATGAGGTTTCGGGCCAAACCAGGAATATGCAAGACATTGGTCAAGGTCTTGGTCATGCCATTTGAGAGTTGTAAAGAAACTCCCTCTCTACCAGCAACCTTAAGGGACGAGTTGTCCTCCAAGTACACACTCCCACTATCACCATCCTGGTACTCCATGAAGTACTCTCGATGTGGAGTCATATGGTATTACGCTCCTAAATCAATTAGCCATACACCATCCCTAATGTGATTGGAATAAGCAGCCAAGAATGCATCTCCTTGATTATCCCAAGAAGACTTAGAATCAGAATCCTCATGGGTTTCATGCTTGTTTCTTATGCTTCTTCTCCTTGCAATCTTTCTTCACATGCCCCTTCTTCCCACAATTCCAGCATTTGATCTTTGTTAAAGTGGGAGTCTTGGATCTTCCCTTCGACTTGGACCGGCCAACTATCTTCTTCCCCTGTTCCTCTCTTTGGATCTACCACAAACAACCAACATATCTTGGACATCTTCCATGGTTTTCCTCCACATCTCTTCTGAAAGCAAGGTAGATACTATCTCCTCCATCTTCAACTTGGTCCTAGTGGAGTTGATAGCCATTACTATGCTATCCCACGAATCGGGTAACGAACAGTAAAGTGATACACTAGTCCCCCTTGTCCATTTTTACTTCGACGGATCTTAGCTGCAAAATGATAATGTTGAATTCGTTCAAATGTGCTGCTACAAAATCTCCATCCCCATCCTTAGGGAATACAATTTCTTTCTCAGGAACAATTTGTTCACAAGGGATTTAGCTTGGTAGATTGAAGCCAACCTATCCCACAAGATTTTCGTAGTAGGGCACTCACTTAGATTCAAGAGCACAGAGTCGGCCAAGCATAACCGAATGAGGCTCTGTGCTTTCTGATCCATCATCATCCAATCTTCATCCATCATAGATGCAAGCTGACTTCCAGAAACGACAACCCATAGATCTCTATCTATGAGCAGATCCTTCATTTTAAGCTTCCACAGCTCAAAATTTGTACCGTTGAATTTTCTATCTCCAACCATGATATACATGCCATCCTGAATACTCAAACTAGGACTAATAGCAAAAATCCTTTTTCCTAACTAAAGATCTTAAAAGTTGGCCAAGCTCTGATACCAATTGAAAAGAAGTAAGACAAATGCGAAACAACTTTCTACTTAATATTTAGAGGAAAGTAGTGCAAAAACAGGCCTAGACTTTTAATTCAACAAGCAAAATCACATAAAACTCAGTTTCTACAAGGCCCTCTCTTAGAGAACTTTGCAATGAGATATTCACAAGATAAGAATGAATGCAACACTCACACAAGAAGCAACATATACCCTAGGAAACCCTTTCGGGAAAAACCCAGCAATCAAGGAGCACTAAAAAATTGTATTATTCAATAATCAGCAATCTGCTTTTTACAATACAATTCCCACACAAGTATCCACCTCTTCAGTCCTATTTATCAGTAAAGCTGAAAATAGACCTGCAGCTGGAAATAGACCTGCTGTATTGTAGTTGTCTTATGGTGCATAATGCTGGAAATGGACATGCCGTATTGTAGTTGTCTTATAGTGCATAATGCTGGAAATAGACCTGCAGTATTGCAGTTGTCCTGCAGTGCACAGTGCTGGAAATCGACCTGCAGTCCTGCAATGCAGAGTGCTGGAAATAGACCTGCAGTATTGCAGTTTTCCTGTAGTGCATAGTGCTGGAAATAGACCTGCAGTCCTACAATGCACAGTGCTAGAAATAGAACTGCAGTCCTGCAATGCATAGAGCTGGAAATAGACCTACAGTAACACAGCTGTCCTGCAATAAAACCATGGTCTAGTTCACCAGTTTTTCTTCCTTATATATACTCTTAACATAAGACATGAGACAGTTAATGTTTGAAAGGTGTATGACACCTATTCCCAACAGTAAAGTGAAAAAAAAAAAAAAAAAATGTAGAGAATCTAGATTTTCTTCCATTCTAATATTTGTGTGTCTTGCAAAAAAGAACCATACACACAAGGGTAAACAAAAGATTGGGATGTGGATTTTATAGATCCTAACTTAGATATTCCCATGGTTGCACCGGATCTTGAGGATGATGGAAGTCCTCCTCACACACCTGCTACTGAAGCCACGGGAATTGGATTTTTCAATTTTCATACTGATTTCGATCATTTTGAAGATGTAGAACTAATTTTATAGCATAGCCCATGTATTTCAGTTTTGCATCACAGGTATAGCCTAATCTATAAAGGTTGAACTTTGACGTTTAGCAATGTACTTTATCTGAAATTTAACAATTAGATGTGTTTTTCATCCATTTGTAATCTCTTTAATTCAATTCTGTCTACAAATTTAAAAATACTTAATATTTTTTTTATCTTTGTCATTTCTGCATTTTCAAAAGGTTTGAGGACTGGCATTTCATACAACTTAGATTATTACAAAACAGTAAATTGATAAAGATAAGAACTTTGAATATATGAATTCATAATTCAGGATAATCTTCGTTTTAGGGGGAGGAGCGTGGGGACAAGATTAGAAACATAGAACAAAGAAAATATTTTATGAATTAATTGGCTCCAAAGCTTGAAACAGAGGAATATTGAGAGATAGAAAGTGTGCCTGCTGGAGGAACTATTAAAAATCCTTCACTTGGAAATTCAAGATGGGTTTTCTGTAAAATGTAATCTACGGTCCTTGGATTCTTGAAAACAAACAAGTATCTGAAACAGAGTAAAATTAAATACTAATACTTGATCTAAAATGCAGTAACATGCCTTCAAAATAAACCTAACAAAGGCACACCTTTAAAATGTTCTGAGCTTCTTTGGTGCTCTTCCCAGATTTTACCAACATCCAAAAACAGGTATTATATTGATTGTTTATATGACCTGCAAAACAGAAATGAGATAACAAGTAATCATATTTGCATGCATGCTTTGCCATTACCCTAGTTTCAACCATTTCAAGCAATGCAACAAAGAGAAGAATAGCAAAAAAAATCATATTTCATCCTTCATTAACTGTAAATCAAGCATGTCTTTGTGTCATGTTAATTGAAGATATGCACAATACTTGAAAGAACTATGTGAAGATAAAAACATGCAGAAACATTTGGAACAATTTGGAGAGTCAACACATCAATAGCATAGACTGCATATGAGTAAGAGGCATTTCTATTTTCACTATTATTCTAATAATGGACTCAAATATTATGCTTAACACTCATATACTGGTAATCACTATTGATATCTCCTTTCCAAATAATTGTGGGGAAAAATATTATGTCCAAGAACCCTATGTAAAGGGGGGTTGGGTCCTATTAAAAAAATCCATGTTACACGGAGCTTAAATCGTGATAAAATAAATGGAAGGTGGAATAGATAAGCTCTTACCTAGGACAAACGTAACATTTTCCAAGTATGATGCTTATCTATTAGAAAACGTGTAGGTCAGATGATGATTTTGCATTGAAAGTGTTTTCTAGTCAAAGTGTAAAGTTTTATTTGGTTTTGTCTTCATGGAGCTCCTACAATCTTGATAAGTTATGAAAGTGATTTAAATTGCCCATCAGAAGGCAAAAGGCAAAGTTAATCCAAACATTGCCCTAGTGTCGAACTGTTATCAAGAAAGAGATGTCCATTAAGCATCATGACATTGTTATAGGTAATGATTCAATCACTGTTGACTATTTAAATTAGAATTTGCACTTCAATATTAGGCGACTAATAGATTTTAATACAATTTCTAATGCATTTTGAAATTTCAAATCAAATAAAGTAACAACGATGAAAAATGGTTTTCCTTCTCCAAGAAAGGACAATAGGTGGTAGTAAAAGGGACATCAAAATGAGGGCATTGGTCTTCTCAAGATTTAAAGTTGGCACTAGTGTCATTAGTGAAACTTGCATGCCTTCATAAAATTGTAGGTTTGACATGATTCTCCATAAATGATTTTTGCACATTGGTTGTCTATTTTATTCTCTAATTTGGCTTTGAAATTCATCATTTCACCCACTAACTTTCTTAAGAAAACTTTAGAGAGTACAAACCTTTTCATTCACTTGCCAAACTAGCCCCATTGTTAAGGTGATATCCAACCATACTTGGTCCTTGTTGGCTTGACAATGGAACTTTGATTTGGTTTCTTCCAACTAGCACTTATTTTAAAGGGCTTCATCCCACAATTACTGAGATCTTGCTTCCAATTCATAGTGGACACATAATTCTTCTTTCTATAGTACTTGGATGGATAAAGATCCCAACAATAATGTGTCGAGATTCGTCTTCTACTATGAGAACAATCAATGAACAAATTGACGAGTGATTTGGCATACCTCATTTCTTGGCTACATGCATGAGTCCTTACTTGACCTTCTACACAACTAGGCATATATGGGATGCATTGAATCTTCCTTCTCCGCCCTTCTTGGAGCTGGCACAAGACTTATGGAGTGAAGCTATGCTATTTCCTCCTTTAGAAACATGCTCTCTCTTTGGAGATGCTTTGCATTTTACTTTGGCTCCTTGCTTGTTTATCTTACAAACCTTTTCCACGTAGTGTTTGCAACATAGCAATTTCATATCCCACAATGTGCAAAAAAATAACATACAAACAACTTAAATGTAAATTAACTCAAAATAACTCACAAGACATGTATGCTATTATCTTATACAACACTGATGACAATCCAATCTCATACATGCACAACAATGTTTGCACAATGCTCCAACAAGTATGAACATCAGAATGTCATTACCTTATGCAACATGCTCCCATCAAGATTGGTAAGGGGTGAATATATACAAAAGGGGTCATCAGGGAGATGATAAGTACCCAACTACCCATACTCATGTACAAAAAATTAAAAATATCCCCTACTATGTTCAACACACTTTATTACAAACACTTTGAGAGTCACGCACCCACATGCGACAACCTTCATATGAGAAACTATGACAAACTCTATACACATCAAAATGCTCACATTTTTTACCACATTCATAAGGACTCACTACTATGATGGTGCGTGAGCTAGCACCAAGTTAGATTTGTTGCTTACATCTAACCCCCTCTAAACTGGTCAATGTCCCCACCGACTGCATCACTAGCACATGTGGTAGGGCAAGCTGAACATTAGGAGCTCGTACCCCCTACACAAGTAAACAAGAGTGGCCTATAGACATTGGGTCTCCTACCACTTTTACTAGATCTTCTCACCGAAATCAACATACTTCATCCACTGTCTACTAATTTGCACAAGCCTTGTTGTAGTGTCACCACCTGCTAAGACTTGGCTTTCAACTAAGTCTCAATAGAAGTGATTTTTCGGTGCTCTTCCCGTGACTAAGATTGGAGGGAACCAATATCCTAGTCCCTCTCTATCAGATGCTCTTGATGAAGGCAACAAATGTACTCTATCTCTATCCATCTTAGAGTTGCCTCTAATTCGACTTTTTCTCGCATGGGTTGCAAGTCCTCCTTGAGATGCTATGCTCTCAATCTCACAAAGTCAGCTAGTGCCCACAACTGCTTGGAAAACTCGTGCAATAATCAATTACTAGGCATCGGCCACAAAATCAAGTATGCAATATCGTTGACTTGTAGAAAGGGTAACTCAAGGTCCTCTACAATCACGTACCTATTCACCATTGATGGGGTTGGAATGTTGAGACACGACATGACCAATATGTCTTTACAAGCCCTCTTCTCACTATGGTCTTTTATGTTAGCACAATCTCCGTATGATGATGGTAAAGTAGCAAATAATACTCATCCACAATAGAATATTCACAACGACATGAAGAAAAGTAAATAATGGTAACAATGATGGCACAACAGAGACAATGAAAACATAAATAATTTTATTACATATACAAAATATAAGAGTGCATTAGTGCTTACTAGATTACCTTAGTGAGTGAAAGCAGCATTGTTGTTGAGCCTCTAGCTCCACTGGACTCACTCAACAACCGTGTTCCACACTCTTACTCTAACAATATCGAATGCACCTTTGTACAAGGAGACATTCTTCCTTTGGCTAGCTTGGCTCGTTAGCCCTTGCTCTCACACTGGACTCTCTCTTACTTGCTTGAGCTCACACTTGCTCAACTTGCCTCCTATAAGGGTGCTCTCTCCTATTTATAGGCTTATGGGAGCTAGATATTACAAGGATGGAGAAATGTAGATGGGAAAATGCCAATACTTTTTAGAGATTTCTTTTTTGGACTCCTTCCACAACATAAGAATATCCTAGATATACCTCTTGGACTTTTCTTAGGATATTTACACTTACATGAGATAGGCAAAATATCACATGCTTCTAGAGAATTTCCTTCTGGACTTATCCTATGATATTTCAATAACTTCCTAATACTTCCAAAAGCACTTTGGACTATCTTGGATTTCTAGAAATTATAGGATATTATTTACAACATATCCTAAAATATTTGACTTTGTGATTAACACACTTGACAAGGTCAATTTACCATAACAAGGTCAATCAATTATGTGGCTAGGCGTTATTTGTACAATACTAGTGTGCCATATTGTAATACTTGGCTCTCCAATATAGTCTAAGCCTATGTCGCCCATGCATGAATGCCATTTAGACTATCCAAGTGGCTTCTCCTAGTGTCACTGCATGATCACTTGTACAAGTTGGAAATCTTGCTTGCCAAGCACATCACCCATATTTGCAACTTCTCAAAGGGCTTCACCTTGTGTCATTGCATGTTCACTAATACAAGTTGTCAATCTTGCTTGCAAAGCACATCACCCATATTTGCCTGCCATCAACTCTATCACCTAGTTAAAAACCTAGCTACACATACATCTAGCATCCCTCCAAACATATTGGTTAAATAGTGTAGGTAACTCCACAATCCACACATAAGGACGTTTGGCCTTTGACTTAGTCTCTATCTCTACTTCCACGATTGAAGTGCCCTCATCCTCCTAATCTCTTTCAAGAGAAATATCCTTCCTGTTTTGCTTATCATGCTATAATTGTTGTTGCTAAGCCTCCTGTTGAGGCTTTACTCCTCCTACCACATCTCTTGCTTGAACAACCTACACAAGTGCCTCCAAAGCAAGGGACATAGGGAATGGACTTACACCTAGATATTTCTTAGTAATGCATCATGAAGATGACTCCAACTTTACGTCCTTATCCAAGTCATTGGCTAGCATGGGTTTCTCCTTGTCAAGATCGAGGGGTTGCATGCTACTCCCATTGTGACAAGTCTTCTCCATTGTTCCCCTAGCTCCTCTAGCTCCTTGACTACCTATAATCTCCATTGCTTGCTCCTTCGTTGTCAGAACCTCCATTTGTACAACATCTTCCTCTACTTGTGTAATATCTTGTGCATCCTCCTCCGCTATGTGCACAAGCGTCAACGGCTCCTATCTCTCCTCTTAGGGACGTGAAGGTGGAATGACTTCACAGAGCATATTTATCGCCGCAAAGGTTGCTTTGACTACTCAAACCCTCCTAACTATCACCCTCTTCATCAAGTGTAGATTCCTCCTCAGAAGATTCCACGCATGGCTTCTTTGGCTTGCAACATGACCTACTTGCCCCACCTGCACTTCTCCCTATAAGCTATTGCAAACACTGCAATACTGGTGCCAACATCCACCCAATGGAACACTATAGGTGTTCCATCAATGATGATATGTGGTTTTCTCCAGTTTGGTACATTCACATTCTATATCCACACTACGTCTAGCATTAAGGCATGGGTAAAACTCAGATTTGTTTGTGTTTAACCATAGAAAATTATGTATTCGCTCTACTAGATATGGGGCCCAATCATACTTGAACCTATCCATTATACCTTGTATGTATGGGATGAGCCATGTTGGCATCTCTAAAACCCTCTACTTGGCCAACATTAGTGACATGAGGAGACACATCGTGTATTTGAGCTCCTTGTTAAGCAATAAAAGTATCTTTAGCCACCTTACTCCCATGAGACAACTCGCCAAGTCATTAGTCATCATGAAGTCCATGTCATAAAGCTGCGTAGACAAATCCTGCAATCTCTTTTGTCCTAACTCTTCACGCTTGATTCCTTGGACTCCAAAAACACATATGAAGTCGAAAGGATCAAATGTCACCCTCAACATCTATGTCCCAATTTAGAATTTGCTTCTCTTTACCAAGGGATCATATGTGCAAAATAACACCATCAGTACCTCTTGAATGCATCACGATCAAAAGGTGGTTCCTACAAAATACAATGAACTAACACCTCTGTAGAAACATGATTTAGCACATAATTGGTAGCATTCTCTTGCCACCACTTTTTGCATTTGTCCCCCAGTGGCAAGGTCCATGTGATTTTGTGAGTGTTGACCTTTGTCTTGTCAATACCACCTTTCGCTTTTCCCTTTCCTTTGGTGGATGGCGACATCTCCTTCTTGTGTTGCCTCGCTTCTTTTGCAAATGAGGTTTTACAACCCAGTGCAAAATGCCTCCTCTCACTGTCCAAGTGTGCCTTTAGCAGTTTTTATATCTCAAGCTACCTGCATAGTCACAATGACGGTGGTGACACCCAGCATCAATGGTAGGACAACAAAATATGCTTGTCTCAACACTCACTGCCCTAATGCATGGTCTCCCTGGAAAGTATTGTGACTTAAATGTCACATGCGCTTCTCAACTCTGTGGCTAGACTCTTATATTCCTGGATCCCTGTCATCCTCCGTCACATCTACTCTCACTCACATCATAGCCTCCTCAAAGGCTGAACTTTGCACTTGTATGCGCCATAACACCTTAAGGATTTGATACCCAATGATCCCTAACGACGGTAACTATTGTGATAACTAACTCAACATTGAGTCACATGTCCTTACAATGGCTTATGTGGTGAAATGCCTTCTATGTTCCTTCTATGCATCTAGTTCCTAAAACCTTTCTAACACTTATCATTGCCAATCCCTCATGCCCCTTGACCAACAATGGGCATAGTTCGCAAGCATGGAAAATGCACTATAGGACTACACTCCTCATTTCCTTGCTTAATCGATCCCCGACGACACACTAGCTAACAACCCCTATGATGACATCCTCTAGATGGTCTGTTGCACAACACCCCAAACAACGTCCTACACACCCTAAATAGCTTGTTACACATACCAAACAACCACCTCTAATGGAATGCCTCAAATGGCAGCCTCTAATGGAACACCTCAAATGCCAACTTTCAAAGTCTAATGCTAGACAACAGCCTCCAATAGTCAGCTCGACAAAGTCATAGATGATAGACTCCATTGGAGAGTCTCAAACAGCAAGCCTAGATGGCAATGTGGCCCAAATGGCCTATAGCCTAGATGAAAAGCTACATCAACAGATTCAAACAACAACAATAGCAATTTTGAAGATGATAATGTGGAAATCTTTGATAGCCGGATGTCTCCCCTAGATGGCAACAATGGGGGCCTCCCATACAATAATAACAAGGGACTCACTGACAATATGATGATTGCCCAAATAGTAGCAATGGGGGCATCTCAGACGACCTGAAAACTGCCCTAAACAACAATGGGGGCCTCCCAAATGGCTTGATGACTATCCTGTACACAAACAATGAGGATCTCCTAGATGGATTGACAACTTCCCTAGATGGCTTAACGACTACCCAAATAACAGAAGCCTCCCAAATGGTCTTACCAATGGCTCTGATTGCATGGATGGCAAGACATACAATCCTCTCCCTGAGTCAAATGGCATCTCTTGTCTATCAAACATCCTCCATGCCAAACAACAATGTGTTGCAATCGAACAATTGGGGTTTTCTCTCAAATGGCATCATCCATGTCTCAAGTGACAAGGGATTACACTTTGATGACATGGTGTTGCAATTAGACAACATCCTCCTCATCTTAGACAACAAATATTTGTGCTCAAACAACATCCTCCATGCTTCAAAGGATGCAAATTATGCTCAAATGGCATGGTGTTACAATTAGATGGCATTCAAAATCAATTATTCTCTCCCCATCGGTCCTCACCTTGCTGCAATTACATACAAAATCCCTTGCACAGCCTAGGCCATGTGAACAGACCCTCCTAGTTCTCAAGTTTGTTTCCCATTAGCTAGGATGACTACTCACTCTTCCTCTCTAACGTCCCTATTCTGCACAAAGCCTCAAATTTTTCTAGTTTGTCCTTCCTTGCTCTCTACCTCTTTCTTCTTTTGGTTGGCTATATTATTGAATAAAGACGACATAATCTATTTAAGAGAAATTTACCCTTTATGTTGTTTTCCTCCCTACAAATTTGAGTTCCAAAGTGAAGTGTGCCCCTCCTAGTGCAAGTGCTCCCCGCTCTTTACGAGGTGCACCCCGCTCCAAATTAATGTGTCCTACCAGTTACCAATGAGGCCTACTACTCTCTTAGCTCTTAAGTGCCAATATTTCTAAGCGTAGAAGAGCAATGCACCCTACCAGTAAAGCAGTGCTCCCCACCTGAAGGCAATGCACCCTGCTTTGAATTGATGTGCCTGGCTAGTCAAGTAGTGCATCCTACGCAGTGCAAGCATGCCCCACTCCCAACCAATGTGCCCCGCCAATTACCAGTGCACCCCACCACTTTCTTAACCCTTTTGTGCTAATTTTTCTAAAGTGTCTTAGAGAAGTGCACCCTGCTCGATGTTGTAGGAGCTAGTTCTGGACAATAACCAAAGCAATTGAAGTGAATGTTGTACATAAGAAATAAGTGCAAATATGCACAAAATTGTAATGAAATGTAAAATCAAATGTACATGAAAGTGAAATGAAATGCAAATGTAATATGAAATGTAAAGTCAAATGTCATAAGTTAATATATTGCATTTGTAATGTACGTGATTAAGGAGACGGTTGAAGGATGAGGTGTACACAAGGAACTTTCTAACTATCTACCCACAAGCATAAAAGGACCCCCCCTCTTTATTTGTTAGACACAATAGATAATAATCATAGAACAAGAGAGAGTATTGTGCATTGGAGAGTAAGAGGATTCTAGGAGTGCATGGTAATGTGAGAGCATTTGTGTACTGCAAGTGCAAACATATCTGTATTGTTAGTGTCGTATAGGCAGTTATAATGCAAAGACATTCCATTTCCATCTATGTGTGCATGTCTTTGTAGAACCATTGTTGCAGTTGATTGTTAGGTTGTGTGTGTGTGCCAAGTTCTATGTGTCCAGCATTGCAGATGGAAGTTGCAGGAAGTTGTAGTCTAGAATAACTATACAAGTATTGCAGTTGGAGTGTTGTATAAGGCTCATCACAGAGTATCGTACGAGTGACGAAGTCTTTGTCATACAAGTCGTCGTTGACAAGTGTGATAGCTATTGGAGTTTGTCGTTCGCGTGGATTGTGACTATGTCGTACAAGTGTTTGTCATGCAAACACTTGTTTGCACGAGGAGATTTTGTCGTACAAGCAAAGTTCTCATACAATTGCCAATGTCAATTGTGTCTGGACCAGCAATGACTATAGTCTTAGTTGGCTCCTAAAATTTGTCATTCCAATTGTTCCTTCAACCATCGGAATACTCACCATTGTGCTACATTTGGCGGTATTGTAGTTTCAAGTTTGAACCAGCATGCGTGAAGTTTGGAGAGGTGGATGACAGATTCCTTGTCGCGAGGACGTGGAAGACGTGACCATGGAAGAAGTCAAGATCGGCCTATAAGAAGTCAAAGAATTGCCAACCCACAAGTGCAATCAAGAAGAACAAAACTTGTACAACCGAAGGTGGAACGTGTTTGGAATCCTCAAAAGGAGGATAGTTCCAGTGACGAAAACAGGTGGCATAAATTGTTTTTAACGATGGAGGATGAGGTACAAGGTGAGGTGCAATAAGCAAATGAAGGGTGGACCAAGGAAAATATTCACGTCGAGTAGAGTGCACAAGGGGACAAGGTTGACCAACTGGTAACACCAGCACAAGATCGGGAGAGATTGCCAAGAGGTGAGGAGAGAGTAGAACAAGAGTCAAGCACAAGGGCAACCGCAAGAGAGTGTGTAGAGGCCAGAGCCAACACTCGTATATTTGCAAAGGAGGTTGCGAAGCATAGATGCACTATTGAGTGCTTGCAAATTGTTTGTTGGTGAGGAGTTGTTTGGTGACAAAGCACCAAGGGTAGAAGCACCAAGAGCTTAAGCACCAAGAGAAGTGTTAAGTATCGGATCATCGAGTGGGGAAGAGTTAGGAGACGAGAATCACCCACCAATGGCAAACATTGTCGTAGTAGCAGATAAAGAAAAATATCCACCTTTTATGTGTAATGGAAAGGAGGACCGAGAACATCAAATTGGACCTTGTGTAACAATATGGTGTGCCAATGGAGTAGACGATGAAGATGCTTGGTTAAGATTGTTTTCGGCCACATTGCAAGGAATCGCGATAGACTGGCATCTAAAGAGGGCAAGCAACAATCCGTTCACAACATGGTGATATTTAGCTGATGAATTCAACAAGGAATTTAGGCTATTAAGAGATAACACTGAAAATATTGGAGAAATATACTCTACTAAACAAAAGAAAGACAAGGATATTAAGTCCTATAACAAGAGAGTCAAGGAACTAAATGATGGAAATGCAACCAGTGGATGGCTTGTAAAAGCGGTGGTTCCTTGATGGATTGCTACCAAGATACAAGAAAAAGATGAAGGTAGTACCACCTACCACTTATCAAGAAGCATATGAAAGAGCTCGGAACTTAGAGAGTGAAGCAAAGCAAATGGCAACAGGGATAAGTCATTTAGAAGTGATGATTCTAATAGTGATAGAGATGATTTGCATGTAGCAATCCAAGTGATGAAAAAGGACTTCAAAAGAATGATAAATGAGGTGAAGGGAGAAAAGAGAAAAAAAAAAAAGGGAATTTGGTGCTTGGATTGTAAGACGGAAGGGCACACAAATATGAATTGTTCGAGGAATGCTTATTCAATATATGGGAAGTTATGGGACATGCAGTTGGAGATAGTCCATTTATTTTAAGGAGTGCAAGGCACCAGACGATGACGGTGCAAAAAGAAGAAAAAGAAGAAAATCCCAACAAAGAATGGTCAAGGAGCAACGAGCGATGGATACAGGAATAATCATCATGGAGGAAGGCAACCCTAGCAAGGTAATCAACAATAGGGTGGACAAAGTCGATTACAGTATGACTTGGATGAAAGGCCCATCATCCAATGCAGAAGATGCCAGGAGTGGGGATATTTTGCAAGGAATTGTTAGGACCCACCAGTAGGAGGAAATAATGGGAACAACAATAAAGAACTTATGTGCAGATGGTGTGGACCAAGCAATCACAAGGAGGTTAATTACCCAAAGAAAGCAAGTTCTAGCAGAACATAGAATGTCAATTTTATTCATAGAGGAGCCTATAGGATACAATCAAAATAAATATAAACATGTACTAGCAATGACAAGGGCTCAGGTAAGGAAAGCCAAGCAATACCCGAATTCTACCAAGGATATAGAGAGGTGGCAAGAAGCACATGATTTGATAGACGAAATAATGAAGGCGGCAAAACAAGAGAGACTACTCTAGGAGAAACAGTTGAAAAAGCCCAATTTTGAGCTCATGCATTTGGATTTTGAGCTCCATCAATGGTTCAATCACCCGAGCTACATCATCCGAGGTGGGAGGATCCAACCACACTGCAAAATGGGTGAGATTCTCCTTCTGCTGCCTAAGCAGATGTAAATAGTCTTGCTCTAAAGGTAGCTTCTTATCAGCATCCCAAGGAAAGAGAAGGCCTTTCTGAACTAATGAGTCAATGTGACTCTTGAGGTTTGCAATGGTAGAGGCTATGGTAGTTATCTAAGCCTTGCATTGTTGCACAGCCCGCTCCTTTTCAAGGAGGTCATTTACCCTATGCACCACTACCTCTCTATCCTAAATCCTAGCAACCACTAATTTGGGATTAGATGAGGTGGCCAATTTTGATCGATATGTTCTTGCCTTGGCCAACTTCACAGAAGCATCTGTGAGGCTTTGTTCAACCTCTTGACTCGCCGATGAGCTTTGAGCGATGGCTACTTGAATAAATTTGAATACCTCAAAAAGTGTTGATGCAGTCTTGGCAATATCCTCCTAGTAGAAATCTCAAATCTCTTTAATTAGGCTCTTAGCCCCTAGTCGTTGCAAGAGTTCTACACCGCTTTTCTTCAATTCTTCAAGCTCCTTCTGAAACTTGGCTCATTCTTCATTGATCTAAGCCTCCTGATCGATGAGTTTATCAATGAGGCTTTTGACAACGTCCTCTTTGGCTTGCAAGGGAGATGTTGAAGGTTGAGCAGCCAATCGCTTTGTAAGTTGGTCCAGTAGATTCTGTAGCAATTTGACTTTGGAGTTCTTAAGAGTAATCTTAACATTTTCCAAATCCTTCACTAGCTTCCTTTCGAGCGATAGGTAATTGTACGTAATGGCCTTGCCAACCTATTCCATGAATTCCACCCTATTCTCGGCTCACGCATCCTTGAGGTTGATCCCTGCTGCTAACACTCAATAGTCTTGGTTCAACAGTTGTCCTTCAGGCTTTGCCACGATCAGGTCCATCTAGGCAAAGTATAATGCACTGCCTCAAGGATCATAATGACTCCTCCCTCTTTTTGTAGAGGGTTGCTCAACTCTCTTGGCCTACTTTTTCTAAATATACTGTAATGTCTGCTGCTAAATTTGGTTGAAAGCGATGTAACAGTAACAAACTAGAAGCAGGTAGAGGTATCTGTGAGCTTGCTTGTTGTCCCTAGGTTCGCAAAGTCAAAGGCAATGGCCTGAAAAGTGGAAGGGTTGTGGAAGGAATGGTAGGGGTGGCAAGAGCAGATGAAATTGGAGTAATCATGGCAAGGCAGACTAATGATGATGTCTCCTGAATGGAGGAGGCTGCAGAAATAGCAGGAAGGGTATCAACCAGTGTGGCTACAACACTAGCATTGGGGCCAATGGGGCCAAAACAATAGATGAGCCTAGAGGGCACGCACTAGTGGCAGGTGTAGAGGAAGTTGAAGTTAAAGGGATTCTGGTAGTCTGCAACTGAGTTCTCGAGGCATCATCCTTCTTTCTTTTTTGTGGTGGACTCGTTGTTGGGACTACCTTCCACTTCTCCTTTTGTGGAACTCCTTGTTGAGGCACTTGTTGCGAGGGTGATGTCAAAGGTCCTCAAGGGAGAGTAGCAACTGTAACTTCTTTGGACTTTGGCAGAGACTTCGATTTGCACAACTTCCTTTGTCGCCACCTCTTCCCTTTCAGCCATTTGGGGTATCCAAGCATCTACCTCTTCCTTGCTCCATTCATCTAAGGGTGAGCTCTCGACATCTAGATGTTCTTGATTATACAACTCGCTAAATGTGTCATCCTCATCCAAAACACTTTATGGTGTCACAATGTCACCAATTTCTTGCCACATCTTCCACCAAGCGTTAATTTTGGCCTCACTCCAGTGCTCTTCTCTTAGGCATTGCTTCCTCTTAGAGCTGATTTTGGACGGAGGGTTTGCTCAGAATTTCTTATCATAGAAGGCCTCATAAAATCTTGGCTTCTATGGCGGTTTCATAATCATCTTCAAAATTCATGTGCCAATCTCATTTGTCGGATCCTTCAAGGCTTCTACATCCGGCCTAGATTCATGCGCAAATCTTAGGCCCTTAATATTTGCCAACCATGTAGCAAACACCCCCTCTAGGTCATAGTTCCAGTCATCTTTTGCTCTACGCAGCCCCAACTCCTTCAGTTTGCTGCCCAAAATAGGAGCAGCTTTTCTCCTCATCAATATCATCTTGCTTATGTTGAGGGGAGGCTTGTAAAAGCATGTTTTAGATCTCTCGCTCCCAAATGTTTTATTAATCAGGTCTAACTGCCTAAATAGGTCCAACGCGAAAACTCTGCTTGAGACAAACTTGGGGAGTAGGTAGATAGACAGATTGAAACCATGCAGCCTGAAAAGGGTGGCATTCTCCCAAAAATAACAATCTCCTTATTGCCTTGTTTGCAAAAATAAGAGGCAAGACTTTGAGAGGCGCTCCGGCTTATTTCCACTCAAAGTTGATATGGCCTACACCAAAAAATCTTCAACAAAATGATAATATGAAGAGAGTTTGGTTAGGGCCTCTGTCCAACATGAGACAAGTTGCTTGAGGCCTTCTTCATCCAGTCTCCTCAAATTCAAACCCAAGAACCATTCAAGGTTCTAGTGCAAAATTAGATGTGCCAAAAATGAAAATACCTGAAAGATTGAGTGGCCAGAAACTAGGTCATCCCTTCATGAATTTGGTAGGCGATAAATTCACTAAAATCAAAAACCACCCTTTCATTTTTGGGTGCCCACCTCATCATGAATACAACGCCCAATTGGGCAATAATTACAGACCTTTCACCTTCAAGGCCAACATGCTCAAAGCATCCCTCGTACTATCACCAAACATTTTGTAGTTCATAGGGAACTATGGCAACAAGGCACTATGAATATTGCATTCGATGCCCAGGAATCCCAACTTCTTGTTCGAAATCTCATCAAAGAATTGGGTGGCATCCTCCATGGTTATTTTTCATTCCTCAAGCAACACCAGTAGCATTTGCCAAATAATGTGTAGGGTGATGGCCACCTTGAACCTTGCATCGCAGGATTTGATCTCTCAAGCCTGGGCATCATAGAATATCATGCATGCAATCACCACCTCATATCAATTATGCATTTTGGGCAACATATACTGTGCCAAGAGATTGTGCCAAATTCTGGCTCCGAAGGGTCCAGGTTGGCTGGCTTTGAACCTCTACAGTGCGCCCTCCCTCAAATTCTTGGTTCTTTTTTATACTTTGGGCTCCATGACTCTCTCACCAAGTCCTTCACTTGTTCCAAAGTCGTGGTCTAGGCCGATGTATCCTAACTTGCACAAGGAGCCGCTTCTACTTAGGAGTTGGTAGAAGGGCTTGCTCCATTCGTTGTTGGGCGACCAACAGTCTTCTTCTCCATGGTTGTTGATAATCACGTGAAATTCTTCTATGGTTGTAGACTAGCTCTCTTCTAACTTCAATTGGTAATTCTGCTCAATTGTGCTCTTTGGCGCTTTGAGGTCTCGACTGCTTAAGTGCTCAAGAATTCAATAAAGCAAACATGAAGGCAAACTCCCTTTTTATGAATATTCTCCTTTGAGGTTCGAGCACTCGCCTACATTAATTCACAAACCATGAATTTATCACCTTCCTTTCCTATGGTGGGTGGGAGATGTCCGCCACCTTTTGCAATATTAATTTTTCCTTACTTGCAACAATATCTCATCATGCAGAGCCAATACAAAAGGTGTCACCCTGACTTTCAAGACTAATCCACTACCTTCCATCATTGGATTTCACATGCATGAAGATTTCTTTTCTTCTTCAAAGACGGCGAAAAGGGTTTTATCACCACTATCGAGACATGGGAGTCATACCAAGGGAATTAATTTCACCTTTAGTGCCAGATTGGAGGGAAGGGAGGTCGCCTCTCCTTTTTTTGATCGAACGGTTTGCATTCTCCCTAGCTGGCCAATTAGATGACTAGCATTGTACTGAGGAGCTGCCTGCTTTTTTAATATTGCCCGTTGATGATCTACCCAACGACTCGAGCTATTAATGCTCATGCTTTTCTTAGTCTCTCCGAGAGCAAGTGCATGCCTGCCATATGTCACCATTATCAATGCGAGGTGACATTGTTTAATGCATCCTCTGACAAAAATTATTTATATGAGAGGGAGCTTCATGCATCGAATGATCCGTGGGCCTTCCACTTCAACGGTTTGACGATTGTTGCCACTCCAAGGATCCATTCGCTCTATCAAGTAGCGTTGGGTGGATGTGGCTTGATCAGATGGCTCATATTAATTTGGGCATGGACCTTCCTTTTATAATTGAATGAGTGTTCTTGCCACCTGTCCATGCCCTCCTTTCAATCATACAGTTGTTGCTATCCTAGAGAGCCTCTTCTTGCTCAACTCCCAATGGACATCGCTCTCCGTTGATTGCTTGATCAACTGGCTGGTGGAATTTTGGTTTGCAAATCTTTCCAGAATAGCGTGGGCCATTGATCTGCAATTGGATGGTCTGTGGAGTTTTTTCTTACCAGTTTTTTCAGAGCCCTTCTGAAGTAGTGTGGGTCGTTGATCTTAGATCAAATATTCCGTAGAGCTTTGCGACCCAAGAGTCTAACATCTCCTTCAAGTGCAAGTTGATGCTAGACATCAACGTCGCGTGAATTCCGAACTATGGTTACGAATTCCAAACTGTGGCTACGAATTCATCTGGACTGCGGCTAACAAATTTTGACCGAGCTAAATCAAGCAAGGATGGGAAATAAAGCCCTGTAAAATATAAACTATCAAATTGTTTCAAATACGCGTGGAATATTAACGGACAAACTTTACATCAATGGGGGCATGGATTGTCATCTCCACTCCTGTCATATCTTCCTTCCCGTACATGTCATCCTCCACCATGGTGTTTGAAATTCTTCTATTTAATAATCCTACCCCCAAAAATATGCAAATATATGTCCACGAGACAAAAAAACTATTGAGTGTTTTTCTTCTATAGTTTAAAAATATAACATTATTTATCAGCATTTTATGTTAAGAAAAATACATATGTAAATGAAGAAGTTAAATATGATGATTGAAATATTATAAAAACTTTTATAAGTTAGATTGATGAAATTGAAGCATTGTTTCATCGACTTACTTTTAAAATATTATTAAAAAAAAAAAATTAATAATTTAAATATATCATCTTAATTATATTTATCTATATATTAATCTCAAATCAATAATTTAAATTTTTCTTGGTATATGTGATGTTAATTTTGAGTATGAACTTATATATATATATCAAATTAAAAAATAGCCGCATCCGCACCCAACGAACCCTTTTTTGGCGGGGGCTGACCAGCGATTCCCACCACACCCACACCCGCGCACCCAGTAACCTTGTTAATTTTTTATTTTTATTTTTATTTTTTTTTAATTTTAAACACCAAGAGCTTAAGGGTAGCTCTTCAAATAAATCCTTGCAGGCAGATATGAATAAAGGGCTGCTCTAAATGGCATCGAACTTTGTATGATGACCTGGCTTGCTTCTATCTTCATCCCATTTTAGCACATGGTCACCAACCTTAAAGCTTTGAGGGGTAGCTCTCTTGTTGAACCATCTCTTAACTACTCCTTGGTGTCTCAGTAGTTGTTCTCTGGTTGCCTCCCTTTGTTCCTCAAGCTTGGGCAGTTCACCTATCCTTACTATCATGCCATCGTTCTCCTAAAGTTATACAAGGTGCAATACCTAAAGTGCAGGTAACTCTATAGATATAGGCAATTTCGCTTCCTTGGAATATACCAAAGTATAAGGAGAACATCCCAAAGCTTTCTTCAGAGTTGTTCAGCCTACCCATAAGGCTTTTTGAAGATGCAGATGCCATTGCTGCTGATTTTCCAAGCCAATTATTTTCAAGATTCGTACCAGTAATTGTTTGTGGATTCATCCAGACCATTACCCTATAGGTAGTAATTTGAAGAATCCTTTAGATAGATGTCATACTGGAAGGCGAATTGAGTAATGTTAGCCCTCATAAATGCCTTAGCATTATCTGTGATGACTATATTGGGGATGCCAAATCTGGTGATAATTTTCTCCATAAACCTATAATCACCTTCTCAGTAGCCTCCTTTAGCAAAACTACCTCTACCCATCTGGTGAAATGATCTATAGGAGTAAGTATCCATTTGTGGCCTTCGCTTGATGGCGGGTTGATCATTCCGATGAAATCCAGCTCCCACTCAGAGAATGGCTCATTTGTTGTTATGGGCCTTTAGGGGCATGGACAAGTTCTTTTTTCTTTCAGTAAAGAACTTGCATTTGTCACATCTCCCTAACCATTGATGCACATCCACAAAAAAACTCGACCAATAATAGTCAGCTTTCATAATCTTGGTAGCAGTCATCTAGGCCAAAAAAAGGCCACCAAAGAATCCTTGATGAAATTCCTGAAGGAGAGGCTAAGTTTGGTCCATTTTAACACACCTCAAAAGAAACCCATCTAACTTCCTTCGGAACATAACCTCGTTTACGAGTAAATAATGAATATTTTGCAACTGAAATTCCTTCGGAACATTTCCGCTAAGCCCTATCCAAGCAAAGTGAGTTTATACCTATCTGCATATGTTTGATTCAATCCAACATCTCCCCATCTGAACTAATCAAGCACGTGTCCGTGCTAGTTTCCTCATCAGTGACATCTTCGACTGGCCTTTGACACAAGGCTCTTCCTTTGATCAATTTTGTGGGTTTGACTTCTATATCATACTCTAGGATCTTAGTGATCCATCTAGCCCTTTTTTCATTGATTTTGCCACCCATTATATATTCTCTGATACTTAAGTAGATGACATAAGCAATGATCTTGTTATTTGAAACCATGTGCTTGAACGTTTTTAGGCCTTTTATAAGAGCATAAACTTGTTTCTCTACAAAATTGTATTTCTCCTCATATCCCTTCAAGGTTTGACTAAAGAAGGCAATTGAGTGCTCATGCTGATCCTCACCGTTTTGTGTAAGCAGGGACGCAATACTGAGCTCTCCACCATATGCAAAGATGAAGTCTTTGTCAAAGTTTGGATTTACCAACACCAAAGCCTCTTTAATAGACCTCTTTATTTCCTCAAAGGTCTCTTCAACATGAAGGTCATCGGCCTGACAATAGTTGCAAAGTCTAGGATGAACCTTCTGACAAAATTTATGTGGCCAAAGAAAGATTTCTTATGTCTAGGTAATGGAAGTCTGGCAATAGCCTTAACTTTCTCAGGATCTATAGCAATGCCTTCGTTTGACACTATGTGAACCAACAATTTGCCCTGAGGAACACAAAAAACACATTTCTTGGGATTTAGGCATACTTCGAACTCCTAGCATCGCTTGAAGACCTTTTTCAAATGTACAAGGTGATCCTATTTCCGCTTAGAGAAGATGATGAGGTCATCTAAGTAGATCAGTATTATATAATTGATCAAGTCTTTGAAGGTGATATCCATGGATCTTGGGAATGTGGCACCAGCATTAGACAATTCGAACAACATTTGTTGATATGCAAAGGTTCCCCATTTGGTAGTGAAAGTTGTTTTATGCTGGTCTTAATCTCTAACCCAAACTTGATTCAAACCGGAGAATCCGTCGAGCAAAGAAAATCTTTTAGAGCCTACGATAGTTTGAAGAATCTGGTCCATCGAAGGCAAGGGGTAATGATCCTTGAGCGAGGCTTTATTTAGATCCCTGAAGTTAACACACAATCTGATTTCACCATTTTTCTTCCTTACAGGCTCCAAGTTGGAAACCCACATGGTATGCTTAATAGGATATATGATCTTTGACTCAATCAATTTGCATAATTCTAATTTTATGAGAGGCTCGATTTAAGGATTAAAAGGCCTTTGTTTCTGGCTTATGATCTTGGCTTTAGGATTTTATTCAATATTGTGTTGGATGACCTCTTTATTTTACCCCTCGAGATCTTCATAAGTCCATGCCATTACCTCTGCAAATGTTTGGTAGAGGCAGATGAGGGACTCTGCTTGGGTGGTTGCCTTGACTATTTTCAATGTGCATCTCAAAGCAACTTCTATTTCTTGATAATCTTCCTTGTCAGCGATGATCACTTTCTTTCTTTCGAAATTGATGGCATCAAAGGCTTTGAGATCCCAGACCCTGTGCCTATAAGATTTCATCAATCTATATTTTGCTAAGCACTAAGATCTTACCTGCCTAATCACTAGCTGAGTATCGCTGCAGTTTGGAGCGCTCCGGGGCTAATTTGCCAGTTGAGCGCTTTGGAGCGATTTTGAGCTTTTTTCGTTTCTCCCAGCTGCCCTTGTTTGATCAAGGTAAGCTAGAATATATGGCTCAAGCACTCAAAGCAAGACATCCAGTCCAAACATAGACAGGTACAAGGAACACCTTTGTACCCAAGCTTAATGAAGTTTCCATAGTTGAGGTCCCCCTTGACTTTATCCAAAGTCCAATACACACATTAACAGCACAAGCTCTTGCATGCAAGTTTGGGGGTATTTGGCCAAGTCCAGCATCCATCCAGATATGGATAGCATCTACTTCGGAAAATCTCCGACTATGAGCTAATGATGGCTAGAAGAGACTATTTCGTGGTCATCTTCCCCTTAACAAAGGAAGGAAACCCAGTATTCCATGGAGGGCCCTAGTTTTTAGGATCGAACCCTTTATACATGACCCTATGGTCCACAAGCTTTGATCCATAGGCAGAATAGCCAAAAAGGGTTTCTATATGGGTCAGGCTCCCATTCTTACCTCTACACTTATGGAACAAACAAACAATGGAACTTCTAGGCAACACAATAGACACATTTGTAGATTGGCCCCCAAAAGCTAATATTGCAATTTGTGTTAGAATGTGTGTACAAGTGAATCTGAAAAAAGGTCTACCAGGGAATATAGAAATCAAAGTACTTGATTGGATCCACACACAGCCACTGGACTATGAGCACATTCCCTTCAAGTGCATCTCTTGTCATCAGCATGGGCATTTCGCTAGGAATTGTTCAACCAAAGCTCAACAGGAAAAGAATGCAGAGGAACAAGTATTTCAAATTCTTAGAAGAAGACAACCGAGGAAATCTAGAAGCCAAAGGAGGAAACCAAAATAGATAGAAAAGCAAAACATAAATAGGTACTCTATTTTATCATAAGAGAAGACTCCTACAAAACAACAATCCCCTAAAGACATCATAGCACAAAACAAAGGGAAAGCCCCAATGGAAACATAATCCGAAGAGGAAGTTGAAGAGGCATAGACAAAAAAGAACAACTCCCCAAAATATGAGAATGAGTAAGAAGCAAAGGAGACTCAAGTTGCAGCAGTCACCATCCATGGAGGTACTCCAGCAAATAGATCCATGACAAGGGGCAAGAAGACAAATCAAGAGAAAAGAACAAAAAGGAAACTCAAACAGTCTTGGACTTCTCCAAGACTAAAAAGACAACCAAAAAATGAAGGTCATCTCTTGGAATGGAAGGGGATAAGGTAGTCCCCTAACGAAAACTACCTAAGATCTTTGATAGATCAGCAATATCCATATGTAGTCTACATCCAAGTGTTGAGTACAATGATCTCCAAAGAGTAGCTCAAGTATTCTGGGTAGCCAAAAGACCCTTACAATGAGCATTCAGCTCTTATTTGTGCTAAAACCTATAGCCACAAAATGGACTACATACAATGTACCTCAATGATAATTACAAGGGGGGTATATCCTTATCTTGTTTACTAAAAATAGACAAGGAGTGAGGCACTCTAGCTGAAGGTCACTCCGATCAGCGGGGCGCTCCAATAAGTGAGTCGTTCTGATGAGCAGATTGCTTTGACGAGTGGTGCACTCCCATGAGTGAGTTGCTTCGACGAATAGGTCCCTTGGGGAGCAATGTTGCTTGTAGAGCGGGCCTCTCTAAAGAGTGAGGTCAATCAAAGAGCAAGTCACTCTAGAGAGCGCGGGAAATCAATGAGCAGGTCCTATCAATAAGTGGGGCTCCTCCTTCAAAACACTTAGTGCAAAAGGTGAAAAGGGTCAGTTTTGGTTAAGGAATGAAAAGCGCCCTAAAGCGCTGTTGTCTGGCAGCGCTAGAGGGCAAATCCACCTATCTGGAGCGCTTCAGGGCAACATTTTGACACTTAGAAAAATGTTGAATATTTTGGCAGCCAGGCAGCTCCAGGACAACAGTGTTTCTTTTTGAGCATTTTGAGGTTGTTTCCCGCCCAAATCTTTCCAGCTAAGCAGCTATCTTCCCCAGAGGAGAAAAGTCAAGATTTTTCGGGATCAGGGCCTATTTAAGTACAGCCAAGGCCATACTCAAGCATCATGGTGGGTGACCATTGAAGACAAACAGTAGCGGGCATTTGAGGCAAAGTACCGCTACATCCACCACATTAATGGGCCATCCCCTCCCAGCTACCAAATCTGTCAAAGCCATACCGGAATCAAGGAAAAACATGCTGCGAGTACAGATACGGCCGACAAGGATCAAACCTGGCCGCTTTTTGCAGCTTTTGCAGGTTTGGGTATTTGTGCCCACATTGTAATCTGGGGGGAAATTCTGCTATAAATAGCAGTTCATTTTATTGTAATAGGGGGGAACATATTGCTAAAGAAAGTTGTTGTAGCTAAGACTGTTTGCTTCAAATACAATCCATACTTTGGCTCCAATTGTGTCTCTTTCTTTTATGCTGCCTTATTCGTGTCATTTCTGCATTTACTCATTTATTTTTCTGATTGCTGTCATTCTGAACTCTGGATCGCAGCATTGGCAATTATCTGAGCCTGGAATGCATGTTTAAGGATACATAGGGAAGAATCTCATAACTGGTTTCTGTTACATGTATTGTTTTGATTGTTGTTGGTTTAGTTGCTAGTTAGTGACTGTGTTGCTTGTTCTTTCCCAAAGCTGAATACCACCGTTTCTATCCCTTAACTCTTTTATTTCTTTCCAGTTCTCTTATCTTGAAACCGAAAAGTTACATAGGAAGCCGGCCTCCTCCGGAGATTGGCACGGAAGGCATTCCTTCCTTCCGGCCTTTCAAGTTGTTGGGCGAATCGAGGGCGCAACAACACCAAATCCTTTCCTCATGGCAGATTTGTAACCAACAGTACTTTTTTGGCACGCCCGGTGGGACCAGTCCCACCGCATAAGCAGCATTGAAGGTGTCGATGTTCACTTCATTGCTGACAGTTTTTTGAACATCTGGCGACTCTGACTCTGTCGAACTCAGACACCCTCCAAGTCTCGCGGACCGGTCCAAGCATATCCTGTCTTCATGCAAACGAGATGGAGAGTAAGAAATTCTGAAGAAGAACCCGAGTATTACGAGCTCGACATCGACGCTTTTGGAGAGCGTCCCCGGCTAGTAAGAACACACGTTTCTCGGGACGGATCATCATCAAGGGAAGCTGAAGTTGCCGAACAAGGTCCAACTCCAGATAGCACTGCAACCGGCTGCCCCCCAGGTCCGCCCAACTCTCCAGATCATCCGATTGCTCCTGAGCAATTCAATTGGCAGCAACAAGTGCCGGAAGAACCTGTTCAACCGGACCCGCTGCAGCCTCCGCCATTACCGCCAAATCAAAACGCCAATATGGCGGATCAAGATCAAAATCAAAATCAGCAGAATGACATGTTTCCTGCTTGGGATTCAGCTTCTCCACTGAACTTATTGGGAGATGATCCAATTCCGCAAGCGGCCATGAAGGCCTTGCCCACGTTCGATGGAAACGGAAAGACGGCCTATGAACACATGCAAGACATCGTAGCTTTGGCCGCGTTTCATCGCATCACAGACGAGAGCGTCATGGTTCGATTGTTGGCTCTCTCACTAAGAGGAAAGCTCCTGTACTGGTACCGGTCCTTGCAGCCCGGGTCCATCACCAGTTGGGCCGAGTTGGCCGAACGTTTGGCCAGGAGTTTTAATGAATCCGCTGATCCATCGTCCCTCCTGCATCAATTTCAGTCAATCCAAAGACACCCGCAAGAGGAAATAGCGGACTTTAATGTGAGGTTTGCTAGATCATGGAAAAGGGTGCCCAAGGAGCTACGGCCAAGTGACGGTCAAGCGGCGCATTACTATCTTAGATCTTTTAATGCCGATATGGCCATGCAGATCAAGGCCGCCCGCGTTAATACCTTTCCTGCGCTGTATGAGCTAGCTCAATTAGCGGAACAAGACTTAATCTCAGTCGGCAAGCTTCCACATAGAATGCCGACGCCGATTTATCCTGACTTCCAACAATCCACTCAGTATCCTAGTGCATCCGCTCAGCCATATTCAACATCTTCTTCCTCTTCGCATTCTACTGCACCGTGGAATCCTGCACCTGCGATTACCCACTATCCCCCTCAAATACATCAGTCTACTCCACCTCCACCACCGCCTACAACAACCCCGTTGTATCCCTCACTGCCTCCTCCTCCCGCTGCTCCGCTATACCCTCCATTGCCTTCGGCCCCGCCGTTGGCTCCATTGCCACCACCCGCTTCAACGGCTCCTCCAGCCGTTGATATCCAAGCAAAGTTGCTGCAAGAAATGGAAAATCTCAATTCTGCCTATCGGACAATGTCCAACGACATGGCAATCATCAAGAAGAAGCAAGCTCAGATGGAGTTTGCTCCCAGAAGGCCCTACCCTCCTCCGGCACTGACAAGAGATCAAGCGGCAGCCCAAGATAACAGACCTCCTGCAAGGAACGCTGCCATTAACGAGGGACCGAGCACTTCTGACCCTGTGCACTGGTGCTCGACCTGCAATGATCCTCACGGCGAGAGTACCTGCATGTTTCATCAGCATTATGTGCAGACCATGGCGGGTACTCGGCCGAGCAGTGACCTGGAGGACCAAGTGAATATGCTTCGAGAAGAGGATCACAACTTAGTGGTCCCTGAGGAGGAGAAGGTGTCCCTTTTGACCAAAGATGGCAAAAGGCCAATTGAGGCAGATGCGGCTCAAATGCAACCGTTAAAGGTGTACACGAGGAGGAACAAGGAGCAGCCCACGGCTAAAGCTCCCGACAAGGACCCTGTACCGCCGCCGGCAAATGAAAAGAATGTCCCTCAGAGGGCTCCAGCCCCCGCGGCTCCACTTCAAGCCGAGACAAAAGAACAAGCGAGGGAGAAACTCAAGTACCCTTCGCTGACCAAACGGCAGAGGGTTGAAGCAACGCAGCAGTACCGTAGCAAGTACGAAGCTGCAAAGGAGATAGAAGGGCCTGCCGCTTCGGCCTACAACATTGTTGAGGAACTCAAGAAGACCCCGGCCAAAATCAGTATGTACGATGCCCTTCAGCTCCCTGGCCAGGTTGATTTGCTGCAGGAATCTTTGAAGTCTGTAAAAGGAGGTAAAGCGCAGCAACCAGTACTGGCCCAACCATTAACCAATTCAATCACCGGGAAGAATAGACCACCGCCGTTCTATCTGTCCTTGCGGATGGAAGGATACGTGGTGCACAATTGCATCGTTGATTCCGGCGCCTCAACTACAGTCATGCCCAGGGCAGTTTGTGAAGAGATCGGCATGGAATATACACGGAGCAGCCAAGGCGTACTCCAGTTAGACGGCACTCCCGTGAAGACTGTCGGTATCATAAAGGACATCCCCATTCAACTGCATAAAGCTCCGCAGATCACAGTAATCCAAGAGGTCGTAGTTGTAGACCTAGAGCCCTATTTTGGCATGTGCCTCTCAAGGGAGTTTACCGCCAAGCTAGGCGGATATCTGTCTTTGGACTACTCCCACATGGAAGTCCCTTTCAAAGGAAGGCGAGTGAAGATTTATAATGACAAGCCTTCCACCTTCTTGGTTGAGAAGTTGCCCGAGGAGGGACAGCAAGATGAGGCAGTTAACCTAGTGACAGAAGAAGTTGAGGAAGTGGACATAGTGGGTGAAACTATAAAAGAGCTGCAAGCGGAGGATGAATTCTCCTTGCTGGACTTCAATGCTATGATTGAGTCTGAGATCGGTTGCTATTCTATTAGTCAGCCCGAAAAGCCGAAAGAGACGGCAAAGGAAGATATAAACCCTGCCCCTAATGAGCTATGGAAGTTGTACTTTGACGGTGCCCGATGCAAGAACGGCGCTGGGGCAGGGGTTTTACTTATCTCGCCTACAGGAGAAGAGAAAGCATACTGCTACCGATTGGCTTGGAGTTGCACCAATAACGGTGCAGAGTATGAAGCCTTGTGCTTAGGGCTGAAGAAAGCAGAGAGGTTGGGAATCAAACAACTGCAAATTTTCGGAGATTCAGAGCTAGTCTGCAACCAGATTACCAACAAGTGTGCCTCGAAGAAGCATTATCTTAAGGCATACCGTAATCGGGTCTGGGACCTGATGGAGTCATTTGAGGCCCTCAATGTCCGAGCTATTCCCCGAGAGAAAAACAGGCACGCAGACATCTTAGCGTCTATCGGAGCCAGATACTCCCCGACTGATGATTTAATGCAGAAGCCTAAGGCGGTAAGAACCATTTACAGGCCTTCTGTGCCTGATAAGGACACCCACTGGCAGGTGTTCGATTCTGATGAGCAAATCATCAATTTTTTGATTCATGAAGCTAGCACAATCGAAGGTAGAGACCCCGATGACGAGGAGTATGAGGGGTTGATACAGTTAAAAAACAACCATGTCCCCAAAGGACTAATTACCCTAGAGAGTCTCTTTGATCAGAATGACCGAGCAATATCGCATAGGATCAAGGTGGACTCCAAGCAGTACAGAGACCTGGAGCTTGAGCCAGGCAAGTCAATTAAAGTCGGAACCGACTGCACTCCAGAGGAGCTGGACCAAATTCAGGCCCTCTGCAGAAGGTATCCTGATATTGTGGCTTGGAGTTATCAAGACTTGAAGGGGTACGACCGAGAGGTTATCCAGCATACGATTGAACTTGAGGAAGGGGTTAAACCCTGTAGGCAAAAGCAGAGGCCGGTGAACCCGAAGATCGAGGTCTTGATGAAGGCCGAACTCTTGAAGATGCTCGAAGCAAAAATAATATATCCCATCAAGCATTCTTCTTGGGTCGCAAATCTGGTTCCAGTCAGAAAGAAGAACGGAGATATCCGCCTTTGCGTGGATTTCCGCAACCTGAACCAGGCCTCCCTCAAGGACCACTACCCGCTCCCGCAGATCGACCAAATTCTCCATGTGGTCGCAGGAGCGCAGCGGTTCTCTCTCCTAGACGGCTTCTCGGGATACAACCAAATTTGGGTGAAAGATGAAGACCAGCACAAGACGGCGTTCACCACCAAATGGGGAACGTTCGCCTATCAGCGGATGCCCTTTGGCCTGTCCAATGCAGGGGCTACATTCCAGAGAGCCATGGATATTGCATTCCGGGAACTGCTGAACAAAATAATTGTAATATATCTAGATGACATGACAGTGTTCTCTCACAAGAGGGAAGAGCACAACTCTCACTTGGAACAAGTATTTGAAAGGTGTCGGGAGTTCGGCATATCTATTAATCCGAAGAAATCAGTCTTCGCGGTGAGAGAAGGAAAGTTGTTGGGTCATGTCATCTCCGAGAAAGGCTTAGCAGTTGATCCCGACAGGGCAGAGGCTCTGATGAAGCTCTCCATCCCAGTGAACAAGAAGGGTCTTCAATCCTTCTTCGGCCAGATCAACTTCGTGAGGAAGTTTGTGCCAGACTTCGCTCAAGTGATAAAGCCAATGGCCGAGCTATTAAAGAAAGATGTCGAGTTCATATGGACTGAGGAGAGAAAAAAGGCTTTTGAAGAGATAAAAGCCAGGATTGCTCAGGCCCCTGTGCTGGTTAACCCAGACTACTCCAAGGATTTCATCCTATACGCGGTCGGAGAGCCAGAGAGCTATGCCGCGGTTTTGACCCAGAAAGGAGATGACGGCGAAGAACGGCCTATTGCCTTCTTGAGCCAAGTAATCCAACAGCATGAAGAGCGATATAATTTTATCGAGCGGCAAGTGCATGCAGTCATGAGGGCTCTGAAGAAATTCAAGCACTTTGTCTCCCAGAGCCGGATTACCGTGTTTGTCATCCACCCCGATGTCAGAAATTTCATCATTCAAGGGGAACCGGGTCATAAAAGAGCTGGCTGGATCGCCAAGATTCAAGAATTCGACATAGAAGTTCGGCCCACCAAGCTTATCAGGGGTCGGGCCCTTTGTCAAGAACTAGCCAGAAGTGCCGCCGCAGAAGTGACCGCTTGTCAGTGGGAAGATCCTATGATGGAGGCCGATTTTGCCAACTCTTCAGAAGAAGCCAGAGACTGGACCGATGACCTAGTGTGGTACTTCAATACTGGGCAATGCCCTGATAATCTCGATGCCTCACAAAGAAGGAGGTTCAGACTCAAGGCTCTGAAGTTTGTACTGCGCCCCGAGGGGCTGTTTTATGCAAATATTGACGGTGTTCTCTTGCGATGCATCAAGGGAACAGAAAAGGAGAAGGTCCTCGAGGAATTCCACTCTGGAATGTCGGGAGGACATCTTTCAGGAAGGCCTACGGCCTTAAAAATCATCAAAGCGGGCTATTATTGGCCCACCCTTTTCGCCGATACACGCGCAGTCTCTCAGAAATGTGAGAAATGCCAGAGGTTTGCTGGCCGCAACAAGAACGCTCCAATGCCCCTCCAGCCGATTCAGGTTGAAGCTCCATTTCAGCAGTGGGGCCTGGATTTCATCGGTATGATATCGCCAAATTCTTTGGCGGGGCATAAGTACATTTTGACTGCCACGGACTATTTCACCAGGTGGGCCGAAGCAATACCCACAAAGCATGCCAACCAGGAGACGGTCATCGCCTTCTTGGAAAGCCTGATTACTCGCTTCGGAATCCCAGAAGCCATAGTGACAGATAACGGTCCAGGGTTTATAGGAGCAGATCTCACGGAGTTCGCTTGCAAGTACAACATTTATCTGAAGACATCCTCTAATTATTACCCGCAGGGTAACGGCTTGGCCGAGTCTACAAACAAGAACCTGATGAAGGTTATTAAAAAGACTGTGGAGCGGAACAAGAGATCTTGGCACCTACTCCTCGACAAAGCGCTATGGGCGGACCGTATATCAGTCAAGAAATCCATCGGGACGTCTCCATATGCCCTCGTATACGGGAAAGAGGCAGTCCTGCCTACTCACATTGAGATGCCTGCACTATGGATGCTGGACGACGATAAGGGCAATCTAGACCCCCTGGATGCCAGACTTGCTCAGCTGATACAACTTGAAGAAGAAAGAGAAAAAGCCTATGAGGCTTTTATGAAGCATGCAGGCTCTACCAAAAAATGGTTCTCAAGAGGGTCCACAGCAAGGGTTTTCAAGGTCGGAGACCTGGTGCTCAAATGGGACGTCTGGAAAACCAAGCCCGGCAACCACGACAAATTCGATTCCTTCTGGGAAGGCCCATTCGAGATTGTCCGGGTGAATCAGTTCAATGCCTTCGTGCTGAAGGATATGGAGGGTCACATCCTCCCGATTCCGGTCAACGACTTTCATCTGAAAGCCTACCACCATTGAAGAAAGAAGTACCGAAAGGTTCCATCTGTACATATTTTATTTTTCTGTCATTTCAATTCAGTTGTTTTCTGAATGTAAATATGTGTTTCTTTAAGTTTCTTAAATTTTAGGCTGTTGAGCCAAGTGAGGTCTGACTCTCCTCCGAATTTGAAAAGGGTTTGAGCAGAGAGAAAATATTCTAAGTGCTGAAAAATTCCCTCCGTCGCTCGCCTTCAAGGTAAAAGCCTCAAATCGCCGGTGTTTTTCAGCGATTTCGGGCGGAGAAAAGAAAAGGCAAATTCCCGGCCAAAGCACAAAATTGGCTAAGTGTCAAACTCTTGCCTTCCATCGCCCCAGATTGAGCGAAAATTCAATTTGCCATGGGGTTGAGCGATTTGCGGCAAACAAAAGGAAAGAGAGCGGAGGATGTTTCAAAATTTTCCAAGTATTTTCGGCTCTCCAACGCTCACCGAAGGCTTCCCCGCCCTAAAGCGCCCCACTCTTACAGCGATATAGGGCAAAGAGGCCAACATCGTCAAGCAAAGACAGGGAGAAAAATTTCAAAAAATATTCTAAGTGTCAAATTTTCCCTCCGTCGCTCGTCCGAAGCTGAAATGCCCTGCAGCGCTCATCTTCTTCGGCGATTTGGGGCAGGATCTGGCGAGACAAGGCTTGGCGCCAAAGTTGTAAAAAATTCCTCTAAGTGTCAAATGATGCCCTCTCGCGCTCGCTCAAAGCTAAAACACCCCAAAGCGCTCCGTATGGGGGCGATCCAGGGCAAGGTCCAAAGGAAAAATTTTAAAATGTTTAAACCATCCAAGGTGCCCGCTCGGCCCGCGCCCCTAGGCGCCCCATATCGCTCTCCACGGCGAAAAAAACCCGGGAGCGCTCATTTTTGGAGCGCTCTAGGGCAGAAAATTATTCTTGTTGGCCGACCTACCTAGGGGACCGTACAGGGCACATCTTTCAAGAAACGTGCATTAAATGAAAACGGCTGCGCAAAATTCAAGGCAGGTTTATGTTTAAAAAAGGGGAAAAGGACATTCTGCAAGGATTTTTTAAGTCCCATCCCACAGATTTTATGCATGGCCAACCTGAGAGAATAGATCGACGTCCACCAACTCCGTGCGCCGGGTAATTAAAGCCGGACACCCGCCATTAAGATACGCCCATGCCGAGCTCGCCACGATAAAATCAGCTTCTGCAGAAGGTTTACCATACAAAATTCCAAGTGCTCCAAGCTCCGGTAAAAAGTAAATTCGAATTTTACAGATACAGAGCAGCAGTTTGAGTTTTAATTTGCGCCATGGGAAAGAAAGAAGCTGGCGAGCGAAGTGCCGCAGCTGGACAGACAACCTCAAGCACACCTGAAAGCGGACAAGAAAAGCAGAGAAAGGACAAGGGCAAGGCGCAGGCGTCTGAGGCAGATACAAGAAGGAAGGCTCAGCCAGAGCAACCAAAGCAACCTCTCCTGCCGCCCCTTGACAACTGGAATAGGCTCAGAGATGGACCCTATTCCCAGAATATAAATGATTTGCGGAATACCATCAAAGAATGTAAGGATAAAGTTCCTAAATCACACCCGCTCGCCGCAGCTTATCATGCGCGCCTGCATTGGTTTCTATGCAGTCAGGTGCACCATTGCCCCGAGTTGATAGCAGCAGTGGCGGATTACTACAACCCAGACACCCGACAGGTCTGCGATTACAGGGGCACACCTCTATTTTCCATTGACTCGGAGACCATTGAGGCAGCTTTCGCGCCAGGCCATGCGCTAGACAAAAATTGCATAGTCAAGAGGGTCAACCTCAGGGAGCAGACGAGCAGATTTACGGACACTCAATCGATGCGGCAGTTTCTAGAGTCCGAGCTGCATAGGCCACCTCCGCCCCGGCAATGGTCGCAGAACCCTCGACCCTTATCAACTTTCAAGAGTCCCCATATTTACACCATGTTGGCCTGGGTTCTAGGTTGTGGGTCGGACTCAATGGTCCACCCCTACCAAATTGCTATCGCCGAGTGCCTCCGGCATGAGGAATTTTGCGACCCTAAGCTGATGAAGGGCAACACAAAGCCCGTCTTCTTCGACTGGGCTGATTACTTGGCCCGCGCAATTCACCTCGCCCTCTACAACTTCAAGGAGAAAAAGTCAGACACTTTCAGGTTTTGTTCATTCTTGGCCTGGCTTTTCCTGTTTCACTTCCATGAGAAGATGAAGTCAATTCCAGTTCAGCGTGGGGATGAAAATGGTGCACTGCGTCCGGTTTATGAATGGACCCGGGTGCTATATAGGGAGGAGTCCTATTACAGGTTTAATAAGTATTTTCTGAGTCGTGCCCTAAGTATCGTCCAAGGCGGTTGCTCGCGTGTCCCGCGCATCATGAGTGAGCACTTCATAACCGGGGAGGTGCCCTTCGGGGATATCTTCCGGCTGACGCAGGGTTTGGTAATCAGAGTCTTCGGATTCACGGGCAAACCCTTTCTGCTGCCCTATTACACCTCAGAGTACCTGTTTGCGCTTGAGGCAGCACGGCAGATGGACTATACTGACGAAAAATATGGCCAGGGCAAGAAGAAAGGGCATATATTCAGATACCCGATCACATGGGGAGAAGTGGAAATTGGCGTCAATGGGCAGCATCGGTTCTGCACCGCCATACTTTCGAGTTTCGGGCTGATTGAGCTGCCACAACGGTGGAAATACGATCCTCTGGACATTATCAAAAGATTTAAGAGTGTCCAAGAGTTCCATGTCTGCCCTAGAAAGGACATAATGGCCGAGCGCAATAACCCCGAAAGGCAAGACCTGGAGTGGCATATAGAAGATATGCAATCATTCCCGCCGTGGCATGACTTTTATGAAATAGAGGCGGAGTATGATCCCGACAACAATAAAGACCATAAGGCGGATGCTGATAACTTCAAAAGGTGGCAAAAGAAGCTAAAAAAGAAGGGATGGACAGCTGGCAAAATATCAGAATGGTGGGTAATGCGCTGTCGGACAAGGAAGGAAAGATCAAGCAAGAACCTAGATAATGACGAAGAGTTCTCCGCGCTTTACGATGCACACCATGCCACGTGGCGGCCTATCATTTTTCGGGACATCGTGCCCCAAAGCATTCAACGGCTATATAAGGGCCAGGACCCACCTCAACAACCACTTGCATTAGGAGAAGGGTCAGGGAGTGGCATGGAGAGAGGTCAAGGAAAGGAGAAAAGTCAATCTACAGTGCCAATGGTACGACCGGCTCCTGAAAAGCGACCAGCTGAGAAGACTCCACCAAAGAAAAGTTCATCCAAAAGTCCAGCCGCTGCTGCTGTTGCGCAGGCTCCTCCAGAACCACCAAAAAAGAAGCCGAAAATATCTTTCGTACAGAAGGGGGCCGCTTCAAGTGGAACTGCTAGCCCTGCGCCCAACAATCAAGAGGAGGAGGTTCCTCTTAAAAAGAAAAAGAGAACACCTGTGAAGGAAACCACGCAGCAAGGGGTTGTACCCTCTGAAGTCATCAACATACAAGAAAGCACCCCCTCGCAGGGCGAAGACGTAGAGCAGTGGGCGACTCAGTGCATTTCCTCACCAGCCCACACAGGGCTCGCAGGTACGCATTCCGCAATCCTTGAAACTGTTAAGTCCCGAGCTGCGGCATCCTCATCTCCTGCTGCTGGACCCGTCCCCGCGGTCACTTCTTTGGCTAGCGGAACAACAGCCGCCCATTCCATTGTCGCCGCAGCACCCCTCGTAGAAGTCCAACCCTCCGCTGAAATCCAATCTAGCCATCCAGCCTTTGTGCATTCTTCCGAAACCCTAGCCCAGGACCAGTCAGGTGCCGCCGCACCAGAACCCTCACAATCCCCACGACCCTCATCTGTAGCTGCCAATCCAATTGAAACCCTAGTTCAAAATCCAAAGCGCCCTCTTGCCAAAAACCCTATAGTCGAAACGCCCCTAGAGGAGCCCAAGCCCCAACGACTCATTTCTCCTCGCCTGTTTGCCGAAGGGCATACATCCCGGGGTTACAGCGGCATGGATCTGATCAGAATCATGGACGAGCAACCCCTGATGACTCAGGGTGGTCGCAGCTCCAACAAATGGATGAAGAATGTGAGGAAGAGGAAGGGTGAGGAGCTCGCCCAAGTTGAAAAGCGCTCCAGGGTCGACCCAGAAAGGATGATACTCTATAAGGAGAAACGAGTCCCGAAGGTGCAAAAGCCAAGGAAGGACATGACTGATGATGACTATGAGTACATCCCTAAGGAAAAGGACATAAGTAATCTTAACTGGGAGAACACGGCAGTTGGGATTCAGGATAGAACTGAGTCGATGCTTGCGAATCACTACCAACTGCAGGGGCAATATTATGAGCTGGAAAATGAGAAATTCAAGCTGGAAGAAGATATGGCGAAGTTGCGAGCCAAGGTGAACGACACTGAGAACCAGTGCCAGCTACTGCAGCAGCGGCTGGAAGCAGCAGAAAAGGAAAAGGAAGAAGTACAGGCCCAAAACGTCAAGCTTCAGGGCCTGTTGCAGCAGACGCAGCAGTAGCTAGAAGAGCAGGCCGCCAAGGTAAAGACGTTCACCAAGGAAGGGGTAAAGGAAATGCGGCTCCGGCTGTTGAAGAATTTTAAGCCCCGGGCTTCTAGGTCCTTGTTCGTCCTTGCTTTTGTTACTAAGATTCAAGAAGTATCTGCCCTGGGTAAGCCAGTGGTAGAGGAGGCCGAACGCCAGACAGAGGGCTGGCTCGATTTAGCGCTCAAGGTTGGGAACCTTGAGCGTCGCGGTCTCCAAATTTCCCCAACAGATCCTCTTGCCGATGATTGGGCAGCCGCAAGGGCAACCTTGCATTTTTATTTTGAAAAAATTGAAAAGATTCAGAAGGCCAGGTCTATCCTGGATAAGTTGGAAAGAGAGAGGGACTTTTGCCAGGCTTCCTTCCAAACCCTAGCGTCGCATGGGTTCCCTAGCTTCACTGACGCTAACGGGAACATCCTCCCTGAAGAAGAGCTGCAGCCGAAATGGGATGCCTTTGAGGCAGACACAACAGACATTGATGGGTGGACTGATCCAATCCAGGAGGCCCAGGTGACGCAGCTCTCAGCCAGGTTTTGTCAGATCCGCTCCTGCTTCACCACTTTGGACCTGAAGGTGGAACAAATTGATACGCTCCAAGTTGAGTTTTTCAGGCACCTGGTGGAGGACATCAGAACTTTCAAGCCAATTCCGAGAAGAAGGCCAGGGAGACCAGTCCGAAGGAGGAGGAAGTGGAGAAGAAGAGCGCGCTGAGGAGAGCGCCGATGAAGAAGTCCTGCCAGGGCAGGGCAGCAGCAAGGTCAAGCAGGGACCGGGGGTGACTCCGTGGCCCAATGAATAAAGGCCTGGGTCCTGGCATCGAGGCGAGCTCGATACCCCGCGAGCCGCCAGGAATGTTGCCACATTTTGCAAGGGGTGTGAAATTTTGAAAATTCTGAAAATTTTGTTATCTTCCAGAATCGGCCCTAAATCGCAGCAGCTAGGCAGCGATCTGAAGCAATTTGCCAATTTTGGGCGCTTTAGGGCAAATTTGAAAAAGTTTAAAAATTGATGTTTTTTTGGCTAAGTATAAAATCTTCCCAAATCGTTGTTCCTTGGAGCGCTTTGGAGTAATTTTCCGAGCCTTGAGCGCTTTGGAGCAACTTTCAGGCAGTTGGGAGAGATAGGGTGAAAATGGCCAAAAAATCCTAAGTATGAAAATTTGCCCTAAATCGCTGCAGTTTGGAGCGCTTCGGGGCTAATTTGCCAGTCGAGCGCTTTGGAGCGATTTCGAGAGGGATTGTAAATTTGCAGAAAAAAGGTTCTAAGTGTAAAAATGCCCCAGAGCGCTGTAGCATGACAGCGCTCCACGGCAAAACACCTCTTCAAGGGCGCTTCAGGGCAAATTTGGTGCTGCCAAAGAGAAGGAAAAGTTGCCCTAAAGCGCTGCAGTATCGAGCGCTCCAGGGCAAAATTGCAAAGGTTGAGCGCTTTGGGGTGTTTTTTGAACACTTAGTGCAAAAGGTGAAAAGGGTCAGTTTTGGTTAAGGAATGAAATGCGCCCTAAAGCGCTGTCAGGCAGCGCTAGAGGGCAAAAACACCTATCTGGAGCGCTTCAGGGCAACATTTTGACACTTAGAAAAATGTTGAAGATTTTGGCAGCCAGGCAGCTCCAGGACAGCAGTGTTTCTTTTTGAGCATTTTGATGTTGTTTCCCGCCCAAATCTTTCCAGCTAAGCAGCTATCTTCCCCAGAGGAGAAAAGTCAAGATTTTTCGGGATCAGGGCCTATTTAAGTACAGCCAAGGCCATACTTAAAGCGGCATGGTGGGTGACCATTGAAGACAAACAGTAGCGGGCATTTGAGGCAAAATACCGCTGCATCCACCACATTAATGGGCCATCCCCTCCCAGCTACCAAATCTGTCAGAAGCCATACCGGAATCAAGGAAAAGCATGCTGCAAGTACAGATACGGCCGACAAAGATCAAACCTGGCCGCTTTTTGCAGCTTTTGCAGGTTTGGGCATTTGTGCCCACATTGTAATCTGGGGGGAAATTCTGCTATAAATAGCAGTTCATTCTATTGTAATAGGGGGGGAACATATTGCTAAAGAAAGCTGTTGTAGCTAAGACTGTTTGCTTCAAATACAATCCATACTTTGGCTCCAATTGTGTCTCTTTCTTTTATGCTGCCTTATCCGTGTCATTTCTGCATTTACTCATTTATTTTTCTGATTGCTGTCATTCTGAATTCTGGATCGCAGCATTGGCAATTATCTGAGCCTGGAATGCATGTTTAAGGATACATAGGGAAGAATCTCATAACTGGTTTCTGTTACATGTATTGTTTTGATTGTTGTTGGTTTAGTTGCTAGTTAGTGACTGTGCTGCTTGTTCTTTCCCAAAGCTGATAAATCACCGTTTCTATCCCTTAACTCTTTTATTTCTTTCCAGTTCTCTTATCTTGAAACCGAAAAGTTACATAGGAAGTCGGCCTCCTCCGGAGATTGGCACGGAAGGCATTCCTTCCTTCCGGCCTTTCAAGCTGTTGGGCGAATCGAGGGCGCAATAACACCAAATCCTTTCCTCATGGCAGATTTGTAACCAACGAGTACCGTGAATAAATCATCTAAAAACAAGAAAAGTCTTGATCTTTGCCAAATTTCACATTTGCTCATTGAAAATGGCAATTAATTAAAGGCGTGAATAAAAGTGTGTGAGGTCAGATGCATATATTTTTCCATGTTTATATATATTTTCCTCTTGAACATGTGTTGGTCGCCAATCCGGCACCGTGCTTAGGGCGGGGACGGCGAATCAACGCCAAGCAGCGTAGAACGGCCGCTGCGTCAGGAGATGGGGCGGATGATCTCCAAAGGAGGACGGTTTCTTCGGGGGTGGTTCCAACTACTCTACACTGCGAAACAAGGGAAAGGGAAAAGGGTAGGAAAGACTCTACACAGACCCTACACCTAACAAATCACCCAATTGTGCCTTAGTTCCAGCTCCTATCAACGGCGGGCGGGGGCGAATTCCAGTACCGGAAAACAGGTGCATGAGATCCAAGATGCAGAATCAGAGCGCTCCTGTCCTACTGGCGTTAGCAAAAATAAACCCCAAGCCCATATTCGCAAACACACACTCCTGAGCCACTCAAGCAAACCCCACGGAATCCAAACAACAGAATAACACGAGACTACTTAAACGACTGAACAGAAATAAATATTCATACGTTAAGTAAAGAACAAGAGGACAAAGCCAGAGACCAAACAGTGTAGAATTTGTATTTACATAGGAGAAACCTTACATAAGAATTGTAATGGCTAAAGAGTCGCCCTTAGGAATGGCCAACATCCACTATTTATAGGCATATTTACAAAATCGGACATTGATGGCGGAAGGCGGGAAGATGACCCTTGCAGCTGGTGAGCGTCGCTCTGGTACACTGTTCCTCCGGATATCGTTGATCTTCTAGAAGGTGGCAGATGCTTCAGAATTAATCTGAACCTTTGGATCTTCCGACATTTTTGCCCAGCTCATTAATGCTCAATTGCCTCGTCCTTCTCCTCGATTGGCGATCCTCTAGCTATGCGGCGGGTAACAGGTACTGAAGTACCTCGGGAGCGTCGCACCGAAAATAAGTCACTTCCGCGTACGGCGTCAGGTACTTGGCCCACTGCGGCAAGGGGCGGGTCTTCTTTTGGATTTCGGGCGATGGCGGGAGTTTTGCGTATCCGGTGGGTTCTTCCTTCCGCACGCGGGGGCTCCAAAGAAGGCAGGTGTTTCTCATATGTTTCGCCCATCTTGCATTCCTAACTTTCCGCCTGGGCTGGGCGGGAGTTTTCCTTGTTCCTCAAGGGCGGGCTTTTATGATTTGTCCGCCCATGCTAGCCCCTCGAAATGTTCGCCCAAGAAGTTGGGCGGGCCTTTCGAGAAGTTCCACCCAAAGTGTTGAGGATGGGTTTCCGCCCGCCTTCCTTGACATTGCCATCTGCCCGTCGATTTGGTCCGCCTTGCGACCACCGCTACTACTCTGACATCTTCCGCTCATCCATCATTGACTTCAAAATTTGGCAGGCTCTAAAAGAGTGGGTGAGGAGGCGCGAAAATCCTTACCCACAACATGTCATCACATTAACCCCATCGTTCCTTGGCATCTTGCCTCTTCATTTTTGTTTGATGGACAATGGCAGCAGCAGTTTTATTTCTTGAACTCCGTGTTGAAATTTATCCCAAAAAAATAAAAAATAAAAATCATTCGTTGAATATCCTTCAAGCTTCAATCTTGACCAACTTAAATTCCAATAGGAACCCGATGATTTAGTAGCATATTCAGCAGAGATTTAATGGCCAAAGTACTAGGAAACATTCCAGTGTAATCACAACACTGAATATAATAAATCAACCAAGTGGCAGTTATCTGGGCATGAATCTCATCTCTGAAACAGCTTAAACATTAGATAAGATAACGGTTGCTTAGCATAATGATTTATGTATGTAAGTATCAGTTGCTTCCTTCTCATTAAAAACACAGATCTAAGGACTAGGTCAAATGACTCTCACGAGACTCTGAGGGGAGGAGTAGCTGAGGTTTTGTTTGCCTCCCCTCCTCCCCATCCCACAAGAAAAAAAGTTTGTCAACTTTGGCATGACTTTTAACATGACATATGCATATGCACTGCACTTCTAATAATTTTGAACATGAATTCCTAGTGCATTTGCATGACTATATCTGCATGTTTGTAATTTTCTGCTCCCATCAAACAAATTTTGCTCACTTTTATACATGACCATACTTGTGCAAGTTTATGGATTGTTATTTAATATAATAATTTCACACACATACATACATGTCACAAACCATCTAATTATAATCATTTTTATTAATACTGTTTCTTCACTAGCAGTTTCCCCATATGTCTACTGCATATTGATCTTTTCCCTCAAGACCTTTACAATCTGCAGGAACTGAAATATTTAATTACATCTATGATGAATGGAAATTGTAGTTTATTTTCTTGAAAATATTGTCTTTAGTATTATCTTATTGATAGATGCCTGATGCTTTCCTTAAATTCACTGTACATCCAGCCCATTAATCAGAACTAACATGTAGACAATTATAATGACTCTTCTGAAGCCCTATAAATAAGCTGTTAAAAGCATTTCAAATTACATATAAGACAACTGCATTTGTCCATTTCAAAGGCCTGTTTCTAGTTTGAGAAAGCTTGTGAAGATGAGTTTGACAATAACAATGCCCTTTGAGTATTAAAATATTTCATGCTTACATATGCAAGCTAAAAACTGGAGTTGCAATATTTAAGAAACTGATTTTAATATTTAAACCAATGCAAAAGCAATGCAAAGATTTCTTCAAGTCAAGAAACCTGGATGCTTTGGTTAGAAGATAAACTATATGCCATTTCCTTCCTTACATACAAAGTAATCCAATAATGTAAAAGTTCCTCTTATTAACGATATTTACCAGCTAATACAAAACATGCAGAGCCAAAAAAATGAAGAGTTGCTCAGATAACTCACAATCTACTTGGCGCCAAGCAAGGTAATCTCGGAGAATTGAAATTGAAGGATAGCACACAACACGTCCATCAAAGGAAGGTGCATAGTGCAGCTCCTTGTGTGGGAAAAACTTGGGCCATTTCATAACATACGTAGAGGAAAAGAATGAGACAGTAAGAGATATTATCTTACTGCAAAGTGAAGAAAACAAAAGACAGTATATTAGGTCAATGTAGATGAAACATCATTTGCAAAGAGCTGAAAAGTCATTCACAGTTTGCTTTAACAGCATGAACTATGAGAGGAGTGCTGATATGGTTGTTCATAGTTTATAATCATAGATGCAACCTGATATAAAATTTAGTCAAAAAGTATAGTTGCAACAACCTGGCACGCCTATGGTGAAATGTGCTTGTCCTGTTTAGCACAAAACTGCAGGATATCAGATTAGCAAACATGTTAGGATATTTGCTATACACAAAATTGACACTTGACACCAGTTCCCTTCTTACTTTGTAAATAAATGGATACCTATACTCATCACTCATACCATACGCAAATACTATGTCTGGAAATTCTTGAAGCATGTGTATTGCACATTCATTCATTAGTTGCAATGCGCGTTCATCATTAGGTTTTTCAAAATCATGAACTTGCGAAAACCTGTCAAATAGAGAACAATAAATTAAAAATTCAACTTCAAGAGGCATGGGTCTGAATTGAATATTTATAAAATATGATTTTACTTTAATTTATCATTAAATCTATGCTAAACAGCCAACTGACATTCATGTTCAATCAAATCATTATGTCTATAAGATACTTCCATTGAAGTAATCACACCAACATGCAATATCAAAGCTTAGTTAATAAAATGTTTAACCTTACTTCTGCAACATTTGCACCCAGAAGTAATTTGGCTTTATTAAGGATCATCCTAGCTGGATACATACACAAAACAACAAAATAAAAGACAGCAATGCTTGACTATGATGTTACCCACACGAACCACACAATATTAGTAATCAAACAACATATGTCTGGGATGGATGAAGACTATCACAAGAACATGTTCAAAGATTAGCATTCCTTGTCATTCATCACAATAAGGAAACCACTAATCTGGGACTCCAATCAATTCATGTTGACATAACAAGCATATACTAACAATTAATCATAAATCAGAAATAGAATAGTATAGTTATAAAAGGTAAAGCAATTTTTTTATGTCAAATGCCTAGCCCAGCACTCCAGGTTTGGAGTCTGAGACCCCCAAAGGGACACACCCACCCTACCCCGCAGGATTCAAACAAGTGACCCTTCCCTGCAGGATTGGAGTATAAGTACACTATTACAACTGATTAACTTTTTTGAAGGAATAACCATCAAAAATATCACCATGAGATGATTTGCAAGTGCCCACTCAAAGGGACCATGCACATCACTCAAGTTCCATATCTTCTTGTTAATCTCCACATGAGACAACTTTGGTGTCTCAAGAAGGATCAACCTAACTAATATCCCCATGGGACAACCTATAGGTGTCTTTGTTGCTATCAAAATCAAGTGTTTTCCCAAGACAAGCCCATAGACATGTTGGCTGGTGTCATAGCCAATCATTATGTCCCCATGGGCAGACTTATATTTCTCAAAGAAAGTCATACCAGCTAATACCCCCATGGGCAGACTTATATTTCTCAAAGAAAGTCATACCAGCTAATACCCCCATGGGAAGACTTAACGCATTTCAAGTAGGATTAGACCAAGTAATCTATCCAAAATGTCCTATAGATGTCTACATTGGGATCAAAACAAACATAACCCCCACAGGATGACATGTGTCTTAAATGGGCAAAACCAAGTAATATCCACATGGGATAGCTTACAGATGTCCACTAACATGAAAATTTGGAGGTTTCTAAACTGGGCTTCCGATTCAGCAAGTGTAGCAGCATTTAATAGCACTTATAATAGTCAAATATGATTTAATTTTCCAAAGGTCATGATATCAAACAGCAATTGTTTCTGGATTAGATCAGACACAACAGTCCAATTTGAAAACAAATTACATCATCAAACAAGGTAAGCAATCAACTTACACTCCAAAAGAAGTCGGATTCTGCACTTGCAGCTGGTCAACATGCAAGCATTTGTCTCCAGTAAATTTGTCTGGGGAATAACCATATCGAAGGAAACAGCAAGCCATTGACTACAGGACTGCAAGGCATATTCATACTATGTCGCTTCATGGTGTCTTGATCACAAACACCTTGACATTTGGTATATAATCATCCCACCGAAAACACATAAAAACATGACCAAACTAATTCTCAATGTGGCCTCTACATTCCAGAAAAGGACTGACTCTTTTAACTACAATTGCATCATGTTCAGCCATAAAGTTTCTAAAAATTGCACTTTTCCACTACGGCATTTTCTTCCTAACAGATTGAGAACCGTGAGGCAAAGAGAAACCCGTATTTAGCTCCCAATTCTACATCACGGATTGAGATCTCTACGGGAGAAAGAATTCCATATTCAGCTCTTGATAACCCTGTTCATGGAATTTTACTCATAACCAGCATCTATTTCAAATTACATCGCCATTATAAGTGGTATATCATCTATATTTCTAATTTGTCTATTAAAATATAATTGTTTAGTTATCTTTAATTCCTTGACCTACAAACCATAAAGCTTCATTCCCTTCTTCCACATGAATATCTCATGGTTTTCCTCCATACATTGTTATAACCAGTGTAACATTAAATATCACTGCACAAATCAAACTAATCTTTCTCTTCCTTGAACAAGACAAAGGTATTTCAGTTCTCAAGAGTGCAAATGTTGTTGAAAGGTGAAATGCATGAGATACAGAACCCCCACAGGAGAAAAGAATAGAATGTGCAGAACCCTTTGCTAGAAACTACTTACATCACTTAAATTGTAGACCATGCTCTTTCCAAACTGCTCTGATTTGATTAATATCACTATAAATTCCATGCTTATGCATGCACATTATTCGTAAGCATTTTGTGATTACATAGTCTATGTTTTGTTTGCATTCAATAGAATCAAACAACATACAATATACCATATCTTCATTTTTATCACATTTGCATGTCAGACAGTATATGACTACCTCTACACTTGGCCAATTTACCTAAGCATAAATTCCACCTAATTATTCTAGAATTCCAGATGTTACAATTCCGAAAATTCTTCAGATTCTAAAAAAATAATCACATCCCAAGGACTTGAGAAGGGTTCATGAACTTTTATAGGCTCTAGCACTGTGTACTTTTCTGCCCATGTTCAAATTGATTAGGTGGCACATTTATGGAAATGAGTAACATAAGAGCATATTCACAGTTTCTGGGGAATATTTGTACAATGGAAAAGTCGAAAGGTAAGCTTTTATCCAATCTCTTAAACTTTTCCAACCTTTTCATGCCTACAATCTCTGGCAAAGGAAGTGGATAAGCCTTGAGTCAGGGATCAGTGTCTTCACCTAGTTTAGAAGCCATTAGGACCCCCAAGGAACACTCCTTTTTATTTTTCTCCTCCACTCAAACAATAGCATTGCCTGCCATAAAACACAGCACCATCCTGTTATACATCTCTTGCCAACCTAAGTACTTAGATGATAACACCTACTGTTTTATTCAATAGCACCGGGGTTGTGATCATCTAAACAGAAGCAAAACTTCAATGTTCTGCATGTTTGGCTTAGTCAGGACATGAAGATTCTGTTTCACCCTTTAATTTCTCTATTTTTCCCTTGGCCAACGATAACACCTACCATCGGCCAGCATTCTCATCAAGACAAAATCAAACAAAGAAGTGACCATATAAACCATTTTCACACTCCATTTCAACCATCTTCCAATCATGAAATCAGAGGATAACTCACATAGCAGACCTGTAACCAATCAGTGAATCCTCAAGAAGCTTCTATCATCTAGTCCAACTTCATTATCTCATCACCCAACAGAAATACTAAGGGAAAAGTAAGCTCCATAGCAAAACTCTTTCATGGTCTAACTAAGAATTTTTACAAGGCTGACATTGGTGAACAACCTAATCCTCTTTTTGTCATGTTTTGTCCTTCCTTGGCATTTGTTGGTATTTTCTAGGGGTTCCCATCCTTACCTCAAGGTCAATGGTGGAGGCCATCAGAAAACACAAATGTCTTTATTATCTTCAAACACATCAGTTAGACAAGAAAAGTGTCTTTAATATCTTCAAGTGCATCAACAAAGGATCAACTCACAAGTTGAAGATCAAGTCAACCTTCTATCTAAAAAGGTATGGTCTTTTAATAAAAAATGGGATGTTCTCTATTATCTCTCCTTTTATTATAGCACTTTTACTACTTTGCTTTTGTTTGCACAGTTGCTTGTTCATGTGTTTTATCCTTATAACCCTTAGTTATACTTTAGACCATGCCCATCCTTTTGTCTGACCTAAACACCCCCACTTTTACTTATTTAAGTTGTATTTGTTTGGTTTGGGTTGTCCAATTGGAGTTTGCACTCATGGGTGTCTTGTCTTCCTACGCTTGTCCAAATTCTTGTGGTACATTTAAATTAGACCATAGAACCATAAAGGTTTTGCATATTTTTCCTTACTTCAGAAGAGCTTTGACAGCCAGCATTTATAGGGAAGAGCAAAAGAAAAGGTTGAGGATTTATCTAATTTTTTAGGTAGCCATCTAATGTTTCATCATTCTAATACTTTTTATTGTTTTAATACTTTTTCAGGTATATTAGACTGAAATGTTTCCTAACTTAAGGTTGAAAATGAGAATGTCCCAGTAAAAGTGGGAATAACCCTAAAATGTTTTTACTTTTCCAAATAAATGAATACTTTCGTTGAGAACTTTCCTTGCAACTTAGGCTTGAGAAGAGAAGCGATCCTTTGATCTACTGCTTAAATTCCAGGCTGCTCAAAGGGCCAGTATATAATTGCAGTGATATTGACATATTGTTCACAATGCACACTTTGATGATGCTTTTTGGTAATGTAAGATGATTCCATATATACAAGTTGTATTTATATTGAGTCCATCAGAAATTAGAAAATAAGCTGATCTTACTTGTGAAAGTGACAACCATCTATTCTGAGCACCATCCATGTCTGGGGCAGCAGGTTGTCTTGCAATTCAAATGACTTGACATACTCATATTTGCTATTTGCCATCAAAGTTTGTTTCCCTGTTCCCACACAATCAATGAAAACAGCAAGGGAAATTAATTGAGGAATCGAAGCTCTAAGAATGACTTCAACAAAGTCACTAAGGAGACAAAAATAAAGAATACCATTACATCTGTAGCTAATTGTAATTGGCCACAGTATGCCACCCCTTTACGCTTGCAATCATTGGAACATCCACCCTGCCTGCTCCATATACTAACAAACATATAGGGATGTATTGTTGTGTCTATAGATCAAAGCAACATAATACTCTACAATAATAAAAACTTATCTATTCTGTAGTGTCATAAACACATGCACATGCACAGTTGACTATTCTGTTCTAGGAAATTTTAAATACTATTCTAGTTTATACACATATTCCCACATCATTTAATACACAGATTATGTCATTGGAACATCCACCCTGCCTGCTCCATATACTAGCACACATTCAGGGATGTATTCTTCTGTTTATAGATCAAAACAACATAATACTCTACAATAATAAAACTTAATATCTATTCCGTAGTGTCATAAACACATGCACATACAGAGTTGATTATTCTGTTCAAGGAAATTAAAAATTTTATTACATATTCCCACATCAGGTAAGACAGATTAATACAAAGGATGACAAATGGCTGGACATAAAAAAGATCACTCTTGATTTTTTACCACTATTTATCGCCTTGTCTTATGTAGTTATCTTGGAGAAATCAAATGAAATTATTACACAAATGACCATAACAGGCCAATGAGACTCAGCAGAGAAGCAAGATATGATAGACAATACTAGGGTAGGGAATCCAATTACAAACCCAAAAACTAAACCAAGTCTAAATACAGAAGGGCAAACCCCAATACACATGGAGAATGGATTCTATTCTTTCCCTTTTCTGCCATCTCTCTTTTTTAAAATGTTCAATTTCAATCCAGTGTTTCATGTTACAAATTGCAGCAACAAGTTTGTAGCAAGAAGAATCATACAAAAAATATCTTGAATGGTTGATCCAACTGCAATTATGGTACATGTCAGCCGCACAAGTGCTGGATTTTCCTTGAATGGTCATTGCCTACACATGCTTTTGTTTAAAGCAAAATCCACATGTATGTCATGACATGAATGGTTTGCACATGGGCAAATATCCTAATTGATTATTTCAAAGGAATCTTACTGCTTTGAATTTACTTAACCAAGGGACCACATGAAACGCCAACCACAAAATGGGTTAGAATTGATTTGGTATATTTCAAGTGCATGTTTTGTATGTCAATTAAAAAATGAACATTATCTATGAATAGGCATGTAATCAAGTTTTGCAGTTCGTTAAAGTTTTCCTGTTATATCTTTGTTGCCCTCAAACGCAATTAATGCCACTAGCCAACTGAGTAGTCTTTTTCTGAATTGGACTCCTATGGGTAGCTAAAATCTTTAAAACTATTTTCCAGGAAATTACATGACAAGGATGACAGGACGGCTTTTTTGGGATGGGGTGACACATTTGAAGACAGTAGGACTCCTCTTCAGGATGAAAAGACACCTCTTCAGAATGGCTTCAAAATCCTAGGACAAGTCCTCATGGAACATAGCTTTAAACCTAACTGCTTAACTTCGACTCATATTATGCACAGGAAGAGCAGCCTCTGGTCGTCTACCTAAAGGGATCATGTCAGTTGTCCAATCCAATTGTCAACATAGCACAAACAATAGTCATAGAAGCCAAATTACTTAAAGGAGTATAATGCTGGATTAAAATATCCCTAAGAATTGTTACCAAGATATGTTCGTACAGCAAACTTAAACCTTCTGATGCAAAATATGTCAAGGGCCGATAAGATATCCCTATTAATGTACTCTAATGACCAACGTAGGTCAATGGGACTCAATGTAGAACAGCTTTTACAAAGCACTATGTTTTCCAAGAAATTATTAATAAACTTAAGTAGAGAGTAGAGTTAACTTTATTAAAGTTAAATTAGTGTACGACATTTGATCACATCCTTGAGAAGTGGATCCAAAAATGGGTAAACCCTAACATGTTGCAAGTAATGATGAAGAGATAAGAGAACCAGCAGTCAAGGGAAAAGAAAGAAATAGAGAAGAGCTCAAATCATCCAAGCACCAACTCTAATCTGTGTTAAAATGCATAGTAGAAGTAGAAGATAAAGCAAAGCCATTATCATCACCAACTATCCTGAAACAACCAACACAAGATCTAATGATACTGCCAAAAATTAGCTAGAGCTAAGGGGGCTTGGCTGGATAATACTAGAAGGGCAAAAATTCCAACTTCCTGTAGTAGCTCACTACTACCATCATGCTCCCAACAGAGGTCCATTGCACAAGCTGAGGCAGAAGACAGAGCAGGGCAGATATCAACAAAACTTTGCTAAGTGTTTGGAAGAGGGAGCCCCACTCGCTGAAGCAACCCACACGTTGAGCGCCTTGCTCACCAAAGCACCCCACTCTCCCAAGCGACCTCAATCCAAAAGCGCCCCACTTTACGAGCGACCTCCGTCCCGAGTGCTCCGCTCTTCATAGTGACCTCACTCCCCAAGCACCCCACTTTAAGAGCACCTTGCACACTGGAGCGACTCGCTCACCCATAGCCAAAGTGCCTCGCTTCATGTCTACTTTTAGTGAACAAGATAAGGACGATATAATCAACCCGTAATTATCACCAAGGTACAAAGTACACAGTCCATTTTGTGGCTCTAGGCTCAAGTATAAATAAGAGTTGAATGCTCATTGTAAGGGTCTTTTGGCTACCCAGCTACCAAAGCTACTCTGTGGAGAACATTGTACTCAATACTTTGAGATCAATAAGACAAAGGATTGTGCTTGCACCCCTGACTATAAAAAGCATGAGTAATGAATGCAATGTTATAGCCTCACAAATATTCTCAAAGATTACTTGCATTGTACTCTGTTTTCTAGGCAATAAAATCACACTATTATTTTACTTATGTTTCTGTGTTCTGATTTGTTCCCTAACTCAAAATTCTGAGTTTCGGATCAGGAAGAGCCTGGACATCGAGGAATTTCATTAAGTACCAAGAGGCTATGTGACTCACACAACTAAAGTAAGTGTTTCCCATAAGCAGTAACACAATGCTTCTCATCTGCAAAGGTTCTGCTAAAAGCAAGACCCATGAGGTTGGGTTCAAAGAGATAAACTTGTCTTTCATGATATCATGAAAAGGTGTATGATGGCTCTTAGTGCAATCATTAAAATCACCCAAAAAAAAATGACGTCACCCAAAGATTAATATACACAAAGGCATATTGTAATTCCATTTAAACATACGTTCCAGAACAGCAGCATTCCTGCATGAACATGTCCAAAGCTATCTCACACCATACATGACATACAAGACAACTTACGGTCAACAATCATATTGCATAGGAAGTGCTAAACTGTTGTCATTGATGAGATTATGGAAAGTTGCAAATGACTGATTTAACCCAGAATACAAACTTTATAAAATACGAGATGGCCAGTTTGTACATGCCATGCATCATGAGATTCATGACAAGCTAAATAAGCATTTTTCAGAGTTAATCACAAACAAATCATGATTGCAAGAACATGTGAATACCACCCATGTGTGTAAACAACAAAGGTCCAGATCCTTTTCAATGCCTCCATCCATATGTGTGTCCTTTTATTGTAGTAAAGTCAGCATGCAACAAACTCATAAACAATATAAAATCGAAACTACAGTACAGACTACAGAGTACACCATTGTTTCAGAGAATCTATTTAAGTTGTATAAGCGTCCTTGGGCATGCTAATATATCTTCCATGTCTTTATGACAGTACAGACCTTAGGAAAATACCTGAGGCTATAAAACATTAAAGCGGGCCACCTGATCAAACCCAAACACCTTCAAGTAGACTTTGAAAGTCCGACGCACTCAGTTCAGTCCCTGGAGCAGGTTTTAGGAAATATATTTAATTATATATACATGTAACATACAAATGTCTACACATTAATAGCGAGATAAGTTGACACAACTTCAAATCTCTAATCTGCTCTAGAACTAGTTAATCACAACATGATGCAAGTTGATTTTTGTTAAAATATTTAGTATTTTTTCCCTTAGTAGGATCACAGGTACAATGTTTGATGCACACATAAAATTGTATCAAACTTATAACACAGTACTTCCACACATAAACCAATACTTGATAAATGTGAAATAAAATATCTAATACATCTTGGCGGAAACACAAGACATGCTTGATACATGTGAAATAAAATATTTAATACATCTTGACCGAGTTTTCAATGAGCTGAAAGCTAAGAGCAAGAGAAAATCCATGTTCGCAGATAAAGAAATAAAAATATATATATATTAATATCTACTAATGAGCAATGTAGGTCAAGGGACTTGAAGGTGTAACCACATACAATATAAAGTGCTTGCGAAAACAAACCCTGGGATTTGAACAGCAAGTAAATATCAAAACAATGTAAACAAAACTAGAGAGAGTAAACCACATTGTGAAACCCCAAAGCATGTGATCCAAAGACAAACAACCATGTGCGAAGAAAGATTCCACAAACAAACAAGGATGTGAAGATGATCAATGCTGAAGTCCAAATAAAAGTGAGGTGCATGCTAAGAGCAGGCTTCAGGACAACAATTTGACTTTTGACTACTTTAGGGGATTGTGAGTGGGGTTGACGGTTGTAAAGAGATTACGGGTTCAAGTTTCCATGCACCTTGCAGTTCAGGTTCAATGTGCGTGCAAAATATTTTTTTCAACAGTACACGGAGTAAAAAAATCTAAAAGGGTTTAAAATTGAACCTGCCGAATGTGTGTGTATAATATCAACTGAAAAAGAGTTAAAGAACGCTACGCTACGCTACAATCGCTGGCCTAGGCTTCTGGCTCTGGCTTGATAACAAGAAGATAGCAGGTTCTGCTGGCCAGGTTGTCAACAGGATTTCTTTTCAATGCTCTAGTTTTCGCATTTGACATTTTTTTAATAAAAATTTCAAGTAAAATTTTGAAAAATATTTGCCGATTTTGGGTTAAAATATTAGATTAAATAAATTTATGATCTTGTTAAAATAATAACATATAACACATATTTTTTGAATTTTTCGAAATAAAAGAAAAATTGCCTTACTATACTATACTAGTAGAAAGATTTCATCCCTTAAATTTTCGATGGTTGTAACATGTGACCATGATTCCGATCTCATAACCCTTTCATAAAAGAAATAACCAGGTCAACCTCAGACTCTTACCAGCACAGAATTTACTTCAAACATTTCTGCCCTAAATGAAAGTACATCAAACAACAACATAACTACAACTAATTGTAGACATTTCAACGTGTAAATCTAGATTTTGGGTGTGTCAAATCCCTGGACCCGTAAAAAATAATATGTCAATGACGGCAACACATGTTTTGTAGAAAGTATTAGTCAAACCCAACCGTAAAATGTGTATTATTACTAACCTGGCTATAGGCCACACGCTGAGCGCAAGAGTAGAAGCTTCGCAATGAAAGAGCTGTTACGGCAGTCGATGCTCTCCAGAGAAGTTAAAAAATTAGTCCATGATTCAAAAAAGTATTCCATGAAAGTGCATCAAAAAAATAATTGAGGATTCAACAGAATTATTCCATGAAAATGCATCTTTGCTGTTTGTGTTAGTGTTAGAGTTAGTATTGTAAAACTTTGAGTGTTAGTGTTAGAGAATGTGTAGTTTTAGAACTTTGAGTGGGTTTAAGGATGAAGTTGCTAAATTTTAAAAAGGGTTTAAGGTTCAATTTTAAAAAGGTAGAGGATACCATAGTTTAGTATTTAAATTATGGTTAGATATGTATATAATAAATAGATAATAGAAGGTTTTGAATATATAGAATTAGAATGATTTTATTTAATTATGGTTTTTTTTAAATACACAGCTTTTAAAGATTAGGTGGATGGGTACCAAGGAGAGACCTAGGTTTAAATCTTGGTGGTGTCAGTTTGCAAGGGAAGTAGGCCGGTCTGAATCCTTTGAGTGCGTGTCAGACCGATGACGATGGTACGAACTACGAACGACCAGTGATCCTCATCTCACACTGGGTCAACAAAAATGAGACAGATAGATTTGGTGTATGCAGTCCTACGGTTTGAACCCTACGCTAACCAGTTATTAAAAGAATGACTACAACCAACTCTCCTGCGTAACCAGAAAAAATACTTCTTATACACATCCGCCGTGGGGATTGAACCTGGGTCACATTGGATAGTCTTGTATCTATAATTAAAATCTTAATTATAGGTTTTTTTATTATTTATACTTCTTATACACATCCGACATGGGGATAGGTTTTTTTTTTTAAGTATTACTTAATACACATTCGCCGTCGTGGGGATTGAACCTGGATAATGCAAGCCGATAGTTTTTTTTTAAAGGTGTTATCACCATATATTTTTGAAATGAAGCTCCAAGCTTATTTTAGTGGTAAGGGTTTTAACTTCTCTTTGGAAAGTTTAAGGTTCAAACCCCAAACCCCACTTAGTACGCGGGGACAAGACCTTTCGTATATAAATTCATTGAAATATATATATATATATAAATAATATGTATATTTTTTTGGTTTCGAGTTTGGAAAATAAATTAGGAAGACATTTTGGATCTCATGGTCTAGTCCAGTGGTCATAACACACCCGTGGGAGTGCAAAGACCAAAGTTCCAACCCTCAGGCCTTGCAGTATCGGAAGGTATGTCGCATCAATGTTGTCGACTACGTTAAAAAGTTTATCCAACATAAATGGGTTATAGTGACAGTGTGGAACAAATTTGAACCCACGTAGAAAATTGTAACGAGTTACCCATTACTCTGATAAAATAAAAAAATTAAAGAGACATTTTCTTGTGAGAGAAGTTGTATGATTTTTTAAACTTATGTTGATATTTTAATCTTAGTATTTTATTTATATTACAATTTGTTTTCAATCAATAATGTAATTTTTTGGATGAAAAAGCCATTATATTAATAAAATAATGTCTAATCATACAAAAAAAGGTGGGTGGGATTAGCACACCCCGTAAACCAACACACTAACCACCGTGGTTAGGAGTACACAAGAGTGTCAGAAATAGTCCACAAAAAGCCAGATAACAACCGCCAAAACAGTGTCAAATATGTCGACTCATAGCGCAGGGCACATTCCCCCAATGCTCCATGAGGGTACGTAAGTACTGCAGCTCCACATGTACTTTTTCAACTTGTACTTGAATCTGTAACCAACAATCAAAGAATATAGCATATTTATCAGCAATAGAGAAGACACGCCCGACATCTTGTTGAGAAAAAATAGCTCTATTCCAGGACTTCCAAAGATAAAACAGGGTACCAATTCTAAAAATATTCCAAACAACACCCAAGTTGAAGGAAAAAGCAATAGGGTCACCCAAAATAGCATGCACCCAGGTAAAATCCTCTTGCATAAAAGGTCTAAAAATTTCAAGAAGCCACTCCCAGGCCGACTGAGCCCAATCACAAAACCAAAAAACATGCAGTAAATCTTTCGCCTGTCCGCAAATCGGGCAAATGGGATTATGAACACCCAGATGCTTGAGCCTATTGCCAACAAGCAACCCCTGGTGCAAGAGGCTCCAAGCAAAAAAACTCTGTTTAGGTTCAATATAAGTAGCCCAAGCAATCTGAAACCTCTTATTCCATTGGGAGGGAAGAGAGACTAAGTCCCATCTCATAGTGAGCTTATCAACCATTGGAACTTGCGAGGTGAGCCATTTGTAACCTAGATGAGCTTTATATTGCAAAACAGGAAGCTCCCCAGGCCAACACCAATCTGACCACCAGGGTTTTTAAAAATGCTTATGCAGTTTGCACCAAATAGAAAATGGAATACTATCAATAACCACCTCATAAGTATCTCTATCACCAGGATTTAAATTGTGAATTTGATGAAAACTTTCCCAGGGTATCCAACTCTTGGTATGTCGGGAGAAGAAATAAAAAATGGAAGCAATACCACGCTTATAGAACCTCTGCGCTCTGACCCACTACACCAGAGCCAGGGGAGAGCCCTACCAAGTGATAACAGGAGACCACCAAATATTCATGGAAGGCAAAGAGGCACCTGCTTTGCGAAAACTCCCTTTCCAACCGAGCCAGGGTTTGAAGGCCTCCCAGGATTTCCAAATACTCTGAATGACAAAAGAACCTTTAACTTTAACAGGGACAGGGCGATAAGAATGGATTGCAATCCCACCCCTTTCCAAATTTTCTTCCCCTGAAGAAAACCAGAAGAAATGCAATGCCCGACCAACACTTTCCAAGATTCATCCCCAATTAAAGATCGGGTGATCCATTTAGCACAAAGGGCAAAACCTTGTCGGTGACAATCAAACAAACCCATGCCTCCACAGTCTTTGGGCAAACAACAAATTTTCCAGGCTACCCGATGAAAACCTCGTTTGACAGAGTCTTTGGCCCACAAGAAATCTCTCAGAAGCTTATCCAACTTTTTATAACAAGATTTGGATGGAACCCAACAAGACGAATAATAGACATGGGTAGTGGCTAAAACCTTAGAACAAATCTGAAATTTTCTTGCTAGAGAAATTTTCTTACTAGTCTAGTAAGAAAGCTTCTTGTCCACTTTCTCAATAACATACTGCCACAATTGAGCAGAGGAACCATGAAACGCAAAAGGAATTCCAAGAAATTTAAACACCTCACCCGACTGAATCCAAGTCCATTGGAAATGATGCAACCAACATGGCAGCTGGGATTGAGATTGCCAAAAATAGGAGGTTTTTTTCCATTGAATAGAAGAACCAGAGGCTAAACAGAACACCTCTAAGCAACTAATAGTTGAGGAAAGGGATTGCTCATCTTCTCGAAGCGTTAAAAAAGAATCATCAACAAAATGACCATTGACCAACTGACGGTCATAATTGGGGAGAGCAATACCCCTGATTAATCCTTGATCCACCTTATGGGCCAACAAATAGCCAAAAGCCTCTGCAACAAGAATGAAAAGAGATGGAGCAAGAGGGCACCCCTGTCTTACAGAATGACCAAGAGAAATTGACTAAGATTGACTATTATTCAAAGTAAGAACAACTGAAGCATCTTGAAATAACATAAGAACAATGCTCACAAACACTGGCCCAAAGCCCAAAGCCTGAAGCATGGCAATGATGAAGTACCACTCCATCTTATCATAGGCTTTCTCAAAGTCAATCTTAATGAATAAAGCATCTTGTTCAGAATTTCTTGCCCACTCCATACCTTCCCAAACAACAAGAACATTATCAAGAATGTATCTTCCCTGAACAAAGCCAGTTTGTTCAAGTCTGACAATCAAAGGCAGGAGAGATTTAAGCTTAAGCGCAAGGGCTTTGGCAATAATATTATAACTCACATTAAGTAGGGTGATCGACCTCCAATTAGTGATGAGCTTAGGATCTCCAGACTTAGGAATAAATTTAACATTACCTTTGTTAATAATGGAACCCAGTGAACCACATTGCAGGGCTTCAAGATACACTTTGTGGAGATTAGAACCAAGCATATCCCAGAATTCTTTGTAGAATTCACATGGGAAGCCATCAAGACCAGGTGCCTTATCATTGGCCATGAGTGACAAGGCATTTTTAGATCTTCCAGAGAAAGAGGAGTGTCACAGAATATCATTTGCTCAGGAGAAAGCTTGTTGGGGACAACAACGGTACAATCAGCAAGAGCTTGCCTTCTAGCATCATCAAGGGGTTGAGAAGCAAAAACACCTTGATAATGTGAAACAAAGGCTTTGACAATGTCTGGAAGGTCTGTGAATCTCTGCCCATCAACTTGAATGGCTTGAAACTGAGAATACTAGGTAGGAGGTCTGAGGCATTGAAAAAAATCTTTGGTCACTTTGTCCCCCACTTTGAGCCAATGCATTCGAGCACGTAATTGAGCACCCTTGGCTTCATACAAATCAACTTTTTTTAGCTCATGCCGAATGGAAGAAACTTGGGACCGAGCAAGAGAGCTGAAAGGAGAGGCTTCAAGCCTGAGATAGGCTTTGGATAGCTCACTCTGCAAGGCAAACTTAGCCTGTTTCCATCGCTTTGCAACTTCAACACCCAGAGTCCGCAGCACCTTAGTGGTTCGTTGAATGACAACATTCCACCACTCAATCCTTCCAGAAATACCATTAGGTCTAGGAATAAAATTCCAAATGCGGCATATATGAGCTTTCATGCTAAAGCTATGTAATTTTTTTTTATTTACTCTTTATAAGTTTATTAATATTAAAATGTAAATATATTTTTTTATTTGGTTAGCGTGAGAAACCCTTACGACCAACGCACAGGGCTAAGTAGTCTCCTCCCAACCATGACCCCTCGTAAAACCAAGAGCTATGCTTATCAATAGGGAATTTAACACAACCACCACACACCCACTCCCTCACACACTCGCCCATGCTCTGGTTTGAACCTTGGACCTTCCGAAGAAAAGCCAAAGCCCGAGTCGTTGCGATGTCCCCCTAAGACAAAATGTAAATATTATTATGTTTATGTTCCTATGTGACACTCCATTAGTATGTAGTTGGACTCTCATCGAGAATACCCAATTTCGAATTACAAGAAGAGAGGCCCTCGTGTGCCCCTCTGGAGGGTCCTAATTGTACTTTGTATATATATATATATATATATATATATATATAATTGTGTTTCTTAGCTATCATAGCTTATGATTTTATAAACTTAAAAGTTCTTTTATGTGTTATCATTATATTTTTTGGTATTAAAAAATAAATAAATGATATTATAATTTTTTTTATTGAAATAAATGATATTAAATTTTTTTTTTTTAAACTTGAACATAAGTTTTTCTATTGAAACCCAAACTTTTTAATTGCTTAGGTTTGATTAAAATGTTAGCTTACAATGTAAAACTCTTCATTCTTAATCAATTGTTCAAATCCCTAGGCTAAAAATGTTAAGATTTTATTGACTTCTTTGTACAACAAAATAAAAATGTTAAGGTTCTCTTATAATATTGAAATCTAGTTTAAAATATGAAACTCTTCACTTCTCATAATTTATTTCATACTCTAAAAACAAATTTTAAGGTTTTTTTATATAATTGAAATCTTGGTTTATAATATGAGACTTGTTACTCCCCATCGATTATACCAAGCACCAAACCTATCTTTACTTTCCAACATTTTTTTAACACTTCCCAACATTTGTCTCAGACCACAAGACAAATATTAAGGTTCATCTATGGAATTGGAATCTTGTCTCATGATATGAAACTCATAGCTCCCCACCACTTCCACCAAAGCACCAAACCTATAATTAAAATGTTAATGTTTAATCCGCACTAGGTACCTTACTGGTAAGTTCCCTCAATCCTCGAAAGAAGGTCTAGGGTTCAAGCCTGGCGGCCTGCGTCGGATACAAAAAATCCTCCCAGCTAGCCTAAGGGGTATACTCGGATGGGACATGCTCCATGGAATGAAAAGTCCTAGTCCCTAGGGGATACAGGAAACGATTATCCTTAACATAAGGTTTAATCTGTGTCGAGTACCTAATTGGCAAGTTCCCTCAATCCTCGAAAGGAAATTTGGGGTTCAATCTTGGCGGCCTGCACTGGATACCAAAAAACCCTCAACTAGCCTAAGGGGTATACCCGAATGGGACAGGCCCTGTGGAACGAAAAGTTCTGGCCCCCATGGGATATGGGAAATGATTTTCCTTAACATAAGGTTTTAGTCCCAAGGAGGACAACATAATAGATCGGGCTTTGGCTCTTCTTCGGGAGGTCTAAGGTTCAAACCGCGACGTGGGCGAGTGTGTGAGGGGGTGGGTGTGTGGTGGTTGTGTGTAAAATTCCCTATTGATAAGCATAGCTTTTGGCTCTATGAGGGGTCATGGTTGGGGGAGCCTGCCCAGTCGTTTGCGTTAGTCGTAGGGGTTTCTCACACTAACCAAATAAAAAAAAAATGTTACTGTTTACCCACAATATTGGAACATTAGTTTATGATGTGAAATTCCTTGCTCTCAATCATTTGTAATAAACTCATTAAACAAAAATATTATTTTTTATGGTTTATCACACATTATCATGAAAATGTCTATCACAATATAATGATTTTAACCTTGGCTATAAACACTTTGTTGCATTTCACTTATGGTTGCTCCATAATGCTTTTAAACATTTTAATTTTTTTTTTTTGCTTGATAAAAAGGGGTTGTACTCGGGCCCCCCTTAACAAATTGCATCTATCTTCTTTAGAGCTTGAGAGTTTACAAATCGATACACTTTTCATCTCAATTGAGATACTATAGTTAGAAACTTACATCATTTTATATAAAATGTTTGATTTCTTGATTTTCATTTTCAAGATCTTTTCAAATCTCTGTATGAATACAATTACTCCATTAGCATCTTTCTTGGCATTTTCCTATAGCAGCCTTCACAATGCCAAAACTTCACCTCTACTATCTATGCCTTGCATCTTAGTAGAGTAATATTTCCAAAACATTGCACTAACATAGTCCGCTTTACCAAATATGGATTGCTATTTTCCTTCCTGAAACACAAATTTAACCACAAAAATTATAATAAATAGTCTAAATGAACACACATTATTGTTACAAAATAAAATAGATATTACCAATGGAAAACATTAAAGTAAATATTAATCATTATATGATTTATGCAATCAACAATTTTTGCCAGCTTCAACTAAACTTTCTACTTCCTCTAACCATGGAAAGGAGATGTTAACTTCATGATCCTCAACCAAACCCCTCTATTGGCTAGCTTATCTGCACATTTGTTTCCTTCCCTTAATATATGTGTAAACCTAATTTCTTCAAACTCTTTAGCAAGATCTTGAATTTCCACAATTATCTCTTGTATGTTCCATGGAGCCTTTGCTTTCCTCAAAATTGCATTTATTACTATGAGAGAATCACCTTCCATCCAAATTCCATTTCATTTGTTTAAATATTTTTAACCCTTCTAAAGCTACCCAAGCTTCAACTTCATTATTTATCTTAAATCCACAATTGAAAGCATAATGAGACAAAATATATCCTCTATTATTTCTAATTATTCCTCCTCCTCCTGTTGGTCCTAGGTTTCCTTTAGATGCTCCATCAAAATTCAACTTAACCCACTCCACATATGGTGGTTTCCACTTTATATTCTTTACCTTATTTTTGCTTCTCTTGTATCCAACATCATAATTCCATTTAATGACTTGACTCCATCTATCAAGACTCTCTCCTTCCAAATTAGGGATTGGGTGAGTTGATAGGGTTGGTTTAGACTCCTCTATGGCTAAACATATCTTCTTTTCATTACCTTTAAACTGCTTTCCTTTCCTTTAAATATTCTTCTATTCCTTTCTATCCATATAGTCCAAAGTATTGTATCTTTTGAAATATCCCATATTATATGTAAAGCCTCACTTTTATAAGTGCTTTACCATTGCTTTAACCAATCTTCAATTCTGCTATTCATCACCATGCATTTACCAAACATACTAAGAATCCATTGCCATAGATTCCAGACTATTGAGCAATGTCCCAAGAGATGATCAATACTCTCCTCCTTATTACAGAAAACACATTTAGAGGGGCCATGAAAACCCCTTTTCATAAGGTTATCTCAGGATTAAATTCTTCTATGACCTACTAGCCAAACAAACATTTTGACTTTAGGAATGCTTGGGCTATCCCAAATATCTCTCCAAATTCTGGTGATTTATTAATATTTTGGTGGTGAACATTATATCCACTTCTTGTTGTGTATTCTTCTGAGCTATTCAACTCCCAAATCAATTTATCCTTGGCACCCCTCGAAATAATTACAGTTTTTATCTTTCTACTCAATTGCCTCCTAGCATCAATGTCTTGTATACTTGTAAAAAAAACTTCTTTCCATTTGTATCTTCCTTCTCGATCCTTGTACAAAATGTTTGAAACCCTATCATCATATTTGTCTTGAAGCAATCTCATCCAAGGTTTCAAAACTGGATCTAAATTGAGTGGTTTTTTATCACACCAAGTATCCATCCAAATAGAATTTTTTTCTCCAGTTCCCACCATCCATATTAAACCTTTAATCATAAGATCAATAGATATTTTTAAACCATTCCAAAGAGCAAAACCATTTGGAAGAGAGAATAGAGTAAATATTAAACTTGGGTCATTGGGATCAACATATTTACTTAGAAGAATTCTTGCCCATTGTCTTTGACTCTCTTTGTACAATCTCTAGATAACTTTTCCCCTAAGAGCTAAGTTTGCATATGTAAGAGCTCTTAAACCAAGACCTCCCCTAGTTTTATCATCACACAACTTGTTCCATTTCACAAAAGAAAAATTCATTTTATCATGTAAACCAGACCATAAAAAGGATCACATAATAAAGATTAAACTTTTTTCAACTGATTTTGGCATAGAATACAAAGACATATAATAAGTTGGAATGGCTTGTAATATTGACTTAATTAACTGCACTCTTCTTGCTAATGATAACCATCTACCTTTCCAAGCTGGAAGTTTATTTTAAACTTTACTAATAATTGGATTACATAAATCTATGCTCATTATCCCCTCAAATAAAGGCATCCCTAGATAAGTTGTTGGTAAATTTACCTCCTCCATTTGAAGCAACCTCCAAATTCTTGCTTTGATATTAGCAATAGTGTTAAGAAAGTAAATTTTGGATTTAGTCCTATTAATTTTTTGCCTCGAAGCTCTTTCGTACTTTTTTAAAAAGTTATTCAAAGCTTTGGCCTCATTTATCCTGGTCCTTCCAAAAAGGGATGTATCATCTACAAATTGTTGATGGGTGATGCTATCGATGTTATTACTAACCGTAAGTCCACTTATAAACCCATATTTGTAAGCCTTCTTTAAGTTCCTACTCAAAACTTCTGCCATAATAATAAAAAAATAAGGAGATAGAGGATCTCCTTGTCTAAGGCCTCTCTTGGCTTTGAAAGATTTTATCACTAACCCATTGACCAACACTGAATACTGTAGAGACATAAGCTTTAATCCATCTAACCCATTTCTTCCCAAGACCAAATTTATCTAAAACTGAAAAAAAAAAAATTCATTTAACCCTATCATGGGCTTTACTCATATCAAGTTTTAAGATCATAGTTTTTTTTTTTCTTGAAGTTGCTGAATGTCTAACTTCATGAGCTACTATGATCCCATTCAAAATTTGTCTCCCTTTCACCATTATAAACTTATTTTATTATTGAATACTTGTATAATAAATTAATAATTAAAAGATCATTTGTGATCTATTTTCAAGACATACCAAAAGATTAAGGATCATAACCTACCAAACCCAAATAAATAGGTATTTGAGGTTTAATATAATCTAAATTAGATAACTATATCTAAGATTGGCTAAGATGAAGATCATCTCTTTATGGACAGGTTATCAATATTTTTTTCAAATTTAGTTGATGCTTTAATTTCATTTAATGTAAATATCATGTGGTATAATGGTCTTTGTATTTTATCAAATGGCATTAGTTCAACCAATTAAATTTCTCAACTTTTAAGGAGGAGACCAAGTTTGAATCTTGTCAAGTAATACTTCCATAAATGCCAAGTTTATTTTTTAATAGGTTATATGTGGCTTCTATTGGGGGCCACTCCCATCAAAATACCAAAATATTACATTTGTTGTAGCATACATTTTTATCACAGTTTTTTCATTTCTTTTTTCTCTTAAATATATTCTTCAACTTCCTCGAAGTGCTATGTTTCCACAATCAACTCCTTGACATCATTTTGATTAAGACATAAAATCTCACTTGGCCAGTTGCCTTCTAAAATTTGAATTTCACCGAGATGAAGATCAACACCATAATTCGCTAATTTATCTGCTACTCGATTTCCTTCTCTATAAATATGCTCACACTACCAAGAGATTGCCTCTAGTAATAGATGATGAACATCAACAATAATATTATTTTTTATCCAGTCTCCACATCCATTTTTGTTAATAGCATTGATGATAATTTGTGAGTCCCCCTCAATTGAAATATATTTCCATCATTTTTTTGCTGCAATTTTAATCCCTGTAAGAAGTGCCCTAGCCTCTGCATAGTTGTTAGTTGAAGTTCCATATGATTCTGAATAAGTGAGGAGAATTTTGCCTTCACTATTTCTAAAAACACCACCTCCACCAACTTTTCCTAGATTTCCTTTAGAAGCACCATCAAAATTAATTTTGATAAACCCAATTTTTGGACATTTCCATTTTACCATAGATCGAAGTAGATCCTTTGTTTTAATTCCATTGTCGCAGATGACTCTTCCATGTATGTTCAAATCCTGTAGCCAAGTTATTAGCACCTCTTTTTCTGCAATTGAGACTTCCCATGATGAGCACCATATTTGTAGATATTCTGCAAGAGAGGCAATAATACGGTTCCAAACTTGGGCATGATTTTGATATTTATTTTTAAAAATTCTATTATTCCTTTCAAGCCATAAATTCCAACAAATAATGGCAGGGCCAATCCTCCAAAGAATACATAATGCTTTAGCTTTGAAATAATTTATCCAACATTTTATCAACTCTTTCAATATTGATGGAGCTACCCAATATAATTTCATATTTTTTTAAAAATAACCCCAAATGGTGTGAGCAAATGGACAATGAAGAAGTAAATGGTCTAATGTTTCTAAATCCTTCTCACACAAGGCACATATGAAGGGTCCATAATATCCTCTTCTTTGTAGACTCTCTCTCATAAGAATCTTACTTTGAATTGCTAACCAAAGAAATGTTGAGGCCTTAGGGAGAGCCTCTAATGACCAAACGTTCTTCCAAGGAAAATATTTGGGAGAAGGAAATTTTGATTGTTCTAAATCCTCATATCCCAACTTGACCAAGTATCCACCATCCTTTGATAAATTCCAAACCAACTCATCCTTTCATGTAAAAATTGACAAATAAAACTCTTGAAGCATCTTTTGAAGTTCATCTACAATTTGTTTGAGTTCCTCTCCTTCAACTAAGTTACTAAAAGAAATCCATGATCTAGAGTTTTTGCTCATAATAATATAATCTTTGACCTTTGGACCTTTACATGCTAGGCACACTTGAGCCAATGGTTTCCATTTTGAGTCAGAGATAAGAGGATAAGGCTTCAACCAAGCATCAGACCAAAAATTTGCATAACTCCCCTCATTGATTGACCATCTAATATGTTTCTTTATCAATTGCAAACTCTCTGATATGAAGTTCCATGTTGATGATCCTTTGGGTAGAGTTCTTTTCCTAAATAATTTCATTGCATCAAGAGAACCTATATATTTTTGAAGTAATATTTTTACCCAATTCTTTCCTTGATCTCTGAATAATCTCCACCCAAGCTTTGCTCCTAATGCCAAATTCATAAGTCTACAATTCTGCAAGCTTGCTCCTCCAATATTCTTTCCTTTGCAAACCCTATCCCACTTACAAAGAGGAAACCTAAATTTTTCCTCACAACCTTTCCATAGAAAGTCTCTTTGAATTTTATCAATTTTTGATGCAATACCTATTGGCAATCTTGAAAGTGACATCATATAAATAGGAATGGATTGCAAAGTAGTCTTTATGAGTTGTAGCCTTCCTACCATGGTTAAGAACTTACCTTTCCAACCTGCCAAGCAAGCTTTCATTCTATCCAAAAAAGAGATCCAAAGCTCCTTTTTATTTCCTTTATCAGACAAAGGAATACCCAAGTAGGTTGATGGAAATGAAATTTTTCAATTTTAAACCCTAAAATATTCACAATAATTTGTTGTAAATCTAAGGCAGTATTAATAAAAAAATCTTGGATTTTGAAGTATTTACCAACTGTCCAGTAGCCTTCTCATAGCATGATAATATTGATTTAAACTCCATGGCCTCACTAACTGAGGGATGGCCCAAAATAAAAGTATCATCAACAAATTAGAGATGAGATTCAAAGGGACCATTTTTTGCAACTTGAATACCCTTGATTTTTCTTCCATTTTTGCCTTTGAAAAGGCTCTCCCTAATGCTTCCACCAGAATAATGAATAGATAAGGAGAAAGAGGATCACCTTGATGAAGTTCACAAGATGACTTGAAGTACCCAACAGGAGAACCATTGATCAAAATAGAAAATTTTGTAGTGCTATAACAACATTTAATCCACTCACACCAACTATAATCAAAGCCAAACTTTTTAAGAATAACATATAGAAAATTCCAGGAAACCCTATCATATGCTTTGTTCATATCTAATTTCAAAATCATACCTAGTTTTTTCATGGAATGAAGAGAATGTATGACCTCTTGTGCAATAATTATACCATCAAGAATTTGTTTACCATGAACAAATCCACCTTGTTCCTATGAGATAAGACACCCTAGAATGCCCTTCAACCTTTTTGACATAATTTTTAAAATGATCTTATAAATCCATAGATTACAAAGGCATTATTTGATAAAAATATATTCAAAATATTTTGTTCAACTTTCTTGGGAACCAAGGTAGTAAAGATATACATTTATATCCACTTATTATAGGCTTCCTTTTTGGGGCCTCTTTCCTACAAATCAATCTAGCAACCAATTACTTTTTGCTTCTAATAATTTCCATCCCATTTGCATTTGTTCCATATTATTGCAATATCGCTTGAAGCTCTTGTAGAAGAAACTGCTAAACAATCACCTATCTTCCAAATCTTCTTAAAAGCATCCTTACATTCCTCATTACTTAATTTTATTTCTTGTATTAAAATAAACTCAGGACTATAACAACCTATTAATTCCTTAATAACTATTTTTTAGGGGTTTTATTCATACCCCTAATATTCCATGATATCATTTTCATCATCAACACTTTTTATTTTTATTAGTGGGCTTAGCCCCACTTCTTGTTAACACCTGTGATATTTTTATTTGGCTTCCTAGATCAATATCCTTTTGAGTTTCTTTTTCTCTTTGTTCCTGCTTTGATGGCCTTCCTCTCCTTCTTCCATTCCCACCAACACTCTCATCTTCATCAATCTCTTCCATTTTTTCATATTGTTCAAAATGAGACTTATCTTCTAAAGATTTATGTTGCCCTAAAGAGTTGAAAGTGCAAGGAATAGCCTCATTAGCATTTTATTCTTTATGTTGCCCTGAAAACTCTAAACTGCATAGATGATCCTCCATAGTCATCACTTTCTTATGTTGGCCTGAAAACCCTAAATTTCCTTGGATATCCTCCATAATATTTTCTTTACTATATTGCTCTTGAAAACCTAAAGTGCAAGGAATACACTCCGTACTACTTTCATTTTTATTGTAAGGAGAATATTTTATGCTACTTGAGGATAATAAAGGTGATTTACCTAGATTAAGCTTGACCTCCTTCACCTCATTTGCTTTAAAATTTGTCTCCCCATCTTCCTTTGTATTAAAATTTGCCTTCCCCTCTTCCTTTGCACCTTTAGCTCCTTCTATATTTGAACTTGCGCATTGTACTTCCTCATCCCCCATATCATTTTTTTCTTCTAATGGTTAATTTGAGTGAACTATAATGGCCTTTGCCATCTGATGATGTAGAGGGATTTTTCTAGCCACTTTCTTAGGAGTGGAAAATCCTTGATTTGACCTAGCTTCTCCTATGATATGATCTCCTTGTTTCAAATTGAAGCTACCCTCATGCCCAAAAAATTCCATCTCTTCCTCCATCATTTTCACTTTGTAGTCTCTTGCCATGTGCCCAGTTTCATGATATTTGTGACATCAAAATGCAATATTTTCATAATCCACTTGTTGATCCCATTCTCTTGATTCAGATTTAATCCTAATCGACTGTGGTAAAGGTTTAGAAATATCCATGGCAACACATATTTGAGTGTATACAACATGCCTTCTCTCCTTAGTAGTTGGTCCCTCCTAGATGAATTCACCTAGAGTATTACCAATATTCTTCAAAACCTCCTTATTGATGAGTTGATAAGGAAGTCCAAAAATCCTAATCCATACTAGAAAGCCTTTTAATAGTTTCTGTGTCCACAAAAAAATTCTCACTCCAAGGTCTTAAATATAATGCATCTTTACCCCTAAACCATGAGCCTCCATCCATTATTTTATCCCTTATTTCTAAACTAGAGAAAATAATGAGGAAAAATCCTTTTGGAAGAAAAGTCATGGAGTAATTTGAATTCAATCCCCACTTCCACTTGATCCAATTTTGAATCTCAAGAAAAACCTGGCCAATATCCATGAAACTTACAAATTAACCCTCTGGTTTTAAGAATCATTATATCATGCTCAATCATCTCATCCTTGATAATCACTTCTGGTGTAGAATTTGCTACCTAGACTGGGTTTGCCATAGATTCTCTCTTCCTCTTATTGCTAGCTAGGGCATCCAAACTTCCAACTTGGCCATTCATACTTTTAGTAAGGACTTTCACAAATGACTTTCTTTCCATGTTACCTAGATTTTTTTCAAATGAATCCTTTAAATTCTCCTAAGATCTGGAACAAGAAGTGGCACTTGTTCCTTGATCACACTTTGCTTTCTACTTTCTGCTTTCTTGCTCACACTTCCTCCTCACTCCTAGCTTGCCAAAATTTCTCCTCACCCCTAGCTGCGCTCGCACTTGCTTTTGGTTGCACTCACTCCTGGCTTATGTTCGGACTCATTTTTGGCTACACTCACTCTTGGCTTGCGCTTGCACTCACTATTGGATGCACTCACTCCCAGCTTGCATTCACACTCTTGTTTTTGGCTGCACTCACTCTTGAATCGTGCTCACATTCACTCTCAACTTATGCTCGCACTCACTTTTAACTGCGTTCACTCCCGACTTGCACTCACACTCTTGTTTATGACTACACTCACTCCCGACTCATGCTCACACTCGCTCCCCACTACACTCACTTCCAATTGCACTCGCTCCTAACTGCACTCACTTCCAATTGCACTCGCTCCTAACTGCACTCATTTTTGATTGCACTTGCTCCCGGTTTGTGCTCACACTTGCTTCCTATTGTGTTCACTCCTAGTTATGCTCGCAATCGCTCCCAAGTTTGGTCTCTTCTTTAATTGCCAAGTTCTTTTAATACTATTATGTGTTCATAATATATTAGTGGGGCCTAGTTTAATCCCTTATAACCTATTAAAAAAATATCATTTATATTTTCAAATAAATGAAGTTGTTAAGATTAGGATGAAGATACATATATCTTTGTTTAAATTGCTCTTTTAGTTTCCTCCAAGTAAGTTATACCACATGGATACAAAATAAGTTATACCACATGGATACGAAAGAAGTTGAACTCCTATGCTAAGCTTTGGGTCCATGTATCTTAAATCTCAACTTATTTAGGACTTTTACCATCACTAAGGCCATTTTTTTAAGGGAATTTTATATATTTTTATGTTATACACAATATTGTCTACTTTTCTCAACTACACTTATGCTTATTTTTTCAATATGGAATTGGTTAGCTCCAAATCATGAAGCAAGATGGTGTTTCTATGTTTCAGGTCTATTGGAGGTATAGTATCCCTATGATAAAATAGCAAATCCAAAGCCACAATGGTTTTTATCGAATTCCTATTAGATTTATACCACAAATACGAAATAGGTACATTCCTCTATCAAATTTCGAGTCCATTATAGATCTCAGCTTCTTTGTGGTCTTCACCAAGATAAATATCTTTTTTAAGAGGATATGTATTTTTTTATGCCACCACACAATCTTGTTTCATTTTCTCAACTACATTTCCAAAGGGCTTACTAATTACACCCTTAATGCTAATCATAAAATCCTTAATTGGAATCCTACATACAGTTATTATAAAACCAATATCATTTGTTAGAAGAAGGCTTATTATTGAATCACTTAGCACCATGTTTGGAAAATTAAAATTGTATTTTCATTCATACTATTTTGGTTGGTTTATTAGGATAATTCTCTTTTTAGTTCTCATGCTCCATTTTTCCAATATGGGCCAATTATTTTAGTTTCCAGATCATTAAGCAAGATGGTGTTGTCATTATATTTGATATCTATTATAGACATAGCATTCTTATGATAAAGCAACAAATTGAAAATCACCATGATTTTTCTCAAATCCCCATCAAAATTGAACAAAATCAAATTTGTCAAAAACTCTAGCTCCACGTTGTGAATATTATAACCTAAGTTACCATAAATAATGCTAACAAAGTTCAAGAACAAAATATGTTATTTAAATGTGTTGCACTAAGAAAAGCACCCCTACTCTAAAATCTTTTTTTTTTCGATTACATAGGAGAGTTGGTCACAACCACACTAATCCTTACAACGATATGCTTACAATATATCGAAAAATAAAGTAATTGATTAAAAAAACGAATGTGTATAAGCCAACATGAAATCATACAACTCCATCAAAGGAGAGATAACCTAAAGGAGTTATTTCAATGTTTTTTCCAATGTTAACTACAAAAGATTCAGGTGCAAGCTAATAAAGTTGCAATGGAGCTTAATCATCTACAGGAGCTAATTGATCATTGGGGTAATGCCCCATGTGATGTGAGTAGAGTCCTCCCAGAGCATGAACAACGCATCTGTTCTAGATCCAAAAAACATAGGGATCGACCACCTTCTAGGGCTCGCTCTCAGCCCTCTGGAGATCAAGCACAAGATCTACTATGTTCCCACCCTGATCAACAAGTTTCTGCTTGGGATGCTCCTCCTTTGCCTAAGCAGTTGCATTGTATGGTTGGTTGGAGAGCTCATCAGGGATGGGGAACTACCCTAATTTCTTTTGGTCAGGTTTTCTTAGAGGGGTAGTGATGGTGATGCTAATACTGGTTGGAGCTCAGGAATTGCTGGTGATGCAGATAGATAGACCACTCTTTCTAAGGCTCCTGCTTAGCCTGCAACTGATAAGTTTGACAAACATCTTGGGTCGGGTTGGAATATTTAATGGCTTGTGTCCTTGAACTTAATCCTGCCTATTTCTAGTTTTCTACTGCTGATGTTTTGATCATTGTCCTGGCTATTTAGAAAGCCAGTGTGTGGTTTACTTGGGGTTTGTTGTACCTGATGGTTTTTTTCCTCACTGTTTTTCTCAGCAAGTTTGGCTAGTGCATGGGGTGTGACGTGGCAGTCCACCCACTTTTGTATGTTTAGACGCTATATTTAATATATTGCTTCTCCATTCAAAAAATGTTAACTACAAATAAAATATGTGTAATTCATGAAATTTTATATTATTAATGATTTTATATGAAAGAGTATATTTTTGGTTTATTTATTGATTTTTGTGTAAAGTAAGTTACTAACTAATTTTATAAGCTTTGTATATGAGAAATAGGTCAAGATCTAAAACAATGTTTCCACAAGTGGATGACATATTGATTGTTGTGTAAAGTAAGTTACTAACTAATTTTATAAGCTTTATATATGAGATATAGGTCAAGATCTAAATCAATATTTCCACAGGTGGATGACATAGAGATCATTGTGAAATCATTTAAATGTTAAATTCCAATAAGTATTTATAAAACTTGATTACTTGGTTGGAGGCAGACAAAACTAGGCACATATGTTGAGCACTAATAACAAGCCCTTGTATCTATTTTTTTAGTGAAAATGACTAAAGAAAGACTTTACATTTTCTATTTACATGAGATGTTATGGATAGAGGGAATAAACACATTATTAAAATCACATGGGGATTACATAATTTTGATCATTTTTATCTCAATTAACATGTTCCTACCTAAATGCAAGGAGTCTAGCCATAGTAAGGATTATTGTGACAATATTCATCTATGCTAGTAAGCTAACCTCATTGAACATGGACTATTTTTTTACTAGTTATATTAGATCAAAATCAGACCCACCCATATTGTATTATGCATTATTGTAATATTTCAACAAACCATATTATTGTGGTCTTACAACACACATCAGAATCGAACATTGGTGGGATCTTTATGAGCCAACCATTCTCACTAGTCAAAATTTAGTCCCATGTGCAATTTGAGTAGATTGCATGTCATTGAAATCATGGGCCTAATCCATACTATTTCTTTTAAGCTTGGTGTACAAAACCTATCCCTTATCGTATTCAAACCATAGATCTCTTATTTGGTGTATCCAAGAATGCAATATCAAACCCACTAAAGTTCTCCTCTCTTTTAAGGATTACCCATGGGTTTGGAACCATGGTTTATGGTGTCTCCACTACTTACTTCAAAACCATTAGGCCAACATAAACTAAAATTTAAATTGTATAAAAAATTATCTAGAATTAAAAAATGTATATATATTATTAAAATTTGGTCTAGTTATGTGTTATTGCTTAAAAATCCATACATCATGAGGTGTAATTAATTATAATTTATCATTGAATAAAGAGCTACAACATACAATGGTAGTAAAACATGAAAGTTGTGTCTTGGATTTTTGATAGATTTGATGGATAAATAGATATATTAAGAGTCCATCAAATTGATTTGAATCTATAAGATGTTTTCATGGGATTATGATGACATAGATGTGCATATGAGACTTCGCCCTCTCCAAGTGGCTATGAGACTTTGCCCTCTCTAAGTGGCTAAGGATTTGCATTGATTTGAATCTAGAATTTGATTATTGCATATTTGATTTTCTGGCAATTGGATCTGAATTATTATTATCATTTGGGTAATGTTATTTGTGCATTATTGGATTGCTACTGCTATTGCTATAATTCTTGAAGTTGTTTCATAACAAGTGGTATCAGAGCTTTGATCTCGGCTCCTTATGGGGTGCAAATTTGTAATAGAAGGGTGCACAAACCATTCTAGAACCTCTATCAAACATTACTACTATCTATTTCTTGGTAATTTTTTTTGGTCCATCTTTTGGTGCAATTATCTTCTAGAATATTGTGAGTTCATTGTTGTTACTTCCTTTTCCTAAACCCTAGAATATTGGGTGTCATCGGACCCTTGTGAGAGACCTATACCATTGCGATCGTCTCTTCGAGATGGTCAAAACAAGGGGTATCTCCAACAACACTTTTTTGAAGGCAAGTGTCCTGGGACCCTTGTGGGAGACCTATCTCTTTGTGATCGTCTCTTCAAGCTGATCAAAGTAAGAGGTATTTTTCACAACACTTTTTTAGTAGCATTCCAAGTATTTTTTGGGTTTTTAATTGCCCCTAGTGTATGAATGAACCTACTGCCACTACTGGTTGGGCATGAGTCAATGATCGATTACAGCATATTATTCATTTAGAGGATGTGTGTATGAGCAGAAAGAAGCGCCAACCTAGAAATCCTGGTAAGCATCACAACACTTCCCCAAATATCAATAGTTTTGACCAATGTCTTCTTTCTTCCTTAAACACCATGGCTTCACCTCCTCCTAACACCTCGAGTTCTTCCTCTCCTCCCAATAACCCTCCCTTAATCACTCCTCCCACTACCCCTCCAATTGGTAATCCTCTTCCTAATACTATTGACCCTCATCATTAGATGCATATCTTTTGAATCAAGAACAACACATTACTTCATAACTAAAAAGATACTTCCATTACCAAGTCCTTGGATAACATCCAAAGAGTCCTACAAATATCTACTACTACACCTCCTCTTGTCCAAGGGTCACAACAAACCATAGGCAACAACCTCTAATCATTCATCAAGCACCAAATACTAGTGTTCTTCCACAACCGCCACCTAGTCATAGTCCTCCAAATTCTTTTTTTTGCTTATAACCTAGGCTTTACTTCTGATTTGGATTCCATGATAGGAGGTGCTTCTAATTTCCTTGAATAGCCTCATGAAGTTCTTATTCCTCACATCAACATGCCCACCTTTGAAGGTGTTGATCCTCAAGGGTGGTTAGCCAAGATGGATAGCCTTATCTACCTACACCATGTTCCTAAAGTAGGTCATGTCACATTAGCAACTTCTAAGTTGGGAACCCAAGCTCATCAATGGTTGTTGTGGTAGCTTCACCAACATGGGGTCCTCTTTTATGGCCTAACTTCAAAGAATGATTTCTCTAAATATTTGACAAAGGATCTTCCACATCATATGTGGTCCATCTTATGCAAACAAAGCAAATAGGAACAATGGAGGAGTATTGCTCTGAGTTCACAAGTCTTCTCACCTACACCCACCAATTGAATCCAATGATGGTGGTCTCAACCTTTTACCATGGTCTTAAGGATAAAATTTGAAGAAGTTGACATGCTTAATCCCTATACTCTTGATGATGCTCAACATATAACTTTGGCAATAAAAAAAAGCTCCAAGATTCTAGTCCCCAACATAGATATGACTTCAACTCTCATCATCCTTACTACAATAATGAGTATTCCTAAGGATTCTTCTATTTCAAATGTCATTCTCACCATCCCTAAGATCAGGCCTGTGAAGAACGTCATAACTTTCAAGTGGAAGGTGAAGACACAACAATATATGAAGATGAAGATTCATTACAATAGGAGCAACCAATAGAAGTAGATGAGGCAAAACATGAGGATGATACCATGGCTCTCTCTACTCATGCTCTTATGGGGCTCCAAGCTCACCATACTATCAAGGTACAAGGATTTATTAAATGATAGCATGTCAATGTGTTGATTGATTCAAGTAGCACACATAACTTTATAGATAGTAAGACAACGAAGTCCTTGGGCTTGTATATCAATACTTCAAATCAAGATAAATTTCAAGTCTTAATTGCAAATAGGGGTACCACTCAGTGTGTGGGTCGAACGACTAAAGTTAACATCCAAATGGGGGATTATACTTGGTTAAGCAATCTCTTTGCCATGAACCTAGGTAGTTCAGATGTCATCTTGGGAGCACAATGGCTATCTCAGCTTGGTGATGTTACTATTAATCTACAAAAATTATATGTCAAGTGGATAGAGAATGGAAGAGTCATTTGTCTCCAAGGAATCCAACCCCCTCCTTCCAAGGTGGTTAGTTCACATAGCATGGAAAAGATATTGAAGAAAGGTGGTTGTGGATTCTTTGCCCAAGTCAATTGCATGGAGGTTTAGTCTTTGGAGCCACTTCTTCTAACTCTTCCTTCAGATTTATAGAACATTGTGGATCAATATGAGGAGGTCTTTAGTGAGCCCATGGGTCTTCCTCCTAAGCGCACACATGATCATGCCATCCACCTTGTTCCAAGAAGTCAACCTCCTAATGTGCATCCTTACCACTATCCCCAACCCCAAAAGTCAAAAATTGAGAAGCTAGTTCAAGAAATATTGGAGCAAGGAATCATCCATCCAAGCATCAATCCATACTCCTCTCTAATGGTGATGGTACGATGCAAGGATAATTCATGGTGCATGTGTCCTGATTTTCATCCTCTCAACAAGATCACTATCAAAGATAAGTTTCCTATCCCTATTATAGATGATTTGTTGGATGAATTGCATGGTGCTAGATACTTTACAAAACTAGACTTGCATTCTAGGTTTCATCAAATTAGGGTTAGAGAAGAGGATATCCCTAAGACTACTTTTCATACACATGAGGGTCATTATGAGTTCCTAGTCATGCCTTTTGGTCTCACTAATGCTCCTTCCACTTTCCAAAGTCTCATGAACTTTATCTTTCATCCTTTTCTTCACAAGTTTATCCTAGTTTTCTTTGATGATATTTTAATTTATAGCAAGTCCTAGGAGGATCATCTAGTTCATGTTGACAAAGTTCTTCACCTATTACAAAGGGAAAAATTTTTGTCAAAAGGTCCAAATGTTCCTTTGGGGTCCAGGAGGTAGAATACTTGGGACATATAGTAACTCAAGAAGGAGTCAAGGTAGATCCTAACAAGATCAAAGCTATGCAAGATTGGCCCTTGCCCAAATCCCTTAAACAACTCCATGGATTTTTAGGACTCATAGGCTACTACAGAAAATTTATCCACAACTATGGCAAGATTGTCGCTCCTCTCACTACTCTCACTAAAAAGGATGCCTTTGTTTGGTCTGAAGCCACTTCCCAAGCCTTCCAAGCCCTCAAAGAAGCTATGTGTACCACTCTTGTTTTGGCCACTCGAATTTAGCAAAACTTTTGTCATTGAGTGTGGTGCTTTCCACATAGGTATTGAAATTGTTTTGATGCAAGATGGACACCCATTAGCCTTTGAAAGTAAGCAACTTTTAGGCAAGAATCTAGGATGATCCACTTATGAGAAGGAAATGTTAGTTATTTTGCATGCCATAGAGAAATGGAGGCCTTATTTGTTGGGGCATCATTTCATCATCAAGACCGACCATAGCAGCCTTAAGCATTTCTTAGAGCAATGTCTCTCATGCCTTAAATAGAATAAATGGATGACCAAGCTCTTGGGTTATGATTTTATCATTGAATACAAGAAAGGAAAGGAGAATGTGGTGGTTGATGCCTTGTCTCACAAATATGAGGATGTTGTTATTATCAATGCCATCTCTAGTCCTCTTCCACAATGGCTTTCTCAACTTTAGGAAGATTAGCTTTCTAACCTAGAGACTATGTAGATCATTCAAGAAAGGGAGGTAGGCTCATCATTGCATTCTTGTTTCTCATATACTGATGGAGTGCTTCACAAAAAGGATCGCATTTATCTTCCTCAATCTTCGACTATTAAGTCAAATATTCTCCAAGAATTGCATGCATCTCCTTTGGCTGGACATTCAAGATTCTTGAAAACATACCAATGGGTGAAGCAATATTTTTCTTGGAAAGGATTAAAAGCAGATGTCAAGACATTTATGGTCGAGTGTGAGGTGTGTCAACATAACAAAGGGAAAATAATTAAATCTCCTAGATTGTTGCAACCCTTGCCTATCCTTGACTACCAATGGGAGCACATATCCATGGATTTCATTAAGGGCCTTCCCAAATCTGAGGGCAAAATGGTGATCTTTGTGGTAGTAGATCACCTTTCCAAGTATGCTCATTTTTATGCATTACAACATCCCTATTCAACAAGTAAGGTGGCCAAGGTATTTCTTGATTATATTTTTAAATTACATGGTATACCCAAAACCATTGTGAGTGACCATGACCCTCTTTCACTAGTAACTTTTGGAAAGAATTGTTTTGTCTTAGTGGTACCAAGTTGAGTATGTCCTCTTCTTATCACCCTCAATCAGATGGTCAGACAAAGATTGTTAATAAATGTTTGGGTACTTACCTTCATTATTTTGCTCAAGACAAGCAATATCACTAGGTTCAATGGCTCTCATTAGTTAAATGGTGGTACAATACTTCTTACCATTCATCCCTCAAGATGTCCCCATTTGAAGCATTGTATGGTCAAAAACCTCCATCAGTGGTAGACTATGTTCCAAGATCCTCCAAGGTTGCCCAGGTAGATGATTTGTTATAACAATGATGACTTGTGCTTCAACTTCTTAAAGATAATTTGACCCAGGCCCAAAACCGCATGAAGCAACAACAAGATTCACACCATTCTAAATGACAATTTACCATAGGAGATATGGTCTTTTTGTGCCTGCAACCCTACAAGCAATTGTCCTTGAAGACCAAGTCTAGTCAGAAGTTGGCTCCTCAATTTTATGGGCCCTACAAGGTGGTTCGTCGCATTGGTGAAGTGGCATATCAGTTGGAGCTTCCACCATCTTCCCGCATCCATCCTGTCTTTCATGTATCTTGTCTCAAATAGGTTATTGGCCAGAAGGTGCAGTCCCAGATGGAGCTTCCAATACTCAATGAAGAAGGTTGAATCACTCTCCAACCAAAAGCAATGTTGTACTCCAAAGTTCATCATCTTCGGTCTCGACAAATTCAAGAGTTCCTCATCAAGTGGTAGGACCTTCCAGAAGAAGATGCTACATGGGAGCCTGAGAGCATTTTCTAGTCTTTTCCAGCTTTGAGGACAAAGCTTCAGAGGGGGAGCCATGTAATGGCTCCAATATAGCCATGTCGGCTATCTTTATTTTTATTAGCTCGGGCCCTAGGTTTAGATAGTCGGCCCTTGAGCATTAGGGTTAGGGTTAATGATTGATTTAATCTATAAATAGGAAGAGTTAGGTGGTAGTTGATATCATCTTTCATATTTGAATCTTAGTCATATTTGTTGCGCATATGAGACTTCGCCCTCTCCAAGTGGCTATGAGACTTCACCCTCTCTAAGTGGCTAAGGATTTGCATTGATTTGAATCTGGAATTTGATTATTGCATATTTGATTTTCTGGCAATTGGATCTAAATTATTATTATCATTTGGGTAATGTTATTTGCGCATTATTGGATTGCTATAGTTCTCAAAGTTATTTTGTAACATGATATCATATAGGAATACCAACCATTTTTTCAAAGGAAATAGAACTATTTTGAAGTTTGTTAGAATTTAGAGGCTATAATTATAAATAATCCTTGAATTTGATATAAATAAAATAAGGTCCTTCTAACATCTATCAAAAGATTAACTATATTTGATACAATGCATTTAGGACTCCAATTTTTATATTTTTTTCTTTCATGTAAATACAACCAACAACCCAATTACTTCTTGCTTTTAAAGATTTTCCATCTCATTTGTGACTGTCCCAAATAGTTACAACACCTGCTAAGAAGCTAAAGCTCTTATAACAAAAATTGCTAGACAATACCCCATATTCAAAATATTATTGAATGCATCCTCACATATCTCACTACCTATTTTTTTTAATATTAGAATATATTTATAACTATAACTTGATAATTCTTTTTGGGACCTTATTCATACCCAAAATATTTGCTTACATCCTCCCCTAAAAAAGGGGGGCTTATTTTTTCTTTTGTTTTTTTTGTAAGGGCCTTCATCTCATTTCATTCGTACCAATGCTTTTGTCCTCGTCAATCTTTCCATTTTTATATACTATTCATAATTCAACTTATCACTATAACTTTGTGCTAATTCAAAGAACTTAAATTGTACGAGAATCTCAAAAACACTTTCTATTATATGTTTCCTTAAAAACCCTAAAGTGTAAGGGTCATAATTTTTTTTGGTAATTGTAATATTTGCATTATGTGGATTTTGACTGGATCCCAAAACCATATACATCGCTTTTAATCAGTATGAAATAGCAGTCGTGACCAGATGAATAATCAGGGAACCCATGTAGGGAAACCTCTGTGTATTACAATACCATAAATTTTGATGGTTATCCAAAATATTTTTGCCAAAATTGTCTGCACCTTTGAAGATGAAATAAAGACCAACCAAAGCTGAGTAAAACAAAAAACAACGTAAAGACAAAAACCTGGACATCCCACTAGGACTGCACATCATTAGTAACACCTAAGAGGAAAACACAAAGTATCTCAAAATTCTTGTATTGGGATTAAACTGCATTTTACACAACCAAAGGAATAAAATAGGATATAGAAACAAAAATAAAAAACATCCACGCATGCCTTTTTGTCAAGCATCGATCAGGTCCTCCTTTGCTGAGTTGCTCTCAGTAGCATTCTTGAGTAACTACTTCAGGTTCCCGCTGATGGTCTCCAGGGTGTTGATAATGCTACTGATGATGATGGTAGCTACTTTGTGGTGGGTGTTTGAAACATGACTCGAGCTGCCACTGTTGTCGTCAGAGATGCATTCTAGAGAGTTTTTGCTCATCTCATTCTTAACTTTTTTGATACGAGATGATCTACAGGTCTGGGTGGTACTTTCCTCCAGCTTGATTTTCCTCTTGGAGAGTAGGGATTTGGGGATGGCATCTGTGATGGCCTTGCTTTTGGTTGGGGTTTAAAAATCAAGGCCTATGTAAGACTCCTCTGGGTCCTCAGGGGAGAGCAGGAGGTACTTGGAGCAGAGGAGGACTGAGGCAGATTGGTTTGGAGGGGTGGGACGATGATGGGTGGAGGTTTGACTAGAGCATGTTAGTATAAAATGGCAAACAATCCTTGGTGAGTGGGAGTGATTGAGGATTTTATTTTACAGGTATTGTGAATGGACAACTAAATTGATTGAAAGAGGAAATCAGGGATGTTGATGGGTTGAACCCTCTCAAGTGGTTAACCAGGGTGAGGTGAAAACTTAGGAGGGGCTTAGAAGGATCGTCAACTGTAATATACTGCAAGATAGGAATTAATAAGGAAGACCAAGGGGAAGGAAGGGATTCATAGTCAAGAGCTATACCTTTCCACCTAAAAAATTTTGTGTGGTTGGGAAACCCTTTGAGCTTCGGATCCCAATTATGTTTATCCCTACGAACAACTTGACCTACCACCGAAAACTTTGTCACTTCAACTAGCATTTCCACAGTCATCTGAAACTGGAGGTTCCAAATCTTCATGCTCCCATTATTCCATGAATTCACAAAATCATTGGTAGTATCAGCATTTTCCCCTCTGATTTTTTTAAAGAAAGGGATGAATCCCTAGGCTTTAAAAAAATATGGGGCCAAGGGTTTGATCTAGACTTCAGTAGGTTCTAACATAGCCATCGGGAGGGGCCTGATGAAGAAAACAACAAATATTGGGGTGAGGAAATGAGCACAAAGGATTTTGTGATTACAAGATATGATCTTGGAGAGGGGGACTCCATTTAAAACCATTTGGGAGGTCGTTTTGCAGTACTCAAAGACCTAGAGAGCTGTATGAAATATATTGGTGCGATGGGTGACTATTCTTTGGGAAGGTCCATAATCACTGGTAATATGATTGGTGATATCGTCCTTAATTTGGAAATAATGACTTTCGCTGGTGTGGATCCACTTGCTTGGTTTGATCTTGAACAACCCCTCTCGAAAAAGCCCATGCACAAATTTCTCTGCTGGTTTACTGAAAAAGGATAAAATATTATGACTGGAGACAGTAATGGGATGTGAGCCCTCTTAAACCCCATTATTATTGGAAATAATGGAGGTACCTACTGAGAAAATGAGCTTGATTTATGGGTGATGGGGTTGATTCATGCGAGAGAGGAGAAAAAGATGATTTCCAAGACCTAGCCCACAATGTCTCGAAATCAATGAACTTTGGAAAAAAACTCTCTAGGGAGCTAGCGAACCAACAAAAGGTTGACGAAGATAGAAGGGGGAAAAATGAGGTAAAATAGAGGGAGTGGTGAGGTGGCTCAATGGAGTGGGGGAAGGGTGGAAGTCAGAAGAGCATGTGGCTTGACCAGTATTTTTTTGCTTCATTGACAATATATTGGGGAAAATCCTTGTCCTAGACAACTAGAGAATTTCCACGAGCTCCTCTATTGGCCAAAAGATCAACCATTTTGTTTGCTTCCATGTACACATGGCAACAAGTGACCCTGGACTAATTTTGTATCAGAATTTTGGCTTATTGATGGCGTTCTTGATGCTCCAAGAGGGAATTTTGCTGTTGTTGATGTAGTTGGTGACATTGAGGGAGTCCCCTTCAATTTTGATTTTACTATTATACGTTTGAATGATGCTTAGGCCTATCCATAAAACATGAGCTTCAACCACGTGGTTGGATTGAATTCCCAGGTTTTCAGTGAAAGTGACCAAAATTTTACCCTTGTGGTTTCTGACCAGACCTCCAGCTCCTGCCATTTCTGAATTATTTTTGGAGGCACCATTGTAGTTGAGCTTGAGCCAGCCTTCAAAGGGAGGATTCCAGTGAGCAGACTGCATAGGATGGGGAATGGGAGGGGATGAGTTGTTTTCCCAAGGGATGTTGAGCCTAACGAACAGAGCTTAGTCTATTCCTAGATCGGGGGTTTTGAGACAGGGGAAAGACAAGAACTCTCTACAGAAAAACTAATGGTTTTGTTGGCAATGGTTAGGGGATCCTTGGGAGAATTTGAAAACACTCTACTATTTCTTTCAAGCAATACCTACCATAAGAAGTGATGAAGACAAATTTTCCATAGGCAATGGAGACGGGATTTTTTGAAAGGGTTGGGCCACTAAATGAAAAACTTGATCAGGGAATTAGGTTGGACCCAATTTATGTGAAAAACAGACAAAATGTGGCTCAAAATAGAGGTGGAAAAATCACACTTAGTGAATAAATGATTAACAAATTCCCAAGCTTTGGTGCACAACTAATTTTAGGAACCATCATCCCTCTCTTGATGAGATTATCAGTGGATAGGATTTTGTTTTGGATTGCTAGCTAGGAAAAGGTCTCGACTTTGGGAATGAGGTGTTTGATCCATATGAGGTTGAAGGGAATAGATACTTGTTGGGGGTTGAGAAGGAGCTGGTGGGTAATTTTAACAGAGAACATCCCATTATCAGTTTCTTTCCAAATGGGGTAGTCATCTGTTCTATCTGTCGAGATCACTGTAGAGTTTAGCATGTGGGATAGACTTTTTACAGCATTGGTTATTTACCTATTGGCTAGAATTATGTTGAGATATTTCCATATTTTAGTTCCATTGTCTGATTGGATGAAGTCTGCCACTTTGCTGCATCTTGATACATCAAGAAAGGGTTTTAGTGAGGATATTTCATTGTCTTCAATGAGGGGTTGACCTTTGATCCATCTATCTGTCCAAAAATTTATAGAGAGACCTAATCCAGCTGCCATCTTGATCCCTTTTGGATGAGATCCCTGGAATGGATAATGGATTTCCAGAAGGTGGATCCTTCCTTGGGGATATCTGCTTCCATAAAGTCTTTACCTTGAAGATACTTCTTTTTGACAATTGGCACCCATTCTACATTTAAATTTGTGAATATTTTTCATGCTTGCTTTGCCAATAAAGTTGTGTTCATGTTGCTGATTAATCTGAGGCCTAGTCCTCCCTGGTTCTTAGGCTTACATACCTTTTCTCATCTGACCAGATGAATTTTCTTTTTGTTTTCTGACCCAGTCCATAGAAATGTTTTTTGAATTTGCTCTATCTTAGATTAGACTGACATGGGAGCTTTGAAAATAGATAGGAAGTAGATTGGAATACTTTGAAGGTACGCTGAGGTAAGGATTACTTTGGTAGCTTGAGATAGGAAGGCTCCTTTCTAGCCTGCCAACTTTTGATTAATTCTCTCTATCACATGGCTCCACATGGAATATTTGGGGCGATTGGTGAAAAGAGGGAGACCCAAGTACCAGGTGGGGAACTCACCAATACTGCAAGGGGCATACTTACTTTCATATGCTAAACCTTAAATTACAATGGATATCCTTCATACTAATTTCTTTTTTTTGCTTGAGAAAAAGGCATTGTACTTGGGTCCCTCACCCTTGACAAATCACAACTCTCTCCTATAGACCTTGAGCTTTTACAAACATATTCAATTCTAATCTCAAATGAGATGCTATAGCTAGATACCTTCATCTTAAAAAAAAATTGAATTCTTGATATTCATTTTCTAGGTCTTCTTCAATTTTCTTTGTAAATACAAATATTCAACATCCTTCTTCTTGACATTTTCCAATCTTGTTCATCCATCCATCCAAGTGAAATATTGATTAGTGGTGGTCTTCAATGATGCCAAGCTACCATTGTGCCACTTGAATATCCAAATCTGCTTTGTTGGGTCCATGTTTTTGCTTCTTTGCTCTAATATTTTGAATGGTTGATCTTATTGTTCCCTAATGCTACTGCACCCTTTGAGATCCATAACCATTATGTCTTTTCTGTCAAACACTGCCATACTTGATGCCTTTTTGACTCCATGTAGATCTATAATATTTATGCCTTAAGCCATACCTCCAAGATTATTGTCATTTAGGTTGGTGTGGGTGTCGATATGTTGCAACATTAACCTGACAATCTATTATTTTTGTTTCTTCAAAAAATGTTTTTTTTTTTAAATTTTCTTCACAATCTTCTCTCTTATGCCCTTCTTTTGATGTGTAGGGCTTTCTTGGACTTTGTTATTGCTTCTTCAATGGACTCTATTGTTGTCACTACTATAAATTCAACTTTTGAGTCTTCTATTGGTTCTTCAACTTGTTCCCCTATCATAACTGCTTCTTGCTTCTCCTTAGATCCTTGCTTCTTAAGCTTTTCCTTTTGAATGCAACCATGAACTTGCACATTGTCATATGTATTTTTTCTTCGATTATATTCTCTTTATTCATTTCTTTCAGTTCCTCTGAAGCCTTTTTATTTATTCTTCATATCCTTTGATGGTGACCTTCAAACTAGCTATCTTTTCATATGGTTCCCACTAAATTAATAATACATTCTCCATTTCATCCCAAGTGAAATTATAATTCCTTTCCTTTTTAAAAATTTCCCACCAAACATAAGCTTCCTCTCTTAAAATTTTTATAAGTTGAATTTACCAAAAATGGTCACTAAAATATAGAGATCTAAACTTCATCCACCATTCTTGAGCATCAATGTCATCCTTTCTAGTGAAAATTGGTAACTCCATGATCTCAACCCAAAAATTTTCCTAAAGCAACTAGGGTTTTGGAAAAAAAAACTAGGGTTTTTAAAAAAAATCAAATCTCCTCTATTCCTTGCTATCAACAAATAATTCTATAAATTTTCTTCAAAAATAAATTAAACTGCAACTAATTTGCTTACCCTAAAATATAAAGATCTAAACTTCATCCACCATTCTTGAGCATCAATGTCGTCCATTCCAGTACAAATTGGTAACTCCAAGATCTCAACCCAAAAAGTTTCCTAAAGCAACTAGGATTTTATGATGTACACCCCTTAACTGCTGTTTCGAATGTACTCTGTTTTACTTCTTTTTTATTTTATTTTTGTTTTTTTGTATTTTTTTTTTATGCTTTGAAAGGAAAATGCTATGCATGAAATAACTTTGAAAATGCCACACTCGAACTAGAAAGGAACCAAGATGAAACTACGCACTAAATAACAATATTGTATTGAAATTTTGATCTGAAATTGCAAGTACAAATATGGTATTAAAGTCTAAAATGGTACAATGCACAACTGAAATCACTAAAATGCTTGTAACTTCTTCAATCAGACTCTGAATCGCATCCTGTAAAGTGCAATGAGCTCATATTTACTTGCTAATAATATTTGGGTAGTAATATCAAAATTTTATGACTATTTTTGTTGCACGCTTCCCTAGGCAGTTGTACGACCTCCCTGGATGGTACATCCAACAAAAGAAATTAGTGGCTGCACTTACAACCCCTAAAATCACCCCTAAAGGGGTCACCCAAACATGAGGAAGGTGTGATAAAAACCCATATTGAAACCCTTGATGAATAATGAGATATGAACCAAACACGCTTTCCAAAACCCTCAAAACAACAGTTCGATTTGACCCAAAAATGTAAATTTACTCTTTAGGATGCAAAACTAACTTCTACCCAGATGAAGATGGCCAAAAACTAAAAGATCCATATGATCACTTTTCCTAGAACCCAAACTTCGAAAATCCTCAAACCCTACTGCTGAATCTGTGATGCCCAATTGAGCCCTTTGTGTAAGAACTCCAATAATCTGACTAGGTGAGATCTTCCACCCACAAAATCAGAGCTACTCATGAAGGTTTTTGTCTCCACAAGCCTCAAGCTGCAATTTTCTCCATGAAAACTGGTAGAGTTTCTCCAAGATAGCAAAGATGTGAATGCATTTCCTAAAACCCCAAAAACTCCTCCTTTTATGAAAGCTACGCCCATCTTGGATTTGGAGCCAAAAAACATAAAATTTAATATTGTTTTATTTCCCTTATCTCTCCTTGGAATGGGGTGCCCAACTTGTACCCCATCCTAGTTGATATAACGTTGTTTTTAAAAGAGGGCCCTTTTATGTCCCTTTTTAAAGTCACTTTATGAATTAATAATATAACTTGAATTTATTAATTTATTTACTCACCAAGGGGGTGCCAACTTAGACTTGGGCAAATATTGCATCCACCAAATAAACGACTTTGTGAAACTGGAAGAACTGCATCGGGCCCACACTGCTAAAAATAGCAATATCTATAAATAGTAACCCCCATGAACAGATGAATCCCCTAGCAAAAGCACTGATCAACCTACAGGGAATATGGATAGGTTATCAGGACCTATCTCAGCTCATGAACGAGGAGGGGACATTACAGGTTTTGGAGAAAAAATGAGGAATCTTTAAAAAAATCAAATCTCTATTCCTTGCTATCAACAAATAATTCTATAAATTTTCTTCAAAAATAAATTAAACTACAACTAATTTTCTTACCTTGACTGATTGAGATATCTATAATTTTATGATTTGAAAAATCCTTACTCTTCTTGTCCTAAATGACTGACTTCATAAGGTTGTATCTCCCTCAATACTGCTCGGATTCCTTCATATGACCACTTGTTTTAAAGCTCTTCAAATTCCACATATGTTGGTCCAAGAATCATCTGAATCGGACAACCCTTCACAAAGATATGACTCTTCAAATATGAAATATTTTTCTAGAAAAATTTACCCTAACACTTCCATACTACTCTCTTTATTATATTCCCCTATAAAATTTTACGTGCAATGGACCATCTTTATATAGCTTTTATTTTTATTGCAAAGAGATGATTTTCTACCACTTGAGAAAAATGGAGATTTACCTCTTCATTCTTATTTGCTCTAGAATTGTCTTCCATATCTTCCTTCCTAGCTTTAATGCTTGCTAAATTTGAATTTGTACATTGTAACTTGTCATCATTTGCATCATTCAAAGTTTCATCTAATGTTTTCTCCTAATAAACCATGACAACCTTCATCATCTAACAAGGTATATAAGCTTTCTTTGTTATATTTTTGTGAGTGAAAAATCCTTGATTTAAGCCAATAATTACTACAAGATGATTATTAAAATATGCTTCTATGGTATAGTTGTAATATTATTGTAGTGGTAAGGGCTTTGGCCTCTCTTTGAGAGGTCCAAGGTTCAAACCCAACTCAGGATGAGGGGAGCAAGACCCCTCATAAAAACCTATGTAAACATATTGAAATTGCAAGCTTACTTGAAAAAAACCCCACTCCATATGAGGGGACCAGAATCCCTCATAAAACCTGTGTAAACTCATTGAAAAAAAATTTCTATGGTGATTTAGTCTTCACTTGAGGCTAGAATCAACACTTTTATAATGGAATAAGTTGTATTAACTTGTATATCCCTATGGGTCCTTTTGCTCCTTGTAAAGGTTAGTTTAATGCAATATTCAATAATAAACCTTAAGTTTAATTCTTTAAATTCTACCTAAGGCCACTTGTAATTTGGATATTTATATCCCATGAGATCATTAATTTGGTCATAAGTTTGATTCTTTTTTTATTGGTAAGAGGGGTTTTGAAAGGTTCTCGTAACCTTTTACAAAAAATTTCTAGTTAGGAAAAATGCTCCCAACCATATAAATAAAAAAGGAAACATCTTCTTCAAAAAAAACAAGAAGAAAGATAAAATCAGATAGAGAAGCCCTCATAGGGGCAAAAGAGGAAGCCTCAAAGGGCAATAAGAGAAGCCCTCATAGGGGACTTTGAGCCAAAAACCATTAGAACCCTTAAAGAGACACAGTTACTTGTTGAGACGATCTATATCAAGACACCCTTCATCACCCACTAGATTCCTAAACTCAATCAAAATTTCAAACTGGTACTTGAGCTAGGTTTCCTGCAAGCTCACGTGCAAACAGAAGGTTGAAACAAAAAGTTGCCCTAGGAACTCACAGTCATCCCTCATATGTCAAAAGAGACCAGTAACAATGATTCTCGAATTTGGTCTAGAGTAAATCTTGATCACATGTCTAGGGAAGACAATGTTAGTTTGATTCTAATTCTATCTTGTCAGTGATATTATTTTGGTGTCTACAAACGCCCACCATATAGTCTAATTTATGTGTTATAATAATTCTTTTTGGGTAATATGTTGTTTCCATTCATTTTTAAAAAGTAACATTAAATTTGACATGGTATCAAAGTAATTGTGGATCTCCATTATTTGATCATAAAGAATTGAATTATGCCAACTCCAAGTAAGTTCTAGCTATGACAACTCCATGGCAATTTTATAGCAATTTCAAGAAATAACAAAAGCAATTGCTTGTAGAAATATTTCTTACTATTTGATATTCAATCTATCTAGATGGAGACTATCCTATAAAGATATTGATGATAATTTTCATATTTTATTTTTAGCTTATTTTATTTGCTTGTGAAACTCTAGGATAAATATACCAACAATGATGAAATAATGGTTTACATATTTTCTAAAGTAGTAAAATGGCTAAAGTATTTGACACTCGAAATGAAAAGAAAGTCATGAAGAGACCTCAATGCATCACAATACCTCTAGAACATTGATAAAGTTGTAAAAATGGTCCAACAATTTTTATCCTACATTGATGAGAGAGGGTGGTTGATCAAGTTTTGTTAAAAAGAGTTGTAGAGGGTAAATCATCACAAGTATGGATGATTTTTTCAGGAGTTATTACATCATAGACCATGTGTAATGGTCCACCCTAGTAGGAATTTTCCTTGCTGAATTATGTATTGATATGTGGATATCAAATGCATGATCTTACTTTTATTTCATCAAGATGAGTTGATAGTTGCACTTTATGTTACTTTTGGAATATGACACTACTAATGAAATTTGTGGTTGCAGGACTGGGTACTCTTATGGGTGGATTGGTATGGGACAACCATTAGAGTTAAGAAGAAAAGGGAAATGATGGATGGATTATCATTGATAGCTACAAGGGTAAAAATCCTCATATAGATGCATTGCACATGTATGTTTATTTTTTTATAAAAATAATTGTTTTAAAATCTCTTTATTTGATATATATATATATATATATATATATATATATATATATATATATATATAGAGTGTGTGTGAGAGAGAGAGAGAGAGAGAGAGAGAGAGAGAGAGAGAGAGAAGGTGGGTCATATGTGTTATAAAGGAATACATTGGTAATACCACTTTGTTACTAGTTCAATAGTTGTTAAGAGTTTTTATTTTGTCCATAGGGATGAAATTTTTTACTTTGTTTTATTATTATGTTAATGGAAAGTAATTAATAGTTTTATGAGGACATAGGAATAAAACTAATCAATTAGTGATTGAAGATTTTGTTCTCTTATATATATTAATAATACTGATAAGCCTTAAGAATGAAGTTATTAATTAATATTAATGACTCTTGTCTTTTATTATGGATTAAATAATGTGTCTCTTTGTTGTCAGTTAATCAAGTAGTTAATTAATGGTTTTAGGGTTAAAGCTATTAATTAATGTTGAGGATATTATCTTAATATTATTGATAAATAAGTGTTGGATTATTAGCCAATATTATCTCAAGAATATAGGGATTAATAAATTGGTTATTAAAGAAGTGATTTTCATTTGTTATGGTATAAATTATTTATATAAAAAAAAAGAAACAAGGTTTTAAAGAAATGGAAGGATATTATTTGAAAGATTAAATAGAAACCTTCCAAGTGATGTATGAGGCTTGAGTATCTAAAGAATCCATAATCGAGAGAAGTATGAGATTCCCTCAATGTTTTGGTATGGTAATTGTTTTTGCTTGAGGTGTGTTCTTGCATTATTGTATGATTTTTGCATAGTGCATGTTAGGCTTGCATATGCATTCAAGAGCTATCCTGATCCCTAAAATTCTATTCAAGTTCATGGGAAAAGATCTATCAAGAGAAAGACCTTGAAAGAGAAGATGAAACTAAGGATTTTTTATATTGATATGTAATAATGTTATTGAAGATGAGAAATACTTGGAAAGTATTTGTATGGAAATTATGTTATGCAAAGCTTTTGATGAAGGAAATGATGTCTTGTAAATACTCTTGTTATATTAGTTGAAACTTGTTCAAGAATGAAAGATTAAATGTAGCTATTATTTTATGTAAAAATTATTGGAATGTTTAGTTACATACAAAGTGAAAATAATGTGTTATCTAAAAGAATGCCATGGATTATGGTTATAATTTCTTTAGATGTTATTTTATTCTTTTCGTTATAGATAAAGAAAATGCTAAATGCTAGTATTATAATTTGAAGAGTATTTAAATTCCTAGTCTTTAGCAATGTGTTATGTTGAATTTAATTATGATTTAATATATCACTTTATTTACTTTTGGAAGAGATGTTTATTTCTTTTAAAAATGATAAGACTCTTAGGTTTTGGATGGGGTTTTTTGGGCATGATACTAAATCCATATTAGAAATCCTTGAGTCAAGATACCCAATCCTAGTTGAGTTGTGATGAGGCAATAACTAGGTATTTGTGAATGATACACCCTAAATGGTGAGGCTCGGGTGGTCCAAGCAGTGAGGCTTAGGTAGTCCAAAGTGGTGAGGCTTGGAAAAGTCCTAAGTGGTGAGGCTTGGATGTATTTCTAGTAGTGAGGCTTAGGAATATTAATGGTGGATTGGTATGGGATAATCCACCAGATCATTCATAAGACAATATAGTGGTGGCACCTTACGGTGAGGCAAGAGTGACCATGATCATTACCAGGTGAGTGGTAATGGTCTTAGTTTAGCTTATGGTGAGGTAAAGCTAACTAATCACTAAGACATCATACTAGAATAATCCTACATAGATGAACTTATGTAGGATTAGGAAATAGGCATCCCCGTTTAAGCGTTATGGGCCTTAAAGGGTGATCCCTATGTTGTGGTCAAGTTGTCCTATACATGTGAGGGTATAGAAAAAGGTAGGATCACTGATGATGTATTTTATAAATGGTGAGGTTTAGAAAATTGAGCCCTAGAAGTATGAGAAGTTTGCCACTCTTGTCCACTTGAATGTCATCTACAATGACAATGAACTCAAAATATGGTTATACCTTAATACTAATGGAAAATATTTGGTCTTCTTTGTGAGTTAATCCTTGTTAAAAATAAAAATATTTCTCCCTTGGGTCGATTTGGTGGGTTGTTATAGTTTGTATCAGAGCCTAGGTCATAGGACTATAATATTCCATGGAAAGAACGTAGGTGAACCTTGACTTGATGTGCTACTTTTGAGAAGACTTACTCTTCTAGGGACCTTAAGTTGATTTGGAACTAGGCAATTATTGCGTGCCATCTTGACCAGTCAGACCAAGGTGTAAAAATATAGAAAGTATTAACTTCTTATTGGGGATGACACCTTGTGGAGAGACAAGTGTGACCATGATCATTATCAAGTGAGTTATAATTATCTTATAAGAGATGACACCTTGGGGAGAGGTGAGTGTGACCATGATCATTATCAAGTGTGTGATAATGGTATTATAAGAGATGGCACCTTTCGAGTAGGTAAGTGTGATCATGATCATTATCAAGTGAGTGATAATGATCAAAGTTAGTTCATGGGGAGATGAAACTAACTAATCTTTAAAAAATTATCCAATTTTGTATGAATTTAGGGATGCATTTCTAGAAGATCTTCTAAGCCTTCCACCTTAGCATGAGTTTGATTTCACCATTGAATTAATGCATAGAGTTGAACCTATTGCTAGGACACCTTATAGATTGACTCTTATTGAGTTGCAAGAACTAAAGGTGCAAATCCAAGATTTATTGGAGAAAGGTTTGATTAAACCTAGTGTGTCACCTTAGGGTGCTCCAATGTTATTTGTGAAGAAGGATGGTTCCTTAAGGTTTTGTATTTGATGAGCAATGAAATATGATTATGATATGAAGTTCTATTCCTAGTTTTAACATGCAAATATTATGATTATGAAAGCGTTTTTCTAGACAATATGCATAATTTATATGATTTTTGATAAAATTGATCTATGAGAGATTATGTAATATATCCTGGTAATTTTATGTATATTGTATGAGAATGGTGTGTTGTTTTTTTTTTGAAAAAATGAAAAACTTGTATTAATACAAAGAGCTGTTACAAACGGGAGAGAGCACATCCCAGCCAAGAGCAAACACTAAGACAACAAGAGCAGAGCAGAAAAGTCTGCACAAACCAACAAAGAGCACAAAAGCCAACAGGGCGCGAAAAAGCGACATGTCGCGAAAACGCGACATGTCGCGAAATCGCGACATGTCGCGAAATCGCGACAGTCAGCCCCGTCTCGACCGCCGAGGCGCCCCTAGTCGCGAAAACGCGACATGTCGCGAAATCGCGACAACCAGAGCCCTCGGCAACCGACCGCCAAAAAGGTCACGAAATCGCGACGGCACCTCCCTCCGACGCTCCAGCAACAAAGGTGTCGCAAAATCGTGACCAAAAATCCAAAGAGCTCCCGAACTCCAGAAAGGTCGCGAAAGCGCAACAAGATATCTCCAAATCGCCCATCTAGCATGAGTGTCGCGAAATCGCGACGAATTATCCAGTTGGTGCCCAAGCCGAAGAAGGGTCGCGATATCGCGACAGTTTTTCCAAAAGCCTCTTACGTGCCAAAAGTGTCGCGAAATCGCGACAAGAATTCCTTTCGACACCCAGCCACAAAAAGTGTCGCGAAATCGCGACCTATTTTCCATTTTGCATCCAGTCGGCAAAAGAGTCGCGATATCGCGACAGGTTTTCCTTAAGACGCCAGTTTGCCCAAAGTGTCGCGATATCGCGACAAGTTTTCCTTTTAGCTCCCAAACCTCAAAACTGTCGCGATATCGCGACGAGTTTTTCACATTGCACCCAGTCTTCAAAAGTGTCGCGATATCGCGACAAGTTTTCCAGAAAGTGCCCGTTCGCCAAAACTGTCGCGATATCGCGACAAGTTTTCCTTGCAACTCCCAAACCCCAAAACTGTCGCGATATCGCGACGAGTTTTTCACATTGCACCCAGTCAACAAAAGTGTCGCGATATCGCGACAAGTTTTCCAGATGGCGCCAGTTCGCCAAAACTGTCGCGATATCGCGACAAGTTTTCCTTGCAACTCCCAAACCTCAAAACTGTCGCGATATCGCGACGAGTTTTTCACATTGCACCCAGTCTTCAAAAGTGTCGCGATATCGCGACAAGTTTTCCAGATGGCGCCAGTTTGCAAAAATTGTCGCGATATCGCGACGGTTTTTCCTTGCATCCTCCAAACAGCAAAAAGGTCACGAAATCGCGATGGAATATGCATTGTGCTCCAATTCCCGAAAATGGTCGCGATATCGCGACGATTTTCCTCCTTGCCGACCCTTCGCCAAAAAAGTCGTGAAATCGCTGCATCTTCCAGCCAAAGGCCGTGTTGGCTCACCATGTCGCGAAATCGCGACAACTTACCAGCGGAGGTCGCGACAGCGCAACATGTCGCGAAATCGCGACAAAAACCAACCTTAGCCATTTTTTTACTCATTGACGCAGGGATCGTTCCAAACCTACCCGAATCACTTCATCAATCGTAGGCATGTCACTGTGCAGCTGCACTCCTACCTCTTTCTCAGCGCCCATATTTGCAAGAAAGTCAGCCACCTTGTTCAAATTTCGTCTCACATAAACCGGGATCACATCATCTAACTCCCTCCATAAATCCTTGATTTGGGAAATCAAAATCTGCAGCCTCCAAGCTTTCGAGGAGAAGTTTCGCATGCAGTCAAGAGCGCCGACCAGAACTTGTGAATCAGATTCAATAATTATCCTCCTATGACCCTGCTTAACAGCCCAAATAGAAGCGGACTTGATCGCAATGGCTTCTGCTTCGTTGTTTGTAGCTCGCCCAAACCCTGCAGCTCCCAGTAGAGCACCGAACCAACATGATCCCGACAGACAAAACCAATACCCGCACCGCCCGGGTTGCCTTTTGCAGCCCCATCCGTATTGATCTTGATCCAGCTTGCTGGGGAGGTTTCCAGCATTCTCTATCTTGTCTCTCTGGACCCTCTACCCCCTCCTCCGAAAGCCCAAGACCAACCTCGATTCTCCTCATCAACATTGATGGCCACAGTTTCTGTAACTTTGCTCCAGATGACCTGCCAGACACCGTCGACCGAGGAGAAAGTATCTCTAAAGATCCGGGCATTTCTCTCCAGCCAAACTTGCCACCAAATGAAGAGAAAGCCGAGCTCCCATCCAATACGGAGAGTTGTAGATTTAAATCTGCCCCTTTTCCATATTTCCCAAATTTTGGCACGATTTAAATCACCATTTGCCTGAAATTTATATTGAGAGAACCAACGCTTCCATATCTGATGCGAAAAAGGGCACTCGAACATCAGGTGATCAGCAGTTTCCTCATGTTTATGACACAGAGCACACTGAGAGGGACCGATGATTCCTCTACTTCTGAGCTTGTCAAAGGTGAGAACTCCATTGTGCATGAGCTGCCGAGCAAAGAAATTCACTTTCGGCCAGCCCTTGGGATGCCAAATCCTTCTCCAATCCTGGACCGAAAAAGAATGCGGGGGAGGCGCAGGGAGGATCTGCTCATAACCATCCTTAACTGAATAGACCCCAAGGCTCCCATAGCCCCAGGCTAATTCATCCTCCTCATCCCTCCCAGTAAGGAACCTTTCAGACAAGATTTTGTTCAAGATGGGTGCCAGCTCTGGAGGGATTGTTATTGGCCACTCCTCCCACCTCTTAAACTTTTTAAATGTATACTCCCCCAAATGGCTGGTGTTGAAGTAGCTTTCGATACGGATCCATCCCTGGGCTTCTATGGCGGACTTGATTGGCTGTAATTCAAGAAACATAGCAATGATGGGCGGGTACTGGTCCCAAGAATCGGTCCAAAAACGAGCCTTATCCCCGTTTCCCACTTTCCAAAAAAGCTGGTCTTTTATGACTTGAGATCCAAGCTTGAGAGTCTGCCACACTAAGGAACCAGTGCCATCCAGGGGGAAGCGACCCACTTCAGTAGGGTGGACAGGGCCCAAATATTTGCTGGATAGGAGTCGACTGAATAGGGAGGTTGGCTGGGAAATCCACCTCCAATAAAGTTTTCCAGCCAAGGCTCTGTTATTAAGCATAGCGCTTCTCAGGCCCAGCCCTCCTTTATTCTTAGGCTGGGTAACTTTATCCCACCCAACCAGAGCCCATTTTTTCTCCCCGTTTGCACCTTCCCAAAGAAATTTTCTAGCCATTTTGTCCAGCTCTTTCCAGATGGAATGAGGGGCAGCCAGGATAGAGAATTTATAGATTGGCAAAGCCTGAATAACAGACTGTAGGAAGGTTAATCTACCCCCATAGCTTAGCCATTTGTGGGACCAGTGATTCACTCTATCTTTGATACCTTCTAATAGATCCTTCCAGATATCTAATTTTAGTTTTTTGAAATGCAGGGGAACGCCCAAGTAAACAATTGGAAGAGAAGTCCTAGTGAATCCCAAGATCTCAATAATTCTATCCTGCAGCCTTTGGTCAAGATTGAAAAAGACCACTTTAGACTTCCTGTCATTGAGGACCTGGTTTGAGGCCCTAAGGTAAACATTAAGAGCATCTCTGATTCCTCTGGCTTCCCTGAGACCGGCCACACCAACCAATCCAATATCGTCCACAAACTGTAAATGGGTCAAGGTTTCCTCTCCAACCTTGACACCAGTTAGCAGGCCTTGTTGCCTTCTCCTCAAGAAGAGTCCGCCTAATCCTTCGACCTGTAATGAGGAAAAGATAGGGAGAGCAGGGATCTCCTTGACGAAGGCCACGAGAGGCTCCGAAAGGGAGCGAGGGAAGACCCTTGATAAGAACAGAATAAGACGGTGTAGACACACAGCTCATGATCCAATCAATCCAGTCCTGGGAGAAGCCAAAGGCTGCCATAATTTTTGACAAGAAGCTCCACTCCACCCGGTCATAAGCCTTGGACATGTCCAATTTAATAAACATTCCTTTATTACCCGATTTTTGCATAGTATGGATAGCCTCCTGGGCAAGAATCACCCCATCCAAGATTTGTCTTCCCTCAATGAAGCCCCCTTGTTCAGGAGAGATGATGTTATGGAGAAGTGGTTTAAGCCGCTCAACCATTGTCTTGGTGATTATTTTGTAAATCACGTTACATAAAGCAATAGGTCTGAAATCCGAGATCTGAGTTCCCTCCTCCCCTTTTGGAATTAAAGAAATGAAGGTATGATTAATAGCCCTGAGCATTCTTTTATTGATTCTGGATTCCTCTCATATAGCCAAAACATCCTCCCCCAAAGTATCCCAAAAGGCTTGAAAAAACTCAATAGGAAAGCCATCTGGGCCAGGAGATTTACCAGTATTCATACCAAAGACCACATTTCTCAGTTCATTTCTTTCAATGGGTCTAAGTAGGGCCTGATTTTCTTCTTCAGAGATGATAGCAGGAATGACATTAAGAACTTCAAACTGAGCCTCAGCATCCTGTTCCATACTTTCAATAAAAAGTTTAGAAAAGTAATCAATTGAGTGTTGGTGCATATCAGGAAGGGTATCCAAGGTATGACCATTCTCATCCTTAAGGGCTTCCATATTGTTCAGCTGTCTCCTAGCACAAGCTGATCGGTGAAAAAATTTGGTATTTCTGTCCCCTTCTAGTATCCAAGTATTTCTTGCCCTCTATTTCCAGTATGTCTCTTCTTGGTTATCAATGGCCTCAACCGCTTTGCGCAAGGCATCATCTTCGGATTTGAGTTGCTCAGTAATTGTTCCTTCCCTAAAGAGTTTCTGAACCTCCTCCCATCTGGCCATCAAGGGGGCCCTTTGGAGCTGAAAATCTGACTTATTTTCTTTCCTCCATTGTTTCAGTTGAAGTTTAACATAGTGAAGTTGTTTATGAAATTTGAACATTGCTGTCCCAAAAGGAGGACGGCCCGCTTCCCACCATTGTGGAATTTTCTCGACGAAGATCCTCCTTTTGCAGCCAAAAATTCTCAAATTTAAAAGGCCGGTGATGCTGTTCTATCAAAGTCCCTCCCTCCAGCAAAATGGGGGAATGATCAGAAACAGGGCCCTCCAAAATCTGAAACTTGGTATTCCATTTTACAAAAGCTTCCTCAGAGACCAGAAACCGATCTAACTTGACCTTCCTGCTGTGTGGTTCCTGCCTCTTGTTAGTCCAAGTGAAATAGGATCCAGGGCCTTGAACATCAACTAAATGAAAGGCTTGGACCTGGGCAATCAGAAGCCGGTCCCCAGGATCCAAAATTGGGGAGCCACCTTCCCTGGTCACGAGCAGATAACTTTGCATTAAAATCCCCTGCAATTATCCAGTCTAGGTATTCTCTAGATGACCTCATATTATGAACAACTTTCCATTGAAGCCTCTGACCATCTAGGTCTTGGGCCCCATAAAAGTTAGTGATTAAGACATGTTCTGTTGTGAAGTTATTTCTGAAGTGAGATGTAAGGACACCCCTCCAAGCTATATGTTCTACTGCAGTCCAGTCCAAAGGATTCCAGAGAGTGACGATCCCCCCTGAAGCTCCTTGGGCAGCCACATCCATATGTCCAGCGCCCCGCCAGATTCTATTAACTATTTTACTAATAATATCTAAAGACATTTTTGTTTCCTGAATAAGCAAGAAGTCTGTTTTACATTTTCCTAAGAGTCTTTGAACAACAGATTGATGGGTTCTGCTGTTTAAACCCCTAACATTCCAAGATTGTATTATCATTGAAAACCTTGAGAGCAGTAAGAATCAATAGTCCTCACCGATCCTCCATTGATCAGTTTATCCCCTTGAGCTGCAATCAGATCCTTATTTGACTTTCTCGCCCGCTCCTTGAGTGTTGCAGTTTTTGGATCTCTTTTCTACCTGAGAGATACCCAGGGCTGGCCTTTCTCTATTTTTTTCTGCAATTCCCATGCTAACGTCATTAATTACTGGCGGCGCTTGGGAGTGCACTATCAGTGTCCCTGCATTTTCTGACGGCAATACCTCAGAGGGCACAAACACCTGTTCTAAAACAGGAGGAGATGAAGGAGAGACATGAGTTTGAAGGTTATGGGTCTCAATATTCCCATCTACACCTTCCATATTCTCGATCCTCCCGATCCACTAATGACTTAAAGATTTCATATCTGTTAGTTGGCTTAGATTGAATTTGCTCCTTACCATTTTTCTTCGGCTTTCTCCTTCGCTTGGCCTGTTCAAAGCCATCTTTCTGACCCTCATTGCCCTGAGGAGTATTAGAAGTTTCTTTAGCAGAAGAAGACTTTTCCTCTCTGGATCGATTTGGCATACCATTCTGGGCTTCCGTTTTGGAGTTCAAGAGGTTTGGACAAAATCGGGCCAAGTGCCCATGTTTATGGCAGACTCGCATCCGAAAGGCAAGTGCCTCATAGTCTAACCGTTGGATCCAGGATACCTCCGCTGGCTCCAGCTCCACCTCTGCTGGTAGAGGTTGACTGATGTCCATTTCCACACAGATTCTAGCATAGACACCAGAGATACCTTCTATAGTATCCCTTGAAACGCCCAGGTATCTGCCCAGGGAGTTGCCTATCATTTCCAAGACCGGCTCCCCCCAAAACTCCATTGGCAGAGCGTACAGCCGAATCCAGACCGGGACAGCCGTGGGTTCAATGCGGGGATCGAATCCCACTCTCCAGGGTTGGACAAATAACCCTGCCGGGCCATGGTTTCTCTTCTCTGATTCAAACGCCCTGTTTCTATCAGCTAAGGAAGAGAAGCTAACGATGAAATACCCGTTGTTGATAAACCAAAGGGAATACTCACCATGGGGCTCCCAGTTCTGTCTGACCCACGTGTGCAAGAAATTCAGGGTTGGTCGTATACCCATGAATTTGCAAATCAAATCATGATTAGCTTTGTATAAAATTGTGTCTTCTACCAACTTTGGTTCGATAACAATCTTAGGTCTTGAAGCAGATTGTGGAAGGCAACCATTGACACGATGTGCCGCGAAACCCTTACCAACATTCTTGAGCATCATATTCAAAGTATTTCTCTGCGCTTCGCCATTAGATGACGAAGGATTGTCCTTAAGCATTTCAGCATAGGAGCTCTGTCTCCCGTAAAGAGGACTTGGAGGAGACCCCATTGGGCCCTCCGTAAGCGACAAACGATCCTTCAAAACCCCGTAAATAGAACAACACAGAAAACTACCTGAGGGCCTAGATTATCCTACGCTTCAGGAGTCCAAGAACAGCGCCTGACGCCTGCACAGAGAGATTCCCGCCAAAACGCCAAATCGCCAGACTCCAAGTTCTGTGGCTCATCAGTATTAACAAGATATATTTTCGAATGGTGTGTTGTTAGTAGGTGTGAATCACAGGTAATTGCAGGATAATGATATAGCCAAATGCAACCGAAGTAGTTCATAAAATATCATAGTAGAAAATAGGTACGGATACCACCTACAAGTGCCACCTACGAAAAGCACCTATGGAAAGGTGCTACTAACATGGTCTATGAAAACCAGTTGACTGTGTAAACTTGTTTGGTGCGATAAAAATTTCCACACATGCTGATAGCTTAGTTAGCACAACGTGTGTTGCGAAGTCAGCTTGGTCATTGTTATATTGTTGATCGTATTTAAATCCATTATGCAATTTGTTAATTGTTATGTAAATTTGTTATTTAAATAAATTTTACGGAATCTGAATGTAATATGAATTTGTCCTCCTAAGGAAAATGACACAAAGATCATTTTACTTTGTTAGTATGTTAGTATTTTGTTAGTAAGTTATAGGTCTTTGTTACGTATATTTGGCATTATGCCACTTAGACAATATTTGTTCAACAACTGTGTAACAAAGTTGTTTGAATTTCTATTATAAAGGTTGAAGGTAATAGTATAAATTACAATGTAAAGACCCTAAAAATATCTGCCTTCTATTTCTTTTCTGTGGTATGTCCACTCTATTTTAGCTATTGCACAAGCATATTACATTGTACAAATTATAAAGAATGAAATTATAACCCCAAAAAGACCACATAGAAAATTGCAAGAGCTCGAAAAAAATTGACTGTGTTGAGATATGCTCCAAACCATAGTGTTGCAATCCACGTAGCTTAATGTAGTGTAATTTTTCATGAGGTGCAACTAAGTGTTGTATTCCATGATCAAAGTAGTCAAGCGAGCCTGGACGATAATTCAAATCATAGAATTTGAAGCAGTAGTTGAAAGCAGTGTTATTTTTCATGCACCTACAATCCAGTGTTATTTTCCATGTCGATGCAATAGTATGTTTTATTTCATGGCCAAAGAAGTCAAACGGGCCTTGAAGGTATTTCAAATCATGTATCAAAGGGTAAAAAGCTAAAGGTAATGCTAAAATACACATGGGTGAGATGATATGTTATAATTCATGACCAACTTAGTCAAAGTTGGCATTGTGAAGTCTAAAGGTGCGGTGATGAGCAAGGGATACTTTTCGCACGATGCAACGTAATATTATTTTTTATGCGAGCAAAGTGTTGTGTTATATTCCACTGTCAAATTAATCAAATTTGGCATCGTAGAATTTTGAAGAGTGGTGGAAAGAGAAGGCTTCCATTCCATGCAACGTAGAACAATGTTCTATTCCATGAAGCACAACACCATGTGTTCAAAATATAGTTTTTATTCCATGGGATGCAACACAAGTTTAACATCGTAGAATTTAAATAAGCGTCTTGGGACAACGTTGTATTCTCCATGATGTAGCAAGTACATTTTATTTCATGATCAACATGGTCAAACTTGGCATTATAGAGTTTTAAGGAGTGGATTAGAACATTGTTCGATGTTGAGCAACCCATAACAAATAAATTTATCTCATATTGGAGCAAGTTCTACATCACGGAGGATGAAAAGTATTAAAAGCTATGATCACTACACGTGCCAAAGTTATTTTTTGAAGATTTGATCTTGATCGTTTAAAAGCAAATCAAGGGTCCACGATTGGCATGACTCAAGCTACATATAAAAATAAGATGTAACATTGTGCAAATACTGTGGGTTTCTATCCAAACCATCTTTGAGCTTAAGAAAAATGGGTAAGAAGACAAAGTCATGTAGAATCAAGATCCAAGAGCCATTTTAGATGCAGATCCATGGTGGGGCAACCATAGTAAGAATAACGAATGAATTTGATCACGATTTGACTTGGTCTTCAGTCAGAAATCATGAAGGTCAAACAACTTGTAGAGGTTAGATTGTAGAAAATTTATGGAGTGTAGCTCCCCTTCTTTCTTGAAACAAATAAGAGGTTTCCACCTCAGCATCCTACTGATCTGGCACTCCATCTTCCTTGTAATTTTCCTAATACTCAAATTCATTGTAAAAAACTATAAATAAAGGTCAAACCCTCATTTTAAAGGGTCGGCTCTAAAGTGTTTGCTTGCCCTACTATTGTATATTTTCTTGCAAATCAATAGAAGGAGCATTACTTGGATGTTTACCTTAGGTTTGTGTCTTCTTTGCTTGTGGAGTTTTAATCTGTGAATTCATTTCTACTACTACTTCTATGGTTAGTCTATTCTATTGTTATTGGATTGCTAACTTAGAGCACCTTGGAATGCTTCATGTTTAAATATATGCTTGGAAATAACTTATTTTTTTGTTAGTCAGAGTATTAATCTAATTCTACTATTTGGATTGTTAATACCCTAGATGTTTGAAATAGTTCTTGAAGTATGTTTTTGTTCTTTAATGATGAAGATCATTGGTTTTGAATGTTGTTAGTCTCAAGTGTGGAATACTGGAAATTGATTTGTTAGAGGTTTTTTGTAGATGCCTATGCTATTAGCTTTATCTAACCACTATTCATTCATTACTTTCCTAACCCTTATCCCATTTCTATCCCTATATTTACACATTTAACTAAGCTTAAATGAGTCAACACTCAATTAGTTGACAAGGTATACCAACCTACTCTAGAGGTTGGATTAAAGTAATCTTTAACTCATCCAATGTCAGGGTTTGGACTATGATTAGCGGGTGCTCACATTTCAGATCATTGTAGATGATAGTCATAGTTTCAATATTACCTTGATATCAATTCAGACCCCAACAGTTTTGGCACGCCCGATGGGACCCTATTTTTAGAACATTCGTTCACCCACTAGTTATTATTTTTTATTTTCCGAGAGGAATCAAGATTTAGTGAGTTGTCTTGACCTCACCAAGTGGTGGAAGTAAATTCACTTGGTGACTCCTGAGATCAAGAACCTAGAAAGCCCTTTTAGTAGCTCAGTCTTTCATGTTTACTAGGTCTTCTACTAGGAATAGTCAAGAACCTTTTTCATTCTTTGAGCTATCATCAAGAAGATCTAGGCATACAAGAAGCTTGTCCCTAGATTCACCCTTTGGAGAGATTCAAATACCACCAAGAAACCATTTCTCCCCAAGTCAAACTCCATTAAAAACCCTAGTAAACATGGCTGGACAACAAAATGTAAATCCAAATCAAGCTCCATAGAAATACCCTAATTGGGATACCATTGGTCCTTTAGGACTTACCCTCATGCATGATATTCCCTAAGCTATATCCAAAGCTATACCTACGTATGATGGTATGGGTAAAACTACTTATGAGCATTGTCAGGATATACTAAACTTAGCAACCATCCACAATGTTAGAAATGAGGATGTTATCATCAGGCTTCTTGCCCTATCCTTTAGAGAAAAAATTTTGCATTGGTTTAGAACCCTTGAAGACAACACCATCACTTCATGGGCTGCATTAGTTGGTCCTTTTGTGGAATAATTCAATGAATCTACTGATCCTTTCTCCCTCCTGAACCAATTCACATCTATGCAAAAATATCAACAAGAGTTAGTCTCTGATTTTAACCTGAGGTTTAATAGAACATGGAAAAGGATACCCCTTGAAGCTAGACTAGCTGCTCCCCTTGCTTTCATGTATTATATCAAAGCCCTTGGGTCATACCTTGGGCTACAAACTCAATAGTCAGGAGTATCTACCTTTCCTCAAGTATACAATGTTGCCATACAAGCAAAAAATATCCTAATCAATGTAGGAAGGTTACCTCCAAAGATAATCATGCCATATTGCTCTGAGATCCCTCAGTTTCAAGCTAAGGTAGCTACATCTTCATATATGGATCCACCTTCCTTGTCATCACCACTTCCTCAAGTGGCCCCAATTCCTTCTCCCAAAATAACATCTACTTCAAATCCTTTTCCACCACTCCCATCTCAAATTCCCCAAGAATCCACCCTGTTGCTCGATATTTAGAATACCTTGAAAATAATCAATAACAAGGTGAATGCAATGGAAAAGAGAGAGATGGAAAGGTCTCAGTAGAGAATATTCCCATACATTAACAAAGATCATAAGCCTAGCACCAACAATAATGTAGGGCCCAAGGTTAACACAAATCAAGAAGATCAAGAATTTACCCCTGAGACCAATCTGGTAAATATTTGGTGTCTTGTTTGTAATGATCCTCATGATTCAGATACCTGTATCATGTACCAACACCATGTGCAACAAGCCATGGAGAAAGTCTGAGAGGAATAAAAAAGGAAGAGTCAACATGATATGGTAGCAAAAAAAATTATGGTTGGACAAGATCTCTGTGAAGAAGAAACAATTTTTGTCATGACCAGGTCCAGAAAGAAGATATTGTAGGTTGATCCATAGAATATGGGTCAATTTCAAGTCCCCTCTCAGAAGAAAAGAGAATCCCCTTTGCAGAATAATGATAAATTCCCTGTTCCATAGGTAACTAAAAAGAGGGATGCAGTCCCTAGAAGCCAAGAAAAGGGGATGAGTGCTCCAAAGTAGTATGAGAAGGAAAATAAAGAACAAATAAGTTCCAAATATGAAGCACAAGAAAAGCTGAGATTTCCTTCCATTACTAAGAGATAGAGGATTGAAGCTACACAAAAATACAAGAGGAAGTATGGTGAACCAGAGAAGAGGTATGAGAAGATCCACTTGGAAAAGTTAGAGTTTAATATTGTGGAAGAGATGAAGAGGACCCCCTCTAGAGCAAGTCTCTATGACACTCTCTTCATCCCTGGTTAGATTGATCTACTCAAGGCTTCTTTAAGTAAGAATTCTCAAGAAAAATAGACTACCATAATTTTTAGCATACCTTTTGGCAAAAAGGAGATGAATCTTGCAGCCTTAAAGAACAAACCTCCTCCCTTTTATATCTCTTTGAGAATGGAAGGTTGGATAGTCCATAATTGTATGATTGATTTAGGGGCTTCAACCATAGTCATGCCCAAAGCAGTCTATGATGAAATGGGTATGGAATATACTCATTCTTATCTAGGAGTCTTGCAGTTGGATGGTACACCAGTTAAGACCATTGGAGTGGTTAAGGATGTGTTGATGAGACTACATAGAGCCCTAGAGGTAACTATTGTACAAGAAATTGTAGTGGTAGACCTAGAACCTTACTTTGGTCTATGTCTTTCCAGAGAGTTCACTACCAAGCTAGGAGGTTATATGTATTTGGATTACTCTAGCATGATGATTCCATACAAAGGCAAGAGAATAAGAATAATCCTTGAAAATCCTATGTCCTATCACATTGAAAAAATAGAAGAAGACATGTGTAACCTCTCAGCTCTGGATGAAATTGAATTGGTAGAGAGCTTTGAAGAGTTAGAAGTGGAATATAAGTTACAATTTAGAGAGGATTACAATATTTTTGGGATAGATATGGGCACTTGCAATATTTATTTTCAAATAGAGAAAAATACCCCTACCATATCTAATCAGTCACTAAAAGAATAAAAAATTTGGACAACACATTTTGATAGGGCAAGATGCAAAAATGGGGCTGGTGTTGGTGTAACTTTGAAATATCCTTTAGAAGGTGTGAAAAGTTTTGCTTATAGATTGACATGGTCTTGCACTAACAATGCTATAGAATATGAGGCTCTATGTTTAGGATTGATGCAAGCAGAGAGTATGGGAATTAAAATATTGGATATATATGGTGACTCAGAGCTAGTAGTTAATCAAGTCACAGAGAAATGCAACAACAAGCACCATTACTTAAAATCATACAGGAATAGAGTATGGGATTTGATGGAATATTTTGATGCTTTAAACATCCACTCTATTCCTAGAAAATAGAATATGTTGGTTGATTCTTTAGTCGTTAAGGGTTCTAATTTCAGCCCTTCTTCAGATCTTGGATCATCAAAGGACAAAAGAGTTAAATTAGTCTTCAGGCCTACAGTACCATATAGATAAATTTTTTGGTAGGTTTTTGAGAGTGATGATCAAATTATTGACTTTCTAGTAAGAGAAGCTTACTTATCTAGTGTGCAAGAAGATCTTCCTCAAGAAATGGATCAACAAGATGTCATACAATTGAAAAACAATCATATCCCTAAGGGTTTAATTACACTAGAAAGCCTCTTTGATAATGAATATGGGAGGAAATCAAGAGCCATGGAAATCAATGATGAGATCTACAAAGAGATTGAAGTAGAAAAAGATAAGAAACTCAAGATTGGCATTCGTTGTTCTCCAAAAGAAGTGGAGGAAATTAAGGCCATATGCCTCAAATACCGAGATATTATAGCCTGGTCATATGAAGATCTTAAGGTATATGATAAAAAGATCATTCAACACACTATTGAGTTGGAAGTTGATGCAAAGCCTTTTAGGTAGAAGTAGAGACCTGTGAATCCTAAGATTGAATCCATAATGAGATAGGAATTGCTCAAATTATTGAAAGCAAAAATTATCTACCCTATCAAACATTCTACATGGGTTGCTAACCTGGTTCCTATCAAGAAGAAGAATGGAGACATCCACTTATGCATTGATTTCAGGAACCTAAACAAAGCATCACTGAAGGATCACTATCCTCTTCCTTAGATTGATTAGATTCTATAGATTGTTGCAGGGGCTGAAAGGTTTTCCCTATTAGATGGTTTCTTAGGGTACAACCATATTTGGGTGAAGGATGAGGATCAATTCAAGATAACCTTTACTACTAAGTGGGGCACATTTTCTTATCAGAGAATACCTTTTGGTTTATCTAATGTAGGGGCCACCTTTCAGAGAGCCATGGACTATGATTTTGGGGAGTTGATCAATAAGGTCATTCTCATCTACCTGGATGATATGACTATATTTTCTCATAAAAAACAAGCTCACTTGGAATACTTGGAGAAAGTATTTCAGAAATGCAGAGAGTTTGGCATCTCCCTAAATCCAAAGAAGTCATTTTTTGCAGTCCATGAGGGCAAATTGTTAGGGCATGTAGTCTCTAAAGAAGGGATGTCAATTGATCCTGATAGAGTAAAATCAATACTGGATCTCCCTCTCCCTATGAATAAGAAGGCTTTGCAATCATTCTTTGGGTAAATCAATTTTGTGAGGAAGTTCATTTCAGACTTTGCTCAAATTGTTAAACCTATTTTAGAATTGCTCAAAAAGAATATGGAGTTCAAGTGGACTGAGACAAGGAAATAAGCTTTTGAGGCAATCAAGCAAGCCATTGCTACTGCCCTAGTGTTGGTAAACCTTGATTTCAGCAAGGATTTCATTTTGTATGCCTATGGAGCTGAGGAGAGCTATGCAACAATACTAACACAAAAAAAATGATGATGGAGAAGAACATCCCATATTTTTTTGGAGCCAAACTCTTCATGAGTACCAGACTAAATATAAATTTATTGAGAGACAAGTGTTTGCAGTTATGAAATCATTGAAAATTTTAGATAATACTTGGCTCAAAGTAAAACTCTTGTTTATGTGGTACATCCAGATGTCAGAAGTTTCATCTTGCAAGGAGAACTGGGTGACAAGAGAGCTGGTTGGATTACCAATATTCAGGAGTATGATGTAGAAATCCATCCTACAAAGTTAGTCAAAGGTAGAGCATTATGTTAGGGAATGACAACAAAAGTAGTCTCAGACCATATATTAACTAGTCAGCCATTAGCATCTGAATAGAGTGGGGATAGTTCTTCAAAAGGTTCAAATTAGGTTGATCAATTGACAAGTTACTTCTAAATAGGGGTATGTCCTCAACAGCTTAACTCTTCACAAATAAGAAGGTATAGGATTCAAGCCTTGAAGTATGTTCTATTACCAAGAGGGTTATATAAGAAGAATCTTGATGGAGTTCTTTTGAGGTGCTTGAGAGATGATCAGAAACAGAAAGTCATTGAAGAATTTCATGAAGGATTGTCAGGGGGACATTCTTCAGGAAGAGTTATTGCTATGAAAATTATAAGGGTAGGTTATTACTAGCCTACTATATTTGTTGACACTTTCAAAGTAATGAGAGCATGTGATAAGTGCCAAAGATATGTAGGGAGGAATATAAATGCTTCATTCCCCCTTAAGCCTATCCAAGTAGAAGAGTCTTTCTAACAGTGGGGATTAGATTTCATTGGAGTCATAAATCCTAACTCTTTGGTAGGTCATAAATATATTTTAATTGCTACTAATTATTTCACAAGATGGGTTGAGGTAATTCCAAACAAAATATTAGACCAGGATGTGGTGATTGAATTCATGGAAAGCTTAATCACAAGGTTTGGTCTTCCTAAAGTCCTAGTAAGGGATAATGGTCAAGTTTTTATAGGTGCAAAATACATCGAGTTTACAAGAAAATATGGCATATGTTTAAAGAACTATTCTAACTATTACCCCCAAGGGAATGGACTAGAAGAGTCCACTAACAAAAATCTACTCAGGATTCTAAAAAGAGCATTGGAAGATAATAAAAGAAGTTGGCATCTTCTCTTAGAGCAAGCTTTGTGGGTAGACATGATTACTATCAAGAGGTCTATCAAGACATCCCCTTATGCACTAGTATATGGTAAAGAGGCCATTCTACCCGATCATATTGAGATACCAATTCTAAAATGGGCTAGCCAAGATCATGAAGTAGATCAAATTCTAGTAGAGGCTAGATTGATGCATCTCTTGCAGTTGGAAGAATAGAGGACCAAAGCATATGAGAGTTTTTAGAAACACTCTATAGATACAAAAGGATGGTTCGATAAAAAAATCAAGGTTCATAAAATTCAAATAAGGTGACTCAGTTTTAAGGTGGAATGTAGAGAAGTCTAACTAGGCAATCACCAAAAATTGATTCATTTTGGGAGGGTCCATTCAAGATGGTTGAAGTAAAAAAGAATAATGTTTTTTAGCTTCAAGATCAAAATGAAAATATGGAACCGATCTCGATTAACGAATATCACCTTGTTGGTTGGTAATCCAACACTGCGTGGATGGTAGGGGTGGACCAATACTAACTTTGAATGACCGCCAAGTTGGGAATGAGGCGATCGATCTCCGGAGGAGGCCGATTCCTCTACGATGGTTCCAAATATCTACGCCACAAAGTGGGAAAAGAAAAAAGGAGGAAAGAAATGAGAATATGGTCATCGCCAGAACTCACAAGGATGGGTATAGCCGCATCAAGACACATGCATACATCACACCATGGGTGGAAACATTGACCAAACACCTAACAGATCAACCGATGGTGCCTTAAATAGACACTTCATAGTGGAGGTTGGAGAGTGAATTCTAGAACATGTGGATGGGTGCATGAAATCCAAAATTTAGAATTAGAGTGCTCCTATCCTACCATATTTAGCATAAATAAACCCCTAACCCATATTATAAATGCGAATTCCAGAGTCAATAAGTGAATCCCACAAAATCCAGACTGTAGAATTTTATGAAACCACTTAAATGACCAAAGCAAAAATAAACATTCATACATTCAATAAAACAAAACATGAAGGTAGAATCGAAGACCAAATAGTGTCAATACTATATTTACATAGTGGCGAAAGCCTTACATATGAATTGTAATAGCTAAATATCCACCCTTAGGAATTACCGTCATTCTACTATTTATAGGGTTTTTAAACATAAAATCAAACAAAGGCAAAGTGGAAGACAACACTGAGCGAGAAGCTCAACAGTACCGCTCCTCAAATGCGTGACTTCTAAAGGAGGTAAGTGTCGGTTTGAAGGCCCTTGGGACCACTAAATTCTACCAATTCATAATTTCACTACGATCCTTTTACTCGATCATACCAAGTGATAATGCCCATAACCACCTTTGAAGCAACGTGCCTCAAACCACTCTAGCCGAGTACTGGAAGCTAAGAAAAACCTGTTTGATTTCAAGTAGGCAAAATAGTGCCGTGGGTGCACATATCCCTTCGCCAGAGCGTTAGGAGAGGATACTGTCCAAAGTTTCCAACTGTACGGGACCCCCCAAAAAGGGAGAGATCACCTTCGAGGTGGGGTGTAAAACGTTTACCAGGTTCAAAGCACCCAAAAAGGGGTAGGCTTGGGAGTTCCACCCAAGAAAAGGCGATCACCACCACTCCATGTCCACCTACAACACCTACTGCACCAGAGTCTTCCACCCATCAAAACACCAAAAGAAACAAGAAGGATCATCTCAAAAAAAAAGGGGTGAAGGGAAAACCACACACCTCAAGCTGTATTTCAAGTAAAGAGTCTCTTCTGTGTAATATATGTACATATTTGTATTATAGTTTCATTTCTTGTTTGTTTTGCTTTAGCAATAAAGAAAAAGAAGGAAAAATGAAGTGTTACAATCCATGACATGTTGCAATCTACGATGTGTTGTGATCTGTAAAGTTCTAGAATCTACAATTAGAAGGGAAGCTAAAGTAAGTTCAAATGCTGCAATCTATGACCAAAAGGGGAATAAATATACCTAAAAAAGAGTGCCAATGGACCACAAGCTACAAAGTGCTGTGAATACCATCTAATAAACATTGAGAGCTTCACTATCAAGCCATGTTGCCTTGCCATTGATTCACGTGTTTGAATGAATGTGAACTTACTGACCGTTTAGATACCACATTAATGGCAAAAGATACATGAGATGCTATTTAAAGCTAAAATTTAGAGGAAATTCATTTCATAAATCTTACCGTTGAAGTTTACCAAAGATCTGACTGTGAAGAGAGGTGAATTTATTATGCATTCAAAGAGCTATCCTAGAACAATTCTTATAGAAACGACATCGAACGTTGCAAAACAGGCCATTTAGCCAACAAAGGGTGAAAATACAAACTAAGTTGACAAAGCTTTGGTAGTTTTAGACACAAAAATGACATGGAAGACAAGATATAAACTCAAGCAAGAGATTGAGAGCAGTTATCTATGGGGAAAACCACTTTTATTACAACGTATTTGTATAATTCACTCTCTTTTATACTTTTATGTCTGTGACTCTGTTCACCCATGTCCGGAATTATTTTTAGCAATAGTGAAATTTTATGACCCTAGGGCCAAACAGTAAAAATAGCCCAGGGTAAAACCCTTTTTCATATAACTGAACAACTCTGTTGTGACCTCTTTGCCATGGGGAAAATGTTGCCTGTAAATCCTAAGCCATTTGACCTAGAAGAACAAGCCAAGTATTACATGCGAAAAAATCGTAGTCAAAATGGTACCCATTTTAGGAACTGATTATATAGTCAACTTAAAACCATAAGGTCTAGAGATGTCTTGAGCAAGACCCCAATTATCAATGAACATTTCATCAACCCAAAACTATTTTCTATATTAGCAATAATGGCAAGACTAAATTCTAACCTCTATGTGAGAGTGGCATATAACCATAGTATATTGTATTTCCAATGAGAAAATGTATAAGATGCATGGGGAATGATAATAATATACCAATGTATTTTAATTGGCTAGCGTTCCTCACCAAAAGAATACATGAGTAGCTGGTGGCTATGAAGAGAGACCCTGAAGCCCCTTCTTTCAAACATTGCTCTAATTTGGCTTGGATGTTCCTCAGTGCTACCAGAAAAGAAAATCCTTGGATACCAATCATAGATAAAGATGATAATGGAAATCCCATACCAGTCTATTGTTGGACTAGGGTTTTGAGCAAAATAGAGTCCTATTACAACTTTAATAGAGAATTCTTGGGATCAGCTTTGGAAATTATGTATGGGCAGTTCCCTAGACTTCCTCCCATAGTTAAAGAGCGATTGTAGACAAAGGAAGCTGAGGAAGGATAATTGGTATGTCCTAATAGAGGGAACAATTATCAGGCTATATGGTTTCATAAAAAAACCTTTCTTGTTGCCCCACTATGTTACCAATTGAATGTTTGCATTAGAATATTGTAGATAAGTAGATTTCATCAATTATAAATTTGGTACTAGGATAAAGAGGAAGGGAACAGTTGCCTATCCCCTCAATGTGGATGATATCACTATAACAAGAAAGGGTCAGTATGAATAGATCACCTAGGCCCTAGAAAATTTAGGACTCTGCCAACTCCTACAAAGGTGGAGGTATGACCCGACCGACATATTTGTAGAAAAGCTTAAGGCCCTAAATGGTGAAAAGGCCACTAAATTTGAGAAGACTACTCGGCCACTAATTGAAAAACATAGAAATAATAGAGAAATCTCTCCACTGGAATGGAATGTTAGTAATATGGAACCTCTACCACCATGGAGAGATTTTTATGAACATGTGCAATATTATGATCTAGAGCATAAGAAATCCCATCAACTCAAAGAACCAAAGATTCAAGCCATGCAGGATACTTATGGTTGGTCAGAAGGTAAAATTCTAGAATGGTGGAAGATGAGAGTTGAAAGAAATACCATAGCCCCCAAATATGGTAAACCAATTGACCATGAGTTTGAGGAAAGGTATGATAAACACTATGAAAATTGGATGGCTAGGGGAATTAAAAGCTTAGCATTAAGCTTTAGGAAGGTAGAGACAAGTAAAGCCAAAAAGAGTAAGATGAAAGGGAAAAGGTTTGAAACCAAGAAATAGAAGGAAGACCAAACTCCTCCTAATGCTCCCCCTTCCTCAACTCTACAATAAACTGACACTGCAATAACTACACCACTAGCTACTAAGGAGGCACAATCTATCTTTGAGCCCTCACAAGAACAATTGCAACATTTCCCAAAAGGGATTGATCTAATAAAAAATATGGGATATTCTAGAGGAGGTCTTGGCATAAATGAATCTAGAACTGTTGAACCTATCTAGTTACCAAAAAGACCCAAAAATATGGCCTTGGGGGCACAGTCTGCTCCACCACAAAAGGAGAAAGGTTAGGCAGATGATACTTTTATTTTTACTCCTATCAATTTCACTATTGCATCCACCTCTAATATTTCAAACCTCCCTGATCAAGGGATAGCACTACCAACTTCTCAGTAGCAAGATGCTACTAAAGGTGGCAGAGCCTTGACTACTATTGTATTCAAAAGAAAAGCAAAATATTCAGTGAAGGAGGCTGAGAAAGAGGTTTGTAAGAAACAAAAGTTAGATCAAACACAAATAGTTGCACAATTACCAGCTTAAGTAGCAGAGCAATTTTCTTAGAAAGAGCAGCAAAAAAGTATCAATGATATTTTTCAATAGTCTACTTTGGTAGGTGCAGGTATGGTTTCTATTTCTTCTTCTCCTTCCTCTTCTTCTTCCCCAAAGAAATCTCCCTCCCCTTCTCGAGTTCAAGAGGAACAAGTACCACCATCACCACCTCATAGCCCTCCATCATCTCATACCATTCCATATCCACCTCATTCACCAAAAATCCCCATGTCATCATCACCTCCAACTCACACTCATTCACCTCCAACAACATTATCATCCATGTCAGTGGAGGGGTTATCACTTCCATCTTCTCCACCCACATTCATAGCTACAATTCCCATCACAGTTGCAACCCTTGCCATAAGCACATATTCCACCATCATCACCATGACACCTCTTCCATATGTTCAAATCCCATTTTTTCCTTCTCTAAATACAAATTCCATGCCCATTGATCATCCAATAATATCCTATCTATAGAATATCAGGAGTGATTCATTAAAAACTTAGAACTATTGGGGTAAGAAATTAGTCCAGCCTTCCAAAAGGACTGTTCGAGTAAAAAAATCCATGATGATCAATCCAGTGGCTAGGAAAAGGATAAAGATCAAACTCACTCCTCTAGTCACTATGCTAGAGAAGGACATGATAGTAGAAGAGTACCAATTGGAAGAGCAAAAAAAGATATCTCCCAATTAGTCCTGGAAGATGAATTTGTCATAGCTAGAGTTGGGCTAGAGACTATGTATGTGCAAAGTGACATCTATAGGGAGAAATATGAAAAGCTAGAGGAAAATGTTGCAAAACTAGAAGCCATAATCAATGACCAGAGAAAAGTGGAGAAGGCTATAAGAAATGAAGCCAAAAGGTGGCAGGACAAGTTTCAAGAAATGGTTAATTATAAGGAGCAGCTTGAACAACTGAAGAAGCAGAATGAAAATTACGCCAAAAAAATACAAGCCTTGCAACAATAGATCCAAATTGAGAAAACTAGAGCTATAGGTTTCTCCAAAGACAAGGTGAAACAAGTTATAAAGGAGATATGGTCTAAAATTATGGAGAAGTGCTCTAGAATTCAACCTATAATTGAATTCATGGATGAGGCCAACCACTTATTGCAAGAAACTAAAGAAGATTTGGAAAAATCTACCGAAGAGATACAACCAATGGTGCCTCAAGTTGAGAGGATATTTAAGTTATCTAAGGCAAGATGTAGTGAGCTTGCTAAGTCCATTCCCAATAGAGAGTGGAATACTATAATATTAATAGCTAGGAATGTCCTCAAATAAAATGAGTTGATTCATAGAGGATGGTTGTTAACCGATAATATTGAAAGTAAAATTTAGAAGATCGTTGACATAAACCAAGAGATGATGTAGTATGGTTTTAAAGGATTCTAGGATGAGGAGAACACCCTCTTGAGTAACAAAGATATTTAGACTAACTTGAATTCTATTATACAAGATGAGTCTTAAATTGATGCATGGCAAGACCCTATTGATCAAGATAAGGTGGTCCAGTTGATAAAATATTTGATCAGACTTAGATTTTATGGAAGACGTAGTAGACTGGGGACTCTCAATATCATATTAGAAAACCACTGAGCTTCGGTTTACTCATCAACAAGTTATGGAGATATCCTATCCTACCCAGGCAGCTTGGAATAAATTTTTGAAGATATTGGACCATATAGTTCAACTATTTGAAGAAGAAGCAAACAAGGAGGGAAATAATGAGGAAGAAGCGGAAGATGAAGAAGAGGAGAATGAAGATAATAATGAAGATGAGCAAGAAATAAATGATGAGGAAATGCACTAAGAAGAAGATGACCAAGAAGAAGAAAATGTGGAAGACACTAAGAATGTGCAAGAGCAAGAGGTTGAAGGACAAGATCAACAAAAGAAGGTGCAAGAGTAATAAATTTTTTGCTACAAAGTAAGCTAAAATGTTTTGAATGCTATAGCTGGCAAAGAAGCCGTAGAGACATGTTTTGTAAGAGGTTTTGATTCTAAAAATGTTAGAGGAAAACAAAGAAGCATGAAACTATGAAAGACATGTAAAGGTCATGATGTTAAGTTGTAAAGAGAAGGATTATATTCTAACCGAGTCTATAAAAGAATGCATTCTCATACAAGTCAAGCAGGAAATTTATTTTTTATTCTATTGTTGCTTCTTCATGTACCGTAAGTCTCTGAATATTTTGTTTCAAATATTCAAAAGGCTCATAGTCATGAGAAAGTAATATTTTGAGTCAACCATGTAGTTGATATTAAAATTGAGTATTTCCCTATAGTGATGATCTATATTTACCTCTTGCATGGTTTCCATGTGAACCGTTACTCTTTGAGCATCTTCACAAATATTTGAGAGAGTGATGGTCACAAGGAAGTTATTCTATGAAGCATAAATTGAATATAGTCGGAGTCTATTCTATCCTCCATTTCCCTTCATCCATTCATCCTCTTCACTACATAGTTTTCCCCTCATTTCAATCATTCATATACTCCTTCCACAGATCCCACATAGCTCTTTCACTTCAAATAATTCCTTCCATTCACTCACATAACCATTGCATAATGCACATCCATATTATTTTGACTCTAGTTGCCCAAAGGATAAGACTCTGAGTTCTTAATATTTTATAGCAAAGCTCCCCGAGAGGCACCATAATGTAGACCCAACAAAGCCACATACTTAGCAAATTTTACAAGAGCTTGAAAAAATTGACTAAGTGTTGAGATATGACCGTAGTGTTGCAATCAACACAACTCAATGTAGTGTTATTTTTTGCGAGGTGCAGCTAAGTATTGTATTCTACGATCAAAGTAGTCAAGCGATCCTGGATGACAATTCAAATCATGAAATTAGAAGAAGCAATTAAAAGCACTGTTATTTTCTACATGCCAAAATTCCAGTGTTATTTTTTGTGCTTATGCAGTAGTATGTTTTATTCCACAACCAAAGAAGCCAAACGGGTCTTGAAGGTGTTTCAAATCATGGATCAGATGGCAAAAATATGAAGGTAATGTTAAAATCCATGCAGGTGAGATGCAATGTTATAATCCATGGTCAACTTAGTCAAAGTTGACATTGCAAAGTTTAAAGGCACAACGGTGAGCAAGGGATATTTTCTACGTAGTGCAACATTATGTTATTTTTCGTGTGAGCGAAGTGTTGTGTTATATTTTTTGGTCAACTTAGTCAAATTTGGCATCGTAAAATTTTGAAGAGTGGGGAAAAGAGAAGGCTTCCATTCCGTGCAGTGCAACATAGTGTTTTATTTCACAAAGCACAACACCATGTTATTTTTCATGCATTCGAAGCATAGTTTTTATTCCAAAGGATGCAACATAGGTTTAACATCATGAAATTTGAAGAAGTGACCTGTGATAGTGTTCTATTCTACATGACACAATGAGGACATTTTATTCCACGATCAACATGATCAAACTTGGCACTATGGAGTTTTAAGGAGCGGATTAGAACACTGTTTGATGCTGAGTGACCTAGAACAAATGAATTAGTCCTAGATTGGAGCAAGTTCTACATCATGGAGGATGAAAAGTGTTAAAATCCATGATCACTACACTCATCAAATTTACTTTCTAAAGATCTGATCTTGGTCATTCAAAAGTAAATCAAGGGTCCATGATTGGCATGGCTCAAGCTACATATAAGATTAAGATGCAATGTTGTGCAAATATTGTGAGTGTTTGTTCAAACCATATTTGAGTTGAAGCAAAAGGGGTGAGAAGATAAAGCGATGCAGAATCAAGATCCAAGATCCATTTTAGTTGTAAATCCATGATGGGGTATCCAAAACAAGAATAACAAATGATTTTGATCTTGCTTTGACCTGGTCTTCAGTCAGAAACCATGAAGATCGAATAACTTGCAGAGGCTAGATTACAAAGAATTCATGGAGTGTAGCTCCCCTTATTTCTTAAAACAAATAAGAGACTTCCACCTCAACATCCTGCTAATCTGGAACTCTAGCTTCCTTGTAATTTTCCTAATACTCTTTCAAATTCATTGTAAAAACTATAAATAGAGGTTGAACCCTCATTTTGAAGGGGTCGACTCTAAAGTGTTTGCTTGTCCTACTACTGCATATTTTCTTGCAAATCAATAGAAGGAGCATTACTTGGATGTTTGCCTTAGGCCTGTGTCTTCTTTGCTTATGGAGTTTTAATCTATGAAGTCATTTCTTCTATTGATGCTATGGTTAGTCTATTATACTATTATTGGATTTCTAACTTAGAGCACCTTGGAATATTTCATGTTTAAATATATGCTTGGAAAGAACTTCATTTTCTATTAGTTAGAGTATTAATCTAATTTTTCTATTTGGATTGTTAATACCCTAAACGTTTGAAATAGTTCTTGAAGTATTTTTCTATTATTTAATGATGAAGATAACTGGTTTTGAATGTTGTTAGTCTCAAGTGTGGAATACTGGAAATTGATTTATTGAAGGTTTTTTGTAGATGCCTATGTTGTTAGATTTATACGACCACTATTCATTCATTACTTTCCTAACCCTTATCCCATTTCTATACCTATATTTACACATTTAACTGAGCTTAAATGAGTCAACACTCAATTAGTTGATAAGGTATACCAACCTACTATGGAGGTTGGGTTGAAGCAATCTTTAATCCATCCAATGTTAGGGTTTGGACTATGATTAGTGGGTGCTCACCTTTCAGATCATTGCAGATGATAGTCACAGTTTCAAGATTACCTTGATGTCAATTCAAACCCCAACAGGAATAAAGTGATGAGCTAGCAACATTTTCTTCTATCAATATGGTAACATTGTTCCATAGTTTCTTCATGTTTTGCTTATTTTTGTAACTTGATTTATTTTCCTGCAACCATTAATGTAATAATATAAGTATTAGTTTAATGAAAATAGCTTGCTGAAGTAAAGTAGAGTAGAAAAAAGAGAAGAGAATAATATTGACCTCGAGGAGGCAGGACCCACTCCAAGACGGTTAGTCCCTTGCTCTCTTCCTCCTAAAATATAGTAGGTTTAATTAGAACATAGAATAGTCTTAGATCATAAATTAAATTAAATTACATAATATAGAATTATAAAATATATAATGCATCATTAGATCATAACATGGATCCACACTAACTTAGACTAAATCATAATTGCATTAAGCATAATTTCATTCAATTTTATTTATTGCAAACTTTATTTCATGCAAAAAAACTAAGGAAATGGAATAAAGTCAAAGGTTAAGAATTGTGGATATCTATATGGGATTACTATTCTTTAAATCTAACATGGATTGACAATTTAAGTGTGAGAGATTAGAGCTCGATAGTATTGACTATAGAATGCTGAATAAGGTAACCATCAAGAATAGGTATCCATTACCAAGGATTGATGATCTCTTTGATCAACTAAAGGATGTCACTATCTTCTCAAAGATTGACTTGAGGTCAAGATATCATCAGTTGAGAATCCGTGAGGAGGATACTCATAAAACAATCTTCAAGATTAGATATGGATAGCGTGAGTTCACAGTGCTATCATTTGGGTTGAAAAATGCACTAGTGACCTTTATGAATCTGATGAACAGTATGTTCAAAAAATATCTAGATCATTTTATTTTGATATTTTTGGATGATATCTTGATATATTCCCACACCAAATAAGAACATGATCAACATTTGAGGTTGGTGTTAGAGGTGTTGAGGAAGAACCAAATTTATGAAAATATATCAAAATATGAATTCTATGCTTCACAAGTTCAGTATTTGGGGCATATTATATCTGCAAAGGGGATTGTTATTGATCCCAAGAACATTAAGCCATATTAAGTTGGCTTGCATCCACTAATATATCCAAAATTAGAAGCTTCATGGGAATAACTAGTTATTATAGGCTACTTGTGAAAGACTACTCAAGAATTACCTACTTTATTACCAACCTTCAAAGAAAAGAAAAAAAATTCAAATGGATAGATAAGTGCGAGGTATCCTTTGAAAATCTAAAGAATAATCTAGTTACAACACTAATTTTCAAAATACTTGATCTTTATGGGAATTTTATAGTATGTACAAATGCTTCCTTAGAAGGTTTGGGAGGGGTGTTATCCCAAAATGAAGCTATAGTAGCATACAAATCTAGGAAAATCAAGAAGTATGAGTTGAATTATGCTACACATGACCTAGTGCTAGAAACTTTTGTCCATGCTCTTAAGATATAGAGGCACTATTTGTTGGAAAAATATTTTAAGTTAATGATGGAACACCAGAGCCTAAGGTATATCTTTACCCAACCAATGTTGAATGTAAGGTAAAGAAGGTGGATAAAGTTCCTAGCCGAGTATGAATTTGGTATAGAGTATATCAAAGGAAAGGAAAATGGGGTTTGTTGATGCCTTGAGTAGGAGAAGGCATATACCAATAGTGACCCAGATTTATGTAGACTTGATTGATAAAGTTAGGGAAATGCAATTACAGGATCAGTATTGCATTGAAATCTAGGCTAAAATTAAAGAAAATTCTAAGTAAAATGAGAATTTTAACATAAGAGATGGTCATTTATGTGTTAAAGATAGGGTTCTTATACCCAAGATTAAGGATTTAAGGAGAATGATTATGCAAGAGGCACATAGTTCTTAATATTTTTCTCATTTGAGAGGTGCAAATATGAGAGAGAATATGAAAAAGACTTTTTATTGGCCTGGAATGAAATAGGATATTAATAGTTTCATTGCTAGATGTTTGGAATGCTAGAAGGTAAAGGTAGAACATCAACATCCAACAGGAAAATTATACCGACATGATATACCTACTCAAAAGTGGCTGGTCATATCCATGGATTTTATTGTGGGTTTATCTAAAACAAGGTACCAACATGATCCAATACTTGTGGTGGTAAACAAGTTGATTAAAGTTGTATATTTTATATCGTGGAACATCAGGGATGATGCATTGATTACGGTAAATAAGTTTTCCAAGGAAATAGTTAGGTTACATGGTTTTATTGAGGTGATCATAGTAGATAGAGATTCTAGATTTACATTGAAATTTTGGTAGACTCTTCATCATGCTTTGGACACTAAATTAAATATTAGTTCTGCTTACCATCTACAAATAGATGGAAAAATGAAGAGGATTAACCAAGTCCTTGAAGACTTGTTCCACATGTATTGCATGGATCAAAAGTCTAAGTGGGAAGACTATTTGCATCTGGTTGAGTTTGCATATAATAATGGATACCATACATCCTTGGGAATGGCTCCATTTGAGGACTTATATGGAAGAAGGTGCATAACACCTCTATTGTGGGATAATTTGGAATATTAGGTGGTGATTGGACTGGACATTGTTAGAGATATGGAGGAACAACTCAGGGCAATTCGAAAAAGGTTCAAAGAAGCAACCAATTGCTAGAAGAGCTTGCTGATATGAAAATATCACCAGGATAATTCTCTGAAGGAGATAAAGTCTTCTTGAGGGTGATACCCATGAAAAGTGCCATCAAGTCAACTAAGTTGGATCCTCATTTTATTGGGCATTTTGATATCATTGATAAGATTAGTCCAGTAGCCTATAGGTTTGCCTTACCTCCCAAATTGTCAAAGATCCATGATACTTTCCACATATCCATGCTTAGGAAGTATGTTGCTAATACTTCTTATGTTTGGAATGTGTCAAAATTGTAGATGGTAGATCCCTCAACCATTGAGGTACAATCGATAAGGATTCTAGGGTTTCGTTATAAGAACTTGAGAAAATAAACCTTAGATCAATGTAAGATCTAATGAGACCATTATTATGAAAATTGTGCAACTTGGGAAGATGTTGAGGAAATGAGGAAATGAGGAAGAAACTCCCATATTTGTTTGAATTAAATATATTATTGTTTTTAAAAAACATAGGGGAACATGTTTAGTCCTAGGGGGAGTATGTAATGGCCCACCCTAGCAGGAATTTTCCTTGTTATTGATTTATGTATTGATGTGTGGATATCAAATACATGTTCCTATTTTTATTTCATCAAGATGAGTTGATAGTTGCACTTTATGATTTTTAAATTTGATTTATGTTACTTTTAGAATATGGTATTATTGATGAAATTTATGGTTGCAGAAATAGGTACTGTCATGGGTGGAATGGTATGGGACAACCACCCGAGTTGAGAAAACAAAATAAATGATGAATGGATTATCATCGACAACCACAAGGGTAAAAACCCTCATATAAATGTATTGCATATGTATATATTTGATTAAATAATGTTTTTTTGGGAAAGGAGGTTGCTATTTAAGAAAAAGAGCCATCCTTAGTGGGTAGGTGATAACATTGTAGTTATCGTAAAGCCTCCTACTTAAGGAAAAATATTGTTTGTGCATATTTTTGATTGCATTGTAGTTTGGGCAAGGATGACTTAGTAAGAGCCCTTATGTTGCTATGTGGGAATTTTTTGGTTAAGGATTTATCAAATAAAGTATTAATAATATGGTAAAATATAAAATATCAATGTTAATGGTTAACATTATCATTCGATATTAATTAAATTAATTAGGTGAGTAGTTAATTTAATTATTATTATTCTAATGTTGGTAGCATTAGAAAGGAATGGATTAATTATTTTTTAATGAGTTTACACATGTTTTAATAAGGTGTCCTGTATAAGTGATTTAATTAAATTTTTAGATAGGTAAAGAGATGGATTTAATTAATTTTCGGGTTGAAGGGACCCAATCCCTAGTACATAAGGCAATCAGAATACTGATAAGACAAAAATTGAAACATCCCAGAGCCAAAGAGATGAACATGAAAATCATCAATAGTCTGAGAAAATATCAGACGAACTAAAACCAAGAGCTAGACAAGAGAATTAAAACATGCATATAGACTTAAAACCATGGTGATGTGGGACAAGCAACAACACAAATTCCAAAACTTCATGAAAAAACGTTTGACGAAAAACCTACTCCAAGCAAAGCATCAGCAACATGGTCAAGCTGCAACATTGAAGGTTCGATAATGGCCATACTGACGAACATAAGAAAGCAGAAATAGGACCAACATAGGGAAACAATGGAAAGGATACCAAACAACAAATGAACTCGACCAAGAAGGTGGTAGATTTTGAAAGTGTGCCAAAAGCTGCAGAAAAGGAGAGAAAAGGACAAAAGGGGATTTTTGATGCAGCTTGGAACTCCAACCATAGGATAAAGATAAAGGAACACATCAGATAGGGCATGGGGATGGGAATCAGTTCAAAAAATGATAGGAAGATGAGGGATGGCAGGGCTGAAGGGACCAGTTGATGAAGCGGTATGTGCGATGTAAATGTCAAACAGGTGACATGGTTGGAAAATATGGAAGATGGACTTAGCATGATGAGAGATAAAGGGTAACTGATGTGGAGGAATGAGGCTTTGGGAAGATACCATGAATACTTATAACATGCTCTATGATCTAAACAAACCTCTTGGAGAGAAATGTAATTAAAATTTTAAAAGATAATGAATTAGTTAAGAAGGTTAACAATTGACCATGGTGTTGATGGAAACACCCGTGGTGTTGAGGAAAACACCTTTGGTTAGACATTTGTCATCATTGAATATTTTGCTCAAAGTCATTTTTAGCAGCAGTGATAATTTATTGAGGAAAAGAGTCTTTCCAAACAATGAAGTTGTTTTGATTGGCTGCCATGTTAGCTAGTAAATCTGCAACCCATTGGCCTCCCTGAAAACGTGCTGGATAGTGCTAAGCGAAAGATGGCTGATAATATATTGGCTCTCCTGTATAATATTTAGAATATTCCATCCTAACTTGGTGTTATTCTTAACATGATTAATCACATTTAGAGAATCCCCCTCAAAGATCATTGGGTTAGGTAGGTCTTTGCTAAGTTCTAGACTCCTCTAGAGAGCACGAGCTTCAGCATAGTTGTTAGACTAAAATCCCAAGTTTTCAATGAATGCTCTAATGATCTTACCTTCGTGGTCCCGGATGATTCCTCCAGCCCCAACATCTCCAGGATTGCCTTTAGACGACCCATAAAAATTTGCTTTGAGCCACCCTAGAGGAGGGGGAATCCATTTGGCATTGGCTCTACAGTTGGCATGAATAGGGGGTCTAGAACACTCAGAAGAAATGCTAAGGGATTTGAACAAGTGGGCTTCCAACCCAAAAATAGGGATTTTTGGATAGGGAACCAAATTTACATTCTCAATAGCAAAGCATATAGCTTTGTTGACCACCACTTCTGGATCTCTAGATCGGTCACTAAAGATTCTGCTATTGTGCTCAAGATAGATTTACCAAAGGGTATGATGCAAAGAAGCTTCACACAAGAATTTAAGTCTAGGATTACGAAACACTTGGGGCCATTGGGTAAAAAGGTCAATAATTGATTGGGGCCAGACCCAATTGACCTGAAACATATTCAATAGAATTGAAAAGGTATTGTAGGCAAATGGACACTCAATTAATAGGTGTTGAGTGGATTCCTAGGCTTGTAAACACATATAGCATCTATTAGGCACCATGACACCCCTCTTGATAAGATTTTTATAGTGAGGATTCTATTATGAATGGCTAACCATGAGAAGTGAGCCACTTTTGGGATGAGATGCTTGAGCTAGATTCTGTTGAAAACAATAGGGGCAAGCTGACTATGATGCAGGTCCTAAGGAGAGACAAGCAAAAGGAAGGCAGACTCGACCGAAAAGGTACCATCATCACAACATTTCTAGAAGGGCTTGTATTTTCCTGGGAAATAGGGATAAAGCTTGATCTAAAAATTGCTTGCAGTGAGATGATAGCCCTGTCAATATTTGCATCATTTGTGTTGAAATTTATTTGCTTCCATTTGGGGTGACCCTGATTTTGCACAATAAAATCTACAAATTTTGTTCCAAATTTGTGATCAGTGAGGGGCTTGAGAGCAACAATTTCTTGGTCATTGATAAGGGGCTCATCCTTGGCCCATGTGTCATACCAAAAATCAATAGTTTTCCCATCTTCGAGTTGCCATCTGACTCCTTTCTGAAGTAGGGGTTTGGTTTGAATGATTGAGCACCAGAAATGAGACCCCATTTGAGGAACTTCATCATCCATAAAAGGATGATGCTACAAATATTTCCTTTTAATAATTGATATCCATTCCAAATTTTCATTTGTAAAAACCTTCCAAGCCTGCTTAGCTAAGAGAGCATGATTCATTTTGTTAATCCTTCGAAACTCGAGGCCACCCTTATCTTTCAGAGAGCAAACTTTGTCCCAAGCCACCAAGTGAAATTTCTTTTGATTGTCAGCTCCAACCCACAGGAAATGTTTTTGAATTTGTTCAATCCTAGTCCCAACTGTTGTGGGGATTTTGAACACTGATAAAAAATAAACAAGTATGCTCTATAAAACTGACATGACAAGAGTAGCTTTACCTGCCCGAGAGAGAAGGAATCCTTTCCATCCTGCAAGTTTCTTATGAAATATCTCAATAACATTATTCCACATTATCTTGGTAGGATTACCCAGAAACATAGGAAGGCCTAAATATGTAGCTGGGAGGATTGCAATAGAGCATCCCATGATATTTGCAATTTTGACTTGGTGGGGCACTGGGGTATTTATGAAGTAAATTTTTCTCTTAGTGAAATTGATTTTTTGACCCGTAGCTTCTTCATAGAGGTTGAGGATAGATTTGATTACTCTTGCCTCAGAAACTGATGTTGTAGTCACCAACATAGTATCATCCACAAATTGTTGGTGAGTTGAAGGTTGGAGGTTGGATGCAACTTTGATGCCAGAGATCAAACCCATGGAGTAGGCATATTTTATGGCTCTTCCAAGGCTCTCAGCTAGGATTATAAAGAGGATGGGGGATAAGGGGTCCCCTTGTCTCAATCCTCTGGTACTTGGAAAGTACCCTACAATAGACCCATTCACTAGCACAGAGAACCAAGAGGTGGAGATGCATTGCATGATCAGATTGACCCAGTCATAATGGAAACCAAACTTTTGAAGAACTTTGGATAGAAACTCCCTATTCACTCTGTCAAAAGCCTTGTTCATGTCGAGTTTCAAGAATAAAGCAGAATTTTTGGACTTATGGATAGAATGAATGAGTTCATGAATGGTTATGACTCCATCCATAATATTTCTACCTTTAACAGAACTTCCTTGATAAGGGTCAATCAAAGATGGGAGAATGCCCTTTAATCTATTGGCCATGGCTTTAGTTAAGATTTTATAGATGACATTACAAAGGCTTATGGGATGATAATCAGACAGGGCTTTGGAGTTAGGGCCTTTAGGGATGAGAGCCAGAAAAGTAGAATTAACATCCCTGGGTATGACTCTAGACCTCTGCATTTCCTTGATAGCTTGGCAAAGGTCAAGGCCAATGATTTCCCAAAAGGTTTGGAAGAACCTTGGGGAGAATCCATTGGGACCCAGAGCTTTGTATGGTTGCATAGAAAAGAGGGCTTGATGGATCTCCTCATTGCTTAAAGGTTTTAACATATTGGCATTCATGTTATCAGTGATGATTCTAGGAATGTGCATGAGGAGGGACTCCATAGCTTGGGCAGATTGAGGAGGACAGGAACCTAAGAGGGACTCAAAGTGAAGGACAACTTCATCATGGATTTCATGAATATTGGAAGTGAAAGTGCCATCATTTCTAATCAGACCCTTGATCCTATTTTCTCCTCTGTGCTTGAGCGTTGAAATATGGAAAAACTTCGAGTTTGAATCTCCTTATTCCAACCACAAGTGCCTTGATTTTTGATGCCAGAAAATCTCTTCCTTCTTCAAGATGTTATGGTATTCTGATAGAAGAAGTTTTTCTTTAGTTCTCAATCTAGAATCCCCTTGACCCTACTGAAATTGATTCTAAATTATTTGGAGTCTGTCCCTGATGTTCTGCTTGCTTTCAAAGATATTGCCAAAGATCTCTTTATTCCATACCTTCAATTTGTTTTTAATGGAGAGCAACTTCTGAGTAACTTGGCTAGTGAAAGATCTTGGAAAACTCTCTCCCCACCATTCAACAATGCGTGCTCTCAAGTTAGGGTGCTGGATCCACATTACCTCAAAATGAAAAGGAGTTTTGAAAGGTGGTCTATTGGCAGATTCAAATATTAGGGGACTATGATCAGACCCAATATTTGGTAGAGCTTGCAAACTAGCATCTCCAAACAATAGTAAAGCATCCTGAGAAAGGAAAAAATGGTCAAGCCTTTCCTGAATGAGATCAACCCCCACCCTTCTGTTACTCCAAGTAAATTGGGATCCCCTTAGCTGGACATCCATTAGCTCATTTGTATCCACAAAATTGTTGAAGTCCTTCGTGGTCTTGGGAGTGATTTCTTTCCCTCCTTTTTTCTTAGAAGGAAAAAATGGAGCATTAAAGTGTCCAGCAAGAATCCAAGGGATATTTATAAAAGCATCTCGCATCTAAGTGAGGATATTCTAGAGGTTCAATCTATCTTGAGGGATGTTCGGGGCATAGACATTCGTCAGCACCCAATATTACCTTGAAATTAAATCATGAAAAAATATATTGGAAATTCACCCTTCACTTGAAATCACTCTTCCTTCCACTTTGGTTGGGTCCCAAAGGCAAAGGAGTCCACCAGATGATCCAGAGGTAGGGCTGTAAGAAAATTCACATTTTTTCTAGATGATTTTGGCAACTATAGGAGAGGTCTGCATGCCTAATTTGGTCTCTTGCATGATAAAAATTGTAGGATTTGATTCCTTTCACATTGAAGTAGCAAGTCTCTATTTTGCTACTCCATTTAACCCTCTCGCATTCCAGGAGAGGATTCTCATTTGGAATTCTTGGAGGGTTTTCTGCCTCCTTTGCCTTGCTACACAAGAGGTTTGGGTATCTTTGATTCTTCTCTATTGGAAGTTACCAGTTCTTGAAAGAGAGTTCTTTGGGTGCCATTGGCTATGTCTTCTGCTATATCTCTATTTCTTTGCTTAGTAGTAGAGGGTCTACCTTTATTTTTATCACTTCCAATATCAATTAAGATTTTTTTGAAACTCCTGGTTTGCTTAGGGCTCCGAGATTTAGGAGAACCATGAGACATCCCTGGGCTAGCAACCTCATATCCATGGGGATCGGGTGGGGGTGATAAGGTCCTGACCTATTGGGGGATGGGGAGTTAGGCAGGGGATTAAAGGGTTGTGGTGGAGGTTGGACGATAGGGGTCGGGGAAAATTTGACATGGCTAATGGAGATTTTAGAAGTGGATCAAGGGATGGATGAGGGGGTTTTAGGGGAGGGTTTGCCTTCACAGGTGATTGAATAGGAGGATTTGAGGCAGGGACTTCCTCTCTAGGAATTTCCTCACTATCATCATTTGAATTGAGATTTAATTTTTTGAATAAACTAAACCGGTTAGAGAAAGCAAAAAGGGAACTTGCCTAATTCTTGTCATAATTTGGGGATTGAGGAGCATGTTTCTTTTATTTGGGGTCATAACAAGGACTAGATTTTTAACTTATTATCTATGTCTCTCCTTTAGTTGGGTGTTGCATCTCCCACTGGGAATGATGAGTGAGTCTTAGTTTGGAATACTAGTTTCGAAGGTGCCCCTGGGTGCGACATTCAATGTAGAAAGAGGGTTTGTTCTCATACTCCACCACTTGACATCAGTGATATGACCCGTAAATAAAGTTCACATGGGTTGGAAGCTGGGACTCTAGGTTGGCATTGACACAAATGCGGGCCTATGTCATCCTCGATCAATCACACATAATAGTGACAAGCACACATAATAGTGACAAGCTCCCCAATCGCATGGGCAATTCCTTGGAGAACATCCTCATGCCAAAAATGAGAGGGTAAATTTGGGAGGTGGAACTAGATAGGAGCAAAGTTAATGCTCTGGGTTTCTGGATCGAAATCCATGCCCCATTTGCAGAGGAAAACACTTCTTCTCCTGAAGAACCAGGGGCCACTAGATAGAATGCGATTTACATCCTCTTGAGTATTGAGTCAAATCATGAAAAAGCCTTTGGATATAGCCACAAGCTCTAAACAACCTCTAGTTTTCCATTTCACAACCGCCCATCATCTGATAGCTTTCATATCAGGTCTGCCCCCCATAAATTTCCCAACTAGGGAAAAGGAATCTAAGGGAATGTACCCGACCATGACCTCATCAGGTAAGATAAAATCACATATGTTAGGAATAAAGGTATGAGATGAGAGGGTTTAGGGCCTCCCTTGACCATTTCAAAAAATGAGATTGCTTGGGTTTTCTTGATTTCCATAGAAATTTTGTTTGGGGGTTCTTTCTCTCCAAAATCATCGATCCCATATTTTGAAACCGTAGAGTCAGAATTACTTGGGACCCCATTCCCATCTCCCTGGTTACTTGTACCATTCTTGGCCCCACTTCCATAAACACCCATTTCGTTCCTTGTCCTTGTATTGCAGGTTCCTTGGTTCTTGCTCAACGAAAGTTCAAAATTTAAGGTTTCGTTTGCCATTGCTCTCTAAAGATACTCCATTCATGATTTTTTCTTTAAGTGATTTAATTATTAATGCTAGAACATTAGTAAATTTAAAGTATTACTTTCAAGAATGCACTTAATATGAATTAAATTCATAAGGTTGGAAAGGTGATATTTTTGGAATAATGGAAATGTTGGAAACTTGGAAATATTTTTAATGTAAATCTTGAACATTACCTTCATAGTGTAACTGGTATCCATGAAGAGCCACTACATTTTTTGATCTCTCGAGTTATTGAAAGGAATATATGTTTGTTTGATTTCCAAGTTTTGGGCATCACTAGTGGAAAGGAGAATTGGAAGGGAAAAAATTGATACTATGGAGCTCATTCACAAACGCTATGGAAGAGCAAGTGCATGGTAGCGAGATTTGTAATTGAGAAACTCTTATGTATTTTACCTAGAATGCATAGCTTCTTTTATTCAATTCATCCTTGGAAATCACTTAAGGTGTTACTGCATTTACTTTATTTTCTGATGCGAGTGAAGCTTTGTTATTTATTTAATATATATATTAGTTTTGTTTGTAGTTAAAAACAAATACTTTAGCATACTCAAAAGAATAATATTTACGTGCTCTAAGTTTATAATAAATCCATGATCTAAGAGAGAGTTAAGCAGTGTTTGAGCTTTGAGAGGATCATTATTTCCTGGTGAGGAGTGCTTATTTTTGCCTTTGTGTACTCTCCTTATAATATTGAGTTGTTACGTAAATTACCTTTTTATTTTAGTAAGCCTGGAATTTTGAGGCAAAGAGTAAACCTGTAGAGTCTATATATTTTTCAAGGCTTAAATCCATAGAGCTTCTGCCTTATTTTCATTGTTGGCTAATGCTTGAATTTGTTTTGTGAGCGTTACCTTTTTTTGGGATGGGTGGTCAAGGCTAGATGAGAATAGTGAAGGTGGCTATCTTTGTTTTTTATTGTTGTAGAACCTTAGTTTATGTTTTAGCTCCCTTAATATTTGTTTGGTTGTGTACATTAGTTTGGAAACACCTTTCTTGTTCATCTCCTGCATTTTCTAGCTCTTACCCATGTATTGATTGACACCGCCATTGGTTCATTCTTTTCGTTCCAAATCAAAGGTTTATTTTTTAAGTCTTCAAAAGTTCAACAATGTTTTTTTAAAAAAGAGCTATTTTAAAATCTCTTTATTTGGTATCTATATATATGTTTTAAAATCTCTTTATTTGATACACACATATATGTATGTATGTATGTGTTATAGAGGAATACATCGGTAATCTCACTTCGCTGCTAGTTCAATAGTTGTTAAGAGTTTTTATTTTATCCATAGGGATGGAAAGTATTACTTTGTTTTATTATTATGTTAATAAAAATTAATTGATAGTTTTATGAGGACGTAGGAATAAAACTAATCAGTTAGTGACTGTAGATTTTGTTATCTTATATATATTAAGAATACTAATAAGCCTTAAAAATGAAGTTATTAATTAATATTTATGACTCTTGTATTTTATTATGGATTAAATAATGCGTCTCTTTATTGTTAGTTAATCAAGTAATTAATTAATGGTTTTAGGGTTAAAGCTATTAATTGATGTTGAAGATATTATCTTAATATTATTGATAAATAAATGTTGGATTATTAGTCAATATTATCTCAAGAATATAGGGATTAATAAATTGGTTATTAGAGAAGTGATTTTCATTTGTTATGGTATAAATTATTTATAAAAATAAGAAACAAGGTTTTAAAGAAATGAAAGGATATTATTTTAAAGATTAAATAGTAACCTTCCAAGTGATGGATGAGGCTTGAGTATCTAAGGAACCCATTACCGAGAGAAGTATGTGATTCCCTTAATGTTATGCCATGGTAATTATTTTTGCTTGAGGTGTGTTCTTGCATTATTGTATGCTTTTTGCATAGTGCATGTTAGGCTTACATATACATTCAAGAGCTATCCTGATCCCCAAACTTCTATTCAAGTTCGAGGTAAAAGCTCTATCAAGAGGAAGACCTTGAAAGAGAAGATAAAACTAAGGATCTTTTATATTGATATGTAATAATGTTATTAAAGATGAAAAATACTTGGAAAATATTTGTATGGAAATTATGTTATGCAAATATTTTGATGAAGGAAAGGATGTCTTGTAAATACTCTTGTTATATTAGTTGAAACTTGTTCAAGAATGAAAGATTAAATGTTGTTATTCTTTTATGTAAAAATTCTTGGAATGTTTAGTTATGTGTAGAGTGAAAGAATGTGTTATCCAAAGGAATGCCATGGATTATGGTTATAAATTATTTAGATGTTGTTTTATTCTTTTCATTGTAGATAAAGGAAATGCTAAATGTTAGTATTATGATTTGAAGAATATTTAAATTCCTAGTCTTTAGCAATGTGTTATGTTGAATTTAATTATGATTTAATATAGCACTTTATTTCCTTTTGGGAGAGATGTTTATTTCTTTTTTCAATGATTTTACATAGAATTTTATGATGGGGTCCTGGTCCCCTTATATTGAATGGGGTTTAAACATTAGAACTATCAAAGAGAGGCCAAAGCCCTTACCACTATAGTAATATTAGATAATTGTTTATTTTAAAATGATAAGACTCTTAAGTTTTAGATGGGGGTATTTGGGCATGATACTAGAACCATATTAGAAATCCTTGAGTCAAGATACCCACTCATTTTTGAGTTACGATGAGGCAATAAGTAGGTATTTGTGAATGATACACCCTAAATGGTGAGGATTGGGTGGCCCAAGCAGTGAGGCTTCGATAGTCCAAAGCGGTGAGGCTTGGACTTATTCCTAGTGATGAGGCTTATAAATATTAATGGTGGATTGGTATGGGACAATCCATCGAATAATTCACAAGATAATATAATGGTGGCACCTTGCGGTGAAGCAAGAGTGACCATGATCATTAGTAGGTGAGTGGTAATGGTCTTAGTTTAGCTCATAGTGAGGTGAATCCAACTAATCACTAAGGAATCACATAAAATTAATTCTTCATAGATGAAATTATGTAAGGTTAGGGAATATGCGTTTCCCTTTAAGTGTTATGGGCCTTAAAGGATAATATACTATGGTCAAGTTGTCATATACTGATGAGGGTATAGAAAAAGTGGGGGGACCACTGATGGAGTCATTTTTAAATGATGATGTTTAGATAAGTGAACCCCATAAATATGGAAATTTGGCCACTCCTGTCCACTTAAGTGTCATATATAGTGACAATGAACTCAGAATGTGGTTATGCCTTAAGACTAATGAAAAATATTGGGTCTTCTTTGTGAGTTAATCCTTGTTAAAAAAATATCTCTCCCTTGAGTCGAGTTGGTGGGTTTTTACACCATATGAGTAGTAAAGTGGTATAACCACCCCTTACAAGTTACATGCATGTAGTATAGGACACGTTAGTTTCATGTTTGTTTAAGGGTGTTTTATGCCTAAATTAGGTGTATTATGTACTTAAATACCCAACACTACCATCATACAATATTCAAAGCTTAAGTTTTAACAAGTGGTATCAAAGCAGGTAGAAGGAAGAAATTTTTTTCCTTCTGATCATCCTCTAAGATTTAATACAAAGATAGCCAAAAAGTGCACTCTATTTTAGAAATATTTCGAGTTTGAGATAAGATTTTTCAAGGGTAAATATATCCTCTAAAATTATGACCGTGAAGGAGAATTCCATAGCACATTGAAGAAATTTTAGAGTGAAAAACAAATGATTATAATCACTTCTAAAGATCAAAGGTTATTAAAGCCTGCTAGAAACAACTAGGAAAATTCAAGCAAAAAAGAAAAGAAGTCATTGCCATTGTAATGAAAGAAGAGGAAGCCAAAAGAATCTTCTTATAGTTTCTTAAAAGCATTGCAAAAAGAATATCTTCACTACAAAGGGTTGAAGCACATTCCAAGAGGGAAAATTACTACGAAACAAAAATAGATTTGACTCACATAAAGTTAAAGGACTAAGCCTTTGTGAATCGCCAAGGAGCAATAACATATATTAAAAAGGGATAGAAGAAGAAGTTTTCAAAAAATTCTAGCAAACAAGCCATTAAACTTTTTGAAATTGAATTCACCACTAAAAGTTGATAATTTTCATCCTTGTTCTAAAAAACAAAAAAAGTGTAGGTAGTCATCATTATTGACAACAAGAAAAGAAAAAATCAGTTTTCAAAGGCACAAAGCATAGTGCAAGAATAATATCTAGAAAAATATCTAAGATTAGCAAAGCACATTCAAAGTCATTCAAAGCACATTCAAAAGTATAAAAACAAAAGGCAACAACAAAGGATGAAAACTCTAAAAGTAGAAAAAAAAAGGTTTGCATGAATAAGATCATGCATGTAAAAGAGGAAAAAATATTGGGTTAAACATGCTCACATGGACCTTGCATAAATAAGTTTAGCACTTGGGCATTACAAAGTGACTCACGGGTAAATTTATCATCAAGATAAGTTTAAAAGTTTTTAAGGGAGAACATAGAAGATAAAGCATAAAAGGGAGAATAAAGAAGAGAAGTCAATAAAAGGGAGAACACATAAGAGAAGTAAAAAAAAAAAGAAGAATGTAGAAGAGAATTCTAGAGGAATAACATAGTCTCAATGAACAATTAAGAGCAGTATTAGGGTGAACACAGTCTATTCGAACAAAATCTCACATCGAACAAGAAGACGTAGTCTCACAATGCACATGTGAGAGAAATCTCACAAAGAAAAAACAATGCAAAGAAAACTCACATTGAAAGAGAACACAATAGAAAGACAAGCCTCATGAGAGAGCTTGCATGAGAAAGCAACAACTAGAAAGAAAGACTTGGGAAGGTATTCACTCGAGTAGAGGAAGATAGGGAATCTTAGAAGAATGTCACAGGAGAAATAAACTCCAAGATTCTATTTTACAAGTTCAATATGAGCACACACCTAGAATATAGGAAACATTTAATTGAGCACCTAGACAACAAGGGATTGTGACGAAGCCATCTGAAAAGAGTTTTAAATTAGTGATTGGTGCCAACAAAAAAAAAAGAACAAAACTATTATTTTGAAGAAAATCAATTTGTAGTAATCGTCCAAGATATTGAATGATAAATCTAAAAATACAAAGTTTCCAAAGAAGCACCAAAGAAATTAGACAAAGTGCTTTTCAAAAAGGAAGAAGCACACATAAAAATGAATAGTGAAAAATACGATTTTTATGGTGATTTACTTATCATCAAGAAACAAAAAGGTATAAATTTTTGAAAAGGAATAAATTATTCCTATAAAAATATCTGGAAAAATATCATTTGAAAAATGAAAAAGGAAATATAAAAAAGAGAATATTTGAAAGAAATATTCTATAGAGGAAGAAACATTTTCTCTACTTGGTGAGACACAATTCTCTCACATTTTTGAAATAGCATTTGAAATTTGAGTTTAGTGACTTCTTACTACTAATTTGTGCTTCATGAAGAACTAAGGTAAACTTTCACGGGGTACAAAAGTCTCAATCAAAGGTTGTCGTGAATTTGTAAAAGTCATTAATGAAGGAGAAAGACCAAGTCTCGAGCGCATGTGTAATATAACCTAGGAATAGGAAGCTGAGGAAGATTCCAACAATCAAAATTTCTTGAAAAAAATAATAAAGTAAATGAGAGAATAGTTCCAAAAAGTGAAACTTTAGGGGAGTTTGAAAAATATTAAAGTTTCCTCCAAAATGACTCTCGATAGCGAAATTTTTATGAGACCCGACAAATGCTAGCAACAAGAAGTTTTGATCAACAGATAGGGATGAATCAATATATAAAAAAATTAAAGGTATACCAAGAATTTAAAGCTATCACCAACTTAGAGGATAAGTCAAATTGAGAGGAAACAATGATACATGAGGTTCTAGAAAAGTAGGTAAGATAAATTAGTGGGCCTTTACTATGGAAAGTAAGGAGCACCTATCGATGTCATCTCAGATGACCAATCCAAAAAGATAATAAATATAAATATGGTAGCCATAGTCATACATCTAATAACACTAATGATAGAAGGTGTCCCATTCAATTTTTAAAATCCCTAAAGGGGGTAGCTAATATTATCAGAGTAAACTTAAAAATTTTGGAGGGAAACTCTCCCAGTTGTAATATATATGTAGTATCTATTTTAGCATTGCAAAGGATCAACAAGTTTGTAAAGCTTTCCTTTCATTTCTTCCTGTATAGTAGTTTATGGAATATTTCCTTCCATTTCACTCTAGGCATAATAATTTGTAACACACACACACACACATGTTGGAGGCCATGAATCGAATTTGAAGTTCATTTGTGGATTTCATGCCTAGAATTGCTTCTCTTATGTGTGTGTGTATGCAAATTGTGTTTCTACACTTATCTATGTTGAGGAGAGGATAATGTTTATATTGCTACATTGTATTTAGGCTTGTTGTACAGGGATATATTATTTGATCTCTAGCACATCACCACATTTTTTATCTTAGGTTTTTACTTAATCTCTCTTACCCTTTTTCTCAAGTAGTAGATTAGAAAGTGCACCATAGATCCCTATCTTATAAAGAATATGGCCTTTGTTAAAATCCTAGAGGTCCTTGACTGTGCCTAACCCCAAGCTCTCAGGACTAGCAAAACTATGTCACTCCATGATCTATCCTATCTTCCTGGTCCACACCATGTTTGCTGACAAGACAATCAAAGAGGACAATAATTTAATGGCATTCTCGATGGAACTCCAATGATACATCTTCGGTCTTGCAATCACAACAAGAAGTTAGGCTTAGAATTGTTTTGTCCCTTTGCCTATATTGCTTGTTGAAGTGCTTCTAGCTCACCTTGTGACTCTGCTCTATAATGAACATCAACAGAAGCCATCGATAAGGACACTAGATTGAGGTTTTGGTGAAGACCTCGATCTATTTGCTTTCAAGAGAACAAGCTGCATTCACTTGGCAAATCCACTTTCAACCAAGGACCCAAAGGTACATAAAAAAAATTATTTTCATTTCTTTTATTGCTACCTCCATTTTATAAAAGGTCAAATATGGACACCTCTCTAGTCATAATTCCCTTGAATTTGGATGGTGTAACTCTGCTATGACCTCCCATACCACTAGCTATATGGGGGAAGCTTTTAGAAACAATGTGGGCAATACTACCAAAATATACTAGGGAAGGATGGACAACCCTATTGGAGCACTTAAAAGAGTTTATATTCATATACTAGATACACGACATCATGAAACAAGATGTGGCATTGTTGAATTTTTAAGCCTTACTACCACAAAATATCATAGGTCCTAATATAAAATAACCACAATATTAAAGGTCAAAATAATAATATAAGAGTAGAATAATATATGAGAAAATTAATATGTATATCAAGGCCTATATAATAAAGCAAATAACAATAGTTTATATACTAAAATATGAATGTAAATGGCTCGAGTCTTTCATTAACTATGCATGAAGAAAACGTACAATATTAATTACTTAAAAATCTATATATAAACTTTATTTCTTCTCTTCTTGTTACAACTTTGTAATCTCAAATGTTCATTGTTCTCATCCTTCTTGGATTGCTTTCTTATGGAGTATTATCTCCATAATATAGCCATAGTAATGTGACTCTTTAAGTACTTGACTATTGCTATCCATATGACAAGTCTCATGACTCCTAGCTTATCTTCTTGCCACTTGCATACAAGATTCTTCATTGACACTTGACTCTAAGACACTTGTACACAACTACATGACTCATACACTTCTATATGAAATCCTAGTTGTTGTGGCTGCTCCACAACTAACTCCAAAACTTGGGGACCCACTTTTAATTTTGGTTTTTGGGAGTCTTTGTACCTTTGATTGATATTTTACCATATGGCTGCAATAAATATATTAAAGTTCATATGGTTGATCAATGCCTTCATAATTTGCTCATAAATCTAATGATGAAGTTTGATGAGTTTGGTCATCTTTGAGCAATAGTTTTTGTAGACCTCTTTCCATAAGTGGGCACATTAAGGTTCATTCTTTAGAGAAGTCTCCTTGTTTGTTTTCAAAGGTTGTCATTTTTGAATAGAATATCCTTGTTTGGCTTGCATCATGTTTGGATTTTTTGGGATTATAGTGTCATTTTAAAGGTCTCCTTCTTGTGCTCATGAGTTGCGATAATCCAAACATCCATGGTTAAGAGATTCATAAAAAAAAAAAAAAACTATAATTACTTATATAAAATATATTTTATATATTGTATATATAAATAAAAATATATAATCGAATAAAATAAAATGTATATATATATATATACATTTCAATGCATGCATATATGCATAACAATAAAGAGCAATAGTAAAAATAAATCAAAGAGGTATATATAGTATTATAAGCTATATATATTTATATGCTTGTATAAATATATATATATATATATATATATAATAATAGATACCTAATAATAATATACCTTCATAGATTTGAAAGTAACTAAAGTTAAATTTTGATTTAGGGGAGTGATTCAAGAAGTTAATATTGTCTATGTTTAATAGAGTGTTTCTCTATCATATTCACAGGTTACCAAGGAGACGATGGTTACGGGGTACAGTGAAAGAACGATGGACACACATGTAACAATGGATGAGGTCGAAGTAGATCATCTGGATTCAAAGTAGACAAGTTTACCAGAGAATATTACAACAACAAACCAAACACAAGTTATGGGAGTATTGACAGCGCTACAAGGCGGGCCCCACTAGAAGCTTGATATGCCTGTGGAACTCATCGACGACCAACGATGTGGACACATGGGCCCACATGACGTGGACCAATAGGAGGAAGATATCACAGATTTAATAGTGTAGTAAACAGGATTTCCCATGGTGGACGATGACTGGGCGATCAAGCAACCATGGTGGACCTCGACAAAAAAAAATGATGGTACGTCAACAGACGTGGACCCGATGCAAGGGTATTGTACAGTTTGGATGTGAGGTTGGAAAATAACGATTGGAAACTATGATGTGGTAGAGCACTCCCCACACAACTGATGCCAGCAAATGATGAAACCAATGTGGAAATGATGGGACCCCAGGGATTACGTGGTGCCAATAAGAATGGTGGAGTCACATATAGATGTTTAGGTCTATGTGGAAGTTTGTCGAATGCGAGTAGGGTGTTCATTCGATAGTTTGAATGCTGGTCAATGTAGTGGGAGAAAATAGTGATATGAAGACATCGATGAGGATTTTTGGGCTGCAATATTCGAGGGCAAACCCGAATGCTACAACGATGGTACACAATGTATAGTAGAGGTGTTACACAGCGTGACCACAGAAGAAACATCGAGCATATTATGTGTATGGTGCTAAATAAAGAAGATGACAGTGGATGACCGCATAGCAGAGCAGAGAACCCGGGTAATGAAGATTTTTTCAGAGGCTACAAACACGTGGGTGAGACACTGGGCATAGTGGAATTCACATAGAAACATGACAGGAGTACACAGTGAAACATACCATGCCAAAATTATGGAGGACAAAGGAAAATTTTACATCAATGACCGAATGAAAAGAAATGAAGCATCGATTGGGCAATGTTGAGAGGTGTGCCGCAGCAGTGGATAGGTTATCCAATATGGTAGATGATGACATCTCGGTAAACGTGTGCAAGGGAACCAACTACGCATTGGGCAATGATGTGAAACAATGACTGAGCAAATGTAATGAGTGCCCGTGATAGGTTTAGCTCATAGAGGGACAGAGGAATTCGATGCAAGAAAATAGCTCGATGACAGCGCAACGATGAACCAAATAGGGAGGATGTCTATCGAAGGCCATTACACCACAAAAGTGGAACAACTCGATCGAAAGGATAACCAGGCGTATGATAAGGTGGCACACTAACAAACATCATGATGCCAACTTGTCGATCAAAGGTGTTATCGGATAGGTGTATCCGCATGGTGAACAGGTGCAATTTGATAGCAGTCTGCTAGGGCATTGAAAAAATTTGTCAAGGTAATATCGTGATAGCGGTTATGACTAGCAGATGGGAATATTAAAAATGATGAGGGTTTCTAAATTAAGCATGGTAGACATTATATGATACCAAGAATGCATCCACTATTGAATGTTAGAAACCCTAAATGAATTGCAAAAACCCTAAATAAAACTATCCATATAAACATGAACAACACTACAGGCGAAGTTTTGTTTGTTCGACTGTTGGAGCGGTAGCAGAATCAAAGAAATTGGAAGGCATGGTCAGAGCTTCCATTGTGGATTGCATTGAAAACCAGAGCTGATATTGCTATTGTATGCATTATGTTCGATGTAATGTGATCTATGAGAGCCATAAGGTAATAGGTCATGAATTTTTTATTTTTATTATTATAATATGGGATTGCTAACCAAAATCTGATGACATTTTGTTTTCCAGCTAACTGTGTAGATAATATTTTTGAATTTCTTTTCTTGCACTTATATTAATTCCAGTTTTCATTTTAGTTTACAATCTTTCTATTTTGGTCATTTCTAGAAATTTTATTTTCCATTATGGTCATACCAAAATTTCTATTATTTCTTTTCCATTCTGGTCCTTCCAGAATTTTTGTTATTTCTTTTCCATTCTGGTCCTTCCAGAATTTCTATTTGCTTTAGTTTTAGTATTCATTCTGGTCCATTTTCCATAATTTCATTTTTCATTTCTTGTTCATTTACTTTTATTCTGGTCCTTATCCAGAATTTCTGCACCTCCAAGTTACATTAATCTAATCTTCAGATAAAACACTTTTTAGGAGGGGCTACTAACACCAAATTCACACTAAGGTAGATAAAGCAAATGAACACTGACATTCTAACTTGCTAACTTTTACTAACACCAAATTCTAACATAGGGATAGTGGAACACTTACAATGAAGATAAAATGAATCCACTAACTTTAAAATGAACCTCACATTAAAGGCATGGATCTTAAAATGAAGTGGACTATTCCACACACTTTTGCATTTGGAACCTTTTAATTTGAAGATAAAAGGAGTTTACTGACTGGGATTCAGGGTAGATCATACTAATATCAAGAGCACTAAAAGGAATCAATATTTTGCATTTTGAAGGTTTTAAAGATCATAATTGCTAAGCATTGTTTGAACTATTCAAGGCCCCTTGTTAACTGTCACTTGCAGGTTTGAGTTCATTCTGGTATACATTTATTTCTATTTCAATTTTCATTGATTACATATACTCATAAATGTTTGCTTACCAGAACCTTGGAGAAATGGGTGATTTCACCTAATTTCTTTGCAAGAGAGAGTTTTCAACTTAATACTCTATTTGTGGTGATCATTTTGCAATAGGGAAAAATATTCACTCAACATTTTGGTGCTAGAAGGAGGGCCTTCTTTCATTGCTTTGTGATTTAGATCTTTCTAACGGTTAACGTGGTCAGTTTTATTTCCACCTTATTGTGCTTGCAGGTACAACATTATTCAGGTTTATTTTGAGTGGTTTGTGAGAAGCCTTGTTAGAATAGTTAAGTTTCCCAAGCTGGACCCATCTGAGCATATTGCTACTAGGTCTAAAACCACTGGGGAAACTATCTTTCAAAGTCTTACTCCCAATTATAGGAAGCTAAAAAACAAAACTCAAGAGATCGAAATCCCACCCAACATACTTGATCTAGGGTCACCTTTAGGTTCAAGTACATCTAGTGGGTCTCCACCCATTGTTTCCATTGTGATAGCTACACCAAGTGTATCTATCCCCATCACTTCGATAGTTTCTACTATTCCCATAGGGTCGCTACCATTGAATAACATGGCCCAACCACCAGTTCCCTGGTATGGTGCACAAAGTTCTCCCTTGAATATACCTGGGGATGTCCATGACATACCTAGACATCTTGAGAGGTCGATACCCAAATTTGTGCATGATGGTCCCATTACAACTGAGGAGCATGTCCAAATTTACAAAGACCATATGATTAGACAAGGAGTTAATCATGAAGACGTCGCTTGTCAACTTTTTCCTAATAGTTTTGACCAAATGGCTCATGAGTGGTATAGGAATCTTCCCGTAGGGTCCATCACTTCATGGGCCCAACTAGAGGCAGCCTTTGTCAATCAGTTCAGGTCATTGTTAGATCCTACGATCATATACAATCAATTTGTGTCCTACAAAAGGTATCCGAATGAGCCAATTAGGACATTCAATGCGAGATTCCAAAAGCTTTATGCAAATGTGACTCGTCACTTTGTGGTAGATGCCATTGTGGCTTTGCAATTATACTTCATAGCTCTAGATCCCATGACAGCCATGTTCGCTAGGAGAAACCCTCAGGTTACAACACTTGCCCTAGCCTACGTGGAAGCCATGAAAATTGAGCAACAAATGACATCGCAAGGCGGAGGGATGCCTCAATTCCCCATGATGGGACAATATGGCCCTTACAGTCAGTTCACCATGATGAATCAAATGATGACATCACAAATGCCAATGATGAACACATTACCATATCACCAACCATACCCACTCATGCCCGCACATTCATATTTTCCAACCTATCCTAACGCAACCATTCCACCTACCCCACCAATGATGGCAAACAATCAGATAACTTTGCCAGGATTTGAGGTGATTAACACTCAAACCTCAACAGCCTATCCTATGATTACACCTCTTCAGAGTCGAGGTCCTTGGTGGAACCAAAATGCTCAGAATCAAGCCATCATACCTAGTCCAGAGGTTGCCAACGTAGGAAGTGCTAGTGGATCCGACACAGTGATGCCCCAACCGCAAGGATCTAATTCTTGAATTGGAAGAATTAAAGAAAATCACTTCAAGCTAAGAAATGACATGGCAGTCTATAGAAAAAAATTGCCCAAAATCCTATACCAAATCAGAATCATAATCATAGGAGGACAGGACCATATAATACTCAACCCAACAATGGGCGCGTACCCAACCCTGTAGCCAATCAGGTAGATGCTTTGGAAGATTATGGTGAGTTAGAACCTTGTGATGATGAATTACCCCATTGTTGCCAAGGGAAGCAAGATGCTTTGGTGACTAAAGTGATTCACTATCAAGAGAATGAGGAAAGGGAGGATGACATTGAGGTCTTGGGAGAAGAAGATGATGGAACTTTGGAAGTCCAAGCTATTAAACATTTTGGGAAAGGAAATCATGGGTATTACACAAGAAGTTCTAAGGATCCCAAAACTTCCTCTACTCCTCCAAACAACCCCTTACTTCCTCCTGATACAAAAGGTGATGTTAATCCATCTCCTCCTCCAGTTATTGAAGTATCCAAAACAACACAAAAGATGCCAAATTCTGAAAAGTCCACTTACGATTTAGAAGAGGATATGAAAAATACTAAGGCTAACATCTCGATGTTTGAGGTCGCTCAACTATTGGGACAAGAAAAATTCTTGGGGAAAATGCTGAATTCGCCTAATCAAATGCATGAAGTTAAAAGTGTTGAGCCCCAATTAGTGTTGAGAAAGGAAAAATGAGAAGTGCCTCCTTTTCTCATAACCATTAGAATCATAGGTAAAAATATACACAATTGTTTGATAGATTTGGGTGCCTCGGGTAACATCATGCCCCTCGAGATTAGCCAAAAGTTAGGATTCACACCTATTCCCTCTAAGAGTAAAGTGGTCCAATTGGATAGATCGGTGGTTGATGTGGTTGGAATTTTGAATGATGTCCTGATTCAGATTAATGCCGAGCCTAGAGTTCAACATCATGTGGACATACTTGTGCTGAACATTTCTACCAAATATGGCATGGTATTGGGAAGGGATTGGAGTAAAAACCTGAATGGGTATATTGTTATAGATTATTCCCATATGTGGTTGCCTTGGAGAGGAGTAGCAAATCAAATTTGGGTGGATAGTGAGCCAAGACTCAAGGAGATGATAACAGAGTATAATAGACCCAATGAAATTCAATTTGTTGAAACTGAGTTAGGGGTCTACAACTTGGACATAGAAGAAGCTATCGAAGAACCTCAAAAAGAGAAATTTTCTTATAACACTTCGGAAGAGGATAATTTGGTTTGGACTCTAAGATTCGATGGATCTAAGTCAAAACAAGGTGTTGGAGCTGGTATTGAACTTACATGTCTTGGTAGCAAGCCTATGCTTGCTGCCTATAGATTATAGTTTCCAACCACCAACAATGTGGTAGAATATGAAGCACTTATTTTTGGACTTCAATTGGCCCTTAGGAAGAAAGTTAAATGTCTCAAGGTGTTGGGAGATTCGGAATTGGTGGTTAAACAAGTTAAAGGGCAATATACTTGTCGGGATAAAATATTAAGCCTTTACAAAACTAGAGTTAGGGATTTGGTAGATGAGTTTGATGCATTCAATATATCCCTTATCTCTAGGAAAAACAATCGAATGGCAGATGCTTTAGCCATAGCCGCAAGCATGCTCAAACCAGTGGACCATAAGAAATGTAAGAAATTTTCAATCGAATTAGTGCCTTGTCCTTCGATACCAGACAATGTTACCAATTTCCAAGTATTCGATAGTGATAGACACATTTTCAACTTCATCACTAATTCTGGTATTTTTGAAAATCAGGTGATAGATGAAGATAAGAGAGGGCAAGAAGAAATAGAATTGCAATGTGAAGCAACCGAAGTGTGGAATGAGATGCCGAATGGTATGGCTTCTCTAGAGAAAATATTTGATATTGGATATCAAGCAAAAAGAGGAAGAAAGGTACCACCCCCTAAAGAAGCTTGTGATTTAGTCAATCTAGGGAGCACAAAAAATCCCCGTGAAGTATTCATTGCTAAGGCATGTACAGAACAAGAAAAGGAGTCTATTGCTCATGCATTAAAGGAATATGTGGATTGCATAGCATGGAGCTATAAGGATTTGAAAACTTATGATCAAAACGTGATAATGCATACAATTCCATTGAAGCCAAACTCCAAGCCTTTTAGACAAAGACAAAGACCAGTCAACCCATTATTAGAGCCCCTAATAGAGAAAGAGGTAAAGAGATTGCTAGAAGCAAAAATCATCTTTCTTGTTAGACATTCCACATGGGTTGCCAACCTTGTCCCGGTAAGAAAGAAGAATGGAGAGATAAGGTTGTGTATAGATTTCAAGAATTTGAACAAGGCTTGTCAAAAGGATAATTACCCATTGCCTACTATCGATGAGATTCTTCAAAAGGTTAATGGGTCAGAAATGATGTCATTCTTGGATGGTTATTCAGGATATAATCAGATTCTTATTCATCCAAATGATAGAATGAAGATGACCTTCATGACGAAATGGGGAACATTCGCATATAGGAGAATGCCATTTGGATTATTGAATGCAGGTGCCACCTTCCAACGAGCCATGGATTTTACATTCAAAGGGCTCATTGGGAAGTGTATTATTGTGTATGTGGATGACATCCCTATGTTTTCTAAGAAAAGGGAAGATCATGTCAGGGACTTGAGAAAAGTACTTCAAAGATGTAGGGAACATGGGATCTCCCTCAATCCAAAAAAATGCATTTTTGGAGTAACGGAAGGTAAGCTATTGGGCCATGTCATTTCAAAGTATGGGATTGCTATTGATCCAGAAAGAATAGTAGCTATACTAGCCATTCCTCCACCCAATAGCAAGAAAGAGTTAAGATCTTTCTTTGGTAAAATCAACTTTGTAAGGAAGTTTATTTCAGGATTTGCCGAGATTGCCAAGCCTTTGAATGACATGTTAAAGAAGGATGTTCAGATCAAATGGACAAATGAAAATAGGGATGCTTTCAAAAGCATCAAAGATGCTATCTCTAGAGCCCCTATTTTAATCAGTCCAGACTATTCAAAACCTTTTTATGTCTATACATTTGCTTCAGATCATTCTTTTGCGAGCGTCCTAACTCAGAAGAGCGAAGGTAACATTGAAAATCCCATAGCCTTCTTGAGTGCTCCTTTGAAGGATGCAAAGCTGAGATATTCTATTTTGGATAAACAAATGTATGCACTATTCAAGACCATCAAGAAATTCAGACATTACATAGTCCATAGTAAGGTCTTTGTTGTAGTCCCTGACCCTACTGTCAAGTCTATGTTTTTGCAAAATGAACTAGGTGAAAGATGAGGAAAATGGATTTCAACACTTCAAGAATTTGATTTAGAAATCCAACCTATGAAAATAGTGCGTGGACAAGGTTTGGTCAAGTCCATAGCAGAAAGTGATCCTTTAGTTTCATGCCAACATTATGAAGTAGAAGATATAACTAAGGATGATTGGTATGTTGATATAGTGTATTTCTTGCTAAATGGTAAGTGTCCATTGCATTTGAATTCTACTCAGCGTAGAGCTTTGCGTTTGAAGTCGACAAACTTTCTAATAAGGTCTGATGTTTTATACAGGAGAAACCATGAAGGGATTTACCTTCATTGTGTTAATCAAGAGGAGGTGACCCAAATACTGAAGGAGTTTCATGGTAAGTATGGAACAGGACACGGATCGACCAATACAACGACACATCAAATCCTTAGAGCAGGATACTATTGGCCTCATTTGTTTAAATATGCTCATGCTCATGTGAGATCATGTCACATATGCCAAGTGGCGGCCAATAGAGAAAGGAATGTTGCAATGCCATTACAGTCTGTGGTAGAAGCAAGGCCTTTTGCATAATGGGGATTGGATTTTGTTGGGATCATCAATCCTAACTCATATGATTCCCATAAGTATATCCTTACTACCATAGATTATTGCACAAGGTGGACTGAAGCCATTCCCACTAAGCATGCCACCTCAGAGGTTGTTATTAAGTTTTTAGAAGATAATATTGTGACTCATTTTGGAATGCCCAACTCAATTGTAAGTGATAACGGCTCTGCCTTTTCTTCTTTGGAATTTGCAACTTGGGCATATGATAATATGGTGAGTTTGAAATTCTCCTCAAATTATTACCCACAAGGTAATGGTTTGGCGGAATCCTCCAATAAGAATTTGTTATGTGTAATCAAAAAATTACTTGAAAAAAATCCTAGGGATTGGCATAGCAAATTAAAATTTGCCCTTTGGGCTGATAGGATCAGAACCAAAGAATCAATAGGAACATCTCCTTATCATTTAGTCTATGGGCAAGATCCCATTTTTCCCATAAATTTAAGATTACAAACATTGCATTTCATGAAAGAATATATTGGAACTAATGATAAACTTGAAACTAGGTTGACACAGTTAATGCATCTTGATGAGAAAAGAGATGAGGCTATGCTTCATTTCAGAAAACATCAAGATGTAGTGAAAATATGGTTTGATAAGAGGTCTAAAATCAAAACATTTAAAGTTTCAGACCTAGTATTATTGTGGGATAAAAGGCATGAAAAGAAAGGAGATCATGAAAAATTTGATTGTTTGTGGTTGGGTCCATATCAAATTTTTGAAATCCTAGGTGAAAATAGTTTCAGATTAAAAACCTTGGATGGGAATGATTTGGCTTTGCCCATTAATGGGCTACACTTAAAGCACTACTTTCAGGCCTGAAAAAGGCAATATCTTGTATTATATGTAAATATGTTTGTGTTTTGATGATGTTGAGTTTGATTGTGTGTTTGTATTCATTCGCTTCCAATATTTTGTTGATTTCTAGTATTTTAGGGTGAGATGTCGATTTATGTCCTCATGAATGTTAACTAAGATAAGGAGAATATGAAACATCGGAATTATATTGCAAAAGGCTCCACAAGTATCACAAACACATTAAAGAATATCGTTTGAAACTTGTGATGCATGAAGTTGTCAATTTTGCAAATTAGGGTGAAATATTTTGTATACTCCATCTCATTCATCCATATTTCATGGTACATTTCACATTGCATAAACATTGCATCTCACTTGCATCTACATTTCAAAGACAATCATCGAAAAACATGTCAAATTATCTTAGGATCATTGCACAATATACACTAAGAAGATCTTGAGATTGGGAACTGATGCCGAAACTATCTTGAACCAAACACGATTTGCACATATTAAAAACATCTTGGGTAAAATGGTCAAAACCATCCTTGGAAGAAAATGTGAGGTGAAAAGAGTCATTCTTGTCGGTCCTATCATGCAACATAGTCCATAAAATAATGGTTTTCACCACTTCCACAATACTTGAAAACCCAAAATCAGAGTAGTAAGGATAGGGTCAAATTCTCATCATACTTAGGTTGAGAATCCGATTTCCCAAAGCTTTGATTCTACCTCCATCACACCACTGACTATTGGGTTGTAAGGATCATACTACATGTCCCCTCAGAAGGATGGGTAGTCATCCCTAAGATTCAAGAAATCAAAAGCAAAATCATGGACTATGGGGCTAACCTCCACCGAGGCTATAGATGCTTGACTAGTAGTGGAGTATGCTCATGCGTGGTGACATGTCTCATTTAAAAGTGAGACCTATGACCGCTCAAACGGACAGGCTAGCCTTGTGATTTCATCCATAATAGGTTTAACCATTTTGGTCAAGATGAGGTAATAAACTCAAATCAGAGTAGTAAGGATAGGGTCAAATTCTCATCATACTTAGGTTGAGAATCTGATTCCCCAAAGCTCTGAGTCCACTTGCACACATTGGTTCTGGATTGTAGTGGTTCATAACTGAGCTCTTGATCTGGTAAATGAATTCATTGCACACACATTTGGTCCTAAGAGGGTTAGACAGTTTTAGTGTGTTTGTTTATGGTACTAGAATGTTTGAGTCTCTGCAAAACAGGTCGTTCATATTATAGCATCCTTTCAATACATCCAATCCTGCATAAATCATCCATAACATATCATATGCATAAATCATGAAGACATAAACATCCATGTGAAACTGACGATGGAATGTTGAATGGTTTCAGACGATAAGGAATGAATCACTTTGCACACACTGAGCTGATGCTGAATGATTCTGATGGTTCATGTCTTTTTGGTCTATTTTCATTCTTTGGATACTTGTTGATGCTTGTAATTCTAATATTTGGGTTTTGTGTGTTTTCAAGTTGGGTTCTTACCGAAATGCTAGGAGCATTTCCCAATAGAGTCGCCATTTGTTGTGGTTGCTCCACAACTAGCCCCAAAACTTGGGGACCCACCTTTTAAATTTTGGTTTTTGGGAGTCTTTGTACCTTTGATTGATATTTTCCCACATGGTTGCAATAAAGGTATTAAATTTCATATGGTTGATCAATGCCTCCGTCATTTGCTCGTAAATCCAATGATGAAGTTTGATGAGTTTTGGTCATCTTTGAGTGATAGTTTTCGTAGACCTCTTTCCATAAGTGGGCACCTCAAGGTTCATTATTTAGAGAAGTCTCCTTTTTTTTTAATGGTTGTCATTTTTGAATAGAATCTCCTTGTTTGGCTCACATCATGTTTTGATTGTTTGGGATTATAGTGTCCTTTTAAAGGTCTCCTTGTGCTCATATGCTGCGATAATCCAAATATTCATGATTAAGAGATTCATAAAAAAAAAAAAACTATAATTACTTATATATATTATATTTTATATATTGTATATATAAATTAAAATACATAATCGAATAAAATAAAATTCAATGCATGCATATATGTATAACAATAAAGAGCAATAGTAAAAATAAATCAAAGAGGTATATATATTATTATAAGCTATATATATATTTATATGCTTATATATATATAATAATAAATACCTAATAATAATATACCTTCATAGATTTGAAAGTATATTAAGGTTACCAAGAAGTTAATATCGTCTATGTTTAATAGAGTGTTTCTCTGTCATATTCGCAGGTTACCAACGAGTCGACGGTTACGGGGTACAGTGAAAGAATGATGAAAACACATGTAACAATGGATGAGGTCGAAGTAGATCATCTGGATTCAAAGTAGACAAGTTTACTAGAGAATATTACAATAGCAAACCAAGCACAAGTTATGGGAGTATTGATAGCGCTACAAGGCAGGCCCCACTAGAAGCTCGATATGCCTGTGGAACTCATCACTGACCAATGAGGTGGACACCCGAGCCCACATGACATGGACCAATAGGAGGAAGATATCACAGATTTAGCAACATGGTAAACAAGATTACCCACGATGGATGATGACTGGGCGATCAAGCGACCATGGTGGACCCCGACAGAAACAAACGATGGTACATCAGTAGACATGGACCTGAGGCAAGGGCATTGTACATTTTGGATGCGAGGTTGACAAATGATGATTGGGCACTATAACATGGTAGAGCACTCCCCACACAACCGACACCAATAGACGATGAAACCAATGTGGAAATGATGGGACCCCAGGGAAGGTCGTTACACCACAAAAGCAGAACAACTCGATCAAAAGGATAATCGGGCGTATGATAAGGTGGCACCCTAACAAACATCATGGTGCCAGCTTGTCGATCAAAGGTGTTATCGGATAGGTGTATCTGCATGGTGAACAGGTCTAATTTGATAATAGTATGCAGGGCATTGGGAAAATTTGTCAAGGTAATACTGTGATAGCGATTACGACTAGCAGATGGGAATCTTCAAAATGATGAGGGTTTCTAAATTAAGCACGGTAGACATTATATGATACCAAGAATGCATCCATTTTTGAATGTCAGAAACCCTAAATGAATTATAGAAACCCTAAACAAAACTACCCATATAAACATGAACAACACTATAGGCGATGTTTCGTTTGTTCGACTGTTGGAGTGGTAGAAGAATCGAAGAAGTTGGGAGGCGTGGTCAGAGCTTCCATTGTGGTTTGCATTGAAAACCAGAGGTGATATTGCTATTGTATGCATTATGTTCGATGTAATGTGACCTACGGGAGCCATAAGGTAATAGGTCATGAATTTTTTATTTTTATTATTATAATATGGGAGTTATAAGGTATAAGATCCCTTTTAATTTTTGTTTTTGATTTAATAATAGAAGTTATGGTTCTATTATAATATGTAAAAGGGGAATATAAAATTGAAAACTTTGATTTTTATTGTGGTGTTATAATGTTAGATGGGTGGTAAGTAAAATAAAATATAAATTTGATTTTTATATTTTATTTCTTTGTTTATTTTAACATTATAAAGAATGAGAGTTATAAGGAGTTAGAGGAGAAGTGGAAACAAACATATTGTTTTGAAAACCTTGGGCATTGTACAAGGGGCTGGAAATATGTGTAAACAAGAATATTTTTAAAATATAATGCTTCCATTTTGGTAAAAGTAACTTTTGTGAGTAGAACTACAAGGAGAATAAATCTAAGACTACGCCTTTTACTGTGTATCTTTTCTGCATTATTTTTTTTGGCTTGTATCTATTTTTTTATGCCATTAAATGAGTTACAATAGGTGAATGTCAAATATAATGCAAGTACGTTTTATCCTTTGAGTCTCGCACTTGGTCTAATATGATTGTGCTTGTTTTGCAGGTCTATTAGGTCAAGTTGTCTTAGAATTTATCTCATAACTTGGGGTTTTGCAGGGAGGGGATTGCTAACCAAAATATGATGACATTTTGTTTTCCAGCTAACTATGTAGATAATGTTTCTATTTTTTTTCTTGCACTTAGATTAATTTCAGTTTTCATTTCAGTTTTACAATCTTCCTATTCTGGTAATTTCCAGAATTTCTGTTTTCCATTCTGGTCATACTAGAATTTCTGTTATTTCTTTTCCATTTTGGTCCTTCCAAATTTTTGTTATTTCTTATTCATTATGGTCCTTCCAAAATTTTGTTTGTTTTAGTTTTGATAATCATTCTGGTTCATTTTCTAGAATTTCAGTTTTCATTTCTAGTTCATTTACTTATATTCTAGTCCTTATCCAAAATTTTTGCACCTCCAAGTTGTATTAAACTAAGCTTCAGATAAAATGCTTTTTTAGGAGGGGCTACTAACACCAAATTCACACTAAGGCAGATAAAGCAAATGAACGCTGACATGCTAACTTACTAACTTTTACTAACACCAAATTCTAACATAGGGATAGTGGAATACTTACAATGAAGATAAAATGAATCCACTAACTTTAAAATGAACCACACATTAAAGAAACATATATTAAAATGAAGTGGACTATTCCACGCACTTTTGCATTTGGAATATTTCTAATTTGAAGATAAAAGGAGTTTACTAACTGGGATTCAGGGTAGATCATGTTAATATCAAGAGCCCTAAAAGGAATCATTTCTTTTGAACTTTGAATTTTTATAGATTATGATTGCTAAGCATTTGTTTGAACTATCAAGGCCCCTTGTTAACTATCACTTGCAGGTTTGAGTTTATTCTGGTATACATCTATTTTTATTTATTATACATATACATGAATATTTGCTTACCAGAACCTTGGAGAAATGGGTGATTTCATTTGATTTCTTTGCAAGAGATATTTTTCAAATTTAATACTCTATTTGTGGTGATAATTTTGCAATAGGGTAAAACATTCACTCAACACTAATATAATATAATTGTGCACATCCTTACATTGTATATTTGCACTCTTACACAATAAGACATTTGTGCACATTCTCTCAATCTATACTTGCACTCTAACTTACATGACACACACATTTCCTACACATTACACTCTTACATGACACTTATGCATTTCCTTCATATTAACACTTAATCACATTGCTAATCTATACAGTCAAACCTAATCTATTACATATTTACAATTGTACCATGAAGGTACCATGGGGGTACATTAGCATGTACCAAATAATGTAATATTCCTCAACACCCCCTGTATTACATTATTTGATTATTAAAGATTTTAGTCTTCAATATGGATCTTCATCTTTGTCTTCAATCTCCATATTTATTATTTTATCTAGAACATGTGATCCATCAACCTCTTATTCAAGTGCTTATTTTTTATTTGTATCTCTTTTTACCGTCTTCTTGTTTACTTTCTTGATCTTCTTTTTTTGTTTCTTTAATTTGTTCTTTTTAGTTTTGGTCTTGATATTGTGTTGTTGTCTTTCTTGAGTTTATCCTCCTATATATTTATGTTCTATAGCAATTGTAAAATTAGTATATTTAGAATTATTTGAAAAATTTACATCTTTAGAGAGTTTTACTATAAGAGATTTGAACTCATTTCCTTCAGACGTTTCTTCTAATTCTTGTATTTCATGATTTTTTTGAACTAATACCCATATTGATATTGAGGATGATATTGAGATTGAAATTATTGTTGTCATTGAGGATTATATCAATATTAATATTGATATTGTCTTTGTTGTACTGGTTTGTTCATTTGGTTTCCATGATTCATATTCATCGTATTTCCTTGATTATATCTACAAAAATTTGTGCTATGACCCTTTCTCTTACATATATGACAATATCTTAAATTCCATTTAGATTTGTATCTTGAATTTATAGCAATATTACCTGGTGTATTATCTTTAGATACCAAGGCATTATTAGTCATTTCATCTTTGACTAAAATTTCTACTTCATATTCCTAAAGAATATTGACTAAATCATCAAATGTAGTCTCCTTGCTTAGAACTTGCAAAGAAGTAACTAAATGCTTGTAACTTTTTGGAAGTGCCCTTAATGTTACTTGGACAAGAAATTTATCTTCTAATTTTTCTCCCAAAGTTAATAATTTTTCTTTTATATTTGCTACTTTAGGAAGAAAGAATTCTATACTTTATTTGCTATTGAAATTTAAGGAATATAATTGGGAATGTAAATTCAGGATTTTAGCTTTATTTTTCCCTTAAAATATCTTGCTAAATATATTTCATGCTTCTGTTAAAGTTTTTTCTCCACTTAAATATGGTTGTATTTCATCAATTATTCCAAATGTTATTAACATGAGAGCCTTTGCATCTCCTTCAAATCTTTGTATTTCTCTTTCATCCTCACTAGGTTTTATCTTTGTTCCACTTACTATATCCCAAAGTTTTTCTACAACTAGGATTGATTTCATTTTGTTCTTCCATGATGCAAAATTTGGTCCTTTCAATAGTTGAGATTTAGAAAGGAAATTTTTATTGTTTGACATAATGGAACTCATTTAAAATTTTGAAATCCTTTGAGGTAGTAAACCTTATAACTCCCAAGTTCAAATAATAACTCAAATATGAAATTTGTAAATTTTAAATTTTATAATCCTTTGATGTTGAAAACCTTTTGTAGATTAAAGATACAACGCCAAACAAAAGATAAAGAAATCACGATAAAAAGTAATGCAGAACACAGTTGTACAAAAAAAATGATTTTTATTAATCAACGGAGTTTAGAAACTCCTTTTGAGTACAACAGGGCCTGTAACCCTTTCCGTGATACAAGATTACAATTTGTGCTAGGGTTCTCCGAAACCCTAGCCGACACAATATGGTGGCGTCTCCAAGGAATGTATCCTTAACCTCAATAGAATGAGTGGGCTTCGTTGTATCCTTTGGCTCGGACCACTCCGACTAAGCAATTGCTATCATCCAATCAAATCCGCCATTAAAATCCTGCACACATTAAAACTACAAAAAGGTTAGAAACTAGTAAGAGGGCTCCACTTTGTGAGCCCTCAAAAACAGTCTAAAACCCTAGAAATGAAATAAATAGAATGCAAAATCTAACGACGGATTAATACATAAAAATATTACTTGCTTTAGAATCTATACCTCTTTTTTTGTTAACGCGGCGAGACCAGGCGGCACCTGGAAGTGATGTAACTGTCAAATCAGCTGCGGAAGGCGCCCTGGTGCGATCGTTGAACGCCCGCGTGCTTTTGGATCGGGGTTACAGACGCCGATCTGCGTCTGTGGCTATGGGTAAACGCCCGCGGGCACTTGCAACAAGAATGGGGGATTCTGCAGAATGTTGCAGAAGGGATGGCGGCGAAGTTGGCGACGGATGCGGCGATGGATGCGACGAAAAGGGACGACGATGGATGGGTAGGTTTAGCTGAAGAAGAGATAGATAGCGATAGATAACAAAAGAGAGATAGTAAAAGAGATAGGGTTTGAGCCATCAAGGTGACTCAATTTATAATCTACTCTTAGGGCACACTTTAGGGTTTTAACAACACTTTGAACGTGTGGCTAAGATTAAAGTGGATCCAAGGGTAGAGAATAAATCTAGGTTGTGAAACAGATTAAGATGGATGGACGGATGAGATTAAATGAAGGATGGACGACTTAGATTAAATCACTTAAAGTATCTTTATATACATATTAAAATATATTAAAATATTAAAATATATATAAATATTAATTTAAATAAATTTGGGAATGAAAAATGGCGGGAAAGGTGAAATTGGGCCAAATAATGGCGGGAAAAGGTGAAATTGGGCCAAATAATGGCGAGAAGGTGTGGATTTGGGCCAAATAATGGCGGGAAGGTGGATGACTGACATGTGGCTAACATGAAGGTATAGATGACTTACAAGTGGCTAGATTTTGGTGTCTACAGATGCCCCTTTTTGAGCTGCTTTGTGTGAAGACACAATGCAGCACAAAAACTTAAGACACCTAAAAAGTTGGATCAGACGCAACTCTATCTCAAGACTAAAGCACAACTTTGAAGACCAAAGAATAAAAGAATATTTAAAATTTTATCAGCTTACCCCCTCAATTTGCGAGCGAGAATGGTTCTCACAATCCAATTGGAAGAAATTTGGAAGAAAATGAACCGTTTTTGCCCCAACGATGAAAAAAGGGGTTGGTGTATGAACCATCTATTTATGTCCCAACAGGAAAAGGGTTGGTGTACAAACCAGAAAAGAATACGATTGAAGACGATATGAGTGATGTGAAAGATGGACCGTTTTTTGCCCCAACGGTTATAAAGGGATTTTTGCCAAATTGTAAGTTCCATGATCATGTAAGATGAATTCCACTATAGGAAAATTAGAAATTTATAACGGATGCCCCAACTCCTGTGTGTGAGTCCATACTGTTAATGAAATTGCCTTGTTGGCACCATTGATATGCAGAGATGAAAGATGCATGAAAAGAGTCCAGAACTCAGAGATGCTCCTAGTGACTGTATGGATAATTCCTCGGGTCGAAACCAATCAACCTAGGTAGCCTCAATATCTAGCAAGACTCAAAATAATGATGATATTAAAGATTGTCCATGTTTAAGGCCCCATGAACTAGGCCATCAATGACAACTGTTGAGAAAATTAATCTTGGTATGAGGTCACTTGAAAAGTAGAATATCCAAAATTGATTTCCAATTTTCAAACAAGTGAAATAGTTGATTATGATAAATGGTAGGTGTCCTTATGGTGGTTTAATCCTCTTATCGAATTGCATAGATTCAAATCGCTGCAATCGCCAAGGTGATAGAATATACCACTAGATACGAGGTTTACTTCAATTTGATTTGGCAAAAATATGCATGATGAAAGAAGAATGAATGAAATTGACGATAGATCAAAAAAATTGATGAATGTGGTTAATTTTGTGAAGGTTTTGAATATTTTTAACCCAATTTGTAAAACAATGATGAATGATGCGCTTTTTGAGCGAAATGACAAAATTTGTGTCCAAAACTGTTGTAACCTTCACAAAATGTTTTATTATGATAAGAAGAATGGATGAATTGAATTTGATGAAATTTGAAGGAGGTAAGCTTCAATTTTGCAAGTTTTGTTCCTTTATTCAATACTGACACCAAACACCGGTCTGCATTTGTGGTTGGCAGAGACGCTCGCCGATGTTCAGGCACTCTGCAAATGCAGGACTGCATCTAAATGCGCCATGAAATGCCCCACTACGTTTCAGGGTGCCAAAACCAGCTATTTAAACAGTTTTAGCAAGAATTTCGCTCATTTGTGCGTTCGAGCTTGAGAGAAGTGCGTCTGAGGGAGTGGAGTGAAAAGTTTGTGTGGGAGCTATGGCGGAGATAGGAGCGGACGCGCCAGTGCAGCCAGTTGAGGTATTTTTTCATTTAAGCAAGTACTTATTATGTGTTTTTTTTTTTTTTTTGGGATCAATTGTAACAAATTTTTGTTTTGTTGTTTTGCAGCTTAGGGTGTTAGAGGCACGACACCGGTTCTCCCCTATCATTTCGGGGATGAGGAGGTCGTTGTCCCAGGTAGACTGGGAGATATTGGAGGCAGTGGGGCTAGCGGAGGCAGCCCGGTTGGAGGTAGTTTGGGCAGATGAGGGGTACCTCTCAGCTTTGGCCGAGAGGTGGGATCTAGATCGAGGGACATTCCAGCTCCCGACTGGAGAGATGACGGTGACACTTGAGGATGTATACCGTATCCTCAAGGTGCCCATGGAGGGGGCGCAGGTGGAGGTTGGACGAGATAGAGCCACAGAGATGGCCAAGTTGTTTGGGGATGAATGGAGGGAGATCCGGACGGAGAGCGGGGGGATCCCATACTTGGCCATGTATACGGCCAAGGAGTTGGTAGCGGTGGAGGCTCTGATGATGTTCGTGTTGGCCAACATTGTGGCCCCGAACAACACCAGGTGCAGGTTCCCATGGAACCTGATGGGTGTAGTGAGCGAGATGCTCACTAATAGGGTAGTGTATGCCTGGGTGCCTGCTTTATTGGCATAGGTGTACCGGGAGTTGTATGAGGTTTGGAGACAGGGCCGGAAGGGCCTAGGTTGCAGTGTGGTTCTCTAGTGCTTGGGCTGGGAGCACTTCAGAGTGGCTCGACCGGAGGGGTTGCCATGGGCTCACTAGGACATGAGCTAGGCTTATGGTAGGAGATGGCCAGTGGCGGAGGAGAGACAACATAACCACCCCGTGAGATCGAGGCAATGGTATAGGAGATTATGGGCAGACTTGACAGATGCCCAAGTCATTTGGAGGCCCTGGCGGGAGGCGAAGTGGATCAGGGATGGAGAGCACCTGAGACGGGTGCGACAAGCTAGATGGGTAGTGGGGCGGGGCCATAGCAAGGCGGAGTACATACATATGTCTCAAGTACTCCGCCAGGTCGGATTGAGGCAGGATGTCCCCGGTGAGCCAGTGCGCTATCGGAGGCACAGATCAGAGGGTGATTTGCCGTGTGCCGAGCCATGGAGGGAGGCAACAGAGGACGATGAGGAGGGCCGTCCATCCTTCATTTAATCTCATCCGTCCATCCATATTAATCCGTTTCACAACCTAGATTTATTCTCTACCCTTGGATCCACTTTAATCTTAGCCACACGTTCAAAGTGTCGTTAAAACCCTAAAGTGTGCCCTAAGAGTAGATTATAAATTGAGTCACCTTGATGGCTCAAACCCTATCTCTTTTACTATCTCTCTTTGGTTATCTATCGCTATCTATCTATTCTTCAGCTAAACCTACCCATCCATCACCGTCCCTTTTCGTCGCATCCATCGCCGCATCCATCGCCAACTTCGCCGCCATCCCTTCTACAACATTCTGTAGAATCCCCCATTCTTGTCGCAAGTGCCCGTGGGTGTTTACCCGCAGCCACAGACGTAGACCGACGTTTGCAACCTCGATCCAGAAGCACGTGGGCGTTCAACGATCGCACCAGGGCGCCTTTCGCAGCCGATTTGACAGTTACATCACTTCCAGGTGCCACCTGGTCTCGCCGCGTTAACAAAAAAAGAGGTATAGATTCTAAAGCAAGTAATCTTTTTATGTATTAATCCGTCGTTAGATTCTGCATTCTATTTATTTCATTTCTAGGGTTTTAGACTGTTTTTGAGGGCTCACACAGTGGAGCCCTCTTACTAGTTTCTAACCTTTTTGTAGTTTTAATGTGTGTAGGATTTTAATGGCAGATTTGATTGGATGATAGCAGCTGCTTAAGCTGGAGTGGTCCGAGCCAAAGGATACAACGAAGCCCACTCATTCTTTTGAGGTTAAGGATACATTCTTCGGAGACGCCACCATATTGTGCCAGCTAGGGTTTCGAAGAACCCTAGCACAAATTGTAATCTTGTATCACGAAAGGGTTACAGGCCCTGTTGTACTCAAAAGGAGTTTCTAAACTCCGTTGATTAATAAAAATCGTTTGTTTTGTACAACTGTGTTATGAATTAATTTTTATCGTGATTTCTTTATCTTTTGTTTGGCGTTGTATCTTTAATCTACAAATGGCGATCACGATGGGACGAAAAGGGACGACGATGGATGGGTAGGTTTAGCTGAAGAAGAGATAGATAGCGATAGATAACAAAAGAGAGATAGTAAAAGAGATAGGGTTTGAGCCATCAAGGTGACTCGATTTATAATCTACTCTTAGGGCACACTTTAGGGTTTTAACGACACTTTGAACGTGTGGCTAAGATTAAAGTGGATCCAAAGGTAGAGAATAAATCTAGGTTGTGAAACAGATTAAGATGGATGGATGGATGAGATTAAATGAAGGATGGACGACTCAGATTAAATCACTTAAAGTATCTTTATATACATATTAAAATATATTAAAATATATATATAAATATTAATTTAAATAAATTTGGGAATGAAAAATGGCGGGAAAGGTGAAATTGGGCCAAATAATGGCGGGAAAAGGTGAAATTGGGCCAAATAATGGCGGGAAGGTGTGGATTTGGGCCAAATAATGGCGGGAAGGTGGATGACTGACACGTGGCTAACAAGAAGGTATAGATGACTTACAAGTGGCTGGATTTTGGTGTCTACAGATGCCCCTTTTTGAGCTGCTTTGTGTGAAGACACAATGCAGCACAAAAACTTAAGACACCTGAAAAGCTAGATCAGACGCAACTCTCTCTCAAGACTAAAGCACAACTTTGAAGACCAAAGAATAAAAGAATATTTAAAATTTTATCAGCTTACCCCCTCAATTGGCGAGCGAGAATGGTTCTCACAAGCCAATTGGAAGAAATTTGGAAGAAAATGAATCGTTTTTGCCCCAACGATGAAAAAAGGGGTTGGTGTATGAACCATCTGTTTATGTCCCAACAGGAAAGGGGTTGGTGTACAAACTAGAAAAGAATATGATTGAAGACGATATGAGTGATGTGAAAGATGGACCGTTTTTTGCCCCAATGGTTATAAAGGGATTTTTGCCAAATTGTAAGTTCCATGATCATGTAAGATGAATTCCACTATAGAAAAATTAGAAATTGATAACGGATGCCCCAACTCCTGTGTGTGAGTCCATACTGTTAATGAAATTGCCTTGTTGGAACCATTGATATGCAGAGATGAAAGATGCATGAAAAGAGGCCAGAACTCAGAGATGCTCCTAGTGACTGTGTGGATAATTCCTCGAGTCAGAACCAATCAACCTAGGTAGCCTTAATCTCTAGCAAGACTCAAAATAATGATGATATTAAAGATTGTCCATATTTAAGGCCCCATGAACTAGGCCATCAATGACAACTGTTGAGCAAATTAATCTTGGTATGAGGTCACTTGAAAAGTAGAATATCCAAAATTGATTTCCAATTTTCAAACAGTGTAATAGTTGATTATGATAAATGGTAGGTGTCCTTATGGTGGTTTAATCCTCTTATCGAATTGCATGGATTCAAATCGCTGTAATCGCCAAGGTGATAGAATATACCACTAGATACGAGGTTTACTTTAATTTGATTTGGCAAAAATATGCATGATGAAAGAAGAATGAATGAAATTGACGATAGATCAAAAAAATTGATGAATGTGGTTAATTTTGTGAAGGTTTTGAATATTTTTAACCCAATTTGTAAAACAATGATGAATGATGCGCTTTTTGAGCGAAATGACAAAATTTGTGTCCAAAACTGTTGTAACCTTCACAAAATGTTTTATTATGATAAGAAGAATGGATGAATTGAATTTGATGAAATTTGAAGGAGGTAAGCTTCAATTTTGCAAGTTTTGTTCCTTTATTCAATACTGACACCAAACGCCGGTCTACATTTGTGGTTTGCAGAGACGCTCGTCGGTGTTTAGGCACTCTGCAAACGCAGGACTGCGTCTAAATGCACCATGAAACGTCCCACTACGTTTCAGGGTGCCAAAACCAGCTATTTAAACAGTTTCAGCGAGAATTTCGCTCATTTGTGCGTTTGAGCTTGAGAGAAGTGCGTCTGAGGGAGTGGAGTGAAAGGTTTGTGTGGGAGCTATGGCGAAGATAGGAGCGGACGCGCCAGTGCAGCCAGTTGAGGTATTTTTTCATTTAAGCAAGTACTTATTATGTGTTTTTTTTTTTTTTTTTTGCAGTTTTTTTTTTTTTGGGAAAAATTTGTAACAAATTTTTGTTTTGTTGTTTTGCAGCTTAGGGTGTTAGAGGCACGACACCGGTTCTCCCATATCATTCCGGGGATGAGGAGGTAGTTGTCCCAGGCAGACTGGGAGATATTGGAGGCAGTGGGGCTAGCGGAGGCATCCCGATTGGAGGTAGTTCGGGCGGATGAGGGGTACCTCTCGGCTTTGGCCGAGAGGTGGGATCTAGATCGGGGGACGTTCCAGCTCTCGACTGGAGAGATGACGGTGACGCTTGAGGATGTATACTGTATCCTCAAGGTGCTCGTGGAGGGGGTGCGGGTGGAGGTTGGACGAGATAGAGCCACGGAGATGGCCAAGTTATTTTGGGATGACTGGAGGGAGATCCGGATGGAGAGCGGGGGGATCCCATACTTGGCCATGTATACGGCCAAGGAGTTGGTAGCGGTGGAGGCTCTGATGATGTTCGTGTTGGCCAACATTGTGGCCCCGAACAACATCGGGTGCAGGTTCCCATGGAACCTAATGGGTGTAGTGAGCGAGATGCTCACTAATAGGGTAGTGTATGCCTGGGCGCCCGCTTTATTGGCGTAGGTGTACCGGGAGTTGTATGAGGTTCGAAAACATGGCCGAAAGGGCCTAGGTTGCAGTGTGGTTCTCTAGTGCTAGGGCTGGGAGCACTTCAGAGTGGCTCGACCGGAGGGGTTGCCATGGGCTCACTGGGACATGAGCTAGGATTATGGTAGGAGATGGCCAGTGGCAGAGGAGAGACAGCCTAACCACCCCGTGAGATCGGGGCAATGGTATAGGAGATTATGGGCAGACTTGACAGATGCCCAAGTCATTTGGAGGCCCTGGCGGGAGGTGAGGTGGATCGAAGATGGAGAGCACCTGAGATGGGTGCGACAGGACAGATGGGTAGTGGGGCAGGGCCATAGCGAGGTGGAGTACATACAGATGTTTCGAGTACTCTGCCAGGTCGGATTGAGGCAGGATGTCCCCGGTGAGCCAGTGCGCTACCGGAGGCACAGATCAGAGGGTGATTTGTTGTGTGCCGAGCCGTGGAGGGAGGCGGTAGAGGACGATGAGGAGGGCCGTCCATCCTTCATTTAATCTCATCCGTCCATCCATCTTAATCCGTTTCACAACCTAGATTTATTCTCTACCCTTGGATCCACTTTAATCTTAGCCACACGTTCAAAGTGTCGTTAAAACCCTAAAGTGTGCCCTAAGAGTAGATTATAAATTGAGTCACCTTGATGGCTCAAACCCTATCTCTTTTACTATCTCTCTTTGGTTATCTATCACTATCTATCTCTTCTTTAGCTAAACCTACCCATCCATCGTCGTCCCTTTTCATCGCATCCATCGCCGCATCCATCGCCAACTTCGCCGCCATCCCTTCTGCAGCATTCTGCAGAATCCCCCATTCTTGTCGCAAGTGCCCACGGGCGTTTACCCGTAGCCACAGACGCAAATTGGTGTCTGCAACCCTGATCCAGAAGCACGTGGGTGTTCAGCGATCGCACCAGGGTGCCTTTCGCAACCGATTTGACAGTTACATCACTTCCAGGTGCCGCCTGGTCTCGCCGCATTAACAAAAAAAGAGGTATAGATTCTAAAGCAAGTAATCTTTTTATGTATTAATCCGTCGTAGATTATGCATTCTATTTATTTCATTTCTAGGGTTTTAGACTATTTTTGAGGGCTCACACAGTGGAGCCCTCTTACTAGTTTCTAACCTTTTTGTAGTTTTAATGTGTGCAGGATTTTAATGGCAGATTTGATTGGATGATAGCAGCTGCTTAAGCTGGAGTGGTCCGAGCCAAAGGATACAACGAAGCCCACTCATTCTATTGAGGTTAAGGATACATTCTTCGGAGACGCCACCATATTGTGCCAGCTAGGGTTTCGAAGAACCCTAGCACAAATTATAATCTTGTATCACGGAAAGGGTTACAGGCCCTGTTGTACTCAAAAGGAGTTTCTAAACTCCATTGATTAATAAAAATCGTTTGTTTTGTACAACTGTGTTCTACATTACTTTTTATCGTGATTTCTTTATCTTTTGTTTGGCGTTGTATCTTTAATCTACAAATGGCGATCACGGTGGGACGAAAAGGGATGGCGATGGATGGGTAGGTTTAGCTGAAGAAGAGATAGATAGCGATAGATAACAAAAGAGAGATAGTAAAAGAGATAGGGTTTGAGTCATCAAGGTGACTCAATTTATAATCTACTCTTAGGGCACACTTTAGGGTTTTAACGACACTTTGAACGTGTGGCTAAGATTAAAGTGGATCCAAGGGTAGAGAATAAATCTAGGTTGTGAAATAGATTAAGATGGATGGACAGATGAGATTAAATGAAGGATGGACGACTCAGATTAAATCACTTAAAGTATCTTTATATACATATTAAAATATATTAAAAAATATATATAAATATTAATTTAAATAAATTTGGGAATGAAAAATGGTGAGAAAGGTGAAATTGGGCCAAATAATGGCGAAAAGGTGAGGATTTGGGCCAAATAATGGTGGGAAGGTGGATGAATGACATGTGGCTAACAGGAAGGTATATATGACTTACAAGTGGCTGGATTTTGGTGTCTACAGATGCCCATTTTTGAGCTACTTTGTGTGAAGACACAATGCAGCACAAAAACTTAAGACACCTAAAAAGCTGGATCAGACGCAACTCTCTCTCAAGACTAAAGCACAACTTTGAAGACCAAAGAATAAAAGAATATTTAAAATTTTATCATCTTACCCCCTCAATTGGTGAGCGAGAATGGTTCTCACAAGCCAATTGGAAGAAATTTGGAAGAAAATGAACCGTTTTTGCCCCAACGGTGAAAAAAGGGGTTGGTGTATGAACCATCTGTTTATGTCCCAACAGGAAAGGGGTTGGTGTACAAACCAGAAAAGAATATGATTGAAGACGATATGAGTGATGTGAAAGATGGACCATTTTCTGCCCCAATGGTTATAAATGTATTTTTGCCAAATTGTAAGTTCCATGATCATGTAAGATGAATTCCACTATAGGAAAATTAGAAATTGATAACGGATGCCCCAACTCCTGTGTGTGAGTCCATACTGTTAATGAAATTGCCTTGTTGGTGCCATTGATATGCAGAGATGAAAGATGCATGAAAAGAGTCCGAACTCAGAGATGCTCCTAGTGACTGTATGGATAATTCCTCGGGTCGAAACCAATCAACCTAGGTAGCCTCAATCTCTAGCAAGACTCAAAATAATGATGATATTAAAGATTGTCCATGTTTAAGGCCCCATGAACTAGGCCATCAATGACAACTGTTAAGCAAATTAATCTTGGTATGAGGTCACTTGAAAAGTAGAATATCCAAAATTGATTTCCAATTTTCAAATAGTGAAATAGTTGATTATGATAAATGGTAGGTGTCCTTATGGTGGTTTAATCCTCTTATCGAATTGCATGGATTCAAATCGCTGCAATCGCCAAGGTGATAGAATATACCACTAGATACGAGGTTTACTTTAATTTGATTTGGCAAAAATATGCATGATGAAAGAAGAATGAAATTGACAATAGATCAGAAGAATTGATGAATGTGGCTAATTTTGTGAAGGTTTTGAATATTTTTAACCCAATTTGTAAAACAATGATGAATGATGCGCTTTTTGAGCGAAATGACAAAATTTGTGTCTAAAGCTGTTGTAACCTTCACAAAATGTTTTATTATGATAAGAAGAATGGATGAATTGAATTTGATGAAATTTGAAGGAGGTAAGCTTCAATTTTGCAAGTTTTGTTCCTTTATTCAATACTGACACCAAACGCCGGTCTGCATTTGTGGTTGGCAGAGACGCCCGCCGGTGTTTAGGAACTCTGCAAACGCAGGACTATGTCTAAATGCACCATGAAACGCCCCACTACGTTTTAGGGTGCCAAAACCAGCTATTTAAATAGTTTCAGCAAGAATTTCGCTCATTTGTGCGTTCGAGCTTGAGAGAAGTGCGTCTGAGGGAGTGGAGTGAAAGGTTTGTGTGGGAGCTATGGCGGAGATAGGAGCGGACGTGCCAGTGTAGCCAGCTAAGGTATTTGTTCATTTAAGCAAGTACTTATTATGTGTTTTTTTTTTTTTTTTTTGGGAAAAATTTGTAACAATTTTTTTTTTTTGTTTTGCAGCTTAGGGTGTTAGAGGCACGACACCGGTTCTCCCCTATCATTCCGAGGATGAGGAGGTTGTTGTCCCAGGCATACTGGGAGATATTGGAGGTAGTGGGGCTAGCGGATGCAGCCTGGTTGGAGGTAGTTCAGGCGGATGAGGGGTACCTCTCAGCTTTGGTCGAGAGGTGGGATCCAGATCGGGGGACGTTCTAGCTCCCGACTGGAGAGATGACGGTGAAACTTGAGGATGTATACCATATCCTCAAGGTGCCTGTGGAGGGGGCGCGGGTGGAGGTTGGACGAGATAGAGCCGCAAAGATGGCCAAGTTGTTTGGGGATGACTGGAAGGAGATCCGAATGGAGAGCGGGGGGATCCCATACTTGGCCATGTATACGACCAAGGAGTTGGTAGCGGTGGAGGCTCTGATGATGTTCGTGTTGGCCAACATTGTGGCCCAAAACAACACCGGGTGCAGGTTCCCATGGAACCTGATGGGTGTAGTGAGCGAGATGCTCACTAATAGGGTAGTGTATGCCTGGGCGCCTGCTTTATTGGCGCAGGTGTACTGAGAGTTGTATGAGGTTCGGAGATGAGGCTAGAAGGGCCTAGGTTGCAGTGTGGTTCTCTAGTGCTGGGGCTGGGAGCACTTCAGAGTGGCTTGATCGGAGGGGTTTCCATGGGCTCACTGGGACATGAGCCAGGCTTATGGTAGGAGATGGCCAGTGGCAGAGGAGAGACAGCCTAGCCATCCCGTGAGATCGGGGCAATGGTATAGGAGATTATGGGTAGACTTAACAGATGCCCAAGTCATTTGGAGGCCTTGGTAGGAGGCAAGGTGGATCAGGGATGGAGAGCACCTGAGATGGGTGCGATAGGCCAGATGGTTAGTGGGGTGGGGCCATAGCGAGGTGGAGTACATACAGATGTCTCAAGTACTCTACCAGGTCGGATTGAGGCAGGATGTCCTCGGTGAGCCAGTGCGCTATCGGAGGCACAGATCAGAGGGTGATTTGTCGTGTGCCAAGCCGTGGAGGGAGGTAGTAGAGGACGATGAGGACATGGAGATCCTCGACATGGATGACGTCGGGGTGACAGCTGAGTATGTAGCATGGATGTCCGCAGAGCCAAGGTGGGAGCCACCATTGGTGGCTGGTGGAGCCAGAGAGCCCGAGGCTGGGGCTGGAGAGGGCGAGCAAACCGTGGAGGTTCCCAAGCGCAGGGAGGGTCCTCACCTTCGATATGATAGTCAAAGGCGAAAGGGGAAGATGGCACGGTAGGCTTCGGGTAGCGAAGATGACGGGGAGGATGGTGGAGAGGGCCTAGGAGAGGCTATAGGAGAGGCTAGGGAGATACCCTTTTCATGATACAAGATTACAATTTGTGCTAGGGTTCTCCGAAACCCTAGCTGGAACAATATGGTGGCATCTCCGAGGAATGTATCCTTAACCTCAATAGAATGAGTGGGCTTCGTTGTATCCTTTGGCTTGGACCACTCCAGCTTAAGCAGCTGCTATCATCCAATCAAATCTGCCATTAAAATCCTGCACACATTAAAACTACAAAAAGGTTAGAAACTAGTAAGAGGGCTCCACTGTGTGAGCCCTCAAAAATAGTCTAAAACCCTAGAAATGAAATAAATAGAATGCAGAATCTAACGACGGATTAATACATAAAAATATTACTTGCTTTAGAATCTATACCTCTTTTTTTGTTAATGCGGCGAGACCAGGCGACACCTGGAAGTGATGTAACTGTCAAATCGGCTGCGGAAGGCGCCCTGGTGCGATCGCTGAATGCCCGCGTGCTTTTGGATCGGGGTTGCAGACGCCGGTCTGCATCTGTGGCTGTGGGTAAACGCCCACGGGCACTTGTAAAAAGAATGGGGGATTCTGCAGAATGCTGCAGAAGGGATGGCGGCGAAGTTGGCGACGGATGCAACGATGGATGCGACGAAAAGGGATGACGATGGATGGGTAGGTTTAGCTGAAGAAGAGATAGATAGTGATAGATAACAAAAGAGAGATAGTAAAAGAGAGATAGTAAAAGAGATAGGGTTTGAGCCATCAAGGTGACTCAATTTATAATCTACTCTTAAGGCACACTTTAGGGTTTTAACGACACTTTGAACGTGTGGCTAAGATTAAAGTGGATCCAAGGGTAGAGAATAAATCTAGGTTGTGAAACGGATTAAGATGGATGGACGGATGAGATTAAATGAAGGATGGACGGCTCAGATTAAATCACTTAAAGTATATTTATATACATATTAAAATATATTAAAATATTAATATATATATATTAATTTAAATAAAATTGGGAATGAAAAATGACGAGAAAGGTGAAATTGGGCCAAATAATGGCGGAAAAAGGTGAAATTGGGCCAAATAATGGCGGGAAGGTGTGGATTTGGGCCAAATAATGGCGGGAAGGTGGATGACTGACACGTGGCTAACAGGAAGGTATAGATGACTTACAAGTGGCTGGATTTTGGTGTCTACAATTGGAGATAAAACTCATCTTGTTTAATGAGGGGAACAATGGGCATCGACTCTTCTTCAGATTCATCACCATTTGACATGACGTCAAATTCTTCATAGGCTTCATCTTCGGATTCGTCGGGGTGGAGGATTTCTTCTTATGAATTAAGATTAATGCTTTGAAAAGCTCGTTCAAAAGAAGAAAGGGATGGAAGTGGTTGGTAGCCTAGACCAAAACGCTCAGTGGGTCTCTGATATGGCATATCGATGCATTCAGTTACCCCTTGCTCGTATCGACCTAGGCCAAATTACTGCCAATTATGTCTGTGGAAATAGCAAGAGGGAAAACCCTCCATCCTTTCGATATTGGCAGGGATTGGATGCTTAGGTTCTAGTATGGTGGTAGGACTAGAAGATGACTCTATTCCCCCATATACAAAATTAATGGAATTTGGCATAGAACCCATGTTATAAACCGATCCAATGGATAAATGTTGGTCATGTGGACGACCAAAATCTTTAACTGTTTGCACATTGAACAGTGTGATGTGAACATCTTGGATGGCATACTCACCAATACCTGAGATGGACCTTGACTTGGGAGGGAGAAAGACTAGATGATGGAATAGAAGAATGTGGGATAGAAGAATTGGAAGGATTTGGTTGGGTTGATGCTTCACTAACTTGTGAAACATCAGCTGGTGATGGTTGGGAAGATGGAGGAATAATAGGCGATGTTGAAGAAGGTGTAGAAGAATGGGGTAATGATGTGGAAAGAGGTGATTGGTCATGGCCACATGTGCATGTGGTCACTGATGAAGAATAAGGAAGATTAATAGATGAAGAAAGTGGTGAATGAGATGGAATAACGGAAGATGAAGGTGGTTGCGATATGATGGGTGGCTCCTCAGGAATGGGAGCTTTAGAAGAAGATGGTATAGAAGAAGTAGATGGGGTCAAGAAAATATGAGTGGATGGCAACACAATCTCATAAGGATTTGAGACATAGTTGCAATGTTTGAAGGGTTCAATGTCAACAAGTACACAATGAACTCGTCCCTCATATACATACTTCAGACATTGATGCAGCATAGAAGGGACACATCTCATCTCCCTAAGCCAAGGTCGTCCAAGCAATACATTGTATGCCATGGACCCTTCCAAGATGTGAAACAAGGTATGCAAAGTTCGGGCCCCTACCTCAATGGGCAAGATAACCGTGCCAACCGTGGAAGATAAAGCATCATTGAATGCTTTAATAGTAAAAGTCGACTTTGTGATAAGGGATGGCGACAGCTTTAGATGACTCAACGCCGATGTTGTAATGATATTGATTGAGGAAACGGTGTCAATTAAGACTCTCTTTAATGGCTTGTGATCGATCTTGGCCATGATATGGAGTGGAGGATCTATACTTTCTGTTGACATAGGTTTGATTTCAAAATCATAGAAAGTGATGGAGGGCTCCATGCATGTTTGAATACTCCCCACAAAGTTGTTGAAGGCATTACTATCTTGAGTTTGAAGCTCGATTGACTTCAAAATTTCCATTAATGCCTCTCTATGTGGGGGAGATTGTTGAATGAGGTCATAGATCGATAACTTCGCAGAAGCCATTTTTAAACTGGTAGTTAATCGGCTACTCAATGACATGATGGGTCGTTGGTGTTGAGTAGAATGATTTAGCGGTTGTTGAGAAGTACTAGCACGTCGTTGGGTCACTGTTACCTGAGGTGGACTGGGAGTTTGTACAGGTGGCTATGATTCAGCCTGATTTGGTTGGTTCGCCCTTTGACCCTGGGTTACTACATTAATAGTACCCACAAAACCTTGGGATGGTTGTACATGGTTGACTTGATTAGGAGGAGTTACCTGAGTTACTCCCCCCGAAGTTGTTGGAGCTTCCTCCCGATATGGAAGGGGTGTTTGAAATATACCAAGATTTTGATTTTGTTGGGCTAAGGGGTTATCCAATTTAATGGCTCCAAACTCAATAAGATCTTGGATCACATGTTTGAAAGCTGTACAATTATTGATATCGTGCCCATTTTGCCTATGATAAGGACAAAATAAGTACTCTTTGTAATACTTCCCCCTTCTAGATGGTTCTAAAGGTTTAAACTCAGGTAAAGTTAACTGATTTGTGCTATATAACTTGTTGAATATGACCGCATATGGTTCATCTAAAGGTGTGAACTATCGCTTGGGACGATTGTTTTGCCAAGGTCGAGTTTCCATGGTTGGCTCAGTATTGTGAGCTGGTTGAGGAGGGGCGGGTACCGCATGATAAGCAATTGGTTGCGGTTGACTTTGCATTACTTGTTGTTGTTGAGCCATTACGGGTTGAATCGCCACCACTTGATTAACTTGGTTAACATTTGAGGCTGTACTAGCCTGTGTTTGTTTGTTTTGGCCATAATTATTATTTCGTTGTTGGCCCTTTTGTTGCCATTCTTTTCTACGGGGTTTTAAAACACCCTCTTGGACTTTAATGTCTTCTATGATACTTGCTTGGGCCAAAGCCTCTTAGTTGCTCTATAGAACCAGTTCATTTTCTTTTGCTAGATTTTGGTTCACTATGTAGGCTACATAAACTATGTTGTCCGCTTCCCTTTTTTCTTATATTGGTCAATTCAACTTTTCCTCTTTACTTGACTACACTATCTTCCAACGTTGGCCAAATGGGCCTTTTATTCTACGATGTTGTATTCTTGGGTCTCTTTCCTCTATATTGGCCTCTTGGTTATCTTTATTCTATATTGGCCTCTTAGGTCTCTTTCTTCTATATTGGCCTCTTGGACCTCTTTCTTCTTTGTTACAAAAAATATCTACCTTGAAGAACCTACTTCAAAAAGTGATCCATGATCAAGACTAAAATGATATATAGATATATTCAATCAACCTAGTTCTTCAATGTATCTTGGGAAGATACTTTCCTCTTCTCTACTCCAAAATATTTTGCTACTTTTTCAAATATGTCAAGGTAAATTTGACTTGATTCTTCATTATTATTTTATCTTAGAAAGCTTACAATGATTTCTTCTCTTTATCTATTGTTGCTTATTTTATTTCTGCTCCTATTCTTCTCTATAATTTTTTTCCTTCTTCTTTCTGTATTGCTTACTGCACTTAGAAGTTAAAAATCTTGTCTAAATTTATAGGAAGCTTCTCAACCTCTGTAGCTATGCTACTTCTATATCAATCTAAAATCTTCAATGTCTTAGGTCACACCTAAGAACCCAATATGATTCTCCTCCTTACTAGAGAACTCGATATCAATGTCAAGGTGGCTCTAAATATCCCTGAATGACCAAATTTCTCTGGAATTGGTTCTACCTCAATCTTCAATCTATAATCTTCAATTTCCAACTTTTCTCTAAGTTGGCTTCCTTTATCAAATGCCCAAATTTTCTTCTAAGTTGATTATTTTCTTCAATATAGTTGAGTCCTAGTTTTCACTGGCTTTTCTTCAACCAAGTGGAAAGACCCTAGCCTTCAATTAGGGTGACTAAATATTTGTCCCCTCAAGATTCTACTCAATAAGACCTTTAAATATTAGAGTACAAGTTTGCACTGCCTTCAAAGTGGATAAAGTCTAAATTAGCTTTATCAAAAGTGGACAAGGTTAATTAATAATGGTGGCTGAATGAAATCTATCAAAATGGACAGAGTCAAGTGGTAGCTCTGATACCACTGTTGGCTTTTTAAGCCCTACTACCATAAAGTATTATAGGTCCCAATATAAAATAGCCATAATGTTAAAGGTTAAAATAATAATATAAGAGTAGAATAATATAAGAGCAAATTTATATGTATATCAAGGCCTATATAATAAAGAAAATATATTCTTTTATATACTAAAATATGAATGTAAATGTCCTAAGTCATTCATGAACTATGCATGAAGAAAAACTTACAATATTAGTTGCTCAAAAATCTATATATAAACTTTATTCCTTTTCTTCCTATTACAAACCTGTAATCTCAAATGTTCATTGTTCTTCTCCTTATTGGATTGATTTCTGATGGAGTATTATCTCCATAATATATCCATAGTAATGTGATTCTTCAAGCACTTGACTATTTATCTCTATATGACAAGTCTTATGAATCATGGCTTATCATCTTGCCAGTTGCATACAAGACTCTTCATGGATACTTGACTCTAAAACACTTGCACACATCTACATGACTCTTAAAATTCTACATACAATCATAATATAAGACACTTGTGCACATCCCCACATTGTATATTTGCACTCTTGCATAATAAGACACATGCACATTCTCTCAATCTACACTTGCGCTCTAACTTACATGACACTTGTGCATTTATTGCACATTGCACTCTTACATGACACTTGTACATTTATTGCACATTGACACTTACATAAAAGGGGAAATATAAATCACACTTCTAAACTATAGATTCAACCCTAATCTATTACATATTTATAATTGTACCATGAAGGTACCATGGGGGTACATTAGCATATACAAAATAATGTAATATTCCTCAATAGACATTGACATTATTAGCGACATATCTTAGAGGAGAAGCACGTTAGAGGTATAAATTACTTTCTCCATGTTCAATTATAGAATGGGACTAACTTGTCAATATGATGATGTGTGGCTTTGAAAATATTATTGATAAAAAAATCGCTCAACTTGGAGATAAATTTGATATTTCACAAATAGCTAAATCTCTTAAGGTGCACATAATGAGAATCAAGCTTTTCTAGAGGGTAATATTCCAAAAATAGACCCCATGGATATCTACCAAATCAATACATATGGTAGCATAGTCGAGATTAGTACTAAGATAAGTGTGGTAGATCCCAAAAATTAAATACATGTGACAACTCCTCAAATTCTAAGATAAGCAATAATCTTAACTTAAATATGAGAATAGTGGACCCAGGTTTAAACAACTAGATGAGAAGCTCTACAGACCTACAAATGATGGCCAATATATAATTTTTTAGCAACCAGAAGATATCAGTGGGTCTCAATACAACAATAAATAATTATTTTTCTCATTGCAAGGACTATATACCCAATACATAATTACAAGGACAAAAGGAGTGCTCTACTTAGATGTGGAAGTATATGGTATAATTAATGAGAAAATGACTTCAAAACAACCTGGATTAGGTCATATGAGATATACAAAAATATCTAGGTTGTCTAATGACTAGATTTTCATTATAAAAGCAAATTGGGCCAATGAGAAGAAATATTTACTTATCCCAAATGATCCAATGAAACAAAAAATAACTAAAGTATGAGATATTGGCCCTTTTTGAAACTAAATTACCAGTTTGGGTTGAACATGATATCCCACATTGGTTCCAAAAATAAAATAAAATAATCTCTCTCTCTCTCTATATATATATATATATATTCTCGCATATGTTCATTGGAAATCAAAAAAGTGCCAAATCACAACAATTAAGGAATTATAACAACATCCATAGTTGTCATGATAATTAAGGAACCCTAACCTATCAAATAATCCACAAACTATCAAAAGTCAGAAGATACAAATAGATGGATACCATTGAATAAATATTTTTACAATATGGTCAATCATAAATGAGGCACATAAGTTAAGTGTTTTTGTCAGTTGAGAAATGATTGAAAGCATCTGTTGCAAAGTGGAAAGCATTGCCAATGAAGAAAAAGAGAAAGTAAATAAAGGGGGAGGTAAATACCACTAAGACATCTATAAACTAACAAAACTGTTTCATCCTACAACAAAATCCTCTATGAATGATCTAACTAAACACTAGCAGGATTTTAGATTTGTCAAGGAAAAACCAATAGTAGCCATGGAGTTGAGGAGAAAGAATAGGACTATGAATACATCAGTAAAGCCTATTGCAAAGAATACAAAGTAGGCCTTGGACATTAAGGATGAACTCTTGAAGCATATAGAGAATGAAGTTGAGAAAGTTATGAATCCCAGGTTATCACAAGATAGAAAGGCTCTTAGGGATGAGGCCTACCAAAGTATCTATAGGATGTGGAATAATCTTTTGCAGTAAAAGTATGGACTAGTTGCCTCACCTAATACCTCCTCCTACATGTTCACCCCTATTATGAGCTAGTGTAAGCATGCGTAGGATACTATGACCCTCACTAAAAAATGATTATTGTACCTCATGATAGTGCCTTTCAAGTGATTATATCTAGGAAAGTCGTTCAATGAATGCTATAATTACCAAAAGGTTTTAGGATGAATCTAAAGATAGCAAGTCTATATTACTTGATGATTAAGGATAAGTTAAGGTGTTTGAACCAAGAACTCATCAAGGCCATGAAGACCATGCCCAAGTTTCCTTTAAAAAGAGAAATGTTTGCGCAAGAAAATAGAGATGCTCTAAGCATGACAACCTTCACATTCAAAGCCACCAAAAATGCAAAAATAATAAAATAGGATTTGACTATCATTCACATGTCAAGAAATAATGCAAAAATAAAGTTGTTGGCCTTTGATTTTAGTGATTTTATAGCTCAACATATTCATGAGGGGCTAATCAAATTTAGAGGAAATACCAAATTTAGATATTGCTCATTCCTAATACATATTATTATATATAAAAATAGTTGTAATTTTGAGAACTTAAATCTATGAAGGGAAGATGAAAAAGGGGAAGCAACCCCTTATATGGCTAGACGAAAATTCTATATATGAGCTCTCATTATTTTTTAAATGAATTTCTAGTCCCCATAATAGTTGAAATAAAGGGAGAAAAGACTAGATGAATATTAGGGGGCACCATGGATATCTTAAGGGTAAAAATTAAAGGGGATTGGTATTTCATTGAGGGAACCATGATTCACCTATTTGGTTTCAATAATCTAGTCTTTATATTGTTGATATATGTAACTAATATAATGGCATACAAGAAGGAGTTCTACCACTAAAAAAAGAGTTTTTCTTAAAAGATCCACAAAAGAAATTATATGAAAGTTATTTAAAAAAATGAAAGAAATTTTGAGACAAGCAGATATGGTAGATGCAGCTTATGCAAGTAGGTAAAATAATCTAGCATTTTACAAGACCCTATTTCAACTAGGGACCATAACCCAAGACAAGAGAAAAGTAATTGAGGAACTAGAAATAAAGTTAAATTAGTTAGGGTTAGAAGTTCTAGAAGCATACAGGAAGGAGTTATCCTACCACTAAAAAAGGATTTTTTCTTACAGTGAGATCCACAAAATAAATTTTATGAAACTTATTTAAAAAAGTGAAATAATTTGACCCTATGCTTACAATCAACATCTCCACGCGAAGGTCAATAAAGAAGCTAAAGTGGAGTGATAACACGATCAACGTATGGTGGAGGTTCCATTAGGAAATTGATTAGATGGAGGTACCTTTTGGAAGCCTAGACATAGATGAGGATGAAATATTTAGCATGTTTTATGATCAAGAACACCCATAAGAGATCCTTTCCAAGAACAATAAAGGTTAAATGATAAATATTAGCCCAATTGAACAAAAGAAGACTATAATGGTTTCACCAAATAATCTAAACAAAGACATAGGGTAGAGAAGATATAGAGGTGAGACCTTGCCAAGAAAATAAAAATTAATAATTCAACTAGAATCATCATCAGAAGAAGAGAGACATGTGGTATTACCTCAAAACAATTTTCCTTGTATCCAAAAACAAGTGGTTGGAATTAACAATCAAGGAAAGAAGGAGGAAATATTAATAGAGGTAGATGTTGTGACAAATTTGATAACCATATTAGATAAAGCAACCAATTTAGTAGAAACAAGAAAAGAGTAAGGAAGCGAACCTCCAATAGATTCTCCATACCCCTTGAGGAATATCTAGTATCTCCAAAGATAGCAAACTTGCCCAAGGAGGTCCCAAATATAATAACAACAACAATTGACAGCCCTGAGAATTCTTCTTTCATATCGATTTGCTAGACAAAGATAGTCCGATAACATTTAGATAGCACATACTTCCTCCCATCAAAGTCCCCATTCATAAAATCTCTTTTCACACAAACTTAGGGACTATAGGACATGCAATAGTAAATAAAATAAGTTAATCAACAAAAGTAGGCATTAATTGCAAAATTGCAAGCCATAACCCGAATGGATTTCCACTTTACTCCTCAAAATGAAACTTTAGTAAAATCAAGAAAAAATCCATTGATAGTAAAGCCTCAAGATCAAATGACTAAGAAAAATTGGTGAGTGGTGACAAAAGAAATTGATTTTAGAAGTATGCAAACTATGCATAAGATACAATTCCAGCAAGAGGTAAAGAAAATAGTTGCATACAATTGTCATACTCTAAAGCTAAAGTTAAAAGAGATAGAGGGGGAGTTTGAGATGGTGAAAAATAATTTGAATGATTCCCAAGTAGAATCAAAGGTACTACAAAAAAGGTAGATAAAATAGCTGAGCACCTGGGAATTTAGCCCACAAATCCTCTCATAAGAACAAAAGAGGAATACATTTGAAGGCTCTTAAGAAAATTGGTCAAACAAGATATTGAATTCTATCAAGAAAAGTGAAATATTAAAAAAAATTGAAAATATTAAACAAAGGAATAAAGTGATCAGATCATCAACATGGACCACCCACTCTACCAAACATTTAGGTTTGTCAAGATAGTCATTAAGTTCGGAGCATAGGTAAAACATGGTATTGAATATGACATGTATTGAATATGGCATGGATGAAATATCTACAAAATTAGCATATGCTAGAGTGTATCAAGAGAGATTAATTTTAATAACAAACTTCAAATTGAAAACCATGAGAATTCCTAATAGAAGGGTAACAATGTAAAAAATAATGGCTCTCATTCATAAAGAGTAAATCACGCATATGTGAGGCTAAGTTTTTTGCATTAGACAATGCTATTATGTGGTTCAAACATGAAGTTGATGTGCTGTTACAAAAGGGAATTACTTCTTCTTATGATGAAAAGGATTAAATAATGTTAGAGCAAGAATATGTGTAACTCTTAGAAAGTTGAAAGGGAATAAGTTTACCTTCAAAAAATTGGCCAAAATCATCAAAACTAGAAAACTTCATGGATTCAATAAAACCAATGCTTAAGCTAAAGGCTTGATTACCACAAGAATAGGAAGCCTCCCTAGAAGTGTTATGATTAAATTAGAGACAACATATAATCACTTCAATATGATCCAATGCCCATATGAAGAGGAATGAACACAATTCAAGGATGCGTTGCAAAAGCTGCCAATCCTATGATCTTATTTTATGTTTTCTTTTCTTTTCTTTCTTATGTTTTCTTTTGAAAGAAATATGAAATTTAGACTCTACACCCTACAAGGTTGAAGGCAACAATTTTGGGTTCCCCTTCAAGTGAGCTAGAGGGCCCCTATGAGCCACCAAAAATATAGTGGTTTCTCACTACTAATTTATGCTTCATGAAGAAGAACCAAGACAAAGTTTTGAGGGGCACAAAAGTCATAATCAAAGGTAGTCATGGTTTTTGACAATTAGAAGTTGAGTAATATGCATAATATTGAGTGTATGCATAATATAACTTAGGAGTAGGAAGTTGAGGAATATTTTGACAATTATAAGTTTTGGAAACATCAATAAAGTAAAAGGGAAAATAGTCTTGAAAAGTAAAACTTTAGGGGAGCCTGACAAAGATTAAATTTTCCTCCAAAATGACTCCTAATAGTAGAAGTTTTGTGAGACCTAAAAAATACTAGCAACAAGAATTTTTGACCTATATATAGGAATGTATTAGGATACGAAGAAATTAAAGGTGCACCAAGAATTTAAAGTTATCACCAACTCAAAATATAAGTTAGATTGAGAGGAAACAACGATGCATAAGGTTCTAGAAAAGTAGGTGAAATAAATCAATGGACTATTACTATGAAAAGTAAGGACCATGCATTGGTGTCATCTCAATTGATCAATCCAAAAAGACATTAAAGAAAAGCATGGTAGCCATAGTAATACATCTGACAACACTAATATGAAATAAGGTACCCCATTCAACTTTTAGAATCCCTAGAAGGAAGTAGTTGAGATTATCAGAGAAAACTTAAAAATTTTGGAGGGAAACTCTCCTAGTTGTAATCTATATATAGTATCTAGTTTAGCATTGCAAAGTATTAACAACTTTGTAAAGCTTTCTTTTCATTTATTCCTGTATAGCAGTTTGTAGGCAATCGAACCCCCACTCTAGGCATAATCCTTTGTAATACATTATATCTATCTATCTATCTATCTATCTATCTATCTATCTATATATATATATATATATATATATATATATATATATATATATATATATATATATATATATATATATATATATTAGAGGCCATACATCTACTTTGAAATTCATCTATGGATCTCATGCCTGGACCCTCTTCTCTTATGTGTGTGTGTATGCATCTTGTATTTCTATGCTTATCTATGTCAAGGAGAGGATAATGTTCATGCTGATACATTGCATTTAGGCCTATTGTGCAGGGAGATATTATTTGATCTTTGTTTCATCACCATATTTTTTAGCTTAGGTTTTTACTTTTTAGTTATTTTTGCTTTATCTCTCTTACCCTTTTTCCTAAGCAGTAGATTAGAAAGTGAACTAGAGATCCCCATATTATAAAGGATCTAGCCTTTATCAAAATATTAGAGGCCCTTGATTGAGCCAAACCCCACACTCTCAAGATTGACCCTATTGTGTCACTCTATGTGAGGCATGATCTGCCCTGTTTGCTTGGTCCACACCATGTCTAATGACCAGGAAAATAGGAGAGGATAGATATATAGATACTTGTTGGAAAGATATTTTTGAGCTAAACTTGATAAAAGAAGAATATTCATATTTTATGAAAGTTTACAATGGCTAGTGGAGCACCAAATTTTTTGTTGTCAGATTTCCAATTATTGAGGGAAAATAATTATACTACCTAGAAGATCAAACTCATGACACAACTTGAGTTTGAGGAAGTTTGGCATGCAGTGGATGGAAGGACTATCCATCCTATTGTATAAGGAGGACATTAAACAAAGTTTGATAAGGTAGATAAAAAGGAAAGACTAATTATCATATTTTAAGTAGTAGATGAAGTGCAAGAATACATTAGAGATACAAACATAACCAAAGCCACATCGAAAAATTTGAAGACAATATTTGAAGCCAAAAATTAGAATTAGATTCTAGTCCTCCAAGTCCAACTCCATTGTCTAAATATGAAGAGTAGAGAAATATTGGAAGCATTCACTTGGAGAATTTTAGAATTACAAACATCATTGCAAGCACTAGGAACTCAGGTATCTGATGAAATACTAGTTCCTATTATTTTGAGATCAACCATCCAAGTATAAAGTTTTTGTGACTACACTAAATGTTACTGAACAAATACCACATTTTGAGAAAGTGGTGAATCTACTTCAAAAGGAAGAGGTATTACATTCAAAACAAAAAGAAGAATAAGTACCTCATAGAATGAAGAAACCATTTAAATACATAAAGAGAAACAATTCTCATTAAAAAAAGATCATGCATTAGTTGCAAATGCCCAACTTAATGAAAGTAGTATATTTATTCTAGAGCAACTAGACACATGACATGAAGAAAAGTTTAGTTTCAAAATATAAGGTATTCATGACGTGCAAGAAAAGTTTCTCTTGGGGATGAAACATCCTATGAGATAAAGGTACACGTGACATAAAATTATGACTTTGATTATGCAAATGTAGAATAATATAAGTTCTATATGTTCTAGGACTCACAAGAAATCTACTCTTTGTTAATCAACTTCTTGATCACAATTTAAAGGTCATGTTTGATAAGCAACAAGGATCAAAGGTTTGCATACTTTGTGATATAATAAAAAAAATTAAAATTATTGAATATGGAAAAGAAAAGGGAAATATGTTTGAACCTAACACATTTCATCATGATAACCTAGCATTAGTTGTCATCTCTAAAATATATGCATCACTTTGGCACCAATTATATGGACATTTGAGCTATGGTCACCTTATCGCATTACAAAACAAAAATATGGTCAAAGGTATTCCTCCTTTATAAAAATCTACAAATATTTGTCATTATTTCTTAGTTGGGAAGCAATATCAAACTCCTTCTAAAGTAACAAAATACTGGGCCAAGGCATCTATTTATTTGATTCATATTGATCTGTGTGGATCCATGGCTCCAAGTTACAATGGGACTAGGTAATTTCAACTCTTTGTTAATGATCATACCTAAAAAAGGTGGGTATATTTTTTGAAAAGCAAAGATGAAGCATTCTTCTACTTTCAGCAATTTAAGGCCCAAGTAGAGATCTCCATAGGAAGAAATATCCATGTCCTCTGCTCAAAGCAAGATGTGGATTTACCAGCAATGAATTTTTAGCTTTTTTGAAGAAACATGGTATTCAACAACAACTAACAACAACCTACTCAACATAACAAAATTGTATTATAGAACATAGAAATAGAAAAATCATGGAAATGCTACAAATATGTTGAAGGATTCACAACTTGGACATTTCTTTTGGGAAAAAGCAGTACATACAATAGTATACTTACTCAATCAACCCCCACTACATCATTTGAATATATCACTCTAGAAGAAGCATGAAGTAGACACAAACCATCAATCTCTCATCTTTGGGTATTTGGTTGTACAACATCCATGAACATTCCAAAGGAAAAAGGATATAATTTGGATGAAAAAGCTTAGTTATACATCTTATTAGACTACAAAAATGAATTAAAAGCCTAAAAACTAGTTGATCTAGATTCAAAGAAAATATTTACTAGTCGTGATGTTGTCTTTGATGAAGAAGAAAAATCACCTTCATCACCATCATAAGAATTTCATCTAACTCATCTCCAATAATGATTGAAAGTGATGAAGTTACAAATGAAGACTTGTTCAATGATATCAATGATGAATATCTTGTTAGAAGTATTAAATTATTATTGATGTCAAAGGCCAACTTGGTTGCTGGAAAATGATGGTAAGCACAATGTGCTTGGACGAAGTATTCAAGGAAGATGGTTTAATTGTCTTTAATATTTAAGCCCACCCATAAAGGAGCATAGTAAGTTTATTTTAATTTAAAGATTTAAATATTTAAATTAAAATTTTAAATATTTAAATTAAATATTTAATTATAAAGGTGAGGTTTCAATTTTTGAGTGGACCGACCTCTTATCGGGTTCCAAAAGCAAGTGATATAAATACAAGGCCAAAAGAGCATTGCGGTGAAATGATTTGGTGAAAATATCCTCGATATAAATATAAAGAAAGAAAGCCAGCGAACATTTAGAGGATATGAAGAAAGAAAGATAAAGAACATTTAGAGGATGTGAAGAGAGAAATATAAAAAATATTCGAAGGCCACGGTGATCAAGGAAATATGGCAACCATCCGGCTTGAGAGGCTACTATGTTCAGGAAAAGACTCCATAGGGAGACATGGACCTCCTCCATTGTTAGGCACGATGACAAGATAAAAAGGAGCAGGGTCAAATTTCCATGAAAACCAAGGTGTCTTCCAAATCCAAGCAGTCCTTCGTTGTTACCAGGTAAAACTTGACGGTCTCTCCAATAATTTCCTTCATGATATCATCAGGGAAGTAGTCCTACGTAGTTACCAGAGGAGCGAAGCTAGAGACATCGAAGGCTCCGAAACCTTTGCAAAATAATTCGGGTTCAATTCTTGTTGCGTGAGATGGGTAGATGATCCAGCAATACTTGAATCTTTTCTAGGGATATTTTGTGGCATCATTAAGGTCACACAGTGTCAAAGGAAGAAAATCATCGGGTAGATCTACTAGCCACTTCTAGCCACATCCACAACGAGACCAAATAAATTCAATAAGAGTGACATGCAGTTATGAGTGGTAGGAAAGGACCATTATTAAGGAGCTTGCGGAGTGTTGTAGCGTTTCTATGAAAGGAGTACATATTTCTCATTTTTAAATTGATCATTACAGTAGAGTAAGAAACCTGCAATGGCAATGTGAAGTAACATTCATAGAAGGAGAACATATAGAAGAAGCACCAAAAGTTTGAGAGGACATGTTCATTCGTCTAGAAGCATGCAAGTTTGCTGACAGAGCCTAGAAGTTTAGACACGCGGTGGGTATCTCCATGTTTAAAAAATAATGACCATTAGTGCTCCCATGCTTTGATGTCTACTGAAGGGCATGCAGTTTGAGGTTAGAAAACTAAGAGATGTCCAGTGAAAGTGACCAATGACCATTTTTTCTAAGAATCTAATAAAATAATGAAGAGAGTCAGCTGATAAAACACGTGGAGCGCACAAACTAGACATTGATATCCACATTAGATAGCCACGTTCAGGAGCAATCAATTGCATGAAAAATAAGATGATACACTAGATAGAACAAAAGGCGCACACAATATTTGAGAGATTTCACTATCAACAAACACGCACATCAAGATTGCCAGGAAGAGTAAAAAGCTGTGTCAAGCCGCACTTGCAAGACTGAGTTGGGTAGTAAAAACATCACCTCATGTCAAGCCATGGAGGAAGAGCATAAATTAAAGGGAGTGAACGTCTAAGAAATAGGTCGATTCAAAATATCATTCAGATGCTATTTGTTTCAAGAACTTGTAGAAGATAATGCACTTCAAGGAGTCGTTCTTTCATGACTGAAGTCAAAGGTGAGCAACTAAGGAGGAGAGCATAAAATTTTTGTCGGCCCATTTTTATGTACGAATTAGCAGAGTAAATGGTCAGCGACAGTGAACACAACAGATACATCAGAAAAGGCAAAATATATTTTTGGAGTGCACACAAGTACGTACGTAGCTATCATAAAGATGTACTAATCTAGCCATTACAATTGGAATAGTATTGAAAACAAGTTCAAAGAATTTAGGAGGAGTTTGGAGGTAAATTTAAGACACTCTCTATGTTATTTTCTAAGGTAAGGGTTATAAGGATAAGTCATAAAGTTTAATTCATTAGGAGGAATTAGGAGGAATAAGGAGCATTGATATTTATTTTATAGGGTTTGATTTAATTAATCTAAAGTATTATAGATTAATTAGTAGAAACAAAGATTGGATATTATTCATGTATCATTTGGAAAGGGCCTGGAAAGCTCATAGAAGGATAGAAGAATGGAGCAGACCTGAGTAGAGTTATTAATCAGATTTGTGAGTAGAAGTTGATGCCATTAATGATCAAATTTGAGAGCAGACTTGAGCAGATTTTTGGATCAATTTTTTGAGTAGACATGAGCAGAGTTTGGACCAGATTTATAAGTCAAAGGTTGGTGCCTTCAGAGTTGAGGTTGGTGCACAAGGGGATTGGTGTATCCTGTGGGTTGGTGCCCATGAACTTGCATGATGGGATTGGTGTCTCCTGTGGGTTGGTGCCCACGAACTTGAACAAGGAGATTGGTGTTTCCTGTGGGTTGGTGCCCACGAACTTGCATAAGGAGATTGGTGTCTCTTGTGGGTTGGTGCCCATGAAATTGTACAAGGGGATTGGTGTCTCCTATGGGTTGGTTCCACGAATTTTATTGAAGAAAATAAAAGCAATATTTTATCATGGTTTTCTCCTGAGAGGGTGTTTCCACGTAAATTCTTGTCTCTTGTGTGTGTGGAATTTTTGTGTACTGATTTACTATTGTATTTATATTATTGCAGTTATTATTTTGGAAGAATTTTTTTTATCTTATACTGTTAACCCCCCTCTCAGTATAACTATGTGTTTCTTCAATTGGTATAAGAGCGGGTTCCTTCATGAAAGCCTAACCTCTTGAAGGAAGATCTTACAAGAACACACATGGCTTACCAAGAAGGTTTTTTGTCAAGTAGGGCTCTATAGTTTGATGAGACTAATTATGCCTTCTGAAGCGTGAGTATACAAACCTATTTGATGGCACATGACTATGATATATGGGTTCAAACCACCTGCAACCCCTCCCACGGATAAAAATGGCAAGAAACCATTTAAAAATAATGCCAAGGCAATGAATGCAATATCAAATGGGTTATATGAATCATAGTTTGTGAAAGTCATGTAATGCATCTCAACAAAAGAAATATGGGACAAGTTACAAAGAACATATGAAGGAGATGACAAGGTTAAAATGGCAAAACTTCAAATCCACAGGAGGAAGTTCAAAGACTTGAAGATGAAATATGATGAATATATTTCCAAATATCTACTTTGTATTGATGAAATTGTCAACACCATTTGTGGACTTGGAGAAAGTATTGATGACTCTAAGATTGTTCAAAAAATATTAAGGTCACTTCCCATGAGGTTTGATGCAAAGGTCTCGATGATTGAAGAAATGAAGGATCTTAAAACCTTAAGAATGTATGAGCTACATGGAATTATCATAGCCTATGATATGAGGGCTAAAAAAGATCAAACATTCAAACGAGATGCCACGTTTAAAGCTTCAAAGAAGATAAAGAATAAGAAACCAGAGTCAAGTGAAGAATCGAGCAGCGGAGAAGAAGCCAACTTTATGCGAAGAAATAATAAGGGATCAAGAGAACACAAAGGTAAGCATACTATGAAATGTTTTAATTATGGTAACATTTGTCACTATGCAGCTCAGTGCCCACAAGCTGAAATTAGTAGCAGTGAAGAAGAAGAGGAATACAAGAAAAAAAGGAAAGAAAATTTTATCATGAAAAGAAAAAAAGTATGGTCAAAGCAAGCACGAGAAGAAGATATTTCAAAGGCACAAGAAGAGTCTTTATTTTGAGAAAGCAAGTAGTTCTTCCAACAACAGTGATGAAAGCCTCTTCAATAATGAAAGAGAAGAAATCCTATTTTTAGCCATGGAGGTGAAAGAAGATGCTCTTGTTGTTGAACAAAAAGAAGAGGAGAAAGATCCAAAAAATCAAGAGGAAGCCATAGTTGACATAGAAGAGGAACTTGTTTTTTCTCTTAAAGAGTTGAAAAGGCTTAGAAAGAAGAACTTAATATTGGACACTCAAGTACAAGAGGATGAGAAAAAAAAGGTAAAGATTTCACAAGATCTCACTGACTTAAAAGTAAAAATTGAAGAGGCAAAATGAATTGAAGAAGGTATGGTTGAGCAATTAAAGGCAAAAGAGTTGGAATACAAAAAACTAGAACATGAGGTTGTCTCTCTAAGGAAGGAAGTGAAATAATCTAATGATAAGCTACATAAAAATATTAGGTTGGAGAAAAGCACAAAAATCTTGGATGATATGATCAAAGCACAAAGATCTTCGGTTATAAAGACTGGACTTGGTTTTGAAGAAGGTAAAAAGAAACAAAAGGAGGAATCAATCTCAAAAGGAATTGAGGCATCAAAGAAAATAATTAAATAAGAACCTAAGACCTATGTTGATGTGTTGAGAAGTGAAAGCATCAAGAAGGAAGAAAAAAAACATCATCAAGGAACAAGGTCCATCACAGAAACAACAATGAGAGAACCATGCGGCCATATCCTCGAAGGCACTTAGACAAGTTTCAATATTTTTTCGAGGTTATTGCTTTTCATGTCACCAATTTGGTCATAAATATGTAAACTGTAGAGTCTGTGCTAAAAATGATTTTGGCTTCACCAAGAGAAATTTCAATTTATTTGTACCTCTCATGGATTACAATATCATTAATTACAAATGTGATAATTTTGGGCATAGAGCTAAATGGTGTAGAACTGTGTTCCCTAAAATTCCAAAGTCAATTAAGAAGGAGGATGATAAAACTGTTCAAAAGGATATGACCTCCAAAGTTTGGAAAAAGAAAATAGAACAAGAAAAGGAGCATTGTAAGTTGGGAGTAGTTTCACTCCCATCTCATCATTGAATTCTCAAGAAGAGTAGGTAGTAAGGGAGCATTGTCAAGTATCTTATCATTTAGCCCCAAGAAGCCTTTTCCATTGATGTCAAAGGGGAGAATTTCAGTAAGGAAAAGCAGTTTGGAATTTTAGTAAGAGAAAGCAACTTGTTAGGGGGAGCAGCTAGTGATCTCGTTGAGGTAAAGGATAGTTTCATTTGTAGGATTGCCATTAATGACAAAGGGGAGATTGTTAGAATTATTGAATTATCATTGATGTCAAAGGTCAAATTTGTTGGTGGAAAATGGTGGCAAGTACAATGTGCTTGGACAAAGTATTCAAGGAAGATGGTTTAATTGTATTTAATATTTAAGCCCACCCATAAAGGAGCATAGTAAGTTGGTTTTAAATTAAAGATTTAATATTTAAATTAAAAGTTTAAATATTTAAATTAAAGATTTAATTATAAAGGTGAGGTTTCAATTTTTGAGTATGTCAACCTCTTATTGGGTGCCAAAAGTAAGCGATATAAATACAAGGCCAAAAGAACATTGCGGTGAAATGGTTTGGTGAAAATATCTTTGATATAAATGGGAAGAAAGAAAGACAATGAAAATTCAGAGGATGTGAAGAAAGAAAGACAGTGAACATTCAGAGGATGTGAAGAGAGAAAGATAAAAAATATTCAGAGGCTACGACGATCAAGGAAAGACGACAACCATCTGGCTTGAGAGGCTACTACGTTTAGGAAAAGACTTTGTAGGGCGACACGGACCTCCTGCATTGTTATGCATGGTGACAAGATGAAAAGGAGCAAAGGTGTCTTCCAAATCCAAGCAGTAATTCATTATTACCAGGTAAAAAAAGATGACCTCTCCATTACTTTCCTTCGTGATCTCATCAGGGAAGCAGTATTGCATTGTTATTAGAGGAGCAAAGCTGGAGACATTGAAGGCTTCAAAACCTCTATAAAAGAATTTGGGTTCGATTATTGTTACGCGAGACAGGAAGATGATCTAGCAATACTTGAATATTTTCTAGGTATATTTCGTGGTGTCATTAAGATTGCATAGTGTCAAAGGAAGAACATCATCGGGCAAAGCCACTAGATGCTTCTAGCCACACACACATTAAGGCCAAAGAAATCCAATAAAAGTGATGTGCAGTTACGAGTGGTAGGAAAGGACCATTATTAAGGAGCTTGCAAAGTGTTGTAGCACTTACGTGAAAGGGGTGCACATTTATCATTTTTACATTGATTGTTACATAAGAGTAAGAAACCTACAATGGCAATGTGAAGTAACATTCACAGAAGGAGAACATATAGAAGAAGCATCAAAAGTTTGAGAGGAAAAGCACGTAGGGTTGCTGACAGAGCCTAGAAGTTTAAACATGTGGCAAGTATCTCCGTGGTTAAAAACAATGACCATTGGTGCTCCCATGCTTTGACATCTAGTAAAGGGCGTGCAATTTTAGGTTAGAAAACTAAGAGATGTCCAATGAAAGTGACCAGTGAATTTTTTTTTCTAAGAACCTAGAAAAATAGTGAAGGGAGTAAGCCGATAAAACATGTGGAGTGCACAAACCAGCCATTGATATCCATATTAGATAGCCATATTTAGGAGCAATCAATTGCATGCCAATAGGATGATACGCTAGATAGAACATAAGGCACACAATATTCAGGACATTTCACTATCAATGAACATGCACATTGAGACCGCCAAGAAGAGTAAAAAGTTGTGTCAATCTACACTCGCAAGAGTGAGTTGGGTAGTAAACAAATCACCTCATGTCAAGCCATGGAGGAAGAACATGAATTAGAGGGAGTGAATTTCTAAGAAATAGATCGATTTAGAATTTCATTCAATTGTTATTGGTTTCAAGAACTTGCAGAAGATAACACACTTCAAGTTGTCGTTCTTTCATGACTGAAGTCAAAGGTGAGCAGCTAAGGAGGAGAGCATCAAATTTTTGTGGGCCCATTTTTGTGTATCCCAATCAATAGAATAAATGACCAGTGACAATGAACACAATGAATACATTAGAAATGACAAAATATATTTTTGGAGTGCACACAAGCGGTACATAGGTAGCTATCAGAAAGAGGTACTAATATAACCATTACAATTGGAATAGTATTGAACACAAGTTCAAAGCATTTAGGAGGAGTTTGGAGGTAAATTTAAGATACTCTCTATGTTATTTTCTAAGGTAGGAGTTATAAGGAGAAGTCATAAAGTTTAATTCATTAGGAGGAATAAGGAGCATTGATATTTATTTGATTGGGTTTGATTTAATTAATTTAAAGTATTATAGATTAATTAGTAGCAACAAATATTGGATATTATTCATGTATCATTTTTCAAAGGCATATAAAGCTCATAGAAGGATAGAAAAATGGAGAAGACCTGAGTAGAGTTGTCAATCAGATTTGTGAGCAGAAGTTGATGCCATTAATGATCATATTTGGGAGCAGACTTGAGCAGAGTTTTGGATCAATTTTTGAGCAAACATGAGCAGAGTTTTGGACCAGATTTGTGAGCAGTAGGTTTGTGCATTCAGAGCTGAGGTTGGTGTACAAGGGGATTGGTGTCTCCTGTGGGTTGGTGCCCACAAACTTGCATAAGGGTATTGGTGTCTCTTGTGGGTTGGTGCCCACAAACTTGAACAAGGATATTGGTGTCTCCTGTGGGTTGGTGCCCATGAACTTGCATAAGGAGATTGATGTCTCCTGTGGGTTGGTTCCCATGAACTTGCATAAGGAGATTGGTGTCTCCTATGGGTTGGTGCCCATGAACTTGTACAAGGAAATTGGTGTCTCTTGTGGGTTGGTGCCCACAAACTTTCATAAGGAGATTAGTGTCTCTTGTGGTTTGGTGCCCATGAACTTGTACAAGGGGATTGGTGTCTCTTATGGGTTGGTGCCCACAAATTTTATTAAAGAAAATAAAAGCAATAATTTACCGTGGTTTTCTCCCGAGAGGCTATTTCCACGTAAATTCTTGTCTCGTGTGTGTAGAATTTTGTGCACTGATTTACTATTACATTCATATTATTGTAGTTATTGTTTTGGAAGAAATTTTCTTATACTATTCAGCCCCCTCTTAGTATAAGCATGTGTTTCTTTAGATCTATCTACTCCATCATAGCACATAAGGAGAACGCCAAAATGGTATACTAGTATATTGAAAGAATATAGGATAAATGGAATTCTATCCACCTCTTCTACAAGACCAAGGACATAAAGTATGATTCACAATGCACAAAATATGTCTCGAATGAGTACTTTTGAGCCATATACAACATAAGAATCCCTTCAATATATAGCTTGGAAAATTTCTATGCAAACTAAAGATCAAAGGAAGCATAAATACAACACATTTCACAATAAAAGTCTTAATCAAATAAGTAAAGCCATGAAAAAGAAGAAATAGAAATGACCTTACCTCAACAGAAGACATTGATCAAGACAAGATTTGGGAACAATTCTATGCATCAAGAGAACACTTGATCTCATCAACATATGATATATTTAATAAAGAACCTCCATATTGAGGAAACACATGCTTTACTTGAAGAAACACACTTCAAAACATTGAGTATTGAATAACCATTTTGTATTTTTTAAGTGCATTATTGGTAGATTCTGACACTCCTAAGTATCTAAGTAGTAAGTCTACATTAAGGGGGGAATTTCTCTCTAAAATTCCTACATCACCCTAGATATTATTGTTTGTTCATAATAAAAGTAGAGCCTTTGAATATGTTCTAATAAGGAGTGGTATGTTATGAGTTATTACATCATAGACCATGTGAGTAGTCAAGTGGTATAATCACACCTCACAAGGTACATGCATGTAGTATGGGGAAAGTTGCTAGTTTTTTTAAGGGTTTTTTATGCCTAAATTAGGCATCTTATGTACTTAAATACCCTTCACTACCATAATACAATATTCAAAGCTTAAGTTATAATAGAATTGTTAGCATTTTTAAGTTCTTTATAAAAATTAAGGGAGTTCTAGTTCAATATTTTACAAAAAATTATTTTTAGGTATATCCTTTTTGACTTAGATAATTTTAAATTTTTACCTCTTTTTTTTTTAATTGAATTTCAAATAAATAATATTCCAAGGAATACTCCTAAAAGGGAAAATATAAGAAAAAATGAGAAAGGATTTACGCTTTTCTTAGGTCATTGTTTATAGGGAATTGGTGCATTGTATTGGATTGAACCCCCATTTAGAGTCATGGTATAGTGATTATTATTTTTAAAAGGAAGACATTAGGTCACTTCTTCTATCCCCATGACTTTTGGTAGAAGGCATATTTCCCATGATGGATGCATTACATTACAAGATTGAATGGGGTTGTGTGGCTTCCTAAGGATGCATGTGTCCTCCCAACCACGACTAGTTAGGACATGCCTAATGGCTTAAATTTTCAACTTTACTATGAGGAGGGAATAGTGGCTATGCCTATGAAAGCAACATTGATTGGATTTAAAATCTCATGGATCTGAATCCCATGGAAATTTTTTGTTAAAGGATGGAGTGTATGGGGTGTTTAACTTGCCATAACTATAAGTGTAACATCTAATGTGGCATAGAATATTAAATTCTTATTTGTATTTATTGAAGGGGAGGATATTGAGTTGATGCAATCAATTGCTCTTATTCTTGAAGAATGACATTATAACTTTTAATAGACTCTTTAAACCTAATAAAAGTCTTGGATTGAAGGTTATAACATTAGGTATAATTTCTTTGGATGGAAATGATCATGGGTTCAACACTTTAGCATATATTTTTAGGTGTAAATAAGTAAGGGAATTGAAAAACTCTTTGTACCTCATATAAAGGAGATGATTGACCATCATTTTGTAGAGATTTACATTTGTTTGCTATTGCAACTATGGAAATAGGTGTTGAAATTTAAATCATTTATTTGCTTGTTTTATTTTATTATGAATAAGCCATCCAATGTTTAAAATAATCAATAAAGCAAACAAGCCTATCATATAAAATATATAATTTTATGAACAAAGGGTATGATATAAAATAAAAAATTCATTAACAAGTATAGAATATTATTTGAAAACTCATCAATCCAAAGTACAATTCATAATCCTAAACAATTTACATTTATGACATTATTTGAGAAACTCATCAATCCAAAGAAATATAATCATGATTTCCAACATTAGGATTATAAAAAGTAATAATATTGATTCATAAGGATTATAAAAATTAAAAATTAATAATATTATGCAATATGCTTAAAAATCATCTATCCAAAAAATATAATAATGCTCAAGATATGTTGTAAAAATAATGTAAATATTACATTGGTGGAAGTTGAAACAAACACTTCCCATATTGTCCTAAATCATTTGTAATCATAGCTCATCTTCATGTCTCAACAATATGATCACTGTAGTTATCATTTTCCTCATTATCATAAATATTAATGATACGTCTTTTGTCTACTATAGATTTCCAATTTGCCAGAGCTCTCTCATAAGGAAACTTGTCCACCTCATAAGATGAGACATATTTTCAAGCAGTTTTCTAATGAACTTTAGATTTCACAAAAGAAAAGGCACTAAGAACCCTTTCATCTTCCATCGATCCCAAAACCATTGTTTGACACAATTCATATAAGTGGAAATATTTGCTCATTATATCTTGTGAAAGACTACTAGGGTACAAATTTTTCCACAAGTGTATAATAGAACCTGGTTCACTAAGATTAGTCAAATCTAAAATTTGATCAACCATTGTCATTCCAAAATATGAGGATTTATTGGTCAAAATTTATTTATTTAGAATACCATTGATATCAGTACCATTGAATTCGACACATTTAGCAAAATGTTGGATAAGTGTACCCATATATTTTATAAACAAGTCATTTTTACTCTTATAGTCTATTCTTGAATCCCAAAACATAGGGTTAAACACACTCATCGCTTCAAGAAACTCGTCTCTTTGAAAATAATCTTTGATTTCTTTTGTTAATGTTTCTACTATTTTTCTCAATTTAATATTCGTATTGAATAAAACTTCATGAAATCTGCTGTATGTAATTGGCATCTGTTCAACATCTTCAATAACTATATCCAATCACTTATCAAAATAATATAGAGGTCTCTTTTCCATGAACATTAATACAAAGATGATCGTTTATGTTGAACTTCAACAAACTATTTTGTTCATTGACATTTGTTAAATTTCTCTAATCATCAAACAAAGGATCCATAAAAATTTCACTTGACAAGTATAACATATCAATATGCATACAAAGTTTTTTTATAATCCTGATGAAATCAACAATATAAATGGATATTTATTGCGCAAATTTAATAAAAGTATTCATCTCATGCAACATTGGAAGAATACCACATAAAGTAAGTAGTATTTTAGGTCTGTCATACGATATAGCAAACATTTTGCTTTATCAACTACCCTTCGATTATCATACATAAAGCCTAATAAGGATTTATATTCTTTGAACACTCTTGCTGCATGTTGAAACAATGAAATCCATCTAATATCTACATCTTTCAAAATTTTTTTACCTTATGTAACTCCTAGTACAAATAGTTGAAACTCTACAAACCTTTTTGGACTATTATAATATTATAATATTTCCCTAGTTTCCAACTACAAATAATTCATCCACATTCTATTGACGTATCATTACTATGTTTGACTGCACTAGTTCAATAAAAAAATATTTTGATGATCATTCAAGCTAAAATGACCTTCCAATAGTCCACCTTGTTAACTTTCTACGTTTGGGTTTCTTAGTAGAAGATTTCCTAGAAGTGTGCATTTGGTTAGAATGATTGTTTTCATTTTTGATTTGTGTGCTAGTTTTAGGGTTATGATCAATTTATTGCATGTCATTATTGATCAAGTTTTCATGATTTATTTCATCCTCAGGAATACCTTCAAGTGGAGCATTAGGATCAATTGTGTATTCTGCATTCAAAGATGTTCTATATCATTTTTTTAAAATTACTTAAGAAAATTACTATTAAGTAGGTAAAACGAGTGTGTACCTTGCATCTTTGCAGATTTTAATGCCTCATTGGATTTCAACACCTCAATGTATTTTGATGCCTCATTGGATTTCAATATATGGCTAAAATATTTTAGGATACTCTTCTTTCTAGAAGATTTTTCTCACTTGTTTCCATTGGGAGTTGGAGCCATTGTACGTGTAAAGGAAAATGTTAGAAAAAGAACGTGAGATTGAGCAAAATTTTAACAATTCTACAACTATAAGGAACATCATGGTCTACCTATCCTTGGTCGTTGTCTTCATTATACCATTGTCTGTCTTCGTTATACCATTGACTATTATGCCATCGATCATATTCATTATGCCATTGGTCATCTTTGACTATACTACTATCATTGTGTTACCTTTCATCTACCACCAGTCATATTTATTATGCCACTGATTATATTTGTGATGCCATTAATTATCTTTGTTATGCCATCGGTTGTCTTCGATATGCCTCCCGTCATCTTTGGTTATGCTACCATTATCATGTCACATTTTGTTTGTGACCAGGCATCATTTGTTTGTAGTATTTTCTGTGATTGGACGTCTTTCATTTGTAGTCTTTTCTATGTGATCAGGTTTTGTTCATTTGTAGTTTGTTCTCTATTTATTTTATTCTATACTGCCGCTCATATTTTATCATCTATGTTGCTAGTTGAGGAGAACCAATGTTTAACATGTATAATTGTTGCTATCACATTAGGTATATATTGGGGGTGTAATAGGTGAAATTTTCAATGTTAATAAAATTATATATAATTTTAAGGCAAAAGGTCCAAAATCTAGGTAGGAAGGCTAGCGATTTAAAATTTAAACCATAAAAGTATTATAATTTTGGGGTAAACCAACCCTAAAAAAATTTTGCCCCCCAAAATTTTGGGTGAATGAGCCCACATCCAGGGTTCCCATATTAGCCAATTCTAAATTTCAAAAATCCTAATATTCATTAATTTATGATAATTCATCGCTATGCATAAACCTACCAATGCTAGTCACGCAAGCTCTACTTCACCTCAAAACTATAAACATGACCCTTTTCCTCCTAATGATTACATTGGAATTTTCAAATCATCTAGAGATATGTAGTTCAAATTTTCATTTCATTTAGTTTTGAGGAGGTTATGCCATGTTTGTTATTTTTTCCACCTCTCCAGATGGAAATGGGTTAGAGACCATCCCAATGCATGAACCAACAAATGTTGGAGGAAGAATTTTCATATCCCTCTCTCATGCTGCTTGTTGGTTTTTGGATCAAGATGAATCTTGCGACATGGCTTGGATTCTCATTGGTTGGGGAAGGTCTTAGCACAAGATCTGATGGCTTACATTTTGGAAAGTTTGAGCATCATGATCATGAATGACATAATTTTTTAAAGGATTATTTGAACCTTGCCTTTCCCACTCTTAGTTTTTGGATTCCCAATTCCTTCCTTATCATTGATAATATCTGTTATAGTGCTCCTTTGAAGATGTCTAAGATTGATTCTAGAGTTGAACCAACTATTTTGGCATTGGATAAGTTAGAGGAGGATATTTTTAAGGATGCGAGCTTTTTGCCTTTCCTAAGGAAGTTTGATAGCCATGATAGGGAAATCTTTAAGGACATGGAAAGGATTTGAAAGGAAGGCTAGATTAAGATCAAAGGTTTATGCTTCACTATAAATTTGAATTCGATAGCTAAAGTCTCTAGCTTCCCTGACTTAGGTGACAATGTTAATAGAGATAAACACTTGTTAGCCAATGAGTTGTTGTTCAAAGATAATGGGAAAAAACTCAACAAGGGTAAATATGGAATTCTTAGGGAGGCCCTCCCCAAGCCTTGGGATAAGGTAGTCATACCCATAATCCAGTATTTCATGCTAGATGAATATTTTAACGTTCTCAAGAGCTTCTACTTTGCATTTTTTTAACTACATTTGCCGAAAGAAATACATTAATATCCTTAAATTCCTCTACAAATCCATGGACAAGTCCATGAATTAGGTTCATAAGGGAGCATTTTATTTCCCAATTCATCAAGGTCTAAACATTATTTTGTTTTAGCATGTCATGAAGAAAGTAGGCAAGAGCTCCATCTTGAGCATTGAGCATTGCATTAGGAACCCTTATAGCATCACGAAGCTTGATTCCCCTCAATATTTTGAAGGGAAAATGGAACTTTCATAGTTGGAGGTTCCTATGTTTAATGTATCCATGGATATTCCTAAGGAAGGCATCATTGATCATGAGTTCATCCTTGGTCTCCAGAATATTGACCACAAGATTGCGTTTGACCAAAAAGGTGAAGCTGGGACTCTTAGAGTCAAAATTGAATCTCAAAGACACTCGATTCGGCTAAAAACCTAGGCTGTAAAGAGAAGGAGGTCTACTATCTAGGTGATGATTAACCATAATTTAAAAGAGGTGATTGAATTTCTACCAATCATGTAGAAGATCAAACATGGAAGCCCAACCATGAGGACCTCCCCTTGAAAGCTAGCAACCTAGCATAGCTCGACCCTATCTCTCTAAAGTACCCCTCCAAACCATGGTGGTTTCCTTTCTCATTAGAAAGGGTTACATTAAAGCTTTCAATGATCTTATTGGCACCATGTATAGAGCCACAAATATATGTATTTCCTATGCAGAAGAGACGACCTCCTTGATGGAGCATTACAAGTCCAAATACGGGGATAAGGACCTTGAATATCCAAAAAACCCCCTACTACTATTAGTATCGATTAGATCCTCTTATGTGGCTCTTCTATATCCTATATTGCCTCACCCTATTTATTTTTAGGTTGTAGTTTTTTCTCTATTTTGGTTGTCCTGGAGCCTGCCTCTGTTTTGTTTTGAACTTAGGACTTTATCTTTGTTGTTATATGGTGCTTACCCTTTAGGACCATCTCTGAGGGCCTTTTCTAGTTGAGAAATATTTGAGGATCCTTTTAAAACCCCTTCCTTCTATCAATCAAAAAAAAAAATTCTATTTTTTAATAAAGGAAAGGATCATATTTAGGACATTATTTTAAATAAATAAAATCTCTTGTATAGCTAGTTGGAAGGTAAGCTCTTGATTTGGTTCAATATCACAAACAATAAATGTTACATTGTTACTTATACCCATATATATGATGTCACTTTTGATATTACAAGATGATATAACATCCCAATTAGTTAGAATTCAAAGTATTTTTCTTTGGAAAGGATTGTTGAAATAAGTTTTAACCTTGAGGTCACAATTGACCTTGTGTTGTGATATTTGTATATTGCCCTATGGGCCTATGATTACCTTATAAGATGATTTATTTGTATTATTTTATTATTATCAAATGGTCAATTATTTAACCCAGGTTTTGTAGGTGAGTTGGAGAGGAGAGGGCAATCCTCCAAGGGAGGTCTCAGGTTTGAATCTCCACCCTACCAAAAAGCTGAATTGGGTACCTAAAATCCAATTGATAATGTTGGTGCGGGCAGGGCTGGGTGCGACTCCTGGGTGAATTTGATGGTGTAGAACCCCCTATTCATGGTCTCTCAGACCAAGGCGGCCCCACAAGGGGTTTTTCACTTTAAAAAAAAATGGTTAATTATTTAACCATGACTTTGTGTAACTTGTATTATGGTAGTATATACTTTAGATTTAGCTTTAATTTTTTAAAAATAAATGGAATCAGTGCATTACCCAAAAGAGAGAGTATATAGCACATGATATGAAGGATGTGCATAGACAACAAATAATAATAGTAAAGAAAATAATTTGAAATGACATTGAAGACCAAATAGATGGTCTCATGGGGGGTATAAATGCCCAATTTACAAGTGAGTTTAGGCCAAGTTTAAAGAGCCAACCTTAAGGTTTATTATTGTTAGCAATATAATGCTATTATTCTTAGGTTAAGCAAATTCCAAGATCAATAAATCCCATCAATATCAATATCAATAATCAATCAATATATAAAATGAACATCAATCTCACATAAATCACATTGAAAGATTTATTGATAAAACTCAAGCAATGCATAAAGTAAAGCATATTTGAGTTACATTTTACATGGATTTATCTCCAATATAAAGATACATGAGACTCTTCACATTACATAACTCTTGATATTTTCTCTCCTCAAACTCATGGGAGAAATTGACTCTTCATATTCCTTTCTTAAATAATATGCCCCACACATTAAATAAAGACAAAGTATCTAATGATTGCATATAACACCGTATTTATAAACTATACATATCACACTCATAAATCCTCACTTGCTAACTAGAAACTTCACACACTTAATCACATGACACATGCTCACTTCTACTAAATTGACATAAATTATATCCATAAAATCAAACTCACATCATAGTCTAAATATTTACAATGGGACAAAATAATGTAGTACCACCAACAACCCCCTGTATTACATTATTTGGTATGAAGACCTTTTGCCTTCAATGTATTTTTCAGCCTTTTTGATTCATGTGCTTCTTTTTATTGGTATTTTTCTTCTTCTTCTTCTAATTTTGGCCCTTTGTATTATTACTTGTTCTTCTATATTTTATTAGAAAGTCATCATAATAATATAATTCATGACTCTTATTATTATTGTCTATGTTATTGTCAGTCTTGTTATTAGATGTAGAATGTAACAATTCTCTATTCTTGATACCATGTTTATTGTATTTATCTTGATTCTTGTTTCTACTTGAAGACTTTATATATTTTGTATATTTTCCTTCAATGTTCAGGTCCTTTTTTTCATCAATTTTATAGTCAAAATTTTTTATATTTGATATTTCCATTTTTATTTTATGAACTTTGAGAGATAGTAATCCCATATATGCTATTTTTTTTTGAGTAATACTTCTTAGACACATCCACCATGAGGATTGAACCCGGGTCACATCATCGATAATGCAAATGGCATCCTTTCCGGTAGACCACACTCACGGGGATAGGTAATATAATAGTACCTTTGGGGTCTTCACTTGATTTAGTTAGTTTTGTGCTTAGATAACCTTCAAATGTTACAAATTGTTCATCTTTGGATTCTCTAAAAATTATTTGTAAGACCCTCTATAATTTTATCGATACATCTTTTTGTTTCTAGCATTCTATATCATGCTTTGTGTGTAATGTTTTATATTTCTCCACATCTCCTCACTATTATCTAATGATGCATTTTGAATATATTCATCCATATTGATTTTTTCTCCTTTTAATTCTTCTTTTGCTCCCAAATTCCTTTATTTTATTCAATATTCTCTTTCTCATTTTCAAAAATTTATTTCAAGTTTCAATTAAATCAAATCAATTTCATTCACTTCTTATAACTCTTTAATTTAATATATCAAACAATCAATTTCAAAATTTGATCAAATCAATTGTAGTTTCAAATATCAAATTATTTCTTCTTATATCTTCCAATCAATTTCATAATAATTCAGTTCTTCAGTTCTTCAATCAATTAATCATCAAATCAATTTCTTCTATTATCAAATCAAATTAATTTTATCAATTCAATTTTATTTCTTATATCTCCCAATTTCAATCAATCATCAATTTAATTTCTCCCTTTCAATTATCAATTCAATTTCATCAATAATTTATTAATATTCCTTTAATCAATTAATTTCATCAAATAATTAATTCATTCTACTTATATCTCCCAATAATTAAAATTTTAATCATTTCTTCTTATCACTCCACAATAATTAATAAATCCACTTCTTATAACTCCAAAATCAAACAATTAAATTAACCTTCTTATAACTCCCGAAATCAAATAATCAAATTAATATTATAAATTTCAAAATCAAATGTATTCAAACTTAATTGGCACCTAATATATCAAATAATCTAAATATTAAAATGCTACCTTTAACTAGACACTTATCCCTTATAATTAAATATCTCAACAGTAATAATTCAACTTCTTTGCACGTCAAACTTTTAAACATAACCATGCTTTGAAAAATATTTAAATATCTACAATTTTTAGCATTATCCCACCACATATTTCTCTTTGCCATGTGTACTCTTATGTTTCAAAAATGATCTCAGTCAAGATATTATTCACAATATTCATAACACTCTTCAGCATTCTATGTCAACATTCTCAATATAACTACTCACAACATATTACCTCCCTTTCATAGAATACTTCCTCAGGTTTCAATATTCATTTCTAGTGCAAAACCTATAGCTTGAAGCCTCCTCTATATTCTCTATATTTGGCTATAGTATTCACGACCTATCAATGCTTCACAAAATTTGATGTTTGCAACTTCATCTACTCTTTTCCTCTCTATTCTTATTCTCTTTTTGTAGCACTTTATGTTCACAATATTTCTCTTCATATATTCTCCAATATCCATAACATTCTCCTTCCTCTAATATTCATCAATCTCCAAGATTTCTCTCAATATTTCATTAGAAGTGCTTGCTATCACTCCAGACGTTGCAAGTTTTTTCTTCAATATAGCTTCTTTCCAATCTATCTATTCCGCTTCATTCTATTTCACATAAAATCCTCTCAAATGTACATTCTCTCCACCTTAGAAAACTAATTAATGTATTTGATACCACTGTTAGCAATATAATTCTATTCTTCACAAGTGAAGCAAATTCTAGGATCAATAAATCACATAAATACCAATAATCAATGAATATATCAAATAAACATCAATACCACATAAATCACATGACAAATTTATTGATAAAACTCAAGAAATTCATAAAGCAAAGCTTATTCGAGTTAAATTTTACATGGATTTTATCTCCAATATAAAGATACATGAGACTCTTCACATAACATAAGTCTTGACCTTTGCTCTCCTCAAAATCATTGGAGAATTTAACTCTTAATATTCCTTTCTTACATAATTAGTCCCATATATTACATAAAGATAAAGTATATCATGATTTCATATAATTCCCTACTTCTAAACTAGACACATCACACTCATAACTCCTCACTTGCTAACTAGATACTTCACACACTTAATTACATGACACATGCTCACTCCTACTAACTTGACACATACTATATACATAAAATCAAACTCACACCCTAATCTAAATATTTACAATGGGACCAAATAATGTAATACCTACAACAATTATTATTGGGTAAAACATTGGTTAGTTTTTCTATGGTTCAATTTATTGCTCCATTTAATTGTCAACCTAGGGTAGCTCGTAGTCTTGTGAGGAGCTATGCAAAATTTATGCTTGTAATTTCTCCTTCGGAGATGAGTCCCTTGGATTATGGTTTGGGGGGTGTTTGATATTTGTTGAAGTTTGTATTTAAACCAAGAATCTCATGCTAAGTCTAAGAAAACAGGACTGAAAACATTTAAAATCTAAATGACTACCTTGTTGGAAATCATAGAAAACAGGGGAAATAACATAAAAATAAATTAATCTATTAAAATAAATATAGAAAATAGGGGAAATAGGGAAGAAATCTATTGTAAGTGGGCCCCAAATTACAACAGGTTTTGCCTGTGGTAAAATGATCACCAAATGCTTTAGAAGAGTTTTACAGAAAGATATTCAGAGTTTTTATTAATAGTTGCAGCAGAAGAAAATTACAATAAAAGTCCAGGGGGTCTTCTTCAGGGGTGGCCTACATGTTTATAAGGTATGCGGCCAGTCCTGTTACAATTTTTAGGACAAATCAAAAAATGATTCGCTGTTACAATTGTTTGCTTAATTGGAGGAATCAGACAAAATATCGTGATATTTTAGAATATTCTATTTTTTAGAATACGTCTGATATTTATCTACCTGATTTACAGATGGCATTTACGTATCAGCTGGAATATGGGTGATGAGTCACCTTTGACATTGTCCCATATCTAGTTTCAATGCTAAAATTTCTTTCACACTGGTTTCTAAAGTTTCGCTTTGTTCTACCAACCACAAAGTCATGCTAAAGTTTGGTGTTAGTGGAAATCAAGCACCATGTTTGAAGAAGTCGAGAAGTAGGTGCATTTCGTTGTATAATAGGAAGAAGGTGCTTTTCATTGTACAATGGGAATCAGGTACCTTTCATCGTACAACGGAAAGTAGACACCTCTCATAACAAGAAGTAGGCACCTAACGGAACGCATGCACCTAACAGAAACAGGCGCCTAACAGTTAAGTTCCGAACGAAAGTCAAGCACTTTAAAGGAAGTTGGGTGCCTGACTTCATACCTCTTCATCAATATTCCACAGATGTTTTTCCTTCATTAAATTGCAAGTGCCAGGTCTGAGTGGGACCTCGACGAAAACATGCCAAAATGCAATAATTTTTACTAAATCTACACAAATTACACTTAAAGACAAATATTAGAGAACATGCAAAATAAATTGTTAATTATATATATAATTTTTATATAACATTTATATCTGCAAGAATAGATGCCACACATTATGGAAAAAAGAGTACAAAAAATGAGCAATTCTATTGCTCATCATCCCCATGCTTAAGAGGTGGCACATCCCTATACCACTTTGAATTGGTAATTACTAGTTTTGTTCACTTCATTCCAATAAGCCTAATTGGTATGTGTCCTCTTCTTCTTAGCGGCCTTGGATTTTCTTTGTCCTGAGGCTTTTGCCCCTTTGGTGCCTTGGGAATGACTATCTCCTTACCTTACTGCTTCTGGCGTTTGCTATGTTGCACTGGTTCACTTGGCCTTGCTCTTTTCTTGGGTGGTTATTTGGTCTAGGCCACCTTGTATTTATCAATGTTCAGATAATAACCAAAGAAACTGGTGGTATCCTTCTGAAATGTAGGCTCAACCATTTTCTAGTACTCATAGTGAAGTGGTAAATTTTCACCCATAGACACTGATTCTTTATCTCCAAATGGGATGCTAGATTTAGCAACCCTAGATGTGGGTAAATCTACCCCTGTTGGGTCAAGATTAGGTTCAACTTTGACCTCTATTTTTGCCACTGGGGGAGTTTTGCTGCTTGATGCCAGATATTCTTTTTGCACAGGCCCTAGAAATCCCATCTGTGTAAAATATGCCTGCATTCTAGAAGGCTTTCCATCCTCTAACCCATACAAATACCATAACTTCTTAGGTTGGGCAGTTATAATTTTTCTATGAGGCCTGCCAGATTGCTCCCTAGCATCTTTTTCTGATTTCTTAAGGGCTTTCTTGGAGGCCTTCTAATTCTTCTTATCTGCTACCATGTCCTCCTTGAGATTTTCAAATTTTTATTTTTAGGTAGCAAACAAATTCTTTGTTGCCTGCCATTCCTCATCAGAATCTAGCTCTGATTCCTTATCAGATTCAATGCCCAATACCTTCAACTTGACAACTATCACTCTGGTTCTGGGTTATCAATGAGATGGCCTTATAGCTTTTTTTTTTGATCTTAGCTTGATTTTTTGTACCCCAAGGTATGTTGGTGTAACTAATGTTTCCTAGTGTATAGGGGATTTAGGCTACTGAGCTTCTTTTTTCTCTACAACAACTTTCTACACAACAAGGACTACTTCTTCCTCTTGAGGCTATTGGGCCCTTGTATCAATTGGAGAGTGCTCTACCTCTCTCTCTTTACCTAAAATTTGAGGATCTTCAACCTCCATCTCCTTTTCCCCCTCATCTACCTCCTTTGTAAGCTATTCTGCATTTTGAGGTTCCCCAACTTCAACCTCATCCTCCTGAATTATCTGCTCTGCATAGGGAGACGTAGAGTAGGGCTTCTCTACTTCCATTGTAGCAGCATCTCCTTGTTCTATTTTTGTATCAACAAGGGGTAATTTTATTGCCCCATCGGTCTGCATTGTTGCATCAACTCTGGGTAGCTGCTCGGCTCCTCTTGATTCACCTTGCAATTGCAATTATCTATGTAGTTGCCAAATTGTTTGATACAATTCATGCATTTTTAACATAGCCTCCTTTATGGACTCCTCAAATAGATCCCGTTCTTTAAATTTTGCTTCCAAAGTGGAATCATGTTCTCTTAAAACCTATAGCTACTATTGAAAATCCTCCACTGGCATTTTGGTGGTACATCTTCCATGGCCACCTCCTATTGAGTTGGCCCACAAGAAATATCTTGTAAAATGTGGGCCAAGTAATCCTCCTTATTGAGCTCATCGATTAGTGTCTCCTCGTAAGATGAGCTCAAAAACACCATTGATGCTTTTGTTCTTCTGCTTCACATCTTGATGGAAATGGGTATGAAATATTGCTCTACCTCATCTTTGAATTGATGTATAGAAGGAGACAGAGCCTGTCCTCCTTCCTCCTAAAATTTGGGAAAATCAGGGGACGCGACTTGTCCTGCTTCCCCTGCATTTCCTATAGGCTGGGATGCAAACACCGTCTCTTCTTGTTATATCACCTCCTGGGCTAACTATTCATTTTGAATTGGCACCTCCTCCTCTTCTTGTGCCCCTATCACTACACTAGTGCCCATAGATTCCTCAATTGTTACATTTTTATCACACCAAGGCTGAAATCAGGCCATGGTGAGCTAGGGTAGAGGTGGTGCCTGCCTAGTATCATTTGACCTCGTATTTCAAGGGGTATGCAAGGTAGTGGGGGACGTTGATTTTATCCCCATGTAGGATGTGATTAAGAATATGGAAGTGGTTGACATTCAGATGAGAGTACCTACTAGAGCATGTGAAGAAACGAGTGATATCTCAAAAACTTCCCTCAAAATATTAGGAATGTGCTGTATTAGTAAGCAAGTGCATGTCAGTTCTTGGTTGGTTCTCCAAAAAAAATCTACACACAAAGGGTAAGATTATCCTCCTTGTATGTGTGCTCCCCTATCAGAGGGAGCCCCGTAAATTTGATGATATAGACCTCTATGACTGGAATCTCTAGCCCTTGCATGTGCATGACACCTTCTCTCATTAATACCACAAATCTATTTACCATCATCGCATCCTGACCCTGATTGACCAATCAACAATAGTCCATCAATTCTACAACATCCAACTATATTTGGATGTCTACAGAAATGCTCAAGCAGTCGATTGAATCACTCTTCTTAAGGTCATTATTCTTCGATTTCCCCCCATGCTTTGCCTTTAGTCCATAATTCACTCAACAATGCTCCTACTTCCCATTAGAATTACTATTGTACCTCATTGCTCTATTTTTTTCTCTTTGAAGGTGGATTTATAGTAACTCGTAAACAACTTTTTAAAACAATTGCTTTCATGGATGCAGGCGGTTAATTACCATAATCAACAATTATTATGATTATCCGTAGTAAATTTCCTTCGAGCATGTGCCCGATTGTGCAGATATGATAACCATAAACTGTCGACCAATCAGAGGCATGCCAAAAAACACCATGCCAAGTGGATTTATTCATGTGGTTACGGTAATAATGGGGGGTTATGTCGACACATTTCCATAGATACACATATTCATGAAAATAATATAGACAAGAAACAAAAAATAAACATGCACCTAAATTCATTTTGTGGGTGTATATGCACATATATCCATGGTGCATCGCTATTGGCAGGCATTTGATGATTGGCCAAATCGCAATGTAAAATGATGGCCATGCTTCCCATGCAATAAATTTTCTTTGACGTGATTGGTTCTTGGTAGCTGCAATGTTATTTATTCGAGAAATCCTGTAAAATTCAAAACAAAAATTAGAAAAATGTATCACCTTGGAATGACAAACATCCCCTCCTCGAAAGTTGGTTGATGTCAAATTTTAATTTTTTTCATGGTGGATTTGACTTTGCACGTGCATGGGGTGCTGACGTGGCTCAAGCCACATCTCAATGATGACGTGTTATTATTTCAAGGCAAAAATGACCATAGTAAATGAAAATTAGGCACCTTTTTTGTATGGAAATAAGGCACCTTCTTTTCGAATTATCGCATGTAGGTGCCTTGGAAACTAAAAACAAGCACCTTAGGGATCAAGCACTTTAATTAACATGGGAAGTAGATGCATTAGCAGTCATACACTCTAATTAACCTAGGAAGTAGGTGCCTTAGCAATCAGGCGCTTATGCCTAACATGGGAAGCATGTGCATCTTTGCTAACTGTCGGGTGCCATACTTATAAATAAACTTTATACAAACTTAATTTTTTTTTTTACATATGCTAAGAAGATTTGGTTTCAGTTTCCCAAAAACTGGAAGTTGGCCGTTCTCCTGAAAAACTAGGAGTCAGGCGTTGATCTACCACAAAACGGGACCCAAGCGCCATCTTCATAACATACTAGGAGTCAGGCACCATAAAGTGTATAACGGGAAGTAGACACCTTCTACCATACAACAAGAAGTAGGTGCATTCTATCATACAATAGGAAGCAAGTACCTTTTGCTGTACAATGGAAAGCAAATACCTTCCATAGTACAACGGGAAGTAGGCATCTTCCACCGTACAATGGGAAGTAGGTGCCTTATCTCATAATGGGAAGGTGACGCCTCCCCATAAAACACAAAATGGTGCTTTTATTTTATTCAATGGGTGTTGACTTGTCCTTGTATATGCACTATTAGGTTGATCAGGCCTTTTAGTGATTCTAATTGAAAAATAGGAACATAATCAACATCTACCCCTGAACCAGTAGTTGAGTGTTTTATTGTCCAAAAAGACCAATTCAAAAAATCTTGTGGAGGTTCAAGTTTAGTATTCCCCTCTTTGAATGGGGACTAGCTACTCCTACTGCAAGCAAATTCTCCTAGAAAGCTTGGAAAGCATAGGTTCATGGATCCTGTGCTTGTTAGGCCTAGGTTTCCCAAGCTGCCTAACAACTACACAAAGGGCATTGTTCCTACAAAATAAAAAGACAACTAAAAAAAGAAAACTTTGAAATAATAATTGTCTTTGGGACTATGTGGACTAGGTCCACATCTCACTAACTCAAGATAAAATTAGAATCAATTGAGGTCTCCCCCATGCCTAATCTAGACTCCATCATGTATGCTTTAGACACATGGTATGGGCACAGGCGGTAGCCATTGACTGTTAAGGTAATGTTGCTATCGTCTACCATTCTAACTCTTATAGCCCCATTATTGATGACTTAAATCACTTCATATGGCCCAATACAACACTACATTAGCTTGCACTTCCTTTCATATAATCGATAATCATAGAGTAATGCCCATTCTCCCACTTTAAGCTTCTTTGGCCTAGTGTGGTGATCATGCCACTTGGCCCTTTGTTTCTAAATGATCTCTATTTTCTATAGAGCCTCAAGGTGGTATTCATCCAGATGATTAAGCTACTAAATTATTTCTTTTTGTGCATCATCTAGATTGATATTCAATTCTACAACAATCCTAAGTGTTTTGACTTCAAACTCTATAGGCATCATGGCACTTTTCCCATAGACTAACTGAAATGGTGGTCTTGTAGGTCCACATTGCTTTTGGTAATCTAGTAGTCTAGTCCTTCCTATGTTACTGCACTATCTTTGTCAAGATATTCTCCAACTCTTTGTTGGTCACCTCAACTTACCCATTCACCTGTGGATGGTAGGAAGTGGTTTTTTTATGCTTGATTTTGTATTGTTGCATGAGTTCTTGGATCATCCTTGAAGTAAAATGAGGTCCTTGATCTGTTGTGATCTCCCTTGGGACCCCAAATCTTGTAAAAATTAATGAATACAAGAAATCTGCTATAGTTTTCTCCTTTGAATCACGTAAAGCCTGTACTTCAACCCACTTTGTCACATAGTCAGTACAAACTAGGATATACCTCTTACCTCCTGACTATGGATTAATGGGTCCTACGAAGTCCATATCCCATTTATCAAATGGTTCAATGTGAACATGTGGTTGGAGTGGCATCTCATCTCTGAGAGTAGGTCTGCCCATCCTCTGACATTTATCACACTGGCTCACATTCTTGGTTGCATATTTGAATAGTGAAGGCCAATACTAACCAGCCTGCAACACTTTATATGCAGTCATTTTTCCTACAAAATGGCCACCAGAACGTTCATCATGACAAACCTTCAGTATTTAAATTATTTCATCTCCAAAAAAACATCTTCTCATGATTTGATCAGGTCTTGTTTTGAATAGGCACCCATCAATCCATGAGAAATCTGCACTTTTCTCAATTAAAGTCTATTTTTCATAGGGTAAAAATGCAGGGGATACTTTACCAGTGGCTAAATAATTATCCATATCTGCATACCAAGGTATCTGATCATTCAGAGCAAATAAATGCTCATCTAGAAATTGGTCCTCTATAGCTACATAGTTTGGAGGTGTTAATATGGATAGGAAATCAGCTACACATTATACTTTCCTGGCTTGTCCACTATTATCACATCAAATTCCTGCAAGAGCAACAACCATCTAATAATTCTTCCACTAATACCAGGTTTGTTTGTCAAGTATATGATTTTTGAGTGGTCAGTGTGTATAAATACCTGATAACCTGTAATATAATGATAAAATTTGTTAAGAGCATGTATTACTGTAAGAAAATATTTCTCTGTGACAATATAATTTAGTTAACACCTATAAGATTTTTACTAACATAGTAGATGGCATAAAAATCATCACCATATTTCTGTCCTAGTACTGAACCTATTGCATTGTTAGATGCATCAACATATATGTGAAAAGGTATGGTCCAATTTGGACCTCTCAACACTGGAGCAGTAATTAGTTTTTCCTTTAAGGTGTTGAATGCTTGTTCACATTATTTAGTCTAGATAAATTCTGCATATTTAGTTAATAATGTGGTAAGAGGTTTAGCATTTTTGCTAATTCTGATATAAACCTCCTATAGTAACTGGCTAATCCTAGGAAACTGTGGATATCCTTTTGTGTTTTGGGATTAGGTAGGGTTTGCATGACTTCAATTTTCTTTCTATCTACTTTGATCCCATATGTAGAAAGGTGATGCCCTAAAACTATCCCTTCCTGCATCAACATATAATATTTCTCATTTCTTAAGAACAAGTTAGTTTCCCCACAACATTTAAGTGTCTTTTCCATATTTTCTATGGCAGTTTCAAAAGTTTCACCATATACAATGCAATCATCCATGTATACCTCCACAGTCTCTCCAATCATATCTAAAAAAATGTTAAGAACTACCCTTTGAAAGGTGGCAGGTGCATTGCATAGGCAAAATGGTAAAAATTAGTAAGCAAATATCCCCCATGGACAATTGAAGGTGGTTTTGTCTTGATATTCATCCCCTATTTGGATCTAATTATATTCACTGAACCCATACAGGAAAGAAAAGTACTTCTTTCCTACTAAGGTGTCAAGGACCTGATCTATAAATGATAAAGGGAAGTAGTCCTTCTTAGTTGCTTTATTCAACAAACTGTAATCGAAACAAATTATCCACTTTCCATTCTTCTTGGGCACCACCACTAATGGTGATACCCATTCACTATTTGAAATGGGGTAGATAAATCCAACTGTGAGGAGTTTTTGTAACTCTGTTTTGATAATTTCTTTCATGGCTGGATTCATTCTCCTTTATGGTTGTCTTACTAGTTTGAACTGGTCTTCCAGATATATTCTATGTGTACAGGTATCATGAGCTATTCCTCCCATGTTGGAATACTCCCAAGCAAAGGCATAGTAATGTTTTTCCAAAGTTTGTTTCAGTTTGGTTTGTTGTTCAGCTATCAACTTGTTATCCACATTTAGCATTCTACCAGGTGCAACTTCTATTTTTTGAATATGGTGGTCTTTTCCTCCTACTAATGGTAACTCAGGAGGAGGATAGGAGGGTTATCCCTAAAAAAAGTGAGAGATCATATTATACTCATCACTTTCATCTTCCAACTCCTCAAGTGTCATCACAGGTTGGATCATTGATAGACCACCAATGTTTTGATTCTCTTCCTCAGGTTCTCCCAATAAATCTACAGACTATGCAGGTGGATGTATGATCAGTTTCTTTATATTATGACCATATGAAATGGTCATTTTACCATCTCTACAACTTATGTAGGCATCATATATTGCTAGCCAAGGTCTACCTAAGATTAATGGGTATCCACCTAGTCTAGACTTAGATTGTGATACTAAGAAATCTTCTAGATACTCCCATGCATCTGCTGTAATAGTGATATCTTCTAGTATTCCATCAAGAAGTACTGTAGACCTATCTTCAAACTGTAGCATAATTTTTGAAGAACACAAGCTTATACTGAGAGGGGGGTGAACAGTATAAGACCACTTTTTATTTTTCTTTCCAATAAATATTATGCAATGTAAAGATAACAATATCAACAACAGTAATCAAAGCAATGCATAAATCATCACACATAATAGAGAAACTACAATTTATGTGGTTCACCCAATCTGGGCTACTCCACGAATAAAATATTTCACTAGAATTTTCTCAATCAATATCTTGAGAATCCTTTCCCTATTACAATGTTTATGGAACTCTATCCAAAGGAGACACCAATCCCCTAAATCAAGTTCATGGATCTCTATCCATAGGAGAACTCCTTCTCCTCTACTCTGGCTGGTGATCCTCTAGAAGACACCTACCTCCACTGCATTGGCTTGTGGATCTCTCTCTATTGAAGAATCTTGTCCCCACTCAGAAGGCATATCCTCACTGCCCTAGTTGATGGATATCTATCCACTAGAGAATACTGTCCTATCTACTCTATCACATCCAAATATTTGTATCAAATATGCACTAAACACAACCCTTCGGTCTAGCACACATTTTTCCTCAATATCTGTCTTTGATCTGGTAAATTTTTTTCCTCAAATCTACACCAAAATATATCCTTGAATCTACACTAAACACAGTCCTTCGGTCTAGCACAAATATGTCCTCAATCTCTATCTTCAATATTTAACTCAAAGCTTGACTCAATCTCAAATCAACTCTGCTGGATCTGCCCCAAAAATTAACTCAAGGTTTGAACAAATCAATTAATCAATTTTATTCTCAAGTCTTCTCAAATACTTATCTCAAATATTCTTTGTAATATTCCACAAAAGCTCACACCAATCTATCCTCAGGTCCTTTCTAAAACTTTTCCAATCTACTCTACAAGTCCTCACTAGAACTTGTCCAAATCTACTCAATAAGTTCTCTCAAGAACTTATCCAAATCTGCTCTCAATTTGTATTGTAAGCTTCCACAAAAGCTTACCCAAATTTGTCCACAAGTCTTCTCAAAGACTTACCTCAAATCTACTCAACAAGTCCACACTAGAACTTGTACAATATCATATAAATATAAAGAGAATTTTTAGAGACTCAATATGCTCTATACTCATCACAATGTTCAATCACTATTTTAGAAACATATAGAGAATTGTTAGAGACTCAATATGCTTCACATTCACCTCAATACTCAATAACTTTCTCAAATCAATTCAGAATATAGAATAGTTTGTTTTATGGAACTTGAACAATCACTTCACACATCCACTTGACTAGGCTCAACCAACTCTACTCAACCAATCACTCAATGAAACAATCCTTGCTTACAAACCCTAGTCCAAGCGTATGAACACTCACTCAAAATATTTCCAACAATGCTCAACAACCAATCTCACATAACAATGATACTCATATTCTTTTCAAACCCTAGTTCAAGTTCTTTACTCAACAACTCACTTCAACAACAATGCTTATAAAACAATACTCACATAACAATGATACTCATGTTCTTTTCAAACCCTAGTTCAAGTTCTTCACACAACCAATGGCTTAAAAAAAATGCTTATAAAACAAGGTTTTAATAACAACTCTTTATTCCAAAAAACCTTGAAGCATTAACTCAACACACTCAATAGGAAAACCTTAATCAAGTCCTTTTCACTCCAAACTTATTTTCTAGAAAACCAATCAATCAACTCAACTATGGAAGAATGTGCTCATACCTTTTTCTTGATGATGAAAGGATCTCATAAATATACCACAACCACAGACACTTCTATGCCAATCTCAAGGAGTTTAGAGAATAAATCTTTCTCACAATGTAATACAAAAACTCAATTACACCTTATCAATCCAACTATAAAAACAACCATCATCATACATAAAATATTTTTCCAATTAATACCTTATAATATCCCAACTAAAATAAATTTATCATCCACCAAAAATTAACTCAAAACCTCTTTAATTAAATTTAATGGCAAGAAAAACTTAGACAAAAATTAAATTAACTTTCCTTATAACTCCAACAACATGAACGAAGCAAAAAAACTTTCACATACCCTTATAACTCTAAATAATACTTTAGGAAAATATTTAGGCAAATTAAATTTCTTTTAATCAAAAATAACTTTGCCACTTATGGGATTCGAACTCCCAATCACTGCCTCCTCGTACGCCCTAGCCGCGAGCTTGCCCATCGCGTGTGCTAGACGCACTTTTGAAACCTTAAGAGTGCTTCATGCTCTTTCTCCTAAGTTTGGCGCTCAAAATGAGTGCATGCCAAAAACCTTTCCCCTTGGCGCTCAAGACAAACATACCAAATCCACGCAAATCGATCGTGGACTCTTCCACTCCCAATGCTCTCGCAAAACGTGCACTACCAATAGACCACTCTATCCAATGTGGGTTAGACCTTACACTCTCCCTTTTCATCTTCTTCCTGGCACTAAAAGACAAACAAACTCTTTGTCTTCTTCCTCAACAATCAACGATTGCATGAATTACTTTTAGCTCGGTTGCATGAAAATTAAATCGAAGAGGGGTAAGTTTGAATGCCCCTTTGGCATATTATTTATACATGAATTCACCATATGGCTTAGACGTCGGTGCTTCATAATATTCGATGATGTCGGCACCTCTTACAACCTTTATAATTTATAAATTATTTAAATTCTAAAAGAATTTAAATTTTATAAATTATATTTATAAACCTTTGAATTTAATAAAAATTATAGCCTCCTTTAGGTAAAATTTAAACCTTCATTTGTTCTTCATTGATTTGATGAAATTTAAAAAAAAAAAAAAAATGAAAACTTGTATTAATACAAAGACCAGATACAAGCGGGAGAGAGCACATCCCGACCCAGAGCCAAGAGCAACACAACAAGGGCAACGCTCAAAGGCAACACTAGCAGCCACAGGGCAAAGAGAACAAACGACGCGAAAAGGCGACATGTCGCAAAAACGCGACATGTCACGAAATCGCGACAGGCACCCCGTCACGGCCGCTACAATGCCAACAGACGCGATAACGCGACATGTCGCGATATCGCGACATGTCGCGATATCGCGACAGGAAGGGCCCTCGACAGCCGCTCACAAAAGGCGTCGCGAAAACGCGACGAAAAAACTAAACGACACTCATGCCGCAAAAGGGTCGCGATATCGCGACAAAAAACCAACCAAACACTTAAGAGCCAAACGTGCCGCGAAATCGCGACAAAAATGCCAAGCTGCAACCAATTAACCAACCTGTCGTGAAATCGCGACAAAAACCAACTCGAGGCCGCGACAGCGCTACAGGTCGCGATATCGCGACAATTTTCCACCCAGCCGCCTAAGTGCCAAACGTGTCGCGAAATCGCGACAGGTAAACCTTGCAGCTTCCAATTCTCAAACTTGTCACGAAAACGCGACGAAAAATTAACTTTGCTTTTCAACTTCATAAAGGGGACGAAATCGCGGCAGGAACTCCACACGGACCACGAAAGCGGTTCCTGTCGCGATATCGCGACATGTCGCGGAATCGCGTGATGCGAAATCGCGACATGTCGCGATATCGCGACATGTCGTGATATCGCGGCACGCAAAATCGTGACATGTCGCGATATCGCGACAGAAACCCACCAGAGGCCACGAAGGCACAACCTGTCGCGATATCGCGACAGCAACCAGCCAGAGGCCGCGACAGCACTACATGTCGCGATATCGCGACAAAAAAGAGCCTTAGCAAAAAAAAAACTTTGCACATTATTTCAAAAATTGTTCAAGGCCTTGTCTAATCTCTGCATCCTCCACAGACATATTACTATGCAGATGCATCCCAACCTCTCTCTCAGCACCCATCTTAGCAAGGAAATCAGCCGCTTTATTGAGAGATCTACTAGCATAAACAGGTATCACATCCTCTAATTCCTTCCAAAGCTCAGTAATTTGGGAGACCAAAAACCGCAGCCTCCAAGCTTTTAAGGCAAAGTTCCTCATGCAATCAAGAGCACCAACCAGGATTTGGGAATCAGACTCAATGATTATCTTTCTATGACCTTGCTTGACGGCCCAGATGGAGGCAGATTTAATAGCAAAGGCCTCAGCTTCATTGTTTGTGGCATATCCCAGACCTTGCAATTCCCAATAGAGCACAGTCCCAGCATGATCACGGCAGATAACTCCACTACCAAACATTGCCCGGATTGCCTTTTGCAGCTCCATCAGTATTGATTTTGACCCAACCATCTGGGGGAGGTTTCCAACAACTTCTTACCTGTCTCTCAAGATCAGCAGCTCTCCCTTCCAAAGGCTTAGAAGCAGTGCTGATTTTCCTCCTCAGCATAGATGGCAACGGTTTCCACAACTTTGCTCCAGATGACCTGCCATATCCCATCCACCGAAGAGAAGGTTTCACGGAAAATACGAGCATTTCTTTCCAACCACACCTGCCACCAAATAAAAAGGAAACCGAGCTCCCAACCAGTACGAAGAGCTTTAGATATAAATCTACCTCTCTTCCAGCTTTCCCATAAATTGGTCCGAGACAAGTCTCCAAGAGCCTGAAGTTTAAAGTGGGAGAACCAACGATGCCAAATCTGCTGTGTGAAAGGACAATCAAACGGAAGATGATCCGCAGCTTCCTCATTCCTATAACATAAAACACACCAGGAAGGGCCAATGATGCCTCTAATTCTGAGGTTGTCAAAGGTCAAGATACCATTATGCATCAGCTGCCAAGCAAAGAAGTTCACTTTCGGCCAGCCCTTTGGATGCCATATCTTCCTCCATTCTTGAACTGGAAAAGAGTGTGGGGGGGCTCAGGAAGGATCGAATCATAGCCCTCCTTCATAGAATAAACCCCTAGGTTCCCAAAGCCCTAGGCAAGCTCATCCTCCACATCTCTCCCAGTAAGAAACCTTTCTGACAATAGTTTTTCCAGAGTTGGAGCCTGCTCCGGAGGGATTGGAATAGGCCATTCACCCAGCCGCTTAAACTTTTGAACCTTATACTCCCCCAATTGGCTGGTATTGAAGTAGCTCTCAATATTAATCCATCCCTTATCTTCAAGAGCTGATTTTAACGGATGCAAATCAGGAAACACAAGCAAGGATAGGAGGATTCTGATCCCAAGAATCAGTCCAAAATCGGGCCTTCTCCCCTCTCCCAACTTTCCGAACAATTGATCTTTGATAATGCGAGATCCAAGCTTGAGCGCCCGCCACACAAGAGATCCATTACCCTCCAAAGGATAGCGGCCCAAGTCGTTGGGATGAACAAGACCCAAGTATTTATTAGAAAGGATTCTCGCCGCATAGGGACGTAGGGTCGGGAAATCCACCTCCAATACAATTTACTGCACCAGGGCCCGATTGTTAAACTTGGAGCTTCTTAAACCCAGCCCACATTTTTCCTTGGGCTGGGTGACCTTATCCCAACCAACCAAGGCCCATTTCCTCTCTCCTTTGGCACCTTCCCGCAGAAAACTTCTAGCCACTTTGTCCAGCTCTTTCCAAATTGATGGAGGGGCAGCCAAAATAGAGAATTTATAAATTGGCATGGCCTGAATAACAGACTTCAGGAAAGTTAGTCGGCCCCCATAGCTTAACCATCTATGAGACCAATGATTCATTCTCTCTTTGATGCCATCCAAAAGGTCCTTCCAAAAATCAGCTTTCAGTTTTTTGAAATGCAGAGGAACCCCCAGATAAACAACAGGAAGAGAGGTCCTAGTGAAACCCAGGATCTCCATAACTCTCTCTTGTGACCTTTGATCAAGGTTAAAGAAGACCACTTTTGATTTTGTTTCATTGATGACTTGATTAGAAGCCCGGAGGTAGACGTTAAGAGAATCTTTGATTCCTCTTGCTTCCCTGAGGCTGGCAACTCCCACCAAACCAAAGATCATCCACAAACCGTAAATGAGTCAAAACTTCAGCCCCGATTTTAATTCCCGTTATCTGTCCTTGACGTCTTCTTCTCAAGAGGAGTCTGCCTAATCCTTCAGCCAAGATGAGAAAGAGATAAGGAGAGCAAGGATCTCCTTGGCGGAGACCCCGAGAGGCTCCAAAAGGTGGCGAGGGAAGTCCCTTAATTAAAACAGAGTAGGATGGCGTTGAGATACAGCTCATGACCCAGGCAATCCAGTCCTGAGAAAAACCAAAGGCTGCCAACATCTTGACCAAGAAGCCCCACTCTACTCGTCATAAGCCTTAGACATATCCAGCTTTGATGAACATTCCTTTGTTACCTGAATTGTGCATAGAATGGATAGCCTCCTGAGCCAATATCACTCCATCCAAGATCTGTCTTCCTTCAACAAAACCCCCTTGCTCAGGGGAGATTATATTCTGAAGAAGGGGTTTTAGTCTTTCAGCCATAATTTTAGTGATAATTTTGTAAATCACATTACATAAGGCAATAGGTCTGAAATCAGAAATGTGAGCCCCCCCCTCTCCTTTAGGAATTAAGGTGATAAAGGTGTGATTTAGAGCCTTGAGCATTCTTCTGTTAGTTCGGGACTCCTCAATGACAGCCCAACACATCCTCCTCCAAGATATCCCAAAAGGCCCCGAAAGAACTCAATAGGGAAACCGTCCGGACCAGGCGATTTTCCCGTGCACATCCCAAAGACCACCTTCTTGAGTTCATCACGATCAATGGGCTTAAGAAGGGCCTGATTCTCTTCATGAGAAATAATAGAGGGAATGCCCTCAATGACTTCATTTTGGGCTTCCACATCATGCTGCATACTTTCCTTGAAGAGGTTTGAGAAGTACTCCATAGAGAGGGAGTGCATATCAGGGAGAGTGTCAAAAGAGTTTCCATTCTCGTCTTGAAGGAATTCCATGTTATTCAATTGCCTTCTAGCACAGGCAGAGCGATGGAAAAATTTTGTATTTCTGTCTCCTTCTAATAGCCAAGTATTTCTTGCTCTCTGTCTCCAATAGATCTCTTCTTGATTATCAATGTCCTCAACCGCTTTGCGTAAAGCGTCATCCTCGAATTTAAGATGCTCATAAATACTTCCTTCTCTGAATTGTTTTTGCACCTCATTCCATCCGGCCAACAAGGGAGCCCGTTGGATCTGGAAATCAGATTTGTTAGTTTGCTTCCACTGTTTTAGTTTACTCTTAACAAAAAGAAGTTGTTTATGAAATTTGAACATTGCTGTTCCGAAAGGGAGACGACCTTCTTCCCACCACTGTGGAATTTTCCTTCGTAGGTCCTCTTTTTGCAACCAAAAATTTTCAAATTTAAAAGGTTTGTAATACTTCCCTGACATAGTCCCTCCCTCCAGCAAAATGGGAGAGTGATCTGAGACTGGGCCCTCCAAAATCTGGAATTTGATATTCCATCTAACATAAGCTTCCTCCGAGACCATAAACCGGTCAAGCTTAACCCTCCTATTGTATGGCTCTCTTCTCTTATTAGTCCAGGTAAAGTTTGTACCAGGGCCTTTGATATCAACAAGGTTAAAGGCCTGGACTTGGGCAATAAACAACCGGTCCCCTGTATCCAAAACTGGGATGCCACCTTCCTGATCCCTAGCAGATAATTTAGCATTGAAGTCCCCAACAATAATCCAATCAAAATCTTCCCAGGAGGACCTCATGTTTTGAACAACTTTCCATTGAAACCGCTGACCATCGGTGTTCTGAGCCCCATAGAAATTTGTAATTAAGACTTGTTCAACCTGTAACAATATTCTTAAAAAGAGATGTGAGGACACCTCTCCAGTGCTATATGTTCTATTGCTATCCACGCCGGAGGATTCCAAAGAGTAGCAATCCCTCCCGAGGCACCTAGAGCAACCACCGCCATATGGCCAAGCACCCCTCCGTATTCGGCCGACGCTTTACTCATAAGGTCTAATGACATTTTTGTCTCCCGAATGAGCAGAAAGTCCTGTTTTACTTTTCTCTAAAAGTCTTTGAACAAGCAGATTGATGGGTTCTACCGTTTAAACCCCTCACATTCCAAGATTGAATAATCATTGGAAACCTTAGGAGCAATACGAATCAATTGTTCTCGCCAATCCTCCATTGATTAGCTTATCTCCTTGCACCGCAATTAGATCCTTATTGGATTTCCTGCCCACCCCTTGAGAATTACTGTTTTTCGACCTCTTCTCCACCTGGGAAATTCCAAGAGCTGGTCTTTCTCTGAGCTTTTCTGCAATTCCCATGGTAACATCTTTGATAGCTGGCTGTACTGGGGAGTGGATTACCAGAGTCCCTGGGTTTTCTTGCTGCAAAGTCTCAGAGGAGTCAATCACCTGTTCAAGGACAGGGGTTGATGAGGGAGGAGCATGAGTAAGGATGATATTATCCTCAAGGTTCCCATCTGCTCCTTCCATAATTTGGTCTTCTTGATCCACAAGAGATTTGAAGATTTCATACCGGTTGGTTGGCTTGGGAAGAGCTTGCTCCTTGCCATTTCTCTTTTTGTTTCTTCTTCTCTTCTCGCTGTTCAAAGCCATCTTTCAGGCCCTCATAACCAGGGGGAATGATGGGTGGATCCTTGACCGAAGTGGACTTACCCTCTCGGGGGCGATTTGACATTCCCTGTGGAGCATCCGCTTTGGTGCTCAAGATATTTGGGCAGAGCCTTGCCAAATGGCCATGCAAATGACAGACTCTACATCGGAAAGGTAGGGCTTCATAGTCTAACTGTTGTATCCAGGAATGTCCTGCTAACTCCAGTTCCATCTCAGCTGGTAGCGGTTGGCTAATATCCAGTTCTACACAAATTCTCGCATAAACAACAATATTTCCTTCAATGGTATCCTTGGAAACTCCCAAATATCTACCTAGAGAGTTGCCTATCAGTTCAAGAATCTGCTCACCCCAAAACTCCATCGGGAGAGCATACAACCGGATCCAAACCGGGACAGCCGTGGGCTCAATGCGAGGGTCGAAACCCGCTCTCCATGGTTGGACAAATAACCCTGCCGGGCCATGGCTCCTCTTCTCTGATTCAAATGCTCTGTTTCTATCCAATAAGGAAGAAAAACTAATAATAAAATACCCATTGCTTATGGGCCATAAGGAGTACTCACCGATAGGCTCCCAGTTTTGTCTCACCCAGGAATGCAAAAAGTGCAGGGTGGGTCGAATGCCCATGAATTTGCAGATCAGATCATGAGTAGCACGATAGTTTATCGTGTCTTCAACCAGCTCTGGTTCAATGACTATCTTCGGTCTTGACGCAGATTGCGGGAGACATCCATTGACTCTATGCACAGGAGAACCCTTGCCCGCATTCCTGGAAAGCAGATGGAAAGCACTCCGCTGAGCATCATCAGAGGAAGACGCAGGATTTTCTCGTAATATCTCCGCATAAGAGGTCTTCTTCCCCTCGAGAAAACCTGGAGGAGACCCCATTGGGCCCTCCCGGGGCACCGAAAGAGCCTACAATAAAGACCAGCAGCAAACCCCCCAAGACCCTGGAAGAGGCTTCCGATCAGAAACCCTAGAGGCTCGGCCGTCGGCAATTCAGAAGGTTTCCCGCCAAATCGCTAGAGCATAGAAATCGCGTTTTTTCCCAAATCAAGGGATAATTGTTGGTATATTTTGATGAAAATTATTTTGCCACCATGATTTTTAATAAAAACCTTAATTCTCCCATTATGATTTTTAATGAAGCCTTTATATCCTCATAATGGTTTTAATAAAAACCTTTTAATTTGCCACCATGGTTTTAACAAAAACCCTTATAAAACAATATTTTGACAACTTTTCTTCAACTCTTTGCATTTCTCTTGGCTTCAATGATGGTGTACTCCATGGTGTTAATGACAACTTCATGTGTTCACTTGACATCAATGACAACTTCTCACCTTGACATCAATGACAACTAAATGAGCTCAAAATGTCCAACAATTTTAGTGGGCTTCAGATTAGTCAATTTCAATTTTTGCATGGTCTCCTAGGGCATGACATTGATGGCAGCCCCCAAATCTACTAGTGTGTTGGATAAAACACAACCTTCTATTTTTACAATCAACATAGGGCTTCTTGGATTGGAGTACTTATGGCTGTAGGTATTCCCTAACATAAGGTCAGCTAACTAACCTACCAAAATGATTGATTTAGTTGGTTTCCTCCCTGGTTTATTGAGGCACAAATCTCTTATGGCCTTCCTATAAATAGGTATGTCTCTAATGGCTTGAAAGAGAAGGATTGTGACTGTTAAGGTCTTTAAATTGGAGAGGATATCAAATATTGTTTGTATTGGTTTCTTGGGTTCCTGCAACCTTTGTGGAAAAGGTGGAACCTCCTCTTTGTTATGTACAAGTGTTAATTCTTCTTCTACCTCTTCTATAAGGGGTGATTCCCATTTCTCTATTTCTATTGGTTCCTCTTCTTCTACAAGAGGAGTGACTTCTACACCTACTTGTTTTCCTAACCTTAACTAGATAGGATCACAATCTACCTTAATATTATACATAGGGTACATCTCATTTTCCATCTGATAGGTTGGTTGCTGCTTGTTGTTTGGGTTTGCTGTTGGTTGTGTTGGTAACTGAGAAGTCCTTGGAGTAGGAAGAGTTGGCAGACTTGGCTGTAGTGGAGCTAGAGCAGTATGCTGTAGATACTGATTCTAAGCATTCTAATTTCTCCATTGCTGCCCAAGTTGCTGATATTGGTTCCAAGGATAAGGGTTATAAGGATTTACTCTTTGGGGAAATGGATTCCAAGGTTGTTGACCATAGGAGGAGTATAAGCACTCTTCTTGATTAATTATTGAAGATATGGATTGACTATTTTACTCCTTTGGTTGATGCCACTTTGTATCAATATCTTATTGGGGGTCTTCTATACTTCACACACTTAGTTGAATATCACCTTTGCTATGAATTAGTTTTATTGACAGAATGAGTCATTAGACAATAGCTAAGCAATTTCTATATTATATCGAAGGTTTTTATACAAAGGGAATGTACTTGTAAGTATTTTAACATAAATGATAGGTAAATAGGATGAATCTTAAGTCCTCAATATGAGGTTAAATCATATTATTTTATAATGAAAATTTATGGACTGGTAGGTAATAGAATGTAAATTTTAAATATATAAATTTTTAATTTTTATTATGATTACATATTTACATATTTATATTTATATCAATATTTGTGTTGACAAGGTCACTAACACAACTTTGGAGGTATTATATGGGTTAAATCATATCACTTTATAATGGAATTTGCATATAAATTTAAGTGCTGAAATGTAGATTCTAAATGTATAAAGTTTATTTAGCTATGCGTATTAAAGGTATTTCTTGAAGATAAACTCTTTAGGCAAGTATAATTTTTTTGATTAAAAAAAAATATGTCCTTGCCCTAGATCTATTTGTCTACTTTCATTATATATAAAATTCTACAAATTTATTGATGTTTAGTGATCCAACATATAGAAAACAATTTATAAAGAAAATTATGCTCCTTGAGTTGAAAATGAATAATAACTAGATAATTTAAAACAAGATTGTAAAAATTATATCATGTCCTAGATCTATTTCTAGAAGACATATTCATGGAATGTTCTATTAAAACACTCATTTTATATGGATTTTTCTATGAATGGCACTCAATCTATCTTGAAAAAACTTTTAAAAATAAGGATAACTTTTTCTAAAAACATAATTTTATATATCTATGTATATTTTTGAAAACAAAAAATGTATTTTAATTATATACTTCATTTACAATGTTCTATCAATTCATACCTTTCTATAAGTCTCACCCAAAATATCACTTGTACCTTGATGAAGTTGAGCATACTATATTTTTTAAGAATAAAATAGGCTAAAAACAATGTTATAATACCATGTTTTTACCTCTTAGTTATGAAGGATCCTCCCATATTACATGGGTAATTTAATTTAAACTAGTTAGGTGATCTCAATCAATGGTGACATACTATGCTTTTGCATTTCTTTATGGTATATTGGTGTTGTTTATTATAGTCTGCCATATCACAATTTTCCATAGAATATGAATATTATGTTACTAATGAGGATACTAAACACCTTCAATCGATAGTGATGATTCTCAAGGAGTTGGGACCTCTTCATAGATTCCTTGTCACACTCTTATATGATAATTAGAGCACCATTATGCTTGTTTGTAATTTAGTTTTACTTTAGGGGACAAAGCATCTAGTGATGTGGATACACAATGTTCACTAGGCTCATACACAATGGATACTTGAGCTAGTCTATATGTTTTCAGTAAAGTAATATGTAGACATGTTAACCATGTTATGCTAGAGGTGATCTTTGTATGTTTGTGGAAGCATATTTGTTTAAAAGAGTGTCCTTTAAGAGGGATGACTTATTAGGGTCTATCTTTGTGCCCCCTAAATCAAGGGGGATATTAAAATAAGTGTTAATATTCACTTGAGGTCATAATTAAACTTTTATTGTGATCCTTGTATACCTTCTATGGGATCATAATCACCTTGTAAGGTGACTTATATTATTTTATTGTTAGCTAATGACTAGTTCTTTAAACTTGACCTTGGATAACTTATATCATGGTGGTATATATATATCCCCACTTGTCCAACCATTTATTCATTGGTTGAAGATAACTATCTATTTATTAATAAGAAATTATTAGTTCCCAAGGGCATTTTTCACATCTATATTCTTCTTTATGAGGTTAGATTTTTGTTGAGTAATGTATTTGATTCAATTTATTCTTGAATATATTAAAAATTATAGCATGAATGTGAGAAGAAATTTAACCACCCTTTATGCAAATGGTGTAGATATTGTAGAGGCAAGAATATGGGATGGGTATATATATAAAAATATTAGTTTATAATTTTAGAATTAAGCAATAAATTGGTTTTATAGTTATTCAAAGATCAAGTAGAGTATGAAAAATGTAGTTAAAAAAATATAGGGTCTATAGATGTAGATTTTATTCAACAATTGAACCTTTCATACAATATTTACAACATGAAATTTTATATCAAAGAGTTTATATTTAAACAAGAAACATACTAGTTGGTTTATTTACGAGTGGAATTATATAAAAATTTGTTTTGATTTTTTGAACTAAAGCTTCAAGCTTTTATTACTAATCTAAAATTGTAACCATTGGTATCATCTTCTCTGTCTTGTGGACGTTTAAATGTCAAAAAGTATATTTATATATTCTAGATTTTGAAGGTCCGAGGTGTAATTTCTATTAGTATTCTAATTGAGGAAGAGGACCTCAAATAAACAGTGGAGTTAGTAAATATGTTTTTAGATTCATATTTATCTATTTTTCATGGTAGGTGATTTAGTTTATAATTTATTAAGAGATGCGAATACTAGAGGGTAAAAGCATGGAATTTTGACATATTTTTAGCCTATTTCATGACACTAGTTTATGAAAACAAGTAGTATAATCAACTTCATCAAGGAATAAGTGCTACTTTAGTTGAGAATTAGAGGAAGGTGTAAACTAATAAAAATATTGTAAATAAAGTATAGAATGAGAGTATAATATTTTGTTTTCAAAAAGAAAATATAAAGATATATTAAATTATGTATTTTAGTAAGGCTATATTTATTTTTTAAATATTTATTAGGATAGACATAGCATAAGTGAAAAATAACTTCATATAATATGAATATTTTAACAAAAATATTATGAATATGTTTTCTACACAAATGGATTTAGATGAAGATATGATTTACATAAAATTATTGTCAATATTCTTATTTATTTTTATCTCAAGGACTAAATTTTTTGATAAATTATTTTGAGTAGATATTCTAGGGCACCAAATATCATTAAAAACTTAATGAAAGTAGACAAGTAGATCTAGTGAAAAGATACAATGTATAAATTTATGTATTTATAATTTATTTAATTGGTTATATGGGATTAAATTAGGTCCCACCCATATTACACCATCACCACATAGTGTTATTACAACAAATTTGCTATTATGAATGTACCTTTTGACAAGATTCAAACCTAGGTTCCCTCCTTGAAAGTTGAGGAATATAACCAATTGAACTAATATCGTCTACGTGTCTATAAAATTTTATACTTGTCTAAATATAAGAATTTATTTTACTTTTAGACATATATTTTTTTTAAAGAAAAGGATTTATATATTGATGTTCAAATTTGCAAAGAATAATTATCCAATAGGCACCTCAGAGATCACAAGATTACTATCCAAAAGGAGGAATAGGAAACAAAACAAATTCAAACACTGTAACAGTATACCAAGGGTGATAGAGATGCAAAGGGTACCATAATCACTAAGAAAAATTGAAACACCAAAAGCTTTAGAATCACTATCAAAATTTTCAAAGGCTCCAAAATTACCATATCCTTCCTATCATCTGTGCCACTCATATTGTCTACTTTTATTTTTTCTTATTACTCTGAGATGTAATTAGGCTATGTTTAGGGACTCATTTGCAAGGTGATAAATCACCATATTATACCTCCTTCCAATATGAGAGTATTATATATATTCAAACTTCTCCAATTCTCTTAGTCTTCTTTGAACTATTTGTAGTTTGACTGATAATAAATCCTTCCCCTTAGATAGAGTAGAGATGATAAGTCTTGAATCACCATACACATGAAGTTGTTTAATGCCTTATTCCTAAGTCAATTTTTGTCCTATTTAACAACCTATCAATTTTACAAAAAATTTAGTTGTTTTCCCCAAATTGTTTTTGAACTGAAGCATTTTATAGTGTGGTGCCATTACTATCACACCATCAGCTACTGTACGGTCTAGGTTTGATTTAGAGGTATCATCAAAGAAAAGTGCAAGGAACTTTATTTTTGGAGGTTTGATTGTTCTAACCTATGGTCTAGAATTTAGGAGATTTTAGAGATCCATTTGGTGTAATAGTTGTATCTCTTTCGTTCTTAATCTCCTAATATCTTGTTTTTTATGATATATAGCTTTTGTATTCAAGACTATCTCCCTTAACATTCTATTGGTTAACATTCAAAAATTAGTTCTTTTATCACAAAAAATTATCCTATTTTTATCCTTCTATATGTTCCAAATGATGAATAGTGGTACTGAATACCATATCATCCTGATAAAGTGCTTGTCATTTAGTCCCCATTTGTACATTTGGCCGTAATTGGTTAGGTAGTTTTATGAATTGAAGATTCTTGATAGTGTTGATCCTAGCTACTAGGTTATTTCATTTCATATTTTAACTACTTCTATACACTAAAAGAATATATATGATATTGTTCTATTATTCTTAATATATCTATGGAAAATATGAGGCCCTATGATATTCCTCTTAATGAGGTTGTCTCCTGTAAATATCTTGTTTTGGAGCACCAACCAAAGAAAGGCTTGAAGTTTGAGGGGAACCTTGTAATTCCATACCTTAGCTATAGTTAAGTTCTTCTGACCCGGTTGTTGTAATAACACCCCTTGGATGACTGTGTAAACACCTAACCCACTAATTGAGCCTCATATGAGTTTATCTAGAATTTGAGAAGAAATTTTAATCTCTTTTGTTTGGATGTGCAACTGTCTCAATTAGTCTTGGTCAATATGTGATAGAGGTGGATCTCCCACCCATTCAATTAAGCTTGTAAGAGAGTTAACACCCAACTATTGTAGGTTTGTTATTATTTTTTGAAATTCTTTCTTAATGATTGGAGGTCCTCCCAAGACTGGATCATCCCATATATTAATTTTTTTACCATCCCCTGGAAGCCTAGAGGTATGATTTAATATAATTTCTTCAGCTTCCATAAAATATTTCTAAATTGAGGAGAAGTGTGTTATGCTTTTCACACTTTTTATGAGTTGAATCCCATTAGATTTGTTCAGATATTTGCATTTTAATATATGATTCCATGGAGAGTTTGGTGGAGTGAGCAGATTCTAAATTAGTTTAGCACTTAGTGCCTTGATAATAATTGCTATTTTTTTGATTCCTGGGCCTCTGTGCTCCTTTGGATTGGTAACAATCTCCTAATTGACCAAATGAAAAATTTTCCTATCTTATTGCCTTCCCCCTTACCATAGAAAAATTCTTAACATTACATATAAATTTTGCAATCTATATAAAGATACATGATACACCAACAATTAATATATGAGAAGAATTGCTAATACTTATTTGATTAAAATCATTCTTCCAGCCAAACTCAACAAACCATTGCTATATTATTGTATTCTCCTTGAAATATTTTCTAGAATTACATTCCAAGTTTCCTATTTTTTTATGGAATCCCATAGGAACACCTAAGTAGTTAAAGGTATCACTACCTTTGTGAAATCCCAAAATCTAAGAGAAACCTCTATCTTCTATTGTTGAAGTATTTATAGTATAAAATCTACTCTTTTGGGTGTTTATCTCTGCCCTAATGTGGCTAAAGAGAAGCAATCTAAAACTTCTTTGATACACCTGATATTCAGTTTTGTGGCTTCCCCCAGTAAAATATTGTTATCTATAAATTGACCATGAGTGATTGTTCTATACTTTGTAACTACTCTAATTCCCAAGATTTCTTTCCTTGTAAATTTTGTTAGGGTTCTCCCTAAAGTTTTAGCTATAAGGATATAAAGGTATTAAACATGTCTTTAATAATCAATAAATGAAAAATATATATTATAATAAAATCTAATGAAATTTTGTTGCATACAATATACATTTTAATACATATCTTTACCCAAATTTCATTTTAAAATTATATTATTTAACCTTAATGAGGTCTCCAAATTTGTGTTAGTGAATGTATCAACATCATTTTTAATATAAATATAAATATATAAATATGTAATTGTAAAAAAAAAAAAAATTCATATATTTGAAATTTCTATTCTAATACTTACACTCCACAAGCTTTAATTACAAACTAATATGATTTGACCTCATTTTAAGGCCTTCAAAGTCATATAATGGCCTATCAAAATGATCTTTGATTGTTTCTAATGTGTCAAAACACAATGCTTTTACCCTTGGTCATATTTAAATATAAAACTCTAGAATCATATGAATTTCCTACTTGTAGGATATATATTGGAAGAAGATATGATTACCCAAGGCCCTCCCTAATATCTAAAGTCTAAATTAAAATTCTTAAAGATAATAGCATATGAAAAAGCACTATCATGACCATTTAGGTGAGTTTTAAGTGAGAAGGAATGATATGGTTTAACCCTAATGAGACCTCCAAATTTGTGTTAGTAATCCTATCAACATAATAGTTAATAAACATAAAAATATATAAATATGCAATTATAATAAAATAAATAATTGTTTTAACTAAAAATAATAGAAGGTAAAATTCAACATGGAACTTATGATGAGGCAACAAGGATTGAAGAGAAGGAAACCCTTTGTGAGTACCATAATATCCTAGCCTATGAAGAGATGTATTGGAGGTAAAAATCAAGGGCGTTATGGCTGAAGGAAGACAATTCAAATTCAAAGTTTTTCCATGTTACAAATTTGAGGAATAGAAGCAACAAAAATATTAGAATGTTAACGAAGGAGGATGGCTCCTCAACCCATAATATCCAGGAGATCAGGGATGAGGCTGTAAATTTTTTTAGCTCCTTGTTAGGTAAAGGACTAGCTTGCAATGCCCAAGAAAAGGATTCTCTTCTTCAATTTATCCCCCAACTTATTGATGAGATGACCAATGAGTCCCTCATAGAGGCCCTTTCTGATGAAGAGATCAAAGATGCCCTTTTTAGCATGGATCCTGACAAGGCTCCTGGGCCAAACGGTTTCTCACCTCATTTTTACCAAGTTTTTTGGGATATTGTTGGTGCAGACGTCATCGCTGCCATTAGGGAGTTCCAAACTTCTAATCACATTCCCAAGGGTTTTAATTCAACGTTTATAGCTTTGATACCCAAAGGCCCCAATCCTAAGACCATGGTTGATTTCAGGCTGATTAACCTATGTAACGTATCCTATAAAATACTGTCCAAAGTCTTAGCTAACCACTTGAAGAAGGTCTTGCCTGTTATCATTGATTTAAGTTAGGGAAGTTCGGTTTAGGGGAGATCAATCTTAGATGGAGTTATCACAGTTTATGAGGCTCTCCATACGGCTGACCAAACTAAGAAGGCAGTCATGGCCTTAAAGCTAGATATGAACAAAGATTTTGATAGGATAAATTGGGATTTACTAGAGGCAATTTTAGTAAAATTTGGTTTTCACACTCAATGGGTCAAGCTGGTCAGAGAATGTATTTCGAAGGCCTGGTTTTCAATCTTGGTAAATGGGTCTACAATAGGATTTTTTCAAAGTAAACAAGGACTAAGACAAGGAGATCCCATTAGTACCATGCTTTTCATCATTATATCAGAAGCCTTAGGAAGAACCATCAAGGCAACGACAACAGATGGACTTATATCAGGTATAAAGGCAACTTCGTTAATAGCCCCAGTGACCCATCAACAATTTATTGATAATACGTTGTTGCTTACATTGGATTCAGTGGTTGAGGCAAGAAGGATCAAACACATTCTTAAGATGTATGAGGAGGTGACTGGACAGAAAGTGAATTTCAATAAGAGCAAGCTATATTTTATAAATACCTCAATTCCTAGGCAAAACAACATTGCTAGAATTCTGGAATGCCAGATTGCGTCCCTTCCTACCTCCTACTTAGGCCTTCCCATTTTCTATGGGAAATTGGAAGGGTCAATGTGGAATATTGTGCTAGAGAGGATCCAAAAAAAGCTAGCAGGCTAGAAAGGACATTTATTATCTCAAGCAGGCAAAGTAGTCTTAACAACGACCTCCCTATAAAGTATATTTGTATATTTCTTATCAGTTTTCAGAGCTCCAAGAAAGGTGTATCATAAAATCAAGCAATTTCAAAAGAACTTTCTCTGGTCAAGGACCGAGGATTAAAAAGGATCCATTTGGTAGGGTGGAATAAGGTTTGCAAACCTAAGGTACAGGGGGGGCTAGGGATGAGAAGAGTTGCTAATATCAACACAGCTCTGCTAGACAAACAAGCATGGCGACTATTAACAAAGGTCAAAAATGAATGGACAACCATAGTCAGGAGGAAATACTTCCAAGGATCAAATTTCCTCAATGATAATCTGGTGAGTAGGGGGTCAACTTTCTAGAAGGAAATCCTAACAAGAAGAGATCTAGTCAAGAGAGGGATTAGATGGATCCTTGGGAATGGGAAAATGATAAAATTTTGGAAGGATCGGTAGGCGAGAGCTGAGGAATTATCCCAGAATCCCCGATTGGCTAGGATCCAAGAACACATGGAGTAGTAGATTGGGCAAAGGGTGGATGATTACATCTGGCAGGATATGAAAACCCCTAGGTGGAAATACATCAGAGTACAGGGTTTTGAAGCTAAGTTCAAAGAACTTCATAATATTTTAACACAACAAATTCTTCCCTCTGGATAAGATGAGGATCACATTGCTTAGGTCAAGACTGAAAGTGGAGATTTTATGGTCAAATCTGCCTATAACTTGCTCCTCAACAATGAAGACCAAAAATTTCAACCGAATTTGGTCTGGATCAAGGGTTTAATCCCTAAAATATCTTTTTTCTCATGGCTGGTGATCCAAGGAAAAATTATTACCATGGATAATATGTTGACCAAAGGTATAGTTATTGCTAACCATTTTCATATGTGCAGGGATGGATGGGAGTCAACCCAACATTTATTCCTAGAGTGTCCGGTGGTAGCGCCCATCCTTGACAAAATTTTCCATGATTTTAGGATCTCATGGGTCAAGTCGACTTCAATTTCTAAAGTGTTCCAACAATGGCCTCAACCATTTGTTAGTAAAACTTAAGTACCTTTGGAAAATCTGTTGGCACCATTTCCTATGGTAGATATGGTTAGAAAGGAATCACAGATATTTTAAGCACACCAGTCATAACCTTAAAACAATCCTCAATAGAATCCTTGCCTTTGTGAAAGAAAATATTAGTATCCTTGCCGAGGAGAACCGTATAATCCCTCCCCAAGAAAGACAAATTGGTTTAGCCTTAGGTATTGAGGAAACGCCTTTCATCGCTCTACCCAATCCTAGAAATGTGGTCTCTTGGGAGCCACCCCCTAGGGGTTGGTTCAAATTGAACTTTGATGGTGCAGCTAAGGAGAACCCGGGAAGATCAGTAACTAGAGGAGTAATCAGAGATCATCAAGGAAACCTGGTTAAGGCCTTCACTGAACCATTGGGAATTAGAACTAATAATGAGGCGAAATCTAGAGCCCTTTTGAGAGGGTTAAAAGTTGCCTAGGAGACTCATGGAAATTTGATGATTGAAGGTGATTCCATGAATATCACCAAAATATTAACCAATGGCAGAAAACCTCCATGGAGGATTGAGGTCGTCATCCGTGAGGCAAGTATCCTTTTTGTGGAAAGACAGGACAGGAGGATTCACCATGTGTTTCGTGAGGCCAACAAAGTGGCTGACAAATTAGCCAATGTGGGTATTTATGTGGGAAGTTTGATTATGTGGATACAATAGGTACCACGTGAAGTGGAAGATATTCTTAGACATGAAAAGCACACTACTGATTAAGGAGAAAGGTGGAAGGGTGCTTTAAAATTCTTATAGATAATAGTATAATAAGATAATAGTATAATAAGAAATCACCATTTAGGTGTGTTTTAAGTAAGGAGGAATGATATGATAAAACCCTAATGAGACCTCAAAATTTATGTTAGTGACACTAATAAAATAATAGTTAATATAAATATAAATATAAATATAAATATATAATTATGTAATTGTAAAAATATAAATAAAATTCATATATTTGAAATTTATATTCTAATACTTAAACTCTACAAACTTTAATTGAAAACTAATATGATTTGACCTCATTTTGAGGCCTTCAAAGTCATATAATGGCCTATCAAAATGATCTTGATTATTTCTAAAGTGATCAAAACACAATGTTTTTGCCCTTGGTCACATTTGGATATAAAACTCTAGAACCATATAAGTTTCCTACTTGTAGGGTATATATTGGAAGAAGATATGGTTACCTGAGGCCCTCCCTAATATCTAAAGTCTAAATTAAAATTTTTATGGATAATAGTATATGAAGAAAGCACTATCATAACCATTTAGGTGTGTTTTAAGTGAGGAGGATATAAAACATCATAAGTGAGGAGGTTTTTTTTAGGATCAAACCCTTTATACATGACCCTATGGTCCATAAGCTTTGATCCATGGGTAAAAGAACTATAAGAGGTTTCTAAATAGATCAAGATCCCCTTTCTACCTCTATATTTATTGGAACAAAAAAACAATGGAACTTATAGGCAACACAATAGGAAAATTTGTAGATTGGGCTCCCCTAAAGCTAATAATACAATTTGTGCTAGAATGTATAATCTGATAAAAAGATCTACCAAAGAGTATAAGAATAAAAGTACTTGATTGGATTCACACACAACCACTAGACTATGACCACATTCCCTTCAAGTGCATCTCTTGTCATTAGCATAGCTATTTCTCTAGGAATTGTCCAACCAAATCTCAATAGAAAAAAAGAAGAAGAGGAATACAAATTTCAAACTACTAGAAGACAATTGAGGAGATCTAGAAGCCAAAGGAGAAAAAAAATAGATATAAAAGTAAAACACAAATAGATACTCTATTTTATAAAAAGAGAAGGAGGATACTCCTCTAGAACAACAATACCTTAAAGACATCACAACACAAAATAAAGGAAAAAATCCAATGGAAACAAAATATAAAGAGGAAGGTGAGGACACATAGATAAGAAAGGAAAACCCTCTAGAAGATGAGAATGTGGAATAAGAGAGAAGACTCAAGTTGTAGTGGTCGCAATTCCTAGAGATACTCCAATAACTAGATCTACAATAAAGGACAAGAAGATAAATCAAGAAACATAAACATAATAGTTTAATATGAAAATGAGAAGAAAACTCAAATAGTATTGGACTTATCCAAGACTTTAAAAAACAAAAAATGAAGGCCACCTCTTGGAATGGAAGGGGATTAGGTAGTCCCATGAAGAAAAACTACCTAAGATCTTTAGGAGATCAACAAAAGCCATATGTAATATGCATACAAGAGATAAAATTATCAGAGTAGATAGTTAAAATCGAATGGTACAAAATCTAGGAAAACTCTAATTTTTATAGTGTTAAGAGCCTGACTGACAAAGAAACATAGTTACTAAAAAGTTGGATCTCCAAGATCTCTTAGAAACCAATGAAATCAAAATGAAATCTAGCCCACAAAATATAATATATCATACTCTCTTTTTTTATGGAGTCTTCAAGGTTCAAGTTTGTTAAGTTTTTGGGATAACATATTAGGTTTTGTACAAGTTTATTTAGTTTTTGTTCAAGTTTGTTAAGATTTTGGGTTAGCATAACAGTTATAGTCTATAAAGAGCACTTAGAATTTTATATTAGCTCTAGCCAAAGCACATTTGTTGCCTAGGAGCAAAACAACAAGGTATGTGATTTTATTTCTCAAAATTAATATAAATCATTTCTTTTAAAAATATAAAATTGTTTGTTTAAAGAAAAAGCATTAGTATTTATATGGAAGGTTGTTCTTACTATTAGTCATTAAAGTACATGGATTAAAAATAAGAATAAAATATTTAAAAATAAAGCTTGGTATCAAATCCAAGTTTAGATTTGTATTTTACCCCTAGATTGTAGAGTATTTACAAGTATGGTGCTCATCATGGGAAGTATCAAATGTGAATGAATGTGTTGTAATATTAATTATAATATTTTAATATACATACAAGAATCATTCTTATTAATAAACAAACATAAAGTATTTACATCAATCAATACTTGTAATAAAAATATCTAAAAGTTGGGTTTATTAAACTTAATTTTGATGATGCTTCCAAAGGAAACCCTTCAAAAATTAGCAAAGACAAGAATTTTTTAAATGATAAAGAAAATTTTTCCTCACCTACTCAAAATCATATGGACCTTTAATTAAAAACAATCAAAAGGCTAAAAGACTTCCTATAAGAACAAATTTTTCATAAAAAAGATGTAGACATTTCAATTGAGGAAAACTCATAGATTATTATCATATGCTGTAAAAATAATGGATGTAAATATTAAATTAAAATGGAAATTTTTCAATGTCCATCATTTAATGATGAAGGTAGTATCTTGAAAATGTCAACAAATTTATAGAGAATAATTAGGTTAAAATATAACTTAGGGAACCACGGTGTTGATTTTTTTTTGCTTTATAAAATTTAAAATTTTAGAAGGTATTTGATCAAGGAAGGTTATTTCTCTAAATAAAAATGATATCAAGGATTTGAAAAATCACTTTGAGAAGAAAAAAGAGATTTATAATAAACTACATAAAAAAGCAAGCTTGGAATAAGTTTTTGCTTGGATTTGGTCTACTTGGCTTAATAACTTATGTAGTTTTTTGATATTTTGTTGGGAGTGACATCTAATAGAAGTCACATATATCTTACTAAAAATTATAATACAAGCCATAACTTAATTTATTAGTTCAAATGAGGTTCGAGGTGTAGATCAGTTGGTGGCGATAAAACCCTCTAAGGGGGATGGACGCCTAGGGTTCAAATCTTGGGCCTCGTCGAACTGAACGCTTGTCCTTTTCTTGGTGCTTTTAGCGATGTAAAAGGTTTAAAATTATTGTGACATGGTGGTTATAAGAACAAAATACATGAAGTACTATGAGGTGGTTTTTGGGGTAGATAACAAAAAATACTATGGCAGCCATAAAATACGAACAACATACTTGGATCATCGTGGTGGTTATTGATTCCACCATGTAAAAAAATATTAGTTTATATTTATTTAAGTTTTATTGAATTGCACTTATTTATGATTGTATATACATTTTTTTCAATGAGTTTACATGGGTCCCTCATACTAAATGGGGTTTAACCTTGGATCTCTCAAACAAAGATCAAAACCCATTGCAGTATTATTGCAACTTATATGATTGTATAGATTAATTTTGATTGATTTAGGAATATTTATGATTTTTATGTCAAATAACTATGTATACCAAAATATTTATTATTTATTGAAATAGATTATGGTTCTTCAAGATTAATAATTTATTAGGATCTCTTTTTAATTGGTCATATAGGATTGAAATAACCCTACTTATATTACATCCTCCTCTTATTTACCATAATATCTCAATGAATCATTTGCAATATTTGAACCCTGGTCTCCTTGTTCAACACGGACATGATTCTGATCAAAGGATCAAAATATTTATATATGTGCAACAATTAATAATATAAGTGAAATATATATTTTTTATGTTATTCATATAAATAAGTCTCATATATTCAAAATAGAAAAACTTCTTCCTTATCTTCAAAATAAAGACACTTCTTCCTTGACTTGACTATGACCTAATTTTTTTTATGTATGTTTTAAGTTGCTTTAACCAACTCAATGTTCACAAAATAAAATTTTAAAGAATGTATGGTATAAGTGGAGAGTAAGGATTCTCACGGGCCAATATAAAACTAGCTCACATCAATTCTAATATGAGATAAGATGAATACGTATTGAAAAAGGTGAGATAAAAATATGAAAGATATAAAAAAATGATGAAAAAGCTATATATACCTTTTATAAGGACAATGAAATGCCTATTATAATATAAGACCTATTTAGTAACTCCATGTATGCTTTTTTTTTAATTAAGAAAAAAGCAAAAGAATTTATCATTAAAGTTAACAATGATATATATATATATATATATATATATATATATATATATATATATATATTGTATCTTTGTATTGCATGGTGTTTGGCCTATTTTTTTTAGAAAACATCCCAAAAGGGATACCACTTTTGGGTAAGACCCAAGGAGGCAGGGGTATCTCTTTCGCAAAAATTGCCAAGGGCTCGCACCTGCCTACCACCTTTAACATACTCAAGAAGAAAACCTGAAACAACATAAAACAAGAACACACAAACACATAAACAGATTAAAAAAAAAAAAAAAAAAAAAAAAATCATGCTCCTTGAGTGTGTCAAAAAGATAAAGCACAACCAAACACACACAATAAGATAAAAAAAAACACAACAAAAACCACACAAAAAAAAACAAGAACAACATAACACAACACAAACATAACAAAAAACAATAGTTAGCTACAAAGACAACCAACAAAAACATGAAAAACAAAAACAACCAAAACCTAAAAAATAATAAAATAAAATAAAATAAAAAACAACCAACAACAGACAATTAAGAAAAATAAAAACATAGAAAACACTCACACACCAAAAAAAAAAATACCAATTAACACAAACATACAGAAACACAAGCACAAGAACAACAAAAATACAAGAACAAAAAAAAAAAAACTACAAAAATACAAGAATAACAAAAAACAATACAAAAAACACAAAAAAAACACACACACATAAAAAGAAAAGAAAAAAGAAAAAAATAGAACACAACAATGACCTTTCTAGACCAAAAGACTTTTAAGGCAAGAATCAACAGAGGAAACAAAAGAAATATTAAATTGAGCTAGGGAACTAAAATATCCTGACCGAACCAAAGAGAAGCAAAAATAAAGCAAAAAGAAACAAGGTACCTCCAAAACTAGAGCCATCCAAAGAAATGATAGAAAGAAGAGCTTCCCTTATTTGTGAAGCTCACCATCTAGGAAGGTGGCCATAGCAAGTAAGATCACCTTTATCCAAAGCCCAATTAGCTAAAGCATCAACACTCTTGTTATGATCTCTGACCACATGATTGTAATCAACTTTCAAAAATCTCATCTAGATTAACTGAATTTATCAATAATTCTTTTTATTCTCCAATCAACCTTACGGTTATTAGAAGGAGTTTTCAAAATATTAATCATGAGTTGAGAGTAAGACTCAACTAGCACCTTTTCCCATCCAACCTTAGTAGCATTTTGAAGGCCTCTAAGGATACCATACCCCTTAGTAAGGTTATTGGATAGAATACCAAAATTCTCAACAAAAGTAAAAACCAGGGAGTCATCTGAAGTCTACCAATTCCTCCCGCACTAGCTTTTCCAGGGTTCCCTCTAGAGGCTCCATTAATATTGAATTTTTTAAAATCCTTAGGAAGAGGTTGCCAATTCCTTATTTTATCCATCTTGCAATTACTCACATTCCATTCAAGCTGGTTGCTCTTAGAAGAGTTAATCTTCAATCTTTGCATAACTTGATCCCATATTTGGTGGGAGTTTTGGGGGTAATTAAGGAGTTTATGGAATGATTCAACTAAGTTGGCAATGGTCTTATTCTAGATATAGTGAATATCCTTACTTTCTTGATTAAAAATTAGGTTGTTCCTTTCATTCCAAAAATTCCAAAGAAGAGTGGTAGAACCCATCCAAATTAACTGCCTAATAAAATGATCAACACCCTCTTGATTAGGCCAATCCCTCCAAATTTGTTCAAAAGTAAAAAAATTGGACGACTATAAGCCAAGTAAAGTGGCCATTCTCCTCCATAATTCAGAGGCTACAATATACTCAATAAAAATATGACTGAGAGTTTCCACATTCTCTCCACACATTTCACATTTAAAAGGGCCATCAAAACCACACTTCATAATATGCTCCCCAGTAAGCACCCTATGACGCAATAAAAGCCAAGTAAAGAACTTCACCTTAGGCCAGAGCTTTTGAACCCACAACTAAGAAAATGTGTCAGATGATTAGTTGGGATTATTATGGCAAAAGGCCAAATAACCTTGAGCAACTGAATACTCACCCTTAGTAGTGTTGTTCCATCCAAAAAAATCTTTATCATGGGACCAAGAGAGAGATATCATATGAAAGATGCATTGGATATCTTGTCTTTACCTTTTTGGAATTTGAATAGGCCAGTTCTCAATAGATATCCAATATCTACCAACCTCTGAATTACCAGTATGTTACCGATAGTAATTAGCAACCTTTATCTAGTTAGCTCGATGAAGCTCCTCCATACAAGACCTCCAATCAGGAAACTGAGTTATCAAAGGCTTGTAACCATCCCAAGAATTCATCCAAAAATTTACTTATTGACCATTATGAATGATCCAAAATAAAATTTTCTTAATCAAATCCTCACCAGTCTTAAGAACTGCTAAAATGGGATAACCTTTGGAAGGCAATTGATAGCAAACAAGGTCTTTAGGACTTTTGTTCTCAACATATTTAGCATGGAGATTTTTGGCCCAAAGAGCATTGGGGTTATGCAAAATCCTCCAATATAATTTAGCAACTTAAGCTTTGTTGTGATTAATAGCAGATTAACTCCCTTCATTCTTAGGAAGACATTAAGTGTCCCATTTCACCAAGGCCCATTTTATTTTCTCCTTAGTACCACTCCAGAGGAACCGATGACTAATTTGATCTAGTTCTCGAAGAACAACCTTTGGGATATTCAACACTATAGATACATAAATAGGAATAGTCTGAAGGATTGGTTTTACCAAGGTGATTCTACCCCCAGAAGAAAGCCACCTATTGGTCCACTTTCCAATTTCCTTATTGAATTTGTCCAACAACCAATTCCATTTTTTTGTCTTCAAATGTTGATGGGAATACCTAAATAAGTGATTGGAAGGGAGGTCTTCTTATATATTAATTTATACAAGACCATGGATTCCTGTCTGGCAGAGCAGTGAAATAAAATGAATTTAGATTTGTCTTCATTAATCAATTTCCTGGTAGCCTTAGAAAAATAGCTAATGATTTGCTTAATATTAGAAGCTTTCTTAATTGTAGCTTTACCTAAAAGAGTAGAATCATCAACAAATTGAATATGAGAGATAGTTCTAGCTCCATGAGCAATGGTAACTCCCTCAAAGGTTTTGTTTTCTCTCATTTTGGTTATAGTCCTACCTAAGCATTCAAATAATGATGAATAAATAAGGGGAAAGGGGGTCACCTTGCCAAATACCTATGGAAGATGGAAACAACTGAGAAGGCCAGCCATTGATAAGAAATGAGTAGGAAACTGAAGAGATACATCCCATAATCCAATCCATCTAATCCTAAGAGAAATCAAATTGCCTCAAAACCTTGATAAGGAAGTGCCAATACACTTTGTCATAAGCTTTGGATAATTCTAACTGAATGAACATGGAAGGATATTTTTGCATATCCATGGAATGGATGGATTCCTGAGCAAGAACTATCTTATCTACTATTTTATGCCCTTCCACATAACCCCCTTGTTTAGGGGAAATAATATTATGCAAAAGAGACTTCAACGTTTCTGCCATGATCTTAGTAATAATTTTGAGAAGAACATTACATAAAGTAATAGGTCTAAAAGCTAAGATATGATCGGTCTCTTGAGCTTTCAAAATAAGAGTAATATCAGTTTTATTAATAACCTTAAAAATTTCTTTAGATTACCTGGCTTCTTCCACCACCTCTAATAAATCAGCATGAAGTATATCCCAACAATCTTGGTAGAACTCAATGGGAAAACCATCAGGACCTGGGGTTTTCCCTTTTTGTATTTTAAAAACTACCTATTGAAGCTCATCGATAGTAACAGGAGCAGTCAAAATAGAGTTCTCCTTAGAAGTGATAAGAGAAGGGATTGCTTGAAGAACATTTTATTGAGAAGATGAGTCAAGAGGAGTAGCAGCAAAAATATTGGAAAAGTAATTGACAACAATAGAGTTCATGCCATTCTAAGTGTACACAACATCTCCAGAATTTTATTTTAGGGAAGAAATAAAGTTGTGAGATCTTCGAGCTAGAAGAGATTTGTGGAAGAAATGTGTAGTCTGATCACCTTCTTTGAGCCATTGAATTCTAGATTTTTGCTTCCATAAGAGTTCTTCTCTTTTTTCCCATTCCTCTAACCGAGCTATGAGTTTAATTTCATTTGCACTTGTACTTTTTGTGAGGCCATATAAACAAATTTTCTTATTCAAGTTTTTAAGCTGAGCTATAACTTCATGTTTTTTTTATGAATATCCCAAAACTCCTTCTAGTTCCAATTATTGATTTTGGATTTAATGTATTGCAATATTTTGGTAAAACAAAACATCTTAGTCCCATACCTAGGTTTACATTCCTTCTACCATTGTTGCACTCAAGTTTTAAAGGAACTATCTCTAAGCCACATTAACTGAAATAAAAAAGGAAACTCACATTGGTTTTCCATATTTCCACCATGATTGGCTAGTGATCCAAACCAACATTGTTAAGAGTCTTCACTTTAGGAATGTGACCATGGATTAAGAAATTATCAGAGAGCAAGAACCTATCCAATATCTCCATTATACAAGCTAAGCCATGCCTTCTGTTAGACCAAGTCATAAGGCCATTATCTAGTTGGATGTCCACAAGATGGAGGTTTGTAATATATTCGCTCATGAGATCAATGCTCCTATCCAAATTTCTATTTCCCCTCATTTTCTCATCTAGAGAGAGGATGGTATTGAAATATCCTCCGATCAAGATCCAAGATTTAGGAAAATGAGAGATAATATAAGTTATATTCTTTCACTGTCTTCTTTTTTTGTCCAAATTAGTCGGAGCATAAATAATAATGCGGAGCATAATTTGGTTGGAATGTCTGCTTTGAATAGCTATAACCAAAAGACCCCAAATGCCAACCATATTGTGAATAACTTCCTATTTTGGGTCCCAAAGGCAAGCAATGCCACCAGAAGTCCCCTAGGAATTCAGGGAAACCACTTTTCCAACTGGTCAAATTTTACTAGCAATTGATTCCATATCCTCTATTGACATCTTCATTTTTTGAAGAAAAACAAGATGTGGATGATTTATCTGAATCATTCTTCTAATTTCATTTTGTTTTGAAAGACTCCCTTTGAGTCCTCTAATATTCCAAGTGATGATTTTCATTAATACCAAGGCTAAAAAAGTTGGGAAGGACATTAATCTTACCTTCCTCTACAAGCTTTTCACCTTCTTTTACTATATGATATTGATTAGTCTTGCGACCTACCTTTTGATTAGAATCCATCTTCAATTTTTTTTTCCCTATTTCTTGACTTACTCCAATTGAATTTGATATGGCTTCTAACCTTGAAGAATGCTTGTACATAGTTAAAATGTTACCATAAGGTTCAACATAGTCTATATTGGGACCTGCATTATTTGAAGTTTTAACATTTAAAAGATTTTTTTTCTTGTGTATAGTTTCTCCCATTTTTTTTCTATTGAAGAGCCTTTGATTTGTTGGTTTGTCTTTGAGTTCTTCCCTTTATCTTTAAATTGTGTTTCTAAGATTTTCGTTTCCATTATTTCCTCTTCCTCACTTGGGACATCATTTGTGGAAAGAATTTCAAACATATTAGCAAATAACTTTGATTGATCCTTAATAACTTGTTTTTTTTTAGTGTTTTTCTTCTTAGGCATTTGGAAGCCTGCTAAGTTTATATCTTCTTTCTTTTGATCTAAAATTTTATTTGGGCAAACACTAGCCAAATGACCATATTCATGGTAAATTCTACAAAAAAAAGGAATGTTCTCATAGTCCACTACTTGCTTCCAAATATCCTCCTCAAATTGTAAAGTGATCTTTTTAGGAATGGGTTTGTCAAAATTCATTAAAACACAAATTCGAGTAGAAATAATATGTTCAAATTTTTGAGTACAATCAACAGTTATCATAAATGTTTCTAGAGAGTTTCAAATTGAAGAAAAAATAGTCAGATTCCAAAATTCTTTTGGGAGGTCAAAGAGTCTAACCCATAGAAGGCATATCTACTTTAACTTTAAATTTAGTATGCTAGGGATTCATGAAAAGCCCTACCCTTCCAAAGAACCAGGGACCCGCTTTAAAAGTTTTCTCTCTATCTTCATTATTAGCAAATAAAACAATAAAATAACCATTTGTATGAATAGATATTTGTAACTCACCTTTAGTTTTCTAGATTTTTGCAGCCTACACTTTGAAAATAGATAGGCTCGAATGAAAACCCATGAAACAAAAAATTATTCCTTTTTTTCCAGATATTCAATGCCAGTTTGAATGTTGCCCATATCAAGCTTAAAAATAGGAGTTCCATCAGTTGCTTTAAGACATCCTGACTCCATTTTCCTAGGATCAATCCTAGGCATTCTTAGAAGTTTATGGGAAGCCCTAAGATTAATATTAGCACTAGGCTGAGGTTGTCCACCATGGAGGGTATCCCTAAAATTTATTTTTGGGGCTGATTCTTTGAAATTATTACCTTTTTTTTTTTTTTTTGAATTTACATGGTGGAATTGGTAGCCGCCACGAATCTGGGCAAGCTGTCCAACTTTTTATGGCCACCATAGTATTCTACGTTGTCCGCCCTAAGCCGCCACACAGATCTTCGCGTAGTCCACCCCTATAACCACCATGCCACAATCATTTTAAACCTTTTACATCACTGAAAGCACCAGGAAAGGGACAAGCGTTCAGTCCGGCGAGGCTCGAGATTTGAACCTTGGACCTCCGCCCCCCTTATGGGGTTTGGATGAACCAATTGGTCAACACCTCGGACCTAATTATTACCCTTGATAGGGGTTTCCATAGTATATTTATTTTGTGGGTGCACCTTAGCACCAGATTCACTTGATATTTGAGACATTTTTTGATAAGCTGCTTGAAACTTGTTTTGTAATCTCTTTAATCCATGCCCTAGACAATGTGGAAAGGTATGATTTTCACTTTTCTTTTGTGCAAAAAATTGGAATCCGTTGTCACTCAAGTTCACAACATGAATATTTGTTGAAAGATAGATTTATAACCCATATTAGCTCCCCTGCAACATATCCTACTAAAATATTGAGCAAAAACCATAAAAATGCTGGCCGCTAGGACCCGAAGGTCTCGAAAACCAACCTCTGAAGCTGCTTGCACTTAACCCATATGAAACCCTCGCATAGTTGCTTGCCAAAAATCTTGTTCACACATAGGGATGCACTAGGATATGTGTTGCTCCAAATGATCTAAAAATTGGTGGAGACGTATAGGGTGTGTCAGGCATCTACCCTCAAATTTTAGCTCAATACGAGTTCGAATGAGTGAAATATGACCAAAACAAGTTAGGTAGTTTGGACAGTCTTGCGAAAAACATCCCTCACAATTTCATCTCATCCTCTCTATGGGTTCTAACCATACTCCAACATGATTTCTTTGACCTATTTTTATTAAAACTAAATGGTTTTATTAAAATATTAGAAGTAAAAGGACTCATGATACTTATTAATTTTATAATATTATTTTGCAATAAATATTTTTTTCTTTATAAATGTGAGTCATAGTAATTCTTTTTAATTGGTTTCATAGGATTAAAGCTACTCCCATCTATATTATATCACAACTAGGTATTATGTCATCATGAGATAAGAGAATTAGGTAATATGTCATCATTGAGATAAGAGAACTAGGTATTATGTCATCATATGATAAGAGTGTGGCAATAACATTTTTGGAAATTATTTATGTATTATATTTCTCTCTTTTTATATATATATTTTAAACTTTTTTTTTTATTGAAAAAATACTTCATATTAATGAATAATCAAAGAATACATCATGATAACAACACTACAACAGTTTGCAAATGAGTAGTAAATAATCAGATCTAACACTTTTATCAATTCTAATACAGTCCTAAATAATATCAGACCTAAACACCTTAAGTTGACTAGAAATAAGCTCAGCAGCTTTGCTAACAATAACAACAACCGACACCTCCTCATTTTTAAAAATTAGACTACATCTATCTTTCCAAATACTGAACAAGATAGAGAGTTTGATAATGTGCCAAAATATCCTTTTATGGCTCGCACAGTCAATGGAGTCTCCAAACAACACTGCCTTCCACATTAGCTGCCCTTGAACAACATTGTCATACAACCAAATTGCATTTCTCCATACCTTTCTCGTTCTCGTACATTCCCAAAAAATATGTTTAATTGTTTTAATTTTTCCACAACTGGAACAAACATCCGATGTAAGCATCCATTTGGCTAGACGAGCCTTACTATGAAGACCCTACATAATAACTAACTAGGCAAACACCTTCAACTGCATAGAAACCTAGAACATCCATACCCCAGTGAGACGCTTCTTCCATTTTTTGCAAGAACAACTCAAACCCCATCTGATGTTCAGAATGTCACCAAATGGGATTTCGGGAACCGTCGATTGATAAATATTAGAGGCTTTAAAACACCAAATCGGTTTTCCATATTTCCACCTCCAATCCTTCTAGATAGGACCTAAAAGACCATTGGAAAGCTTGTACAGTTGCTCCATCGAAAGAAGACTTTGCATTTGCTACACTGCATACCTATCGGAGAACTTTAGTTTAAATTTAACAACCAACTATTGCCACGGAGTCCAAATACCATTGTTTCCATCCCAAATATCTGCCCACTTGAAAATTCCCTTCTTACCAAGTCTCTTGCACTGCAAGGTAGGCATATCTGATGCATACGTCCCATTTGTTTTCCAAAGGCAAATTGCTTTGGAGCAAAGAGTCCAAATCCGTCTATCATCCAAAAAGTCCCATTTAACCAAGCTGACTACATATTTCCAAGCCTCCCATATTCTTTTAATTAGGATGTAGCCTCTAATTTTAAATTTCTTGGGATGACCAACAATATCTTCAAAACTAAAATTTCCCTTGATTCCATCAATATTCACACAGTTATTAATACAGTGATGCAACAACCTTTGCTAGCCAAAATCACCCTCCAAACACATAATGACCCACTTAGAAGCAAGAACCTTACCTTGAACTTGGATGTTGAGCAACCCAAGGCCACCCTTCTTCTTAGGAACAATACAATACTTCCATGCAACTAGAGGAACCCGCTTGGAACCATCCATATTTGCCCATAAAAAATTCTTAATACAGGTCTCTAGTCTTCTATATTGAGAAGGGTTTGGAATCCAATAGGAGGAATAGTACATGTGGCACGTCTGAAGAATCTTACTTACCACAATAAGTTTCCCTGCAAAGGATATCATCTTACTTTTTCAAATTTGAATTTTTTTCTTAAATCTGCTCATACACCAATCCCACATAGATTTAAGGGAAACCCTTCTGCAAAATGGGATGCCCAAATATCTAAAAATCTCTCCATCCCCAACTTTTCACCAACCTGTATGAATTTAGTTTGGCAAAGACTCAGCTCCTACCAACCAGTAGTTAGATTTAGTCTCACTAACCAAAGCACCAGAAGCAAGAAAAAATTGACTGAGACAATTTTGTAGGCCAACAATTAAGTCCTTATCTATCTAAACAGTAAAAAATGAATCATCTACAAAGTGGTTGTTCATAAGATGACTGCCAGGAATAACAATTCCTCTAATTTGACCAGCCATCCTCCTTTGTTCCAGCATATAACCTAAAGCATCGATGAAAAGAACAAGAAGAAGAGGAGCCAATGGGCATCCCTATCTAATAGATCTGAACAATTGAATATCTCATGATATTTTACCATTAACCACCACTCTAGCCGAGGCTGAGGAGAAAATCATTTGTATTTTATGAACTGCTGTCCTATTTTTTTTAAGCGAAAAATCCCTTGCGGGGCTGCCTTGGTATGAGAGACGACAAACATGGGGTTCTACACTATCAAAGTCACTCGGGAGTCGCACCCGACCTTGCCCGCACCAACATTATCAGTTGGATTTTGGATACCTAATTTAGCTTTTTGGTAGGATGGAGATTTGAACCTGGGACCTCTCTTGGAGGATTTACCTCTCCTCTCCAACTCACCTACAACACCTGGGTGCTGTCCTATTAAATCCAAGCCATTGCAACATATTAAAAATAAATGTCCAATCCATTCTATCATAAGATTTATCAAAATCAAATTTTAAGAACAAATCCTGTTGATTTGACTCTCTGCCCAATCTATAGCTTCCCAAACTGAAAGCACCATATCTAGAATGAATCTACCTTTAACAAACCCAGTTTGTTCCTCTCGAACAATTCTAGCAGCAATATCTTGCAACTGAAGGGCTAAAGCTTTAGCCACTATTTTATAGGAGATATTTAAAATGGTAATCGACCTCCAACCCCTAATTTTTTCTTTATTACTCCCTTTAGGAATTAACTTGATCACCCCTTGATTCATCCAAGAAGAAAATCCAGCTCCATCAAACACTTCCTGAACCATTCTTACATAATCATCTCCAATACAGTCCCACATATACTTATAAAATTCAGTTGAGAGACCATCAGGCCCAGGATACTTACCATTCTTCATCCTCGATAAAGCATAAAAGAACTACCCAGGTGTTGTAGGTGAGTTGGAGAGGAGAGGGCAATCCTCCAAGGGAGGTCCCAGGTTCGAATCTCCACCCTACCAAAAAGCTAAATTGGGTAATGTTAGTGCGGGCAGGGCTGGGTGCGACTCCCGGGTGAATTTGATGGTGTATAACCCCTTGTTCATGGTATCTTAGACCAAGGCGGCCCCGCAAGGGGTTTTTCACTGAAAAAAAAAGCATAAAAGATCTCTTCCTTAGAAAAATCAGCTGCCATCCTGTCATTTTCAAAACTAACGATATTTTTGGGCACACATTCTTTGAACAGATCTCTAGCCTGATGGACTGACAGAGAGTTCTCATAGACAACAAAAAATTGCTTAAAATAATTTTCAAACAAATTCTTTATTTCAGTCTCATCCTCAGTATGAGTGGAATCCTCCTTTTGCAGAGTTAGAATATTTTATGTAGCATTTTTCCTACAAATGTAATTAAGGAAAAATTGTGTAGGCGCATCCCCTTATTTTAGCTAGTTAAGTCTGCTCCTAATTTGAGCCCCCTTGCCAATATAGTCTTCTAATGTTTTGATTTCTCCTTCTTGGAGAGCAACCTTCTCCTGAAGAGAAGAGTTGAAGGGGTCAATCTCAAGCTTCTTTATATCAAACCCTCGGGTGTGATAATATTAAGATGTTGAGGGAGCTTCCTGCTCAAATCCACCTCCACACACACCCGTGGACTAAATCGAAGAGATTTATTCCCTGTCGGATCCAACAAAACTTTCCCAAAGCGTTGTGCCATAGAACTTAACATGCACCTGAGTTCCGACTTCATGGCGACAAATTCAATGCACAGAGGGTAATGAGCCTGAGAACCATCCTTGGGATCAAAATTTGGACGCCAAGTTTACACAAAGTTTGTGGAGCCAACAATGTTCTAAGTCCCAAATTGTAGCACATGTCTCGCGATATCTGCTCATTCAAACAAAATCGACATATACCTCCCTCCCAAGCCCCAAAACGATTTGACATGCAACCCCTTGGACTCCCAGTTCAACCGGATCCAATTATGGAAGTCTGCCTCTTATGAAACCTTACGTAAGAAAAATAAAATAATCCTGTTAGCTTCCAATTACCTTCTTGTGTTCCTGTATTCTTCAAACTCTGTAGCACAAAATCTGAACACATCCTTCGCATAAGCCAAAATTGAATCCATGCGATCCAATTTTAAAGCCAGGTCTTCATCCGAGTCTCCAGAAAATGGAAGATTATCCCCATCCAAGTTATAAACTTCATAATCCATACCCTTCATCAATAAATCGCCTCCCATATCATTATTTAAGGCGACCACAAAGGTTTTAGACTCAACAGCTCCATGCAGAACCTCAATCAATTCATTATTAATCGAAGGTTTTGTTGGGGATGTCTGGACCAAATTTGACTTGGACGATGAAGGCAATTTCTCATGCTCTTCTGCAGGTGACTTTGTATCCAGACTTTGTGCCTTATTCCTCTTTCTTGGCAAAGTGTTCCCGGATCTAGGAGTTCTATCATTTATGGCAATCGCGGTTTGCACCTCTTGCAAACCCTCATTCATTGTGGAGTCTCTCCACTGCAACGACAACAATTTTTTATTCAACTCTATTATTTTTAATAACAGGTAAAATGTTCTGCTTTGAAGCATTAACTTTACCCGCAACTGCATCTGCATTCTTTTTGTCAAAGGAACTGTCTGAAAAAAGAGGGTTTTCAAATCCCGTAACCACACTGCCCATCTCCTTAGACTTCCCTTCACGCTGAAGCTGAAGCAGACTCACGTCGCCCTCTCGATCAAGGAAAAAATCTTCATCTGCGCCATCATCCCCTCACGATCCTTTGCTGACAAAGACCGATGCCCTTCCTCGCCCTCGAGCTCCACGTCCTCTCAACATCCTTCCTTTTATATATTTTAAACTTTTTCTATAATATGCTTATATTGTGTAATAAGATTTAAATTTTTTTAATCAATCTCATATCATTTGATTAAAATGTTAAGTTTCACCCATAAAAATTAAACCTTGATTCATGATGTAAAATTCTACACCCAAACAAGTAGCTTTAAATAAGTAAGTTTGACTAAGAAAAATTAAGATGGTCAAACAAATTAATCCTCCTTTACAATTGTTTTAATTTGTTTTACATATTAAACGATATCAATTTAAGTAAAAAAACTACCCATATTACATTTATTTAAAATCTTAAGTGAAATTAATAATTTTACTATAAATTACTTTATTTCTTACTTCCAAAATTATTTACAATTTATTTATTTTTTAGCTTAACTTACTAATTCTATTTAAAATTGATATATAAATGTTAATTTTAATTTTTCAAAATTCAATCAAAACACATACACTATATTTTTAACTATACATTTAACACATATATAATTAATATTCCTATTACTAATCACAAATAATAAATATTTCCTAAACTAATTAACTAAGCTTACACTTAATTTATATTGTAATTTTAATTAATATTTTAAACTTAATAAATATTTATTAATCAATACCTATTTATATTACAATTTCAATTAATATTTTGAAATTAATAAATATTTATAAATTCATACCTACTGCAAAAATTGTTTATGTTTTATATTTACAAGCTAATTATTTCTCAGCTAGATCTTATTTATGCATAATATTTTCATTTAGTGGATGTAGTTGAGGGTTGGTCCCGTACAATGTTGTTCAGGACTACTACTGGTAAGGAACAGTTATTAACCTCTGGTAAAATTGTTTCAAATAGATATACTCTCTTTCAAATGGTTACCAATTAGCCAGAATCCATCACCGTTTTGCACTGTAAACATGAATCTTTTTCTGTGTATGCATGATTTATTCTTTCTTTCTTCATCTATTCTACTATGTCTAAGTTCAGGTCAACCACAATCACCTTCATACATAAACAAAGGAGTGCCTGGTAATTTGGATAAGTTTCATGTGAATCAATATGGTGCAAAAGCCGACGGTTTAACAGATGATAGTAAGGTAAGATGTTCAAAAAAAGAATAAAGATATTTTATGTCTCTTTAGGCTTATTGTGTTTATTCTTGATTGAATTAGTATTGTTTTTCCATTTTAATGCAGGCCTTTTTAGCAGCATGGCAGGCTGCTTGTTCATCTATTAGACCATCAACTTTGTATATACCACCACAACAAAAATTTCTACTGAATCCACTTAGATTTGAAGGTCCATGTAACAATATCTTAATTACAGTGGAGGTATGTTGTTATCAATAGAATTTTCTCAAAACTGTTTAATCTTACCTATGCTTATAAATGTGGCTAGATTTTTTAAACAGTTTATTTTTAATGGATAAAGAATAGATTGACATTCAAGATAACATGAGGTAGATACTTGGAAAGATTATTGCTCCTACAAACAAGAGTTTATGGAGTGCAGAGGAAGACTATTGGCTGGAGTTCAAGGATATAAAGGGCTTAAGAATAGAGGGTAAAGGATTTGGAGTTTTAGATGGCCAAGGAGCTTCTTGGTGGCCCAAAGGATGCAAAAATCATGTATGGACGACTACTCTTTTCAAGTTTGGTATTTATTTCCATCTTTCACCCTTAAGATTTCTTAATTTAATAAATGCCATGTTTATTTGGTGTCGCAGACAACAAAAATAACATGCAATGAGGGACCTCAGGCAATCCTTTTCAATCTTTCTTTTTGAGTTCTTAAAAGATGATTTGAGATCTGTCAAAGTATACATTTGAAGCTATGATTTTTATTCATAATATGCAATCACTAAAGTTTACAAATGCCAGAAATGTCTTTGTGGATCGAATTACTTCGATCGATAGTAAGCAATTCCATGTAGTCTTTCAAAGGTGCCACAATGTTAAGGTTAATGGGCTGAGAATCTGGGCTCCTGTTGACAGTCCAAATACTGATGGCATCCACATTACTCAGTCATCGTTTGTCGACATTAGAGATACCGTTGTAGGAACAGGTATGGATGACATGAACCTTTACTATGATCATCGTTTAATCTTTATGATTGCTGAGAGAAATTGAATTATGAATGCCATGAACCTTTACTATTTTGGCATGCAGGAGATGACTGTATTTCGATTCAAAGTGGATCCTCCTACGTGTCCATTGAAGATTGTTCTTGCGGACCTGGTCATGGGATCAGGTAGACCTTAACTATCTATATATGTATATGTGAATGAGATAAAGTAGTACCCCAAGATTTTATAGGTGATGTTTGTTTAAAATGTATTTTTTCAATGTTATATGTTAAAATTGTACTATCTATCTTTATATATTTATTAATTAAAAATATATTATAAATCTAATAAACTTTATTTTTATAGTTGTAAATTAAGATGCAGAAAATCAAACTACTCTAACCAAAATTAAACTATTCTGTCTAACTAGTAAACCAATCATCTTGTTATTGGAGCAAATTGATTAAAGAGAAAGGCCCTTTAACAACCTTTAACAAGACAGAGAAGAACAGTCTATCCTAAGAATTCCAAAAAAAATTGAAAAAACTTCACAGCCCCAGAGATGAACTAAAAAGTAATAGGGGATTTAGGGTCATTAATTCTTCAGTTATTGGATGTTGCTCTTTTTGAAAGATTAGGGTCAAATCATAAATAAAGCCTTACTTATCAAATTAACCATAACTTTTAACATTGTCATCAAAAGACTGCCATCAAAAAAACTGAACAAAGAAAAGATCTGTCCTAGTTTAATATGACCACCACTTTGAAGAGAAACCAAAGCAATTACTATCTTTTGTACAAATAATATCTCCTTTGTAAAGAATCCAATTTAATATTTTTGTACAACTAATATCTCCTTTGTGAAGAACCCAATTTACCATAGCACTCTGTTATGCTCTCTAGGCACATGATTGAAAACATGGTTAAAATTTTACTGTTAACTCATTCAGATTTATATATATAAAATTAATAAGTTGAACAACAAGCTCCATCAAGCTGTAGCATGTATAAATATGTAATAAATTGTATAATGTATATATATGTAATATGTCTGTGGGTGGTTTTTTTTTTTTTGTTATGAATCAGCATCGGAAGCCTTGGTAAGGATGGCACAAAAGGTCATGTGAAGAACGTTACCGTAAAGGGAGTTACATTTCATGATACTGAAAATGGAGTGAGGATCAAAACATGGCAGGGAGGAAAGGGCTTTGCTAAAGCAATAACGTTCAGAGACTTAACCATAGGCAAGAACGTGAAAAATCCCATAATAATTGATCAATATTACTGTCCACATTGTGATGTTGCAGATGCCATGAATGAGGTATTGCTTACTATTCAAATATGTATCACATTAGTCCATGACAACTCTTATGTTATATAGCTTTAAAAGAACATAAAGTGCTGAACATATGTGAGATAAATAAATACTTTCCTTGGGAGATCCAAAGGCTGTCTGAAAAGCATGTTGGATAGGCTGAATTTAAACAGCATGTTTTAGTTTGATCTTGTTCTAATAGAATGTAACTTTGTATTGACATTGTGCAGAAGCCTTCAGCAGTGAAGATCAGCGATGTAGTATTCAAAAACATAAAAGGGACATCTGCAACAGAGGTAGCAATTACACTGTCCTGTAGCAAGAGCGTGCCATGTGAGGAAATCAGAATGGAGGAGGTCCAATTAAGCCACAGTAATGGAAAAGCTCTCTGTTTGGCTAACAATATAATGATGAGTGCAACAGGTCTAGTAAATCCACCCTGCCACTGAAAACTCATCATAGTTTGCTCAACAATGAGGCTATAATCAGAGTGGTAAATCCACCGGATCACTGAAGAAAAGTATACTATAGTAAAGTAGTCTTTTACCATCACAAGGTCATGTTACAAGCCTATAGATTATATGGTATGTTTTTTTTTAAATAATTATTTATTTAATATGTGTTTTATTTAATTAGATTATTTGGTATTTTAGTAGAGATATCGTAATGAAAAAGTTTAGGATTTTCTTAAGAAATACTCAACTTCAATTCATATGAAAAAGTAGCCCAAGATATACCCACTTTTTAAGAGGTTCTTAAAAGAACTAAATTATTTGGTATAATTTCAGTTTATCAAATTCAAAACTTATTTGCAATTTTAAAATCTTACAAAGTGGTTTTCTATTCCAGAAAATATGATAACGTCCATGCAGATCTGTGATTTTCCATTTTTTCCTTTAAATGTCAGAAGAATGCCATTTGATAGATGTTTGATGTGAGCACCTATTAAATGAATCTAAAGAGTTTACAGATATGGGCTACTAATATAGAATCTGTGTTGCTGAAATTCATTCAATTCGTATTTTCTCGCAGTATTTATGTTTCCTTGAAAACAAATATTGAGGTCCTTTGAGAAATGATACAGAATTCAGATCATACTCTGCTAGAAGTGTCTGGCACAGTGGCTATGCTTCACCTTCATGAATACAATACAAAAAGTGAGGGTTACATGGTTGAAAAGATTCATGGTCATGCTACTATTGGGGTTGACTTGCCTGTGATATTTTTCATGACTCCCATAATATGGGACAACTACAAGAATTTGAATAACTAATAATTTAACAATTTTTTTTTATTAATTTTTTTAACATATTAGTAGTTTAAACATATAATTGTTTATAAATTTTAAGTTTATCATTTTGTAAGGATGTAGTAGGTGTAATATTTCAATAGATTCATTTTACATATTTTTAAAATATAAATATTTTTATGATAAGCGGTTTATAGTAATTTATTTATAATGCGCATTTGATTTAAAAAATTAAATTAATTAATTATTGTTTTATAATATATATATAATTGTTTAAATATAAATAATTAATAAAAACATTATTATTTATCTTTTATTTTGTATATTGATAAAGCAAAGTAGTTTTTTTTTATGGAACGACCTAATGGTACAACATTTTATTAATATTAGGCCTATACAAATTGTACAACATATTATTAATATGTTGATATTGTGCAAACATGGAGTCAAATGGGCCTCCTCTTAATTACATCGTTGACATGTATTTTAATGAATTATTATGATGTTATAATTTTTTTTTTTTCATCATGAGTATTGGAAGCATCTTGGCCTTTTGCGAGGTAAACAATTCATTGTGCTTGAACCCTTGGGCCATTTATTCTGCACTTTCAATTATTGATTTATTTATTGATGTTCTACGACAATGCCTTGTATGTTGTGTCCTCTCATTATGATATTCTAGTTTATAAAATTATTTATGGTATTAAAGGAGATGTGGATCTCTATTAGTTGGCCTAAAGTTCCATTGTCAAACTCTTTAGAGGTTATGCAATCAGAGGGAGTTCATTTGATAGAAGGGAAGGTTGTATAAAGGGTTTCATTGAAGCTTCTTTAAGGCTCTTTCAAATCTAGGTGAATATGATTTTTTATTTTTATTTTATTTTAGACATGATAATAACACAAAGATTTATTTAAGTTACTTTAGATTAAGATTTTTTCAATAAAAGAATGAAATTAAATTCAAATAGTAGAAGGCCTTTATTTATGCTATGTGATATTTTTGGATAATGTTTTTTTGTTATAATTATTTAAAATTGGGATAAGTATGTTTAAAAAAGTTGGCTTAAGGTTCTTTAGGCTTAGACATGGCACATAAGTATCCAAAACAGATGATAAATCATAATTTATATTTTTCAATTAATAATTTAAAATAAGTCATTTTTAAAATCTACATGGAAATAGAGGGAAGGTTCTAGTCTTTGCTTTTCATTTTTAGAATATACATAAAAATGAGGGCTAGTTCAAGCTTTTATTTTTCACTTGGCTATTTTTATCATCAAAATTATGGGAAAATTTTCAAGTTTTTAGGGATAAAATATGAAATTTTTGTTCATAAATGAAAAGGTGAAACTGGGTCCTTCCAATTCCTCTTTTTATTTTGTTAAATAGACAATACCTTATCATATATTTTTCTCTATCAAATAGAACCACAATGTATGGTATGAAAACCATAAAGTTCATATGAAAAATAAGTGATATAACTAATATGTCATATTCTCAAATCATTAACCATTTTATATAGATGCTTGTATCTAGCAAAGAGACACATGTATTTAGTTCTTATTCGAAGCATCCATTTATACACTTTTAATAGAATACATGGTAAGATGTAAATTCATGATATATAATAGTCTAAACAATTATGAGAAATTAAGGAATCCCATGTGGCACAAGTAAATGAGAAGATCTTATTTTGAGATAAATTAAAAGGAAAATTTCATATGCAAATAATAGGATCACAAATGACACACTACCTCTATCTAATTTTTAGAATATTTAAGAATGTACTTTGTCAAGTAATTCTTAGAATTAAAAAAAGAACTATGAGAATGACCTCGATGAAACTCTAAATATATGTATAAATCCAACAAGATTAGGAATAGATAAGGGTTTTCAAATTTATAAAGCTATTACAACTTTTGTTATGATAGGTTGTGAAGGATATTTTAGGATTTTATAAATAAGGATAGAGTAGACATCTATGGGCATCAAGTTTTTTACCTCTTGTGGTAGCATTTTTGATGTGTATGGTACTTGAAAATATGATAAACTACCTTGTATCATGCAATTGTACTAATATGCTAGTATTGTTACTGATTATGATCTTATTTTTTTATTATTATAATTTTGTTGTTGTTTTACTATTATTATAAAATACTACTATTAGATTGTTATTCCTTATATACATGTTTAGAGTCTTTATGGTTTTACTTTTAGTTTATGATAGTTTACATTATTGCTAAGAATATCAAAAAATTACTATATATCATGGACCCCTATTTATGATTGCATTATATGGTTATTAGATCATTAGAAGATTCTTGATTGGTGATGGATGTCTACAATTGGTGATGAAATGATTAAAGAAATTGATGAAACTATTATAATGTACCTTAAGAGGAAGAAGGCTTCATCATGTGAGTCTCTATAGGTGTTGAAGGAGTAAATGCAAATGAAATATAGAAGAAGATAATAGAAAATATTAGTAACTCGAGATATTTTATTATGAGGTAACTACTTGTTTAGTAGCATAAATATAAAGAGGAGAGTATAAAGGTGACACATGGAAGATATAGTATATTTTTACAATGAAGAGGATAATGAATGATGAATATCTATCTGAATAAAAAATTATTGTAAGGATTGTTGATGAAGCTAATATTTGAAGAAGAAATTAGTTTCATATAGCTCAAAATGATAAAGGTGAGGAGAAGTATACATTTAAAAGTCTACCTAAGGAAATAGAAATTATGAACAACCATGTAAAGAGTTGCATGTGCAAGGGTGAGGAAAACTTGGTTAATTACAAGATAATGTATAGATTTATTTATTGAAAATAATAGTAGTGTGATGAGGAATAAAAGATAAAGGATGTAGTGAAGCATTTTCAATCCTCACTTGTGACTCTTTCTATTCCTCTTGACCTACTGGAATTCTCTTGTGATAACTTTTGTAAGTGGCACTACACATTGGCGAATCCGATTTACAAAAGTGCAAAGAGGAACTATGATGGATGTAGGTCTTCCCATATTGATTTATCATGGCTCTTATATGACTATTAAATTTTGAGGATATATGTAGTGGAAGAGATCTAACACAGGTCCTAATAATATGCAATAAATATGAAAGCAAGTGGGTTTGTAATATGACTAAAATAAACTATAAATAGAAATGACAAAATTACAATGCAGTATGGAGGAAATGATCTCTCCATTAATATGAGCTAAAGAGCTACATTGTACTCCATACAGGAGCACTACTATCTACTACACTACACTAGATAAGAACTTGACTTGATACTTGCTTGATACTCATCTACTACTATGAGGTCCTTTATATAGGAAGATAGATTTCTTGGCCAACACTCTACCTAGATGTACAAGGGGACACCTTGCACATTGCCACTTGTGCATTTATTACATTGCTTGAAGTAACTAGCTAACTTCCCCCTAAAGTAATCTCATACTCTAACTATGTACCTAAGGTGGTACATTTACATGACCCAAATGATGCAATATACTCTCTAAAAACAGTCAAAGTGAAATCATCCAAATAATTTAGCTAGCACTTGTGAAAGAGCTAAAGTGAAATTGGCCAAAGAATTAAGATAGTGCCTATGGAAAAGCCAAGGTGAAATCAACTAGATAGCACCTATGCGAAACATGAAGGTGAAGCATCGATGAAGTTTGCATGATATCCTCCTAAGAGCATTAGAGATAGCACCAAAAGAGAAGCCATTATCAATTGTTAAGGTGGTAGGCTTGGAAAATGTTCGAACATTATTCACTTGTGATACCCATTTGCCCTGATGAAACTGATGTGCCCTATTGAAACTAATGCACCTTAACGAGTCCAACACATTTTGATATTGTCAGACATGTCTAATGAATATCGAACATAGAGTAGGCAAGAGTTAAGGTTTTTCAAATAAAATATTTGTGTGAATATCAATATTGAGCGTTAGAGTTTTTTTTATGAGATATAAGGTGCTAAATTAAATTATTAAATTGATTAATAATTTTTAGGAGAGATAAGGTAAAAATTGTATTAATTATTGAATTTGAAATTTGAAAAGTAGAAAATTGGAGAGATAAGGAAAATACCAAATTCAATTTTTAGAAGAAAAGTCTTTTTTATTGCAAGTCTCTCCTAAAATTGCACAACCTTGCACTTTTTATTTGATTCCAAAAGTGCATAAACAACCTTTGGTGGGTAGGCCAATTTGTTCATACTGTGGGTACTTGTTGGAACCTGTGTCTAAGTGGTTGCACCATCAACTTTTTCCAATTTTTTTGGAGCAAAAAAACCACTTGGAAGATTCTGATTCAATCCTAAGTCTCATACAAGAAAAAACTTCCCTCAGGACTGCATCCTTTTTTCTTTTGATGTTGAAATTTTATACCCAAGTATCCCTATTGTAGTAGGTATCTTGACCATTGAAGTTTTTATCAAGGATAGATTTTCTACAGGTAAAATTTGGTTCATTTTGAAGATGGTGGACTTGGTGCTAAATCAACATTATTTAAAGTTTGATGGTAAACTCTATAGACAACGAAGAGGCACTGCAATGGGCAGCAACTTTGTAGTTGTTTATGCTTGTCTTTTCCTCTATCATCTAGAAAATCAAATTCTAGAGAGAATGCCACATGTTGCAGATAATTTGTGTTTATACAAAAGGTATATTGATGATGCTTTTGGAGTGTGGCATGGAGATAGGTCTCTACTTCTACAATTTTTAGATTTTTATGGAGCCATGTATGACAACATTAACATCACTACCATAGTTTCAGACTCTGAGGTAAACATTTTGGACATTATCATTTACAAATCTACCGAGTTAACTACAACAGGAAAATTATCCACAAGGTTGTTTCAAAAATCCATGAATGTATATCAATACATTCCATTTACCTCCTTTCACCCATGACATCAGAAGAAAGCATTCATCCTCAGTGAACTTCGTAGGATCCTTGCCAGGGAAGAAAAACTAGAGGGTTTCAGTGCCATGAAGCATAACTTCTTCCATAGACTCAGAGCCAGAGGTTATCCTGTAGCCTTTCTCCTACCTTTATTTGTAGAAGTCAATTTTTCACACAGGCCTACCTTATTGCAAAAAATTATGGATAGGTTGCATAACAGACAGAGAACCAGACATCGTAGCACCCCCATTGTGCTGAAGCTAGTCAACTGTGAGTTCACCAAAAAATTACGTATCAAAGAAATGGTTCTTAATCCTTTGTTTGATGCTTGTGTCGTAGATCAAGAATTATCACATTTTGGCAAAGGAATTATATGTTGGGAAAATAGCAAGTCTTTGAGGGACTTACTTTGCAAAAATAAAATCTTTTAGTTTTCATCACGTTCAATCTCAGTCGTTCAAGAAAAATAATGCTAGTCGTTGGTGCAACTCTATGCTAGCTGTTGATGCAGTCAAACACTTTGTTTAAAACATGGTAACCCATGCAAAATTATTATTTTTAAATTATTTTTGTAATTTTAATTTTGGGGTTTTGTGCAAATTTAATTATTGTAATAAATAACAAGTGGCTATCATTGTCCACATTTTGGACATATCCCACTTTGTTATATTTTTTACTCTTAGAAGGATGTGTAGCCACCAATGTAATATTTAATTTTTAGAATTTTATGTAATTTTAAATTTTAAAATTTTGTGCAATTTTAATTATTGTAATTAATAACTAGTGGCTATCACTATCCAAATTTTGGATATATCCCACTTTGTTATTCTTCATGACACTTAGAAGAAGGTTTAGTGGCTATTTTAGCGGATCTTGGCTATCACTGCCATTTATTATTGGCATATCCCTAGATCACGCTTCCATAGGCATACTTGATTTCTACCACGTGGCATGACCGTTGGTCTCCACGTGAGACCAAAATCATTTTTATACACACAAGTGTGGTTGTAAAAATTTTCATCAGCCGTACTGATGAGCACATAGGTGCGAAACGCGTTTACGGAGCATTTCAAGTTTTTGCAATCGTGCTTGTAAAGTTTTTTTGTGTATGCCATTATGTTAAAATTTATTTTTTGATAAATTTTTTTAGTGCTAAGTTTCTCTCCTTTCGTATACCAGTGTACTGTTGTGATTTGCTTTTTCATTTCTTTACCTTAAAAGAGTCTTCAATGGCCTCACACGTTGCACTGGTTCAATACGATGCTTGCAACAATAATGCACAGATTCCAGATCTATCGAGCAAACGTCCACGAACAGCCATAGGCTCTGGAGAGCCTTCTGGAAGTTCCCATGCTGCTGGTTCAGGAAATAATTCGCATTTGACATCATTGCCGGAGGTGCCATAGAATCTCTTAGAAATTACCAATAATTTTTGGGAGACATATAAATCCTCTTTTTTGAAAGCAATAAAAACTGAGGAGTTCGTGGAGAAACTTAGAAAAATTTTGAAAGAAGGCATCACTCCACATAGTCTTCGCATAAAAAAGCCAAAAGTGAAGATTGAAAATGCCTCTATTCAACAAGATATGGAGAAAGATCTTGAAGCCCTAGCTGCACAACATCAAATGTCTTGCACAGAATTCTACATTGCAGCTCAAGTTAAACTACATGATTCATTGAAGCAAGAATGCACGACAGTGGAGAATAAATTCAATGATCATATGGTGGAGCTGTTTAGACCACTTTTTGTTCAAGACTCTGAAATAGCATCTGGATGGAAGTTGCGCATTGAACGAGATTTTAATAGCAAAAAGAAAGCCCTCATATTGGAGTGTCGAGTTAACAAAGAAACAACCAAGCAAGTTGTTGTTGCTAGAGCTACTACAGAGCAACATGTGGAAGACACAGTCATGGGGGAGGCTTCCACCTCAGTCTCTTCCCTGATAAAGAAAGAGTGTGCCCCACTTTATAAAGAACTACAGACTTTGACAAAAGTTGTAGCGGATCTTTCAAGGAAAGTCAGATCTGAAAACTCTCTTGGTCGTTCTTCTCCATGCAATAGATCTGGTAACAAAAATGGTCATTCTACCTCAAAAAATGGGTTAAAAAAATAACAATGAACCTCGTGCACAGTCAAGGACACCCCAAGCCCATGGAAGACAATCATGGAGGCCAAAAAATGACTGGCACAATAGATCGTTGAGAAGACATCAACCTCACTCTCAGAGTAGAGTCAGATGGGAAGATCACATACCCACACCTCATGTGCATCAGCAATCACGTCAGGAGTATGGAAGTTCAACCCCAAGATTTGGTTCAAAAAATCAAAATCAGAACTATGTGAGATTTGCAAGCAGGCAGCAAGGGCAAGGTTGGCAACATTTTCATGGCCAACCACCAAGAAATGGCGCAAACCAAAACTGAACCAGTGGGGTGTCATCTTCACACCGTCAGACCATTGCTTATAGATTTTTAGTAGAAGCAATGTGTATGTGATAGACGACATCATCACCAATGTCGCCGTACATAACTTTTCTGAGAAAAAATTGAGTGTAGCAGAAAAAGAACTTCTAGGCTTGGGGTTGAAATTTCTCCCCAAACCTCCTGCAATGATAGTGGATTCTGTTCATAGAAAATTTGAAGACATGGCCCGTATTCTCAGAATCAAATGGTTTTTTGGACCCCGGGGTAAAAATCCAACCTCCTGGGTGGACCGACCACCTCCAGTCTTCAGAGTTCCAAATCCAACTTGGAATCCACCAGAAGAGTACCAACCCCTTTCTGGGATCCTGGACTCTAGTAGAAGATGGTTGGAAAAACAACTCATAGCCACTCCGAGGCTATCACTACAACCTCTTTCTAGAAGACTCTCTCGTGCTTTGAGAGACCTCCGGGCAGATCTCTCCATTGTCATAAGACCTACGGATAAAAATTTAGGCCTCACCATCCTCTCTAGAGATTGGTATCGGTCAGAAAGCCTTAGACAATTATCAGATGCTGCAGTTTATGATCAGGTGACATCAATTCCATGGGCTACTCTTTTTAATTCACTCAGGCTTTCAATTAATAGTGCAGTTTCTTTTAAAATCATAACTAGAGAAGAAAAGTCTTTTTTATTGCAAGTCTCTCCTGAAACTGCACAACCTTGCACTTTTTATTTGATTCCAAAAGTGCATAAACAACCTTTGGTGGGTAGGCCAATTTGTTCATACTGTGGGTACTTGTTGGAACCTGTGTCTAAGTGGTTGCACCATCAACTTTTTCCAATTTTGTTGGAGCAAAAAAACCACTTGGAAGATTCTGATTCAATCCTAAGTCTCATACAAGAAAAAAACTTCCCTCAAGACTACATCCTTTTTTCTTTTGATGTTGAAATTTTATACCCAAGTATCCCTATTGCAGTAGGTATCTTGGCCATTGAAGTTTTTATCAAGGACAAATTTTCTACAGGTAAAATTCGGTTCATTTTGAAGATGGTGGACTTGGTGCTAAATCAACATTATTTAAATTTTGATGGTAAACTCTATAGACAACGAAGAGGCACTACAATGGGCAGCAACTTTGTAGTTGTTTATGCTTATCTTTTCCTCTATCATCTGGAAAATCAAATTCTAGAGAGAATGCCACATGTTGCAGATAATTTGTGTTTATACAAAAGGTATATTGATGATGCTTTCGGAGTGTGGCATGGAGATAGGTCTCTTCTTCTACAATTTTTAGATTGTTATGGAGCCATGTATGACAGCATTAACATCACTACCATAGTTTCAGACTCTGAGGTAAACATTTTGGACATTATCATTTACAAATCTACCGAGTTAACTACAATAGGAAAATTATCCACAAGGTTGTTTCAAAAATCCATGAATGTATATCAATACATCCCGTTTACCTCCTTTCACCCATGACATCAGAAGAAAGCATTCATCCTCAGTGAACTTCGTAGGATCCTTGCTAGGGAAGAAAAACTAGAGGGTTTCAGTGCCATGAAGCATAACTTCTTCCATAGACTCAGAGCCAGAGGTTATCCTGTAGCCTTTCTCCTACCTTTATTTGTAGAAGTCAATTTTTCACACAGGCCTACCTTATTGCAAAAAATTATGGATAGGTTGCATAACAGATAGAGAACCAGACATCGTAGCACCCCCATTGTGTTGAAGCTAGTCAACTGTGAGTTCACCAAAAAATTACATATCAAAGAAATGGTTCTTAATCCTTTGTTTGATGCTTGTGTTGTAGATCAAGAATTATCACATTTTGGCAAAGGAATTATATGTTGGGAAAATAGCAAGTCTTTGAGGGACTTACTTTGCAAAAATAAAATCTTTTAGTTTTCATCACGTTCAATCTCAGTCGTTCAAGAAAAATAATGCTAGTCATTGGTGCAACTCTATGCTAGTTGTTGATGTAGTCAAACACTTTGTTTAAAACATGGCAACCCATGCAAAATTATTATTTTTAATTATTTTTGCAATTTTAATTTTGGGGTTTTGTGCAAATTTAATTATTGTAATAAATAACAAGTGGCTATCACTGTCCACATTTTGGACATATCCCACTTTGTTATATTTTTTACTCTTAGAAGGATGTGTAGCCACCCATGCAATATTTAATTTTTAGAATTCTATGTAATTTTAAATTTTAAAATTTTGTGCAATTTTAATTATTGTAATTAATAACTAGTGGCTATCACTGTCCAAATTTTGGATATATCCCACTTTGTTATTCTTCATGACACTTAGAAGAAGGTTTAGCGGTTATTTTAGCGGATCTTGGCTATCACTACCATTTATTATTGGCATATCCCTAGATCACGCTTCCATAGGCATACTTGATTTCTACCACGTGGCATGACCGTTGGTCTCCACGTGAGACCGAAATCATTTTTATACACACAAGTGTGGTTGTAAAAATTTGTATGCATAAAAAGTAACACCATTGCAATAAAAATGAAACATTTTATTAAATTCGGGAAAGTCCCTTTTGATACACTTTGACCCTTTTAGGGTGCATTTTACAAAGAGATGTGCCAAAGGGGAATCCCTTTTACAGATCAAAGATGGTGTCTTCGTCTCTTCATGCTACAACAATGTGGGAGGTGGGTTTGTCGTGACCACCATGATGACCTTGAGCTTGTTGAATCCTGAACCTAGAATCTGCACACATGGAAATGGACAAGGGTTTAGTAGCACCTGTCACAATGATAATGATAAATGTAAATAAAATGACTAATGTAAAATGAATATAGAAGAAGATGAACAATGAATATGGCTTACATAGCATAATCCGAGCAGCATAACATTAGCATTTTCTCCTCCCTCTCTCTTGGTCATGTGATGGTGCCTTTATAGGCCTTTGAGGGTTTTGGAGGGAAGGATAGGTGGCAAGCCAGGGCTGCCAAGTGGCAAGGACTAGGTAGCCACCTATCCTAGGTAGTTGCAGTGAGTCACTAGAAGTGTCTCACTTAACTAGGGAGATGTGGCAAGTGGGTAGGTGGAAGTGGAGTGATGTGTGGAGTGAGGTGTGAGATGTGGCAAGTGGGTAGGTGCAAGTGGAGTGAAATGTGGAGTGAGGTGTGAGATGTGGCAAGTGGGTAGGTGGAAGTGGAGTGAAGTGTGGAGGGTTACCCCATGTGAAGGGACAAAGGGGACAAGGGTGTATGAGAGGTGGCAAAGGAGTGATGGTGATGTGGCCAGGACACATGTCAAGTGAGGAGAGAGGGTATCCTAGGAGGATATTTCCCAGATTTAATAAAATCTAGAAAATATAATTATGTGCAGGATTTTATGCCTAAGTCAAAACTTAGGCACATAATGTTATGCAGAACTGAAATGTGCAATGTGAATGAATAATGTGTAGGAATTATATGCCTAAGTTTAGACTTAGGCATATATTATTATGCAGAATTGTGATGTGCAATGCAATGAATAATGTGTAGGAATTATATGCCTAAGTTTAGACCTAGGCATATAATTTATTATGCAAAATTATGTGATGAAATGCAAATGCCTAGATTTTAGTGTCTACAGATGCCCCTTTTTGTACCGTATTGTGTGAAACACAATATGGTGCAAAAACAAAAGACACCTAGTTTTATTTGATGGAGGAATGGACTCAAATCTTCTCGATGCAAAGAATGAATGACTTTTTTGAAAATTTTGATTTGTTTGCTTACCCCCTCAATTGGCGAATGGGTAAAGGATGAAACCCATGAGCCAATTGACCAAATGTGGATGATGAAAGGAGGTGGTTGATTGAATGATGTGGATGTGATGCAAATGTATGTCATTTTGACCAACTTGATGCCCCAAGTTTGGGATTATTTGTGTTCTTGCAAATTTACCTTTGGTTTCGTTGATGTGCAAAATGTGTGGTAAAATCTTCGACCATGTTTGGAGTTCTTGTTCCACTGTGACTTTAGCAATTCCTTCCAAATGATGGGTTCAAGGAACCAGTCGTTCGAGAATTTGATACTCGAGTGATTTTTGATTATTACCAAATTATTTTTGGTTGTTTTCCGCTTTTGACCCAACGGAAGGGGTTGAAGGATAACCTTGTGCAAATCTATTTTGAACACATCTAAGCTCAAATATTTAGGGACCTAGCTGATTTAATGCCATAGTGATTTGATGTTGAATGTTTGAATGAGTTTCCTTATGGTGAGCTACCCATCCGACCGGATTGCATGGATTGCTAGTCGTTGCAACCGCTAGGTGTATAGGGTAATCCACTAGATACAAGGTTCACTAAATGATGTGATGATGATGATGATGTTTGTAAAAATGCATGATGTGATTGATGTAAATGTTGGAAATCAATATCAAGTTGGATGCCCCAAGTTTGGGGTGGACTTATGTTGTCGTAAATTTACCTTTTGGTTTGATTGACATGCAAGATGATGAAGTAAAGGAACCAATCACCCTAGGAGCTCGTTGTCCTAGTGACTGTTAGCAATTCCTTAATGCAAAATGATGAAGTATAAGTTTTCCATGTTTTGTAACCCCATGGAGTAGGCGTCAATGACAACCTTGGACAAATCTGCTTGAACACAAGTCACTCAAAAATTGAAGGATCAACCTGATTTAATTTCAAACATGATGATGTGAAATGATTTTGAATAAGTGTCCTTATGGTAATTTATTCATCCTACCAGATTGCATGGATAACCAATCGTTGCAACCGCTAGGTGTCTAGAGTAAATCACTAGATACAAGGTTCACTTGAGATGATGATGATGTGAGATGATTATTTGGAGGGTTTTACAATGTTTTTGTAGCCATTTGCATTTGAAGGGGAGTTGTGTAAGATGGTCACAAATAAAAGTCAACTTGTGTTGCCCCAATCATGGAAAAGATGCTCATTTTAATGAGTGTAATTTGCATGATTGAGTGTTTTGAGTGTTGACTTTGATTATGAAACTGAATTTGTTGATTTTGTCTTTCCCTTCAAGCGATGAGTCGATGGAGAAGATATGAAATGATGAAAGTGATGAAACAAATGATAATGGTTTGATGAGATGGATGTTTTTGTTTTTGTTTCAACTGTGATTTTGACCATTGTTGATAATTGTGCACTTCTATCCCTTGGAGCAGTCCAGTCGTATGGCTTTCTTAGGGAATTGAGATGATAACAATTCATTTTTTGCATGAGGTGAATCACTTTTCAAGGGCCTTATGGTAACTTATCCATCCTACCGGATTGCATGGATTGCTAGTCGCTGCAACCGCTAAGTATATAGGATAAGTTACTATATACGAGGATCACTTGAGGCTAAGTGGAAGAAGGAAATGTACACCTCTATCCCTTGGAGCAGTCCAACCTCATGGCCTTCTTAGGGAGTTGAGATGAGAACACTTCTATTCTTTCAAGAGCCTATTGAATTTGTTTTTGACCAAAGGAATTGAGATATCTTTGGATTTTTTTTGTTTTTTGTTTTGTTTTGAGAATGCATGATTTTTTTGTGTTTTTGTTTTGTTTTTGTATGACAAAAGATGCATGGAAATGTTTTTGGTGTTTTATGTTTTATATGACAAAATATTCATGGCAATGTTTTTGTTGTTTTATGGTTTTGTAAGACAAAATATGTATGGAAATATTTTTGGTGTTTGATGTTTTTAAAAAAAAAAAGATGTTTTTTTTTTGTTTTTATGTTTTGATGATTGACTTTTTTTTTTACCAAAGGAATTTGAGTACCTTTAGAGAATTTTGGATTGATTTGACCAAAGGGGTTTATGCCTTTGGGGCTTTTTGAATTGTGTTAATGATAATTGTCCTTATGGTAATCTACTCCTCCTACCGGATTGTATGGATAGCCAATCGCTACAACCGCTAGGGTGCTAGAGTAAATCACTAGATACAAGGATCACTTAAGGCTGAGTGAAAGAAGGAAATGTGCATCTCTATCCCATGGAGCAGTCCAACCACATGGCTTTCTTAGGGAGTTGAGATTATAGCATTTCAATTTTTGAAAGCCTTGTTGAGATTGAATTTGACCAAAGAAATTGTGTTACCTTTGGAGTTTTTTTTTTTAATTGAATGTGACCAAAGGGTTTGATTCCATTGGAGCTTTTTGAATTTGATTATTTGAAATGTGAATGTTTAATGTGATTTTTGGGGTAGGTGTGAGACCTTGAATCCCCCAAGTTGTTTGATTGATTGTTTGATGTGATTGATGGGGAAGGTGTGAGACCTTGAACCCCCCAAGTTGTTTTGTGATTGTTTATGTATATGTGTAATGATTGATTGTTCAAATTTTTTTTTTGTACATGTTATGAAATGAATATGTTATGAATGAATGCAAATGAATGAATGGTGTTGCTTTATTAATCATTGTTCAAAGATATTTTGAACCATTTGAATGAATGGTGTTGCTTTATTGATCATTGTTCAAAGAGATTTTAAACCATTTGAATGAATGGTGTTGCTTTATTGATCGTTGTTCAAAGAGATTTTGAACCATTTGAATGAATGGTGTTGCTTTATTGATCATTGTTCAAAGAGATTTTGAACCATTTGAATGAATGGTGTTGCTTTATTGATCATTGTTCAAAGAGATTTTGAACCATTTGAATGAATGGTGTTGCTTTATTGATCATTGTTCAAAGAGATTTTGAACCATTTGAATGAATGGTATTTTTATTGATCATTTTTCAAAGAGGTTTTTGAACCATTATTTAGCAAACTTTGCCTTTATTGCTTAATCAGGGGCACCAATATGATACTACTAGTATGACCACATGGATGAAATGGATTATGATATTTATGACTATGTGATGGTGGTATGGAATGGAGGCTTGCTTATGACTTTATTGTCCTTAGGGATAAAGGATCTAGAGTTGTTTTGCAAAGACTCAAACATCCTAGTGATCTCTAACAAACTCACTAAAACTGCCTAATTCTTCTAGGACCAAATGTGTGTGTAGTGAATTCATTTACCGAATCAAGAGCATGGTAATGACCCGAGACAATCAAGAACCAGTGTGTGTGCAATTGAGTTCATTAACTCATCTTGAGTAAATTGGGTAAACCTGTTATGGTTTGAACCTAGAAGCTAGCTTGTCCGTATGAGCGGTCAGAGGTCTCTTTTAAAAGAGACATGTCACCATGCATGAGCGTACTCCACTGCCAGTCAAGCGTCTATAGCTCCGGTGGAGGCTAACTCCATAGTCCATGATTTTTGTTTTTGATTTCTTGAATTTTGGGGATGACTACTTAACCGTCTGACTGGAAATGTAGTACGATCCTTACAACCCAATTAATCAGTGGTGTGTGATGTAAAAGATTTAGAGCTTTGGGGAATCGGATTCTCAACCTAAGTGTGATGAGAATTGTACCCTATCCTTACTACTCTATATTTTGAATTTGAAGCAACTGTGATAGTAGTGAAAACCACTATTTTCATGGACTATGTTGCATAATGGGACAAGCAAGGATGACCCTTTTCACCTCAAGGTTCCTACCAAGTATGGTGTTATCCCTATTTGACACAAGATGTTTTTAAGATGTGAAATTGTGTTTGGTTCGAGAATGTTTTTGAGATCAATTCCCAATACTCAAGATTTGCTTAGTGTATATATGTGCAATGGTCCTAAAAGAATTCGACATATTTTTTGGAGGTTGCTTAAAACACTAGGAGTGGTTGAGTGATTGAAAACATTAGGATTATGCTTAGGAAGCAATGTATTATTATGATTGATGGTTTTGGTGATGTTTGATGTGAGGTGCCCCTGATTAAGGCAACAAGACATAGTGCACTATCAATTATTCTTGATTTTAATGAATACAAATGGTATGAATGTGCAAATGCTATGAAAGTTGGAATGTGTGAATGCAATGGAAGATGGATTGTGAAAGTGATTTATTAAAAATGCAATGTGTATGAAAATGTTTTTGTGTTTTATATTTATTATTATTTTTTTTTGTCTTTTGATGTTTTTGAGATGAAATGTGACCAAAGGGGTTTGGTTCCTTTGGAGCTTTTTGAATTTCATGTGACCAAAGGAGTGTTGGTTCCCTTGGAGCCTTTTGAATGGAAATTGACCAAAGGAGTGCCTCCCTTGGAGCATTTTGAAATGAGATTTGACCAAAGGGGTTAGGTTCCTTTGGGGCCTTTTGAATTGATTTGACCAAAGGGGTGTCCCCTTTGGAGCTTTTTGATTGATTTGACCAAAGGGGTGTCCCCTTTGGAGCCTTTTGATTTGATTTGACCAAAGGGTGTCCCCTTTGGAGCATTTTTGATTGATTTGACCAAAGGGGTGTCCCCTTTGGAGCATTTTGAATTGAATTGACCAAAGGGGTGTCCCCTTGGAGCATTTTGAAATAAAATTTGACCAAAGGGTTAGTTCCTTTGGAGCTTTTGATTGATTTGACCAAAGGGGTGTCCCCTTTGGAGCATTTTGAATTGAATTGACCAAAGGGGTGTCTCCTTTGGAGCATTTTGAAATGAAATTTGACCAAAGGGGTTAGTTCCTTTGAGCCTTTTTATTTGACCAAGGGTTCCCTTTGAGTTTTAATTGATTGACCAAAGGGTGTCCCTTGGATCATTTTGAATTGAATTGACCAAAGGGGTTGGTTCCTTTGGAGATTTTTGATTTAATTTGACCAAAGGGGTGTCCCCTTTGGAGCATTTTGAATTGAATTGACCAAAGGGTATCCCCTTGGAGCATTTTGATTGATTTGACCAAAGGGGTTAGTTCCTTTGGAGCCTTTTTTGAATTGACCAAAGGTGTCCTTTGGCTTTTTTTACCAAAGGAACCTTTTTTATTTGATTTGACCAAAGGGGTGTCCCCTTTGGAGCCTTTTGATTTGATTTGACCAAAGGGGTTTTGTTCCTTTGGAGCCTTTTGATTTGAATTGACCAAAGGGGTTTTATTCCTTTGGAGCATTTTGATTTGATTTTTTTTTTTGCATTTTGAATTTTGATATGAATGTGGAAGGTGGTTCAGGTGAAATGAGGTGGCGAATGTGAAGGTATGTGTGTGAAAATGTGATGGAAATACAAATGAATAACACACAAATCAAATAAACAAACAATGTTTTCTAAGTTTTTTTCAAATTTTGTTTTCGATGTTTGATTTTTTTATTGTTTTTGGATTTTTGAAGTTTTTGATTTTTTTGTAATTTTGAGGTTTTTGATTTTTTTGTTTTGAGTTTCAGTGTGTTTTGATGTTGTTGGAATTTTGAAGAAGTTTTTTTTTTGGATTAGAATAAAGGAACTCGATTAAGATGGTGATTAGGAACACTAGTGTCAAGCATGATTTCTCAAAAGAGTCTAGGGTACACCGCTTAAATCCTAGTGGGGGGTTCGCCTAGCTCTTCCACTCTGATTCAACAATCGTTCCAATAGTGGGAGACAACTTGAACACAAGTGACCTATACCAACTTAAGGAGTTCCCTATTCTATCTAAGGATATCTAGGGGGCAAGCCGGTGGAAGGAGATGAATTCCAACGTCATCGGTCTGAATTGGAGGTTGGTGATTAAATCCAACCTACCAATGTTATTATGAAACGTGCAAGTGTGTGAAGGTTTTTGTTTTCTATTGTTTTTGTAAAGCAAGATACAATGCAATCTAGGATGCAATTCGATTTTGGATGCCTAAAAATGCAAAAAGCACACCAAACACAGAAAAACACACAAAAATGCAAAGTTGACTTAGTTTTTGATAATATTGTTTTGATAAATTTTTTTGACATGTTTTTGTATTTTTTGTTTTGTTGTATTTTGTGTATTTTGATTTTTTTTGTTTTTAATGCCTATGTATAATGCAAATGCTTTTGTAAAATGCAAAATGGAAGCTAAGGATGCAAAATGCAATGCAAATAAATATTATGTCTAAAATGCTTTTAATATGAAAATGCAATGTAGTTGAAGTTGTATTCAATTGTTTTTTGTGTTTTTGTTGTTGTGTATATTTTTTTTTTTTTTTTGAAAATTTTTGTTATTTTATTTTTATATTTTTTTTTTTTAAATTAAAATTAATTTTTTTTTTATTTAATTTTTTTATTTTATTTTAATTTTTTGTATTTTTTTTAATTTTTTTGATTTTTTTTTTTATTTAATGTTTTATTTTTAATTTAAATTTTTTTTTGTTTTATTTATATTATTATTTTTTTTTTATTTTTTTTATTATTTATTTATTATTATTTTTACATATGATAATATGATAAAAACATTGCATAAAATGAATTGTTAATCTGGTAGTACACAACATAGACCCTTTGAGGGTGCATACTTACATAAGATATGCAGGGGGAATCCCTATGACTAGTCAATGGATAGTGATCTCTTCATACTCTACACAATGTGAGGTAGGTTCATGACCACCATGATGACCTACATTAGTTTGATAGACTCTACATGAAATCGACAGGTAGGTTTATGTAGCACCTATCACAATGAATATGAAATGATTAATATAAAATGAATATAGGAGAAGATGAACAATGAATATGGCTTACATAGCATAATTCGAGCAGCATAACATTAGCATTCTCCCTCCTTCTCCTCTCTCTTGGTCATGTGATGGTGCCTTTATAGGCCTTTGAGGGTTTTGGAGGGAAGGATAGGTGGCAAGCCAAGGCTGCCAAGTGGTAGGGATTGGGTAGCCACCTATCCTAGGTAGTTGCAGTGAGTCACTAGAAGTGTCTCACTTAACTGGGGAGATATGGCAAGTGGGTAGGTGCAAGTGGAGTGAAGTGTGGAGTGAGGTGTGAGATGTGGCAAGTGGGTAGGTGCAAGTGGAGTGAAGTGTGGAGTGAGGTGTGAGATGTGGCAAGTGGGTAGGTGCAAGTGGAGTGAAGTGTGGAGGGTTACCCCATGTGAAGGGACAAAGGGGACAAGGGTGTATGAGAGGTGGCAAAGGAGTGATGGTGATGTGGCCAGGACACATGTCAAGTGAGGAGAGAGGGTATCCTAGGAGGATATTTCCCAGATTTAATAAAATCTAGAAAATATAATTATGTGTAGGATTTTATGCCTAAGTCAAAACTTAGGCACATAATGTTATGCAGAACTGAAATGTGCAATGTGAATGAATAATGTGCAGGAATTATATGCCTAAGTTTAGACTTAGGCATATATTATTATGCAGAATTGTGATGTGCAATGCGAATGAATAATGTGCAGGAATTATATGCCTAAGTTTAGACCTAGGCATATATTATTATGCAAAATTGTGATGTGTAATGCAAATGCCTAGATTTTAGTGTCTACAAAATTTTCATCAACTGTACTGATAAGCACATAGGAGAAAAACACGTTTATGGAGCATTTCAAGTTTTTGCAATTGTGGTTGTAAAGTATTTTTGTGTATGTCATTATGTTAAAATTTATTTTTTGAATTTTTTTAAGTGCTAAGTTTCTCTCCTTTCGTATACTAGTGTACTTTTGTGATTTTATTTTTCTCTCCTTAAAAGAGTCTTCAATGGCCTCACACGCTGCACTAGTTCAATATGATGCTTGCAACAATAATGCATAAATTCCAAATATGTCAAGCAAATGTCCATGAACAACCATAGGCTCTAGAGAAACTTCTAGAAGTTCCCATGTTTATGGTTTAGGAAATAATTTGTATTTGATGTCATTGCTAGAGGTGCCACATAATCTCTTAGAAATTGCCAATAGTTTTTGGGAGACATATAAATCCCATTTTCTGAAAGCAATAAAAACTAAGGATTTTGTGGAGAAATTTAGAAAAAAATTGAAATAAGACATCACTCCACATAGTCTTCGCATAAAAAATCCAAAAGTGAAGATTGAAAATACCTCTATTCAATAATATATGAAGAAAGATCTTGAAGCCCTAGCTGCACAATATCAAATGTCTTGCACATAAGTCTATATTGCAGCTCAAGTTAAACTACATTATTCATTGAAGCAACAAAGCACGAAAATGGAGAATAAATTTAATGATCATATGGCAAAGCTATTTAGACCATTTTTTTTAAGACTTTGAAATAGCATCTGGATGGAAGTTGCGCATTGAACAAGATTTTAATAGCAAAAAGAAAGCCCTCATATTGGAGTGTCAAGTTAACAAAGAAACAACCAAGAAAGTTGTTGCTGCTAGAGCTACTATAGAGAAACATGTGGAAGACATAGTCATGGGGAAGGCTTCCACCTTAGTCTCTTTCCTGATAAAGAAAGAGTGTGCCCCACTTTATAATAACTATAGACTTTGATAAAATTTGTAGTAGATATTTCAAGGAAAGTTAGATCTGAAAACTCTCTTGGTCATTCTTCTCCATGCAATAGATCCGGTAACAAAAATGGTCATTTTGCCTTGAAAAATGGGTTCAAAAAAATAACAACGAACCTCGTGGATAGTCAAGGACACCCTAAGCCCATAGAAGAAAATAATAGAGGCCAAAAAATAACTAGCACAATAGATCACTAAGCAAACATTAACCTTGCTCTTAGAGCAGAGTCAAATGGGAAGATCGCATACCCACATCTCATGTGCATCAGCAATCACATTAGGAGTACGAAAGTTCAACCCCAAGATTTGGTTCAAAAAATCAAAATCAGAACTATGTGAGATTTGCAAGCAGGCAACAAGGGTAGGGTTGATAGCATTTTTGTAGCCAACCACCAAGAAATGGTGTAAACCAAAACTGAACCAGTGGGGTGTCATATTCACACCGATGGACCATTGCTTACATAATTTTAGTAGAAGTAGCATGTATGTGATAGACACCATCACCACCAATATCGTCATACATAACTTTTCTGAGAAAAAAATGAGTGTAGCAAAAAAATAACTTCTAGGCTTGGGGTTGAAATTTCTCCCCAAACCTCCTGCAATGATAGTGGATTCTATTCATAGAAAATTTGAAGATATGGCTTGTATTCTCAGAATAAAATAGTTTTTTGGACCCCAAGGTAAAAATCCAACCTCCTAGGTGGATTGGCCACCTCTAGTCTTCAGAGTTCCAAATCTAGCTTGGAATCCACCAGAAGAGTACCAACCCCTTTTTGGGGATCTTGGACTCTAGTAGAATATGGTTGGAAAAACAACTCATAGCCACTCTGAGGCTATCACTACAACCTCTTTCTAGAAGACTCTCTCATGCTTTGAGAGACCTCCAAGAAGATCTCTTTATTGTCATAAGACTTATGGATAAAAATTTAGGCCTCATCGCCTTCTCTAGAGATTGGTATTAGATAGAAAGCCTTAGAGAGTTATCAGATTCTACAATTTATGATCAAGTGACATCAATTCCATGGACTACTCTTTTTAATTCACCCAGGCTTTAAATTAATAGTGCAATTTATTTTAAAATCATAACTAAAGAAGAAAAGTCTTTTTTTATTGTAAGTCTCTCCTAAAATTGCATAGCTTTGCACTTTTTATTTGATTTCAAAAGTGCATAAACAACCTTTGGTGGGTAGGCCAATTTTTTCATACTATAGGTACTTGTTGGAACCCGTATCTAAGTGGTTGCACCATCAAATTTTTGCAATTTTGTTGGAGCAAAAAAACCACTTGGAAGATTCTTATTCAATCTTAAGTCTCATGCAAGAAAAAACTTTCCTCGGGTTTGTATCCTTTTTTCTTTTGATGTTGAAAGTTTATACCCAAGTATCCCTATTGTAGCAGGTATCTTGGCAATTGAAGTTATTATCAAGGATAAATTTTCTATAGGTAAAATTTGGTTTGTTTTGAAGATGGTGGATTTGGTGCTAAATCAACATTATTTAAGGTTTGATGGTAAACTCTATAGACAACAAAGAGGTATTGCAATGGGCAACAACTTTGCAGTTATTTATGCTTGTCTATTCTTTTGTCATCTGGAAAATCAAATTCTAGAGAAAATGACACATGTTGCAGATAATTTGTGTTTATAAAAAAAGTATATTGATGATGCTTTTGGAGTGTGGCATGGAGATAGGTCTCTGCTTCTATAATTTTTATATTGTTATGGAACCATGTATGACAACATTAACATCACTACCATAATTTTAGAATTTGAGATAAATATTTTGGACATTGTCATTTACAAATCTACCAAGTTAACTACAATATGAAAATTATCCACAAGGTTATTTAAAAAATCAATGAATGTATATCAATACATCTCGTTTACCTCCTTTCTACCATGACATCAGAAGAAAACATTCATCCTCAGTGAAATTCGTAGGATCCTTGCTAGGGAAGAAAACTAGAGGGTTTCAATGCCATGAAGCATAAATTCTTCCACAGACTCAGAGCCAGAGGTTATCCTGTAGTATTTCTCCTACCTTTATTTGTAGAAGTTAATTTTTCACACATACCTACCTTATTGTAAAAAATTATGGATAGGTTGCATAACAGACAGAGAACCAGACATCGTAGCACCCCCATTGTGCTGAAGCTAGTCAATTTTGAGTTCACCAAAAAATTATATATAAAAAAATGGTTCTCAATCCTTTGTTTGATGCTTGTGCCACATATCAAGAATTATCACATTTTGGCAAAGGAATTATATGTTGGAGAAATAGCAAGTCTTTGAGGGACTTACTTTGCAAAAATAAATCTTTTAGTTTTCATTTCATTCAATCTCATTCGTTCAAGCAAAACAATGCTAGTTGTTGGTGAAACTCTATGCTAGATTTTGATGTAGTCAAAATTTTTGTTTAAAACATGGTAGTCCATGCAAAATTATTATTTTTAAATTATTTTTGCAATTTTAATTTTGGGGTTTTGTGCAAATTTAATTATTGTAATAAATAACAAGTGGCTATCACTATCCACCTTTTGGATATATCCCACTTTGTTATATTTTTTACTCTTAGAAGGATGTGTAGCCGCCCATGCAATATTTAATTTTTAGAATTTTGTGTAATTTTAAAATTTGTGCAATATTCATTATTGTAATTAATAACTAGTGGCTATCACTGTCCAAATTTTGGATATATCCCACTTTATTATTCTTCATGACACTTAGAAGGTTTAGCGGTTATTTTAGCGGATCTTGGCTATCACTACCATTTATTATTGGCATATCCCTAGATCACGCTTCCATAGGCATACTTGATTTCTACCATGTGGCATGACCGTTGGTCTCTATGTGTAATCGAAATAATTTTTATACACACAAGTGTGGTTAAATTTTTTATCAATTGTACTAATGAACACATAGGTGCAAAAATTGTTTATGGAGCATTTCAAGTTTTTGCAATCCTACTTTTAATTTTTTTTTTTTTGTGTATGCCATATGTTAAAATTTATTTTTCTGATAATTTGTTTTAGTGCTAAGTTTATCTCATTTCGTATACTAGTGTACTACTATGATTTGTTTTTTTATTTCTTCGCCTTAAAAAATACTAGCATTATAAAGGATAAGGTATGAGACAAATATAATTATCAAATACATTATGTGATTTAGGAGGAAAAATTGTGAGGGACGTTTTTCACAGGACTGCCCAAAGTACTAAACTTATTTCGGCCATATTTCACTCATATGGACTCAGATTGAGTTGAAAGTTTGAGGGTAGATGTATGACAAACCCTAGAACGTCTCCACAAATTTTTAGATCATTTGGAGGAACAAAGATCCTATCACATACCTATGTGTGAACAAGATTTTTGGTAAGCGACTATGCAAGGGTTTAATTTGGGTTAAGTGCAAGCAGTTCTAGAGGTTGGTTTTCGGGACCTTTAGGTCCTAGCGACCAATATTTTGTGGTTTTTGCTCAATATTTTAGTAAGAAATATTGCAGGGGATCCAATATGGGTTAGAAATATGTCTTTCAATATATCTTCATGCTATGAAGTTGAGTGACAATGACTTCCAATTTGTTGTGTAAAAGAAAAGTAAAAATCATACCTTTCTATGGTGTTTAGAGCATGGATTAAAGAGATCATAAAATAAGTTTCAAGTAGTTGATCAAAAAATGGCTTAGATCTCAAGTGAATCTGGTGCTAAGGTGCACCCAAAAAATAAATCTACTATGGAAACCCCTCTCAAGGGTAAGAATTTTGAAGAATCAGCCCCAAAAATGAATTTTAGGGATGCTCTCCATGGTGGACAACCTCAACCTAATGCTAATATTAATCTTAGGGCTTCTTGTAAACCTCTAAGAATACCTAAGATTGATCCCATGAAAATGGAGTCAGGATGTCTTAAAGCAGATGATGGAACTCCTATTGTTAAGCTAGATATGGGCAACATTCAGACTGGAATTGAAGATCTGGAAAAAAAGAGGACTAATTTGTCATTTTATGGGTTTTCATCCGAGCCTATCTGATTTCAAAGTTTGGACTACAAAAAGCTGAAAAACTAAAGGTGAGTTACAAATCTCTATTTATCCAAATGGTTATTTCCTTGTTTTATTTTCTAATAATGAAGATAGAGAGAATTTTTTTCAAGGTGGTCCATCGTTCTTTGGAATGGCAAGGCTTTTCGTGAAGACCTAATATACTAAATATAAATCTAAATAAGAGATGCCTTCTACAAGTCTCATGTGGGTTAGACTCTTTGGCCCCCCAATTGAATTCTAGTATATGATTGTTTTTTCTTCAATTGAAAACTCTTTAGGAATATTTATGATGACTGCTGATTGTACTAAAAAAATTGAACATATTATTTATGCTTGGATTTGTGTTTTAATGGATTTTGACAAACCCCTACCTAAAAATATCACTTTACAATTTGGGGAGGACACTTGGGAGCAAGTAGTGGACTATGAGAACATTCCTTTTCATTGTAGAATTTTCCATGAATATGGTCATTTGGCTAGTGTTTTCCAAAATAAAATTCTAGATCAAAAGAAAGAAGATACAAATTCAGCAGGTTTCCAAATGCCTAAGAAGAACACTTAGAAAAAACCAGTTATGAAGGATCAATCAAAGTTATCTGCTAATATGTTTGAAATTTTTTCCACAAATGAGGTCTCAAGTGATGAAGAGGAAATAATGGAAGTAAAAATATTAGAAACACAATTTAAAGATAAAGGGAAGAACTCAGAGACAAACCAACAAATCAAAGTTTTTCAATAGAAAAAGGGAGAAAATATTCACACGAAAAACAATCTTTTAAATGTTAAAACTTCAAATAGTAAAGGTCCCAATATAGACTCTGTTGAAATTTTTGGTAACATTTTGATTGTGTACAAGCATTCTTCAAGGCTAGAAGCCATATTAGATTCAATTGGAGTAATTCAAGAAATAAGGAAAAAAAACAGAATATGGATTCTAATCAAAAGGCAGGTCTCAAGACTAATCAATATCATATGGTAAAAGAAGGTGAAAAGCTTGTAGAGGAAGGTAAGATTAATGCCATTTCCAATTTATTTAGCCCTGGTATTAATGAAGATCATCACCTCGAATATTAGAGGAATCAAAGGGAGTCTTTCAAAACAAAAAGAAATTAGAAGAATGATTCAGATAAATCATCCATCTTGTTTTCCTTCAAGAAACGAAGATGTTAATAGAAAATATGGAATCAATTGCTAGTAAAATTTGGCCAACAAGAAAAGTGGTTTCCATCAGTTCCTAGGGGACTTCTGGTGGCATTGCTTACCTTTGGGATCCAAAAGAGGTAGTTATTCACCATATGGTTGGCAGTTGAGGTATTTTGGCTATAGCTATTCAAAGCAAACATTCCAAAAAAATTATGCTCTGCATTATTGTTTATGCTTCGACTAATTTGAAGGAAAGAAGACAGTGGAATAATATTACTTATATTATCTCTCATTTTCTTGAAGCTTGGATCTTGATCAGAGGAGATTTCAATACCATCCTATCTATATGAAAAAATGAGGGGGAATAGAAATTTGGATAAGAGCACTGACCTCATGAGCGAATATATTACAAACCTCCATATTGTGGACATCCAACCACATAATGGCCTTATGAATTGGTCTAATAGAAGGTAATGCTTAGCTTGTATAATGGAGAGATTGGATATGTTATTACTCTCTGACAATTTTTTAATCCATGGTCACATTCCTAAAGTGAAGACTCTTAACAATGTTGGTTCGGATCACTGGCCTATCATGGTGGAAATGTGGAAACCAATGTAATTTTCTCCCCTTTTTAATTTTAGTTAATGTGTCTTAGAAATAGTTCCTTTAAACCTCAAGCGCAACAATGGTGGAAGGAAGGTAAACCTAGGTATGGGACTAATATGTTCTCTTTTGCCAATTGCAATACATTAAATTAAAAATCAAGACTTGGAACTGGAAGGAGTTTGGGAATGTTCATAAAAAGAAAATGAAGTTATTGATTAGCTTGAAAATTTGAATAAGAGAATCCATTTAGATAGCCTCATAGAGAGTGCAAGTGTAGATAAAATTGAACTCACAACTCAGATAGAGGAATGAGAAAAAATAGAAGAACTCTTATAGAAGCAAAAATCTAGAATTCAATGGATCAAAGAAGGTGATCGAAACACAAATTTCTTCTACAAATCTCTTCTAGCTCAAAGATCTCACAACTTTATTTCTTCCCTGAAATGAGATTCTGGAGATGTTGCCTACACTTGGGATGGCATGAACTCTATTGTTGTCAATTATTTTTCCAATATTTTTACTGCTACTCCTCTTGACTCAACTTCTCAACAAAATGTTCTTCAAGCAATCATTTCTCTTATCACTTACAAGGATAAATCTATTTTTATTGCTCCTGTTACTATCAATGAGCTTCAACAGGTAGTTTTTAAAATGCAAAAAGGGAAAACCCCTGGTCTTGATGGTTTTCCCATTGAGTTCTATCGAGAGTTTTGGGATATCCTTCATGCTGATTTATTAGAGGTGGTGGAAGAAGTTAGGAATACCAAAGAAATTTTGAAGGTTATAAATAAAACTTATATTACTCTTGTTCCAAAAGCTCAATATGCTAAACACATCTTAGCTTTAGACCTATTTATTTATGTAATGTTATTCTCAAAATCATTACTAAGATCATGGCAGAAAGGTTGAAGCCTCTTTTACATAACATTATTTCCCCTGAACAAGGGGGTTATGTGGAAGGGCATCAAATAGTTTATGAGATAGTTCTTGCTCAATAAGCCATCCATTCCATGGATATGCAAAAATATCCTTCCATGTTCATTCGGTTAGACTTATCCAAAGCTTATGATAGAGTGGATTGGCACTTCCTTATTAAAGTTTTGAGGCAATTTGGTTTCTCTCAGGATTGGATGGATTGGATTATGGGATGTATCTCTTCAGTTTCCTACTTAGTTCTTATAAATGGAATGGTATAACTTCTTAGTTGTTCTCAGCTTTCATAGGTATTAGACAAGGTGACCCCCTATCCCCTTATTTATTCATCATTATCATTGAATGCTTAGGTAGCGCTATAACAAAAAAGAGAGAAGACAAAACCCTTGAGGGATTTAGCATTGCTCATGGAGCTAGACCTATCTCTCATATTCAATTTGTTGATGACTCTACTCTTTTAGGTAAATATACAGTTAAGGAAGCTTCTACTATTAAGCAAATCATTAGTTGTTTTTCTAAGGCTATTGGGAAATTGATCAATGAAGATAAATCTAAAGTCATTTTCTTTCACTACTCTACCAGAAAGGTTTCCATGGTCTTGGATAAATTAAGATATAATAAGACCTCCCTTCCAATAACTTAATTAGGTATTCCTATCAATATTCGAAGATAGAAAAAAAGATTGGAATTGGTTGTTGGACAAAGTCAAGAAGAAAATTGGAAAGTGGACCAATAGGTGGCTTTCTTCTGGGGGTAGAATCACCTTGGTAAAATCAGTCCTTTAGGATATTCCTATTTATGTTTCTACCATGTTGAATATCCCAAAGGTTGTTCTTCAAGAACTAGATCAAATCAATCATCGGTTCCTATGGAGTGGTACTAAGGAGAAAAAAAATGGGCCTTGGTGAAATGGGACACTTTATGTCTTCCTAAGAATGAAGGGGGGTTAGGATTCCGGTATGCTATTAATAAAAACAAAGCTTTAGCTACTAAATTATATTGGAGGATTTTGCATAAGCCCAATGCTCTTTGGGCCAAGAATCTCCATGCTAAATATGTTGAGAACAAAATTCCTAAAGACCTTGTTCGCTATCAATTGCCTTCCAAAGGTTTTCCTATTTTAGCAATTCTTAAGACTGGTGAGGATTTGATAAAGAAAAATTATTTTGGATCATTCATAATGGTCTATAGGTAAATTTTTGGACAAATTCTTGCAATGGTCACAAGCCTTTGATAAATAAATTTCCTGATTGGAAGCCTTGGATGGAGGAGCTTCACCGAGCTAACTAGATAAAGGTGGCTAATTATTGTCGGTACCATACTGGTAATTCAGAGGTTGGTAGATATTGGATCCCTATTGAGGATTGGCCTATTCAAATCCCAGAAAGGTAAAGACAAGATATCCAATGCATCCTTCATATGATATCTCTCTCTTGGTCCCATGATAAATATTATTTTGGATGGAACAACACTACTAAGGGTGAGTATTCAGTTGCTCAAGGTTATTTGGCCTTATGCCATAATAATCCCAACCAATCATCTGACATCTTTTCTTAGTTTTGGACTCAAAAGCTCTAGCCTAAGGTGAGGTTCTTTACTTGGATTTTATTGTATCGCAAGGTGCTTACTTGAGAGCATCTTATGAAGCATGGTTTTCATGGCCCTTTTAGATGTGAAATGTGTGAAGAGAATATAGAAAATCTCAACCATATTTTTATTGAGTGTACTTTAGCATCTGAGCTTTAGAGGAGAATGGCCACTTGGCTTATAGTGGTCCAATTTTTTTACTTTTAAACAAATTTGGAGGTATTAGCCTAATCAAGAGGGTGTTGATCATTTTATTAGGTAGTTAGTTTGGATGGGTTCTACCATTCTTATTTGAAATATATGGAATGAAAGAAACAACCAAATTTTGAATCAAGAAAGGAAGGATATTCACTATATCCAGAAAAATACCATTGCTAACTTAGTTGAATCAGTCCATCAACTCCTTAATCACCCCAAAAATCCCACCAAAGATGGGATCAAGTGATGCAAATATTGAATATTAACTCTTCTAAGAGCAACCAACTTAAAGATAATGTGAGTAATTGTAATATGGGTAGAACAAGGAATTGGCAACCTCCTCCTAAGGATTTTGGAAAAGTCAATATTGATGGAGCCTCTAGAGGGAACCTTGGAAAAGCTAGCGTAAGAGGAATTGGTAGAATTTGAAATGGCTCCTTGGTTTTTACTTTTACTGAGAATTTGGGCATTCTATCCAATAACCTTTCTAAGGGGTATGGTATCCTTAGAGGCCTTCAAGAGGCTACTAAGATTGGATGGGAAAAGGTACTAGTTGAGTTTGACTCTCAACTCATGATTAATATTTTGAAGACTCCTAAGAATCATAAGGTTGATTGGAGAATAAAAAGAATTATTGAGAAATTTAAATTAATCCAAATGGGATTTTTGAAAGTTGATTACAACCATGTGGTCAGAGATTAGAATAAGAGTGTTGATGCTTCAACTAATTGAGCTTTGGATAAAGGTGATCTTACTTGCTATGGCCACAATCCTATATGGTGGGCTTCACAAATAAGGGAAGCTCTTTTTTCTGTCATTTCTTTGGATGGCTCTAGTTATGAAGGTACCTAGTTTCTTCTTGCTTTATTTTTGCTTCTCTTTAGTTCGATCAGGGTATTTTAGTTCCCTAGCTCAAACTAATATTTCTTTTGTCTCTTCTTGCCTTAATAGTATTTTGGTCTAGAAAGGTCATTGTTGTGTTCTATTTTTTTCTTTTTTATTTTCTATTTATGTGTGTGCTTTTTTTGTTTTGTTTAGTGTTTGTGTTTTTTGTTGTTTTGTGTTTTTTTGTTTTTGTTATTGTGCTTATGTTTCTGTATGTTTGTTTTAATTGGTGTTTTTGTGTTTTGGTATGTGAGTGTTTTCTATATTTTTATTTTTCTCTATTGTCTGTTGTTGGTTGTTTTTTTATTTTATTTTATTATTTTTCAGGTTTTGGTTGTTTTTATTTTTCATGTTTTTGTTGGTTGTGTCTTTGTAGCGTTCTATTATTTTTTGTTATGTTGTTCTTGTATTTTTTCTATGTGGTTCGTGTTGTATTTTTTTATCTTATTGTGTGTGTGTGTGTGTTTGGTTGTGTTTTATTTTTTTGACACACTCAAGGAGCATGTTTTTTTATTTTTTATTTTTTAAATCTTTTTGTGTGTTCTTATTTTTTGTTGTTTCAGGTTTGTTCCTTGAGTATATCAAAGGTGGTAGGCCAAGTGCGAGCCCTAGGCGATTTTTGAGGAAGACATACCCCTACCTCCTTGGTTCTTACCCGAAAGTGACATCCCTTCTAACCCAGGTGTTGTAGGTGAGTTGGAGAGGAGAGGGCAATCCTCCAAGGGAGGTCCCAGGTTCAAATCTCCACCCTACCAAAAAGATGAATTGGGTATCCAAAATCCAATTGATAATGTTGGTGCGGATAGGGTCGGGTGCGACCCTCGGGTGACTTTGACAGTGTAGAACCCCTATTCGTGGTCTCTCAGACCAAGGTGGCTCCGCAAGGGGTTTTTCGCTTTAAAAAAAAAAAATTGAATTAAAAAAGGTTGATGATTGCTTGAATTAAAATTTGGATAAATAAGGATTTCTACTCCAAAGGAATAAGATTTGAAGAAATTGATAAATTTGATATTTGAGATTTTTAAATGAGTTCCATTATGTCAAATAGCAAAATTTTCCTTTCTAAATCATAAATTTTGAAAGGACCTAATTTTGCATCATGGAAAAACAAAATGAAATCAATTCTCACTATAGAAAACTTTGGGATATAGTGAATGGAACAAAGGATAAGCTAGAAGAAGAAAGATAAAAACAAAAATTTGAAGAAAATGATGTAAAAGCCCTTATGCATCTCACATAAATTTATTTTGTGAACTGTATTTGCACAATTTTATTTTACCAAATTGTATAGATAGAGACCCAAATTTTGTAGTAGGAGATATGGTCAGTAGGACATTTTTCTTTGTTATACAAAATAAAATATCTGGGAATGAGGAATTTGTGTGGTATCAATTGAAGGAACTTGCAAATCTATTATGTATATGATTTAAACATGAGAATACAAAAAAAAAACAATGGGAAGGCACACATTGTTGTACATGACACTTATGGGCCTCACCTATGGGTATAGAAACTTAAACAACCACCCTAGCTTAGAAGAAAGAACATAAAAGACAAACATAAACACCACATGGAAACATTGCCAACACCAAAAACAAGGTGGATCCACAAACCAAATAGGCAAAGCAAAGGTAAGATCAATGATGAGATAGCTCTGGATTTCCACCAAGGAGTATTTGAAACTTGACTACCATGAAGGACAGAGTCAAAATGGGTGCCATTCTTCCAGTTTGAATTTGAACAAGAGCAATTATTGAAGGATGTGAATGACACCAGTTGCCCATAATAGATGCGATGGAGAATTATTATCCTCAAGTAGAATCTAGGCCACCAACAGACAAGATGAACATCGCAATCACATGGTTTTGAAAGACACCAGTTGCCCATAATAGATGCGATGAAGAATTATTATCCTCAAGCAGAAGCTAGGCCACCAACGAACGAAATGAACATCGCAGGGTGCGACATTCCAACAAGTGCCAACACTTTTGAAATAATATAGATACTATTATTTTATTTTGTTTAGTTATTTATTTTACTGGATTATATGAGATTGAAATGGTTACACCTATATTACATTATGACCACATATGACCACATAGTGGTATTACAATAGTCAGGTAATTATGCATGTATGGTTTGACAAGTTTTTTGTTTGTTTGTTGAAGGCAAAAGTATAATAGGTAGCACAACTAGGGCCACATTCTCCATAGACACAATAAAGGTTTTTCTCCCCATGATTTGAACTTGTGTAACTTAGATAACAGTCCAACCACATACCACTAAGGTGTCCCACAAAGATTGGTATTGCAAAATTAAAACCTTGGTTTCCTCCTTAGAAGTTGAAGAATCTAATTGATTGAGATAATGTCCTTTACTATTCAAGATATTATCATTTAAGATGACAACAATTTCACCATTGTTATGAAATACAAGACAATAATCATAATAAATTTATTTTTTTGCTTATTGATCATGTTTACTAGGCTAAGTTACTATATTTAAAAAAAAGATTGTAACCAAGATTGTAACCATGAAAAAAATAATATAAAATATAAATAAATATATATATATAGTTAGTTAGCTAGCTAGCTAGTGCAAGGAACCCTTACGATGACCCCTTCTAGAGCCGAGAGCTATGTTTATCAATAAAAATTTAACACACAATTACCACACATAGACCCCCTCACACATTCGGTCACACGATTTGAACCTTGAACCTTTTCAAGAAGAACTAAAGCTGGAACGGTTGCACTGTCTCCTAAGACAATTAATATTAAAAATATAAATTATGTTTAAAAGAAATTAAATGATCATATATAATTTAAAAAAAATAAAATAAACCCTCTGAGAAAACAACAGAAAATTCCTTCAATCAAAATCAAAATACATAATACAAAGTCACTGTTGCCTTCACAAATATATTACTAAACACCAAAGTACAGGATTGTTGAAATTGTTGAGCTTGCACGGCCGAAGCTATGTGCATACATGCAGAATATAGTAAATGAGTTATAAATTGCTTCTTAGAAACCAGAACAAAATGTTTCTGTCCCTAATAATATCTATCTAGTCTGTTACAGTCTGTTATAACATACATGAACCATTCTAAAATGGTCCATGTTAAAAATTGAATCTTACCATTATAAAATAAAAACACCAAACATATATTCTAAGCCTCGCTCAGGTTTATCGTCACTTTCATCTTCCCTCGTAGTAAGATTCATCTTCCCTCGTAGTAAGAATCAGTTGATATGTTACCCAAGGCCACGCTTGTATAAGATATTCTCCCTTCAATATCAGGTTCCAAGAGCCATTTCAACTCGGTTCCTCTTTGGTATTCATCAGTACTCCACTGCATCTCATCCATATTGACAATCTCAGGCAGCGGGCGATCCAATCCCTCCAAGATTACCTGCGCTTGGGAGATGGAGGGCCTGCATGCCACCCGAGGATGCGCACACTGCAACGCCAGCAATACAATTCTCTCCATGCTCTCTCTCGGCCCAAAAAGCCTTATCCCGGGGTCAATCACCTCCTCCAGCATTCCCCTCTTCACCAACTCACAGGCCCAGTCAGATATGAGAACATGATCTGGGCCCAAAGCCCTTTTTCCGCTCATGAGCTCCAGCAAAACTATTCCAAAACTGAAGACATCGCTCTTGTCTGTGAGGTGGCCACAGAGAGCATACTCGGGGGCCATGTAACCTACGGTTCCCACTGCTCTGGTGGTGCAGTGGGTTCTGTGGTTGCTGCCATCGTCTGGTTTGAATTTCGCAAGGCCGAAATCGGCCACCAGAGGGTTGAGGTCTTTGTCGAGCAGCACGTTTGCCGTCTTGACGTCCCTGTGAATGATGGCCGGCTTCGCATCTTCGTGGAGATATGTGAGCCCTCTGGCTATGCCCACAGCTATCTTCTGCCTCTCCTCCCAGGTCAGGCACCGTTTGTGGCTGTTTTGGAATATGTAGTCTGCCTGTTGGGAACAACCCACCAGTCACAATGTTAAGCATAAAGCACTAAATATTCACACTTATGGTGTTTACAAGAATTTTATTTTGGATAATGCCTAAAACAAAATGCTTTCCAGAATCAAATATTGGTGTACAATTTTACACAGATTTTTATTTGGAGTTCCAAATACACACAGCAACGAGATGGATAGGTAACAAATTAATAATTTTACTGCAGAGAATGTTTTTTTTTTTTACAAAGAAAACAAATTCTTTGTAGCCATGACAGGCTGGGTTTTGTGTTGAGTTTAATAAATTCGAAATTGGCGTTAAATTGATAAAAGAATGTTTTGTTTATGAGGGTTGGTGGATTGGTAAGTGTTTGTTTGACCAGCATTTATCAGGAAGATAATTGGGGTGAGGCTGATAAAAGAATGCTTTGTTTCTGAGGGTTGGGTGGATTGATAAGTGTTTGTTTGGCCAGACATTTATCCAGAAGATAATTGGGGTGAGGTTGATAAAAGAATGCTTTGTCCGCCAGGGTTAGGTGGATTGGTAAGTGCTTGATCAAGCATTTACTAAGAAGACATCCAGATTCAAACTTGATCAGCAGGCTGTTTGTAATTACCTTATCTAAATCCTTATCTAAATCCTGTCTATGTATCAAACCCACGATCTGTACAAAAAGACACTACGTCTGATCAACAATATTGAAACAATTACTTATCACTTACTAAAAAAATAAAAAATAATGTGGTTGTAATTAACTCTCCTATATAAAAGAATGCTTTGGAGTTACACAGCACTGTTCTTGGCCTTTAGGGCATCGTTCACTCCGCAACCGATTGCACTCTCATGTTCTTTTCTATGAACCATGTGCCAAGTTAACCTTAATTGATTTTTTTTCTCAACGACATTGTAAAGCCATTGCAATTGTTTTTAAGCCTCTTTCACTTCGCTGGGCAACCCATCTCAATATTATGGTGTTTTCTATGAACTACGAGAAAACTACGAGCCCAGATAAATTTTGGTCAAATTGAAACTTTTGATTAAAGACATTGTAAGGCAATTCGAAATGTCATCATTGGGTAGCCAATTCCTTTTTTTATGTTAGTTAATTTTAAAATTTTGGTCGTGTTCAAACCAAAAAAAAATTGGTCTAAACCATTATGAAACCGATTGTAAATGAAAAGATATGCTGCACCTCAAAAACATTATAGTAAAATATGACATATATTTATTAACATGCAGTTGCCACATGTATAAAGTAATTGTCCTCCTTTTGGTCCTTTGCCACATGTATAAAGTAATTGTCCTTCTTTTGGTCTTTTCTCACTTTTATTGTTTTCACACAAATTATTTATTTCTAATGATATAGAAATTTCAAGAAGAAACCTTAGGTATATTATCCTTTCGGATGTACTCAGGTCAGAAAATATACTTAAATAACTGGAAAAGTATTATGCAGAAGAGCAAAATGGAAAATAAAGTCTTGGGGTGCAGTTCAGGAAATTGGCCTAAAATAGTTTCCAAATTTTCGCAAATTGGGAGCTCAATTTCGTAAAACCATTCACAGAGGGGATAGAAATTAAGCTAACGAGAAAAAAAATGGTAAAACAAACTTACCCCAATATTGTACTGAAAATTCTTTCCACTCTTGGATGCATAGGATGATCTTTTAGCAAAACCATTGTGCAAATCCACATCCTAAGTAATAAATATAAACAACTTTCAACATACCATACCAGGCTTCCATTTGCCATGAAATCGTAGACCAAAAACTGCTCTGGAATCCCTTCGTTGGTGGCTATGCAGTATCCCCTAAGAGGAAGCAAGTTCCGGTGCCTCACACTGCTGATCACCTGCACCTCATGCTGAAAATCGGCATCCCCCTTATTGCTCAAGTCCTTAAATCTTTTCACCGCTATCTGCGACCCATCCTCCAAAACACCTCTATAGATCGTGCTAAACCCGCCCTCTCCAATCACATTCAAAGCCGAGAAATTCTTAGTGGCCTCCTTGATCTCCTCCAGATCAAAGAAAAGCAGGCCGCTATGCTTGTCCACGCTTTCCCTGAGCATCTGCTGCGACCGCCAAATATTGAACTTCTTCACTCCCAATCTATACACCCTCCGCCATGTTAAGCAGGCGTGAATCATGAACATCAGGGCCACCATGACCACCGCAGGTATAGCAATGGCATGGATGATTTTTACCTCAGCGTTTCTCCTCTTGGACTGGTACAACAGCTCATGAATCCCCGGCCACAAGGCAGAGGTGGGCGCCAAGGCCGGCAAGACGTTCATGACCCCCACAAGACAATAAACAGCATCAAACCCCAAATCCGGGAAAGAATTAATCCCTCCCCCAACATACATCATCACAAACAATTCACAATACATGAACTGCTTCCCTGCAGCTCCGTTCATCCCCACCAAATGGTTCAGCGCCACTACCATGGCCTGTATGCAACTCTCACAGTTGAATGACGATTCATTCCCTGATCCCTTGCAGTACCTGTTACCAAAGTAAAAATTAGATCCACCCTACTATTCAAAATGGGTGTTTCAGTGGAAAAAAAGGTTTATCCTAGAATTTTAAAAAATTGCCTTTCTGCCTGTAACAGGACTTCACCTCGAAGTACCCTATTTTTTGGTTTGTCTAAATCAAAATTATAATTTAAATTATTACTATAAAAAAAATTTAACATCTTAAAAATAATATGTTCCAAAGATAATACTTTGCTACAAGAATAGACTAATTTATCCCAAGCATACTTAAGAACGGAGTTTTGATAGAATCATGCAATATTTCAATAACACAAACCAATTCTAATGAGATCAAATACACTTAATTCGTGTGACTTAAATTAAGGAATTGTATAGGAAATTAGATGATGTGATACCAGTTTATGTGATATGTGAGTAAAGATCTAAATAAAGTGGCAGACTTCCTGGCTAAGATGGGTACTGAGAAGGAGGTAGGGGTTCACTGGCATAGTGACATAACTATTGAAGATGAGAGGATTAAGCAGGTTAGTGAGCAATAGTCTAAGATGGGTACTTAGAAGGAGGTAGGAGTTCAGTGGGAAAGGAGGTTGGTGAGCAATAGTCTAAGATGGGTATTGAGAAGGAGGTAGGGGTTCAGTGACACAGTGACATGGCTATTAAGGATGAAAAAATTAAGTAGGTTGGTGAGCAATCCAGTGTTTAGTTAATTTGAACAACCATTATAAAATATTGTTTAGGAGATTTGGTTCCAATACAGATTTTCTTTTACTATTGTAAACAGATGTTTTTATCTACTAAAATTGGGAGAAGTCTCATTCCTAACTTATAAATAATCTTGTTTTAATATAAAATTTTCAAATTCTTTTCGAAAATAGTATAATTTTGTAAGAGTTCAATTAGAGGCCCACACCTATAACATTTTTCCAAAAAGAAACCAAAATCTGTATATACCTTTTCAAATTGGAAGTATCCACAGCAGCTTCAAAATCTGACATGTTTTGCATTTTGTGGCATGATTCTTGAGTGCTCACCAAATTCTGGTTCTGGGGCCTCAGCTTGCAACCGAGGAGAACATGGTCTGGGACGCCCTGGTCTCTAAGGTGCCGTTCAATTGCACTTAGGCATGCGGCAGCAGTACGGTTGCTGGACAAGAAAAAGGAACCGGTGTTATGAACCCATGAAAAGAGCAGGATTTTGATGAGATCCGTCATGGCTTCACAACACTGACTTGTGTCCGACTGGAAGTGGCATGGCCGGATCATCCACTGGTAGTAATTCAGCTCGCTCACATTTAGTGGGCAGTCTTCATCGGATATGAGCCTTGGCGATTCTTGTGTTGGATTCTGTCCAGTCCTGATTGCTTCTGAACAGCCAAAAGAGATCACAAGATAGACTGTGATGAATAAACCAACAGCTTCTTTTGAGGCAAAATTCATTGTTGAAAACTTGTGGCAGAATATGCCTTTCCTGTGGCACAGAAGAGATGTTTTTGAAAAGTAGCAGCAGATCTTTAAATCATTCATAATTAGGGTTAAATTGGACAACCGTTATAGATTACAAGGGCTGCTTACAGGAAAAGAAGGAACATTTTTTTAATGTAATTGTTGGATTTGGTGAGGCATGATTAGGCATGATTAGGCATGATTGCTCGTTGATCTAGGAATTTAAATATTGTAAATGCTTCACCAAAAAAATAAAAATAAAAATTTGATTTTAATTTTCCTCGTACATAGTCACCATAAGTATTAAATCATGCTTGGATTTTTAAGTATTATATTTATGAAAATATAAGAGACTTTTAATAAGTCAATTTTTATGGGTTAATACTTAAATCATCCTTGAATATTTAAATATTATATTTATGAAATTATAAGAGACTTTTTAATAAGTCAAATTTTATAGGTTAATACTTAAATCATGTTTGAATATTTAAATATTATATTTATGAAAATATAAGAGACCTTTAATAAGTCAAATTTTATGGGTTAATGTTTTATTGTTAAATTGCCTTAAATTTCATATTAAATAAATTATAAATATTTAATAGCTTTCAATGCATTTTTATCTTGTTTAGAAGAAGGAAGGTCAACACACTAAGTCTTCAATGCTAGGATTTCCAAGGGTAGGTATTGAAATCATGGATCCTTTGAGACGAATCTTAACTATATGCATTATTTTCTTTAAATTTTAATATAATTTAATAATAGTTTTAAAAAATCAATATCAATTAATATTGTTGTTATATAATTTGTTTAAAAATTAAAAATTAAAGTTATGGGCAAGGACGTCATGTTGGGTGTTATATAATTTGTTTAAAAATTAAAAATTAAAGTTATGGGCAAGGACGTCATGTTGGGGAGGCCCAGATTTAAGGTTTACTATTGATGTGTTTAAAAAACATTGATTAAAAAATAATAAATTAAAGTTATTTTTTTTATGGAAAAACTATAATTATTAAGGTTTTTTTTTAATGAAAAAAAAGCTAAATTTTTTTATTAACGAATAATTAGGCCTTTTTACATCAAAAAAAAAAAAAATGGTGGAAAATATCACATAGTATGGTTCCAAACTAGCCACCATGGTTACAATATGCAAAAAAATACCAAAACATCATAAAGTCCACATACAACTAGCCTACGACTAACAAAATATCAGAACTATGTTTTAACTAAACATAACTGACTTTAGGATAAGTGTGGGGAGGCTCATCCATGTCCATGTAATGTCAACCAACATTGAAAGGTACGAGAATGATCCAACCATCATCATTGTGTCCCTTACCATTACCACCAACAGAAGGCCCCTTATCACATCCATTTGTGCAAACATTAACCATGTTGGAAGGTACGAGAATGATCCAACCATCATCATTGTGTCCCTTACCATTACCACCAATGGAAGGCCCCTTATCACATCCATTTGTGCAAACATTAACCACAGTACCCAAAATTAAAGTTATTGTCCTATAAATTAAAGTTATTGTCCTATAGCTTTGAGGTCCAAAATTCAAACCACCATATGTGTGGCTGGGTTGTGTGTTAAATTTCTTTTTAAAAATAATGTTAAATAAATATAAGTTAAATAACCTTAAATTAAGTTTTTAAGTTGATATATTTTTTTACTTGGGATATATGTTCATATATAAATGTATAATATACCAAGAAAAAGTCATTAAGTCAATCTCATTATGAATTTATAATTTTAAATAACTACATACAAAAGTGGTAAGTTACATTGTAAGAAAGTATAAGTCTAATATATAAAAGGGAAAGAGCACCCTTTCAAAACCCTACTTTATTTAGTTGCGTTATAAGAAAACATAAGTCTAATATATAAAAGGGAAAGAACACTCTTTCAAAACCCTATTGTATTTATATATATTTTTAAAGATAAATTTTCCCTTTAAATTTTTAGAGTAAACTTAATAATAATCTAGACACTTAAGGCATGATTCTAAAATGGAGTAGGGTTTGTATACTAGATTTGCTTAACCTATGCTGCTATGAATATGTTTTAGTTTTAGTTTTTTTTGGTTAATCCTTAAATTGCTAAAATATAACTATTCATTTTTATCATTGATTTTATGATTTTTAAATTATTTTTATAATAAATGAATAAAAATTAGATTCTCAATATTAAGAATAATATTAAAGCTACTAAGATCCAGGTGTTGTAGGTGAGTTGGAGAGGAGAGGGTAATCCTCCAAGGGAGGTTCAAGGTTCAAATCTCCACCCTACCAAAAAGCTGAATTGGGTATCCAAAATCCAATTGATAATGTTGGTGCGAGCAGGGTCGGGTGCAACTCCCGGGTGACTTTGACGGTGTAGAACCTCCTGTTCATGGTCTCTCAAACCAAGGCGGCTCCATAAGGGATTTTTTGCTTAAAAAATATATATTAAAGCTACTAAGACCTATATATGCATTGAATTTGAATTTAGAGTTGTAACAAGTATACTTATAATATGCTTATAAGGATTTTTAAATTGAGTGGGCCTAACTCTAAATACTTTGAAATTCTAATTAGGTCCAAGGTTCTATTCCTAGAGTTGTACACTATGCTCCCATAGTTAAAATATCATTAGATAAACATATATTTAGTAATAACATCCTCTATGACTATAGTCCAATATGAGGGTGGATAGTAAAATCTACTTTACTTGTATTGGTATAAAATTATGTGTATATTACTTTTATTAGGGGTTATTCACATCAAAATAACAAATATTATATTTTTTGTCAAGCCATTAAAATGATATCAAACTTCTTCTTAACCTTTTTTTCAAAGATATTGTTCATCTTCTTTAAATTAGTATGTTTCTACAATCAAATCCTTGATATCATTTTTTTTTAAAGATAAAATATTGTCAAGGTCAAGATCAACACTATGATTTGCTAGATTATTTACTATCTAGTTTCCTTCTCTCTAGATATATTGATATTTCTAAGTTTCTATCTATAATAATAGTTATAGATATAATAAATAAATAAATTTTTAAATTTCAATTTTCACATGTATTTTCTTAATAGAATTAATAATAATTTATGAGTATTTTTCAATTGAAATATGTCTATCCTTTATCAATAGTAATTTTTATCTTTGTAATAAGTGCCCTATCCTTTGCATAAATTTTAGTTAAAGTTCCATATGATTTTGAGTATGCAAGGAGAGTTTTGACTTCGTCATTTTGAAAAAAATCACCTCTACAAGCACTATTTTTGATTAATCTAAAATTTGAACATTTTCATCTTACCATAGATCATTGCAAATCCTTTTTGTTAATTCAATTATTGCATATGACCATTACATGTATTTTAGATCCTATAACTAAGAGACTAGAACCTCTTTTCCCATGCTTGAGATTGTCCATGATGTGTAGCATGCCTATAAACATTTCACAGAAGAGGCAATAATATGATTCTAAACTTGGGTATGATTACAAATTTTATTTTTAAAAATTTAATTGTTCCTTTCAATAAATTATAAAAAATAATGGGAAGACCAACCCTCTATAGAATACATAATGATTTGGATTTGAAACAATTAATCTAATAATTCATCACCTCCTTCAATACTTATAGAGTCATCCAATATATTCTTTTTTTTTTGGAAAAGGTGACCCCCAAATGGTGTAGGCAAAGGGATAATAAAGAATTAAATGATTGAATACTTCTTATACAAGGTACACCCAAAATATCCATGATATCCCCCTCTTTGTAGAATCTCATCTAATAAAGTTTTGCTTTGGATTACTTACTAAACGAATGTTAATGCCTCATGGAGGGTCTCAAGGTTCCAAACATTCTTTTAAGGTAAATATCTAAGACTAGAAATTTCTCATTTATGTGGGTTCCTATATCACAACTTGGTAGATTTTTTACCATATTTTGATAAATTCTAAACCAATCCATCATTTTCCATGACAAGAGATGAAATTAAACTCTAGAAATATATTTTAAAGCTACTCTGTTATTTTTTTGAGACCCTCTCCTTCAACCAAGTTGCTAATACAAATCCATGATCTAGAATTGTTCATATTAATTTAATTTTTGACCTTTAAATCTTTACAAGCTAAGAATGCTAAGCCAATAGTTATCATTTTAGATTAGAAATTAGAGTACAAGGCTTGAATAACTAAGCATTAGATCAAAAATATACATATTACTTCTTATTAACTAACTATTTAACATGTTTTTGATCAATTGTAAAGTATCCAATATTTCGATATTTTCAAACTCCTAGGTAGGGTCAGGGTTATACATAGTGGCAAATATTCACAAATTGGGTGAATATTAGTATTTTCAAAATTGGAAATTGGTGAATATGAAGACCCTCGATGTCGGTCTATTCGCCTATAATTTTCAAGACCAATTGTTTCTTAGGGTCAATTCACCACAATATATATCCAAACATAGGCATATCTGTGCTCGTTGGAAAGCTCTTTTCAAGCCTGATATAATTGTGATGTTTTTATAAAGTTATAAGATGATTTATTAGGTTAAAAATTTCCCCAAATATGGACTTACATTTTAGAGCTTCAAATAACCCCAAATTTTGGTGTGAAGATGATTGATTTGATTTGCTTAGGATTCGCCTTGATTTTGATTAGGATTTGCCATTTTTTTACAAGTACATTTTAGGTCCAACCTCTTATGCATAACCCTATGTAGGGTCTCATTCTTGAAGAAGTTTATTGCATCACTAGAACCTATGTAATTTTAATGTAATACTTGTACCCAACTATTTCCTTGAACTTTGAATACTATCCAACTAAGTTTTGTTGCTAATAAAAAAATCTTAATTCTATAATTTTGTAAGCCCACCCTTATGATATTTTTTCCTTTTCAAACCTATCTTACTTATAAAAAGAAAATCAATTTTTTTTCTCATACTATTTTCAAAGAAAACTCTTAATTTTATCAAATTTAGATTTTATACGTATTTCCATTCTTGAAAGTGACATCATATGTATTGAGGTAGATTGCAATGCCATCTTTGTGAGTTGTCTATTTCTAGCCATGGTTAAAAAACTTACTTTTCCAAACTATGAAACTATTTAAAGTTAAAATATTTTTTAGACACATTCTAAAATATGCATTTACTACAATTGTATGAAAAAAAAAAATTAAGAGATAACAATAGTAAATTAAATAAAGAGATAAAGGGAGATAATAAGGACAAGTAGATGATGGATGCCTGTGAGCACCCCAATATATCATATTTTATTCATCATTATCATACAAATGGATCCTCATTAGGAGATATTTATAGTGATACCAAATCCCCCATGAGAGGTTAACCTCAAACTAATATAAAGTTAATATCGAGGTTAATATTGTAATAAACTAATAATAAATTAACCCTTAAAAAGTACCAAACCAATATGACTATCACTAGCTTCTTCAATTGGGAAACCTCCTTAAAAAGTACTGTAAATTATTGCTAGTCCTATGAGGGTAAAATAGTTCTCTTTTTATAATATTTACAAGCATCCTAACATTCTATGAAAATAGTCCATGTGAGTATTCTATGACAATATTTTTCACTACATATTCTATGGCAATTATATACATGATTTTAAAGCAATTACATACATGATTCTATAACACACTTCCGTACCTATTTCTAAATTAACATGTGGCTCACTTTACATACCCCATATGGTACAATATCATATGTCAACATGAGTTAGGGTATGTAATATGACACCCCTCTTAGAGAAGTTTTTTCCTCAAAGCTAAAAAGGTTGGAAATTTATACTAAAGCTCCTTCAAAGACTTCCACATGACATATTACGATTGTAGCTCTTTCCATGATACAAGCACTTTAGTAATGTCATGGAAATAAATATGTAGATTCCTCCAATCCAGGATGGCTACTAGTTGAAGCAGAATAGATATTTCTTCATCTAATTTAGAAGGACCATCTATACCTAGGTATGTATCTCCACCATCTTCTTTAGGCAAGACATGTGAAATATTAGGTGGTTATTTGATGTTTTTAGTAGCTCCAATTTATAAGCAACTTTCCCTACTCACTAGAGTACCTTATAGGGTCCATATAGCTTAGGTTCTAGTTTGTATCATCTCTTTTGTTTTAAGAACATCTATTTATGGGGTTGAAGATGGAGAAAAACCTTATTCCCTTTTATAAATTCCCTCTCGGTCCTATATTATCTACCTATTGTTTCATGTGATTTTGGGTGACTATTAAATTATATTTTAGGATAGCTAAGACCTCTTGCTTTTGAGTGAGAACTATTTCAACTGCTTCAACCTTTGAGTTATTGGGTAGGTAAGAGACAAGTGTTGGGAGCCTCATATGGATTCATATTTGTGGCAGTATGAAAAGTGGTGCTGTACCACCATTTTGCTAGAGGAAGTCATTAACTCCACTTGGATTGGTAATAAAGAAAAAAACATCAAAGTTAGTTCTCAAGACATTTATATACCACCTATAGTTTACCATCATTCTATGGGTGATAGGATATACTTTGTTTCAACTCTATTCCTTTGATGCAATATAATTCCTCCCAAAACTTTCCTGTGAATACCTTGTCATGATTACTAAATATGGAGTGTGGGTTCCATGGAGTCAAAGATATAATTCATAAATTTTTGTGCCACAATCCTTACAATAAAGGGATAACCTAAGGAGTAAAAGTGAGCATACTTGGTCAACCTATCCATAATTACCATGATAACCAATTTTACATTAGATAGAGGGAGTCAATTAATGGATTCCATAGAAATATCTATCCATGGTAACTCCAAAATAGATAAAGGTTGAAGCAACCCTAGTATTTTGATGATTTTTCTTTTTGGTATTGACAGGTATCAAAAGCATCCATAGAATATTTCACATCATATTTGATATTGGATCAATAGAAACTATGTTTTACCCATTCACATATTTGAAAAACCCAGTGTGTCACACCCTATTGGAGAAGAATGAAGTTCTATTAAAATATATGACCAAAAATTTGAAGTGGAAGGAATAACAATCCTATGCTTGTAGCTCAATACCACTTCCTTCCATGCATAATTAGGTTGATCCTTTACCACTATTTGGAGGTTCTAAATGAGGTTTACAAGTATGGGTTTGCTTTTCCATTCTAACCTAAACACCTATATCCAATCATCCTAGAGGACGAATACTTCATAGAGAGTATCTTATGCTTTTGGAAGTTTAGAAAAAGCATTCGGTACCACATTCTATTTGCCCTTGTAGTAGACCATCTCATATTCATACCCTAATATTTTAGTGACCTATTTTTTCTACTCAAGAAAATAAATCCTCTCCTCCAAGATATACTTGAGGTTGTGATGATCTATTTTTATGATAAAATGTTAACCTAACAAGTACTGTTACCAATGGCGGACTACAAATATGATATCCATAATTTCCTTCTAATAAGTGGTTTTTCCCATATTCTACCATGATAATACATTTCTTATGAATGTAAGGGGTATGCCTTCTTGCATGAGCACAACCCCAAATCCCACTTTTACTATATCACTTTCTATAAATAGGTCTTGGAAAATCAGGTATTTTCAAAACTAGTGTGTGGTACAAAGCATCCTTTAGAGTCAGAAAGGTCTATTTTGTGTCATAGTTCCAATTGCACATGTCATTGTGGAGTAAGTTATCAAGGGAGATATAATATTACCATAATCCTTTATGATAGTACCTTATGATTCCAAGAAATCCTTATAGGCTCTAATGTTTTGGGTTTGGACCATTTCTTCATGATCTTAATATTTGTAGGGTTTATGTGCACACCATCTCTAGCCAACATATTGAAGGTGCTCTTTCCATTTATTACTATAAACTAGAATATCATCCAAAAATACCAATATAAAATTTGGTAGGTAGGACTTGAGAACCCTATTTATCATACTTTGAAATGTTGATGGTGCATTGGTGAGACCAAAAGGTATAAGAAAGAAATCATAGTACCCCTCATGAGTTTTGAAAGTAGTTTTGTCTATGTCATCCTCCTAGACATGAATTTGGTGATACCCTAACCTTAGGTCCATTTTGGTAAAATATATAGCACCATGAAACTCGTCCAAGTCATCAATCACTAGGATTGAGAACTTATCCTTGATGGTGATATTATTGAGCTCTTGAAAGTACACACACATCCTCCATGATCCATCCTTTTTCTATACCAATAGAATGGGAGAATAAAAAGGGATTGCACTTAGATGAATTAATCCTTCACCCATCAATCCCTTTATCATCTAATCAATCTCATTATTTTGATGATAGAGGTACCTATGTGGCCATATTTTTGGGGGTTATGGTCCTTATGTTGACTGGGATGTAGTTTTGTAGACTCATTGAAAGCCTTCTAATTCATGGTTAGAATGGCTGGCAACTATGGAGACACTTTTCATCTTGTATAGCACACAACTATTTTTTTTGTGTGTGGAAAACACCCCTGTTGAGGTGCCACTTTTGGGTAAGACCCAAGGAGCCAAGGATATCTATTCCACCAAAATACACCCAAGTATTGCACCTAGCATGTCCCCTTCAACACACTCAAAGAGAATGTCTTAAAAAACAAAAACAAACAAGAAAAAAAACACAAAACACAAAAAAAAAAACAACACAAAACCAAAATAAAACAAAACAACACAAAAATACACATACACACACACCAACAAATTAAATAAAGGATAAAAAATTATATTTATGTCCAAACCAATCCAACATGCCTTTTAGCCAAGATTCAATAGAGAAAACATAAGAAATATCCTTTTTAGCTGGGAACTAAAAATCCTTAACTAAACCAAAGAGAAGCTAATACAAAGAAAAATGAATTGTTTATCTCCAGAATTGGAGCCACACAAAGAAAGGGTAGAAAGAAGATCATCCCTAATTTTCCAAGCCCACCATATAGGAAGGTGGCCATAGCAAGTAAGATCAACTTAGTCCAATGCCCAATTAGCTAAAGCATCAACAATCCTATTTTGACAGACTCCCTTTGAGTCCTCTAATATTCTAAGTGATGATCTTCATTAATAATAGGGTTAAAGATGTTGGTAAGGGCATTAATATTACCTTCCTCTATAATATTTTCACCTTCTTTTACCATATGATGTTGATTAGTCTTGCGGCCTACCTTTTGATTAGTATCCATCTTCATTTTTTTTATTTGTTTCTTGTCTTACCCCAAGTGAATCTGGGATAGCATCTAACCCTGAAGTTATAGCACACAACTAAATATAGTGAAATTGACCAAACATTGCCTTATGATCCTTATTAATCAGATGTTGCATTTTAAGGGATGTGATGACCTTGGATTTCCCTCATTTATATCCCATATGGTGTGTGATTTTTTATCGACCATGAAATACATATAAATCCTCAACAAATCCCATAGTATAGGGCCCAAAGTTCTTAGCTAGGGGTATATTAACACAATATCTATACCTCCTAATGGAGATACATAGATATTAGTTTGAAATTGTTAGTTACCAATGGTTAAGTGAGCATTTTAACATTTCCTATTACAATTCATGATAACCCCATTAACAATGCTAACATTTATTTTATCAAAGACCATAAACGAAACAATATTCTCTTTTGGATACAATTGCTACTAGAGTCCAATAGTATTAATACCTTGTACCCTTTGAGAAAACCTTGGATTAACATGAATTGGGGTATCAATATTCTTTTCATATCATTCAAAGAAAGTGCAAGAGTTTGTTTAAGTGGTGTGTCAGGTGAGAATTCTTCCTCCAATGATTTCAATTAATCTTCTACTGAATGCACAAACTCATTCCCTATATCTATAGGAGAATACAAAATAATTCTTATATCTATAAGGAAAAGAATTTATTTCCAACAACCCATTTTCATCACAATTATAACAAAGTCTATTGTATCAATGATTGACCATCTTTGTCAATGTCATCCTCTTGACTATTGAGGCCTTTAGAGAATTGTTGTGTGTGGGTGTAAAAGTACTATTTTAGAATGTTGGGGTTCTAGAGGCTCTCCATGGAAAATTCCATTTTTTTCTATGATTTTAGCTAACCCCACGAAAATTATGTATGTGGTCGACTTAAGCTTATGGAGTTTAGTTTTAATTTCTTCTTTAAATCCATCGATGAAACAACTCTTAAGAAGATATCTAGAAGACCTCTAGTTTTTTGGATAGCTTCTCAAAAGACATAAAATATTTGGTTATGGTACTTGTTTGTCATAGCTTTGTGAGGCCTCTAATAAAATATTTAAACTCTAACAAGCCAAATTGATTGAGTTCACTCTTGAATTGTGTCCACTAATATTTGGGACTTATTTTTGTATCCATTGATACTATTGGAGTGTTTCAAGACCAAAATTAAATTCAAACATAAAAAATAAATAATTAAAGTGTGTTTCATGTAGTTCATATCAATTATTGGCTTTAACTAACCAACTTTGTAGATCAGTCCCATCAAACCTTGGGAAATCTAATTTTAGAAGTTTAGGAGTCATGCCTCTATCGTTTCTTAGCTATCGATATGTTTTCTTAGTATAGGTATTGGAGAATATTTTCCTATCAATAGCCTTTCCTCTATGATATTTTAGGCTAATTTCAATAGACCAATCAAATTTAGATTTTTAAGCTTAAGAACTTCGATGTCCTAAATTATTGTACCTTGTGCATACCTAAAGTCTACTATCAGACTAGTGAGAGAAGATAGTTGAATCTAGAGTTTAGTTATGGTATTCAACTTGGTGAGTTGTTCCTCTATATTATGCATTATTGCCTCCATTGCTTGAGTTCAGGTTTCTAGTGGCATTTACTAAAATAGAATTCATGTTTTTAGATATTCTATTTTTAGTAAAGGTCCCAAAAAAGTTTATGGGTGTTATATACCAAAATAATCAGCTAAAAAAGATGATCAAAATGGACTATACCACAAAATGATGATTTTGGGATTCCAAAAAAGTGTATGGATGCTATATACTAAAATGATAATCTTTACAAGATAATCACAACGGACTATAACCTAATATAACATTTTTGGTAGCCCAAACATTTCTTTTATAGATTTGATCTCTTTAGCCCTATGTAGTCTTTAATTGAGCTCTACAGTTCTCTATGCTTTGTGTTTTTGTATTACTAATGATAAGGCCAATGCCATTATGAAAATACCACAAGAAAAAATTAGTAAAGGGAGGTCATATAGGTTGAGGTATGTGTACTTCCCATAGCCCTCTAATATACTACAACAACGATCAATACTACTCAAACCAATATTTTAGGCCACTATCCAAGGAGGATATAGCCTATATCCTTGGGTGAATTACCTACCTCTTTGATCAATATGGAAGGGTAATCTTCCTAAATTTTATGCTTAGTGAACTATGGATAGTTACATGGTCAAATGGATTCATATATCTAAATGTTTGGCTCAAGGATTCTAAAAGGATCTCTTGATATATGCAAGGCATGTGGGAGATCAAATTCATATACAAGTGTTGTCTAAGGTTCGGGTATTAGAGTATGATAACCCCTCACTTCACTAGATTATTTATGGTCAATCTAGCTTAGCCAAAAATGACAACTCCTCTATGATATTTTAAAATAGCCATACCACCATTTCTAACTTATTGACCTAGTCTTATAGAATAAATTTACTCACAATAGAAGCTTACCATGCCCTTGAAAGTGCTCTGATACCACTTGCAATGAACCTCTTTTTCTCATGCAAATATTTCACCTTGAAATTATTAGTTTTAGGTTATATTGAGATAAGAAATTCAATGCCAAAGATGATTCTAGCTGTTATTACAAGTATTATTGGCAAAATCAACACTAATATCACATATACAATAGTAGAAAAATTAAACAAATGAAATATAGAAATGAAGAATAATAGTAAATGCAAAAATTTAAGACAAGTAATATTACTATTGATGGCCTCTTCAAAGGGAAAACCTCTTAAAATAGTCTAAATCTTCACTAGTCCCATGAGGGTTACATCCTTCATTTTTTATAGTACTTACAAGCATATTTCCTAATATTCTATGATAATATTCCATGCCAGTATTTTATGAAAATATTCCTGACTACATATTCTATGATGGTTATATACATGATTCCAAAGTAGTTACATATATAATTTTATGACACACCTTCCTACCTATTTCTAACTTAACACATGGCCCACTTTACATACCCCATGTGGTACAATATCATATGCTAACATGAGTTACATTTAAGGGGTAAGTAACAAAGTATAAGGTGCGTGATCATGGGCACCCTAATATATCATATTTGTTCATGCTTATCATACAAATGGATCCTTATTGAGGGGTATTTATAGTGAATTAAATCCCCAAAGAGAGGTTAATCTTAGGCCAACATAAACTTAAACTTGGGGTTAGCCTTATGATAAAATATTAATAAATTACCTTTTATGCAAGGAAATCCATAAATATAGATTAGTCTATTATGGGAATGCTTTGATGGTTTGCATTATTGGATTGGAAATATTTATACATGATTGCCTTGCCTAGTATAACATAACAAACATTAACTACTTGGATGCAAGTACCTTGTGTTGAGTGGTTGTAACCACTTCAACTTAACATATGCTAACTATGATGGTAATAATTCCTAACATTCCCCCTTTATTACATCATAGTTTAGAGTTTCTTGGAGTAAAAATTTTAAAATACTTCAAACTTGATATGTGCAAGTGGCTTGGTCATTATATTTTCATGTTGTTCCTAAGTAGCACAAAATTTGATTTGATTATTGTGTTGTTGGATATGTTCACATATGAAGTGAAACTAAACTTTAATGTGTTTGGTGTATTCATGGAACAATGAATCAAACAAGTTTCCATAAACCTTTATTATCACAACACATGGTTGTTGGTTTAGTTTGTGTTACACCCATACTTGCTAGCATTAATTTTAACCATATTACCTCATAGATAGTTCCTCTTGTAATATGATCTATTTTTTATGGAAGATCAAGTAAATTGTTTATTGATTATTACGTCCCCTGTACCTATGATATAGGTAAAGATCCCAAAAAGAATACATATCCAAAAGTGGATTTTCAATCATCAATACATCTTGTATAGTCTGCATATGTGTAGCTAGTTAAGAACTGATTGCTCTTAAATTATATCCTATACTTAATGGTACCTTGGACATACCTTAGTACCCTTTTTGCTATCTTCCAATAAGATATTTTTGGTTATTGCATGTATTATTGTCATGACCCTCCCAGATGGACTTTTGAAATGAAGAAACAATGTATTAAAGAGTGATGCTTCAATACTCAGTTTTTTATGCAATATTACTAGATAATGAAGAATATGTTACTGCTAACAAATTGCCAATGTATAGGATCAGGTGCACTTGTAAGTGGAAGAAGTTGAGTTCTCCACCAAAGATGAGCGTACTTGAGGTTGGGGAAATGATGATATTACAACTCGAAGGTAACAAATATAGATACCTTCATATATGTATGCATTCTATTAGGGATAATCATCAATAAATAGCCACCTTGAACCCCAAAATGATGGCCTAGTAGCTATCGTAATTTCTTGAGGTAGATACTGGTGACTAAATTGATGGAAATATCTCTCTCTTTGTTTGTGCTCATATTTAATTATATTTTATTTCAACACTTCACCTCAACAATGTGGAAATTTAGAATGAACGAACTGTCTTCATAGCTTCCTGGATAAATAAAATGTCTTGTTCTAAATAGCTATTCGTTTAAAATAAATAGTAGATTTATTTAAAAATAATAATACATTGTTCTAGATAACTATTCATTTAAATAAATGATGAATTTATTTAAAAAAAAATGCCTTATTTTAGATAGCTATTCATTTAAATAAATGTAAGATTTATTTTAAATGATAAATAGATTTATTATTGGATAAAAATAAAGTCTTATTTTATATAGCTATTCATTTAAATAAATGGTAAATTTATTTTAAATGATAAATAGATTTATTCTTGGATAAAAAGAATACCTTATTGTAGGTAGCTATTTATTTAAATAACTGGAAAATTTAAGTTAAATGATAAATGGATGTATTCTTCGATAAAAAAATGTCCCACTTTAAATAATATTTCCTTTGAATAGATGGTGGATTATCCTTAATATATTAGTGGTCAAATTTTATATAAAAGAGGTAATAAAATCTATCTTGCTTACCTCAAAAATGGGTGGGCCACCTAGAGCACAGTCTAGCTGGTGAGGAGGTATGGCTCTATTAATGCAAGTATGGCTCCACCATAGTGAGGGGATAGTTTCCTCTACGTAAGGAAGAAAATAATTCAATGTTGGCTGCACCATGGGAAGGTAGGAGGAAGGGACGTCTCCTATGCCACCTGATGAAGGCGTGAGAAAGTAATGACAGTGGTTGGAAAATGAAAGTTGAGGAGAAATGGAGAGGGGTGCTAAGGAAAGGAGAGAAAAAGGCTAGACAAATTGGGGCAAGCAAAGAGAGAGAGGGGATCAAATCAAAGAAGGCACTGGGAGAACAAGAAGGAGTGGTGCTCAAACTCGGCCTGGATGACCATTGAAAACTAGTGGAATAGGTAACTAGGTTGGTATTACTTTCTTGGTTCCATATGTGGTAGTTGAGCATAGCTTACCTTGTTAGCTTGAAACCATGCATAGCTCACTGTTATATGTGGTAGCTAAGCATAGCTTATCTTGTTAGCTTGTAGTTGAGCGTAGCTCACTATTATATGTGGTAATCAAGCATAGCTTACCCTGTTAGCTTGCAATCGAGCGTAGCTCGCTATTATATGTGGTAGTTGAGCGTAGCTCATCATGTTGCCTTGTAGATGAGTGTAGCTCATTGTGTTACCTTGTAGTTGAGCGTAGCTCATCGTGTTAGTTGTAGCACCAAAGCCAAAGTGTTGTGTGTTAGCTGAAGCACTATGTGTTGGCTGAAGTATTGTGTGTTAGTTGAAGTATTGTGTGTTAGTCAAAGTGGTGTGTGTTGGCCGAAGCGTTGTGTGTTAGCCGAAGTACTGTGTGTTGGCCAAAGCATTGTGTGTTAGTTGAAGTGTTGTGTGTTAGCCAAAGAATTATGTGTTGGACGAAGCATTATTTGTTAGCCAAAGCCAAAGCACTATGTGTTGGCCAAAATAGTGTGTGTTAGCTGAAGCCAAAGCACTATGTTTTAGTTGAAGCACTGTGTGTTAGCCGAAGCATTGCATGTTGGCTGAAGCATTATATGTTGGCCAAAGCATTGTGTTAGCCAAAGCCAAAGTGTTGTGTGTTGGCTAAAGCACTGTGTGTTAGGCGAAGCCAAAGAACTATCTATTAGTTGAAGCACTATGTGTTATCCGAAGCATTGTGTGTTGGTTGAAGTGATATATTTTATCCAAAGCCAAAGCATTGTGTGTTGGCCAAAGCATTGTGTGTTAACTGAAGCTAAAGCACAATATTTTAGTTGAAGCATTGTGTGTTAGTTGAAGCGTTGTGTGTTAGCCAAAGTTGAGGTCCTGTGTGTAGCACCGAAGCCAAGGTGCTATGTTAGTTGAAGCCGAGGTGTTGTGTGTAGCACCGAAGATGAGGTGTTATGTTAGCTAAAGTCATAGAGTTGTGTGTTGCACCTGAAGTTGAAGGGTTGTGTGCAGGGTTATGCATAGCGATGAAACTTCGCCATTTGGGCAAAAAGTATGATTTTCAAAAATTCAAATTTGTGAAATTTGGGGGACTAGGATGTTGGAAATTTAGCCAAAAAATTTCAAATAAAATAAATTTTAGGATTCGGTTCGTCGTGCTTTGATAAGAGTATCATGGTTATTTTTAAAAATTCACAAGCTATCCCACCTAAATAGAGTACCCTTTTTGCCCTAAAATTTTAAAATTTCTAAATTATCTCACCCAACTCGCCAAGTATACCTGTATATATAATTAACACCCCAAGGATATATTTTCATTTTTGAAATGTGTTCTACACCCAACGAATATTCCGAAACAGTTCTACACATGATCGAAACCTTTTTTGCGATTGAATGCCACCAATTATGCATTCAGATGATACCTCTTCTGCAACCGTCCAAAACTTATTTTGCAACCATCCAAACCTATTCTGTAGGACCTCTCTTGCAATCGGACGGAACCACTTCTGCAGTCAGGTCCTATTTTGCAATCGTCCTGAACCACTTCTATAGCTGGAACCTCTTGTACAACCATACGAAACCTAGTGTGCAACCGAACGGAACTGGGTCCTGTTTTGCAACCATACTGAACTAATTTTATGACAAAAACCTGGTGTGCAATCGGATCTTGTTTTGTAATTGTCCTGAACTAATTTTATGTTCGGAACCTATTGTACAACCAGAAAAAACAACTTTCATTGCTAGATCCTATTATGCAACCAAACGGTTCTATTTTGCAAGTGAAACGTGTTCTGCATTCGATTGGAACCATTTCTACAACCAGAACATTTTTAATCAAAACCTGTTCCACATCAAACGTCTTTCTACACCAGGTTATCTGTCACTCCTCTACTTGCCATGTTTTTCTCTATTTTGCCCTGTTATGCATGTTATCCATTGTTTTATCTCTTTCTATTTTCTCTATTTCTATAAAATATTATATTTGATCCCTCTTCTGCATCCGGATGGTCATTACTTTGTTCCCATGTTTTCTCTATTTTACCCTATTCTAAATATTTTAAAAATCTTTGATTCTTAGTTACAATTTAGATTTTTTTTCCTTGCTAAGATTATACATGAGTAAATGCTTTGGTTCTCTAAATACATATTGATGCTCTGTTTCTTCGAACACATTTTGATTCTCTGTTTCTAGAACATTTTGTGCTATAATATGATATTTTTTGACATACGTATCACCAATTATTTTGTGCTTAAAGAATATTTTTATTAAATTAATTTCAATTTGAATGTTATTTATCTTTGTGCTCTTGTCATTTAAAGTGCTTCCACTTGAAAACAAACCAGTGGCATAAACTGATAAAATCACAATAAATAATGGCAGGAAACAAGTATGTATAATATACCACCCAAACAATTTTTTATTCTATTTACAATATTATCTTGAGGCCTCCAGAAAGCACACCCTCTTAAACATATTATTACTTTTAGAGTAATATTCCATCATTTGGGATATTTACCCTTTTCCTACATTAGGTAGAATTTATTTACCGCATGGTAAAAAGTAGTTTGTTACTTTTTACCACTAGTATTTACTTTTACCTTAGGATATTTACATTGTTAGTAAATATCTAGGTTGTTAGTTGTCATAGTCATTTTGACTATGTTGGTTAGGAGGTTATTTGTTAGCTGACTTAGGGGGGAGGACTCCTATTTCACACGTTACCTACCTAAGGGGGGAACAGTTGCCAATAGGCTATTTTCAGCCTATGGCTAATGTTATATAAACCAAGCATATAATATATTTTAGCTAATTATTTTGCATCATATTTTGACTCTTCATTTACTAACATTGGCATCAGAGCCACGAAGGGAGGAAGCAAGGTGCTGGGCAAGGCGGGAGAAATTAATTCATTCCAAGATGAACAAGGCGAGCATATCTGGTGGGAGAAATGAACTCGTTTCAATTTAGACAAGGTGAGCATCTCTCGTTCCACACGTTTCAAGGAGGAAGTCATGATTTAATTGGTCATTGATTTTTTTTCATTTCTAACTCCTAAGGTTTAAAATTTTTTATTTGGACCAATTCGGCATGTTGGGTGTATGGGAATGCAAGAGGATCATCAGATAAGAAACACGTTGACAACATCGCAAAAACCCGCACGTTGATAGCAATGCTATCGACGATGGCCTACTGTGTAAGGATAACAAGCATCCAATCACTAGACACTTTCGATTAAATTCGATGGCCAATTTTGATGACTGGACCACTGAGGAGGGCAGGAGTGCTCTCCCATGGGACCATCACCAGAGACCAACCAGCTGCCAACACCGACAACTGGACCATTGAGGAGGGCAGGAGCACCCTCCTACAGGACCAATATCTGAGATCAACAGGCAACCTGCAATAATTCTATAGATTACCCACCAGACCTTGAAACTGATAGGGAGGACCCCTATCAGAATTTGACTCCAACACAGGCAGGAGTGCCCTACTAGTTCCTGCCACATCGATGCAAACTGAAATCACTCAGGTATGGATCTTGAGGTGGTGACTAGAATGGACCGACGCTGACATCACCCGAGCACGGATCTCAAGATGGTGACTAGACCAGACATGTGGCAACAAGCCATAAGGATTGGACTAGAGACAAGGTGACATGTGGTGAACTGGCCACACGCCACCCGATGCAGACTGGACATGTGGTGGACACATGGTAGACTAGCCATGTGTGACACTAGACTGACGTGGACCCTCCAATCGCATCACATGGGTGGTAGCAAAAGGGGTCCGATTGGACCTTGATTGCTTGAGGGAAATCAAAGTGTTTAGTGCGTTCTACAATTTTTAAAGCGTAAGAGCATCATGCTCTAATGAATGTGGGACTAAATGTCCTACATTTATATTTTTTCTCGCCACATGGCGATCGAGAAGTAAAAAGCGTGTGATGCGCTTGATGTCTCAACTGAGGCGCTAGCCTGAACGGTGGCTTGGGCTAGCCTAAAACAATCCTGCATGGGACGTCACAGGTTCCAATCTAGGCGAGGACCAAAAGAAATACTTTTTTCTCGAAAAAAACGCAATTCGCCCAAGGTATCATTATTTAATTTTTTTTTTAATTTGTTTTTTTTAAATTAAAAGTTTTTTTTATATATCTTTTTTTTAATAATTTAAATATAATTTTTGTTTTTAAAAAATCATTTTTTTATAAATTGATTTTTTATATAAAACATTATTTTATTTTTATTATTAAATTAAATTATATGATTAATTTTTTATTTAAATTTTGCAAATTAAAGAGAAAAGGGGTTATTTTTTGCAATTTTCAAATCAAAGAGGGCTTTTGTTTTCTCCCAAAAAGGGGATATAAGACATTTAAGAGCACCATTTTTTTTGCAAATTAGAAAGCCCTAAAATCTTCTCAACCTTGTTAATTTTGCAACATCAAAGGGGGACAAAATCAAAGACATTTGATTCTTTCTTGCAAAATTGGAAAACAAGGAGACACAAAATTTTGTAAAATTCAAAGGCAAAGTGTGCATTTGTTTTCTCCAAAGGGGGATATAATACATAAAATTGCACATTCTATTTTTTGCAAAATTGAGAAGAAATTGAAGACCTTGGGTCCATAAAAACCAAGTCGTGTGTCGACTGGTTCTGGAAGCCTTTCAAATGCGGGTCGTGTGTCGACTTGTCTTGGAAGGAGTGCTAATTTGTTAATTTTGCAAATCAAAGGGGGGAAGACAAGAAATTGTATTTCTTTGCAAAATTGTAACACAAAAGTGAGGAGCACTTAAAAATCAAACTTGTTAAATTTGCAAAACAAAAAGAAAAGGCAATTGTTTTATGCCACATTCTTTGCAAATTTGAAAAACAAGAGGAGACATAATATATCAAATTTTTGCACAACACAAATTCAAATTTTGTTGCAAAAATTAAAAGGTGCATTTTCGATTTTACTCGACACCTTTATTGGCAAATTAGGTGCATTTTCGGTTGCATCCGACACCTATGTGATAAGAATTTTGTGGGCATTCTTGTTTGATTATTGCATTATTTTTTTGCAATTATAAGTCATAAAATCAAGAACACTCAAAACCCCAAAATTTCACAATAATTTGTGTAAATCATTGCACAGGTTTAAAGCCAATTTTACTTGATATTCTCTCCTAAATCAAAACCCCTAATTCACTCTTATTTGTTTGGCTTAATTTCCTCAAACTGATTATCCCTCTTCAAGAGGATTTTCAGGCAGGTGCCATTAAATATCTTTTTGAGTGAATTATCTTTTGGTACTCTTTTAGGGTATATCAAAAGAAAGAACAAGTTTTTGTAAAATAAGGAACCTTGAAAGTAGCAATATTTTGCACTAAGGGGGGATAATTCCTTTCTTCCTTCAAACACAGATTTTGACAAGAGGGAGATAAAACTTGTAAAGGCAATCAAAAAAGTAGAAGTCATCAAAATTATACCTTTTCTTTTAGGCTTCATAATAGCAACCATGCTTGAAGTACTTGCAATAAGGAAGGATTATTTGGTGAAATTTTTTGATAAAATTGCCTAGGAAGCAAATTTTTGCACAAATTGTAAAAAGGACAACCATGACACCATTCAGTGTTGGTTTCCAAACAAGCAAAACTAAAATGGCAAAGGCACATCACAAAAGCCATGTTGCTAGTGAAGTGTCTAATTTCGATTCTGATTCTGGTTCAGAAAGAGCACACAAAGTGCTCATGGCTAAGACAATATTGTAGAGGGAAAACAAATTTGTCACCTTAAGCAAGCACCATTTCCTCTCTCTTTTTTAGGCTTCATAAATAGCATAAGTTTTTGTTTGAAGTACTTGCAATAAAGGGGTGATTGTACCTCTTTTAGGCTTCATAAATAGCAAACTCTCATTGTTTGAAGTACTTGTAACAAAAGGAGGGAATTTTCTGGTGTAAAATTTGCCTAGGAGGCAATATTTGTAAAAACCTTCACAAAGCTTCTTGAGTTGCACATATTTTGCAATTAAGGGGGGATAAACATTTCTTTTCTTACTTCACACAATTTTTTGTAAAAAGGGAAGAAGACTTATAAGGGTGCATTTTTGGCAGTGACCGACACCTTAGTCACACTTCTTTCAGAAATTTCATTACAACATGTTTTGCAACAAGGGGGAAACTTATAAGGGTGCATTTTCGATAGCGACCGACACCTTAGCTACCTTATCAAAACTTTTGCAAAATCATATTGTAATCGAATGAACCTCGTATGAAGTGATCTACTCTACTACACCTAGCGGTTGCAGTGGTTGGTTACCCATGCAATCCGGTTGGATGACAAGATTACAATAAGGACATTCGTTGATGTGAAGACAAAGTGAGGAATGACCCACTTTTTGCTTAGGAGCAGCCAGAGCACTATGACAGAGCAAGAACCAGTAGATCAACATATTTTTCACTGTATTGGGACAGTTATATACATTACCCAAATAATGTAATAAGGGGGGATGTTAGAGTAATATTCCATCATTTGGGATATTTACCCTTTTCCTACATTAGGTAGATTTTATTTACCGCATGGTAAAAAGTAGCTTGTTACTTTTTACCACTAGTATTTACTTTTACCTTAGGATATTTACATTGTTAGTAAATATCTAGGTTGTTAGTTGTCGTAGTCATTTTGACTATGTTGGTTAGTAGGTTAGTTGTTAGCTGACTTAGGGGGGGAACTCCTATTTCACGTGTTACCTACCTAAGGGGGAACAATTGCCAATAGGCTATTTTCAGCCTATGGCTAATGTTATATAAACCAAGCATATAATATATTTCAGCTAATTCTTTTGCATAATATTTTGACTCTTCATTTACTAACAATTACTCTATTGAATTGAAAATATTTTTTGTAACCAGTAAAATGTCACCCAGTGATGGAAAGAAGGGCACGGAATCTTCTTCTAAAAAGAGTATCCTCAAATATTTTAGCCAAAATTCGAAATGCAACGAGCCAACGACATCTGTGCAAATTTAAGGTATGAATAATTTTTGACTTCCCTCTATGTGCTCGATTGATGATTTGAATATTTTTATGTAAATTTTTTTATGCAAGAATGATAAAAAATATTATGGTATGCTACTATGCAGAATACCCTGTTGATCCTGATATGCCTCCACTTGAAGATATTCCCCAACAAGAGATGTCTTTTAATAAAAATCCCCTTGAAAATGAAATCCAAAAAACACTTGAAGACAACACTCAAAATGACATCACATTTGAAAATGAAAGTGATAAATCAAAATCATTACAAGCTTCATTTGAATCTTCAAGCAAAAATTACAAAAAAAGAAAAGCGTCTAACTGGATACTAGGAAGGGGATTTAGGAAAGAATGGGCAGAAATATTTTCCTGGCTTGAGCCTATTATGACTGAGGATAACCAAATCGATGAAAAAAAATGTAGATGCAAAATTTGCAGTTGGAGACTTGGTAAGGATCATAGGCTTCAAAACAATATTGATAAGAGGTAGGACCCTTATAGCCATTTTTTACAAGGAGACTTGGTAAGGATCATAGGTTGTAGCATAGTGGATTAGAAGCACCATCTTGGGAGATTGTAGGATGATAGGTAGGAAATCCCCTATCTGGTTCTAGTTGAGTAGGAAGATCGTCTTGAGGGAGAAGGTTCCCTTAGTGGTAGACTTTTATTTAAAATTTAATATGTTTATGATTCATTGTGTAAAATGAGGGTATGGGACCTTGCTTTATGAAATGGTATGGAAATATATATGTCTATGGTTCATTTTGTAAAATGAGGGTATGGGACCATACTTTAGGAGATGGAATGGATTTTATATTATGTTTATGATTCATTTTTTAAAATGAGGATATGGGACCTTGCTTTATGAAATGGAATGGATTTGATAAATATGTTTATGATTCATTTTATAAAATGAGGGTATGGGACCTTGCTTTATGAAATGGTATGGAAATAAATATGTTTATGGTTCATTTTGTAAAATGAGGGTATGGGACCTTGCTTTATGAAATGGAATGGATTTTATATTATGTTTATGATTCATTTTGTAAAATGAGGGTATGGGACCTTGCTTTATAAAATGGAATGGATTTTATAAATATGTTTATGGTTCATTTTGTAAAATGAGGGTATGGGACCTTGCTTTATGAAATGGAATGGATTTTATAAATATGTTTATGGTTCATTTTGTAAAATGAGGGTATGGGACCTTGCTTTATGAAATGAAATGGATTTTATATTATGTTTATGATTCATCGTGTAGAATGAGGGTATGGGACATTGCTTTATGGAATGGTATGGAAATAATATGTTTATGATTCATTTTTTTAAATGAGGGTATGGGACCTTGCTTTATGAAATGGTATGGAAATAAATATGTTTATGGTTCATTTTGTAAAATGAGGGTATGGGACCTTGCTTTATGAAATGGAATAGATTTTATATTATTTTTATGGTTTATTTTGTAAAATGAGGGTATGGGACCTTACTTTATGAAGTGATGAAAAATATTTGTGGTGCAAAATAAAGCGGTTTGCTTTAATAAATAATATGAAAGAACCCAGTGTATTAAATAGTTAAGGGCATAGGAATTTAATTGTTAAGTTAGGGTTAGACCATTTATTGTAAATAAAGTATAAGGTGGGATGCATGGTAGGATGAATCTCACAAGTGGGTGAGAGGGGTCATAGAGAGGGAATCTCTATGATAATAACTATGCATTAGAAATTTAAATTGCTTGGGTTAATTGTATAGTTGCAATTTGGCAAATAAATGAGTAAATGTATTAGAAGCATGTCTATCCGGATCTATGAGTGTCATGATCCCCTACTATCCTCACTTGAATGATGGAAGAGTGGAAGGAACAAATTTAGGAGATGGACTACTTCGCAAGTTTACCCTCTACCTTATTTCTTGCTTGATTATGCAGTAGATTAGATTTTGGGGAGATTTCCCCAATGGATTAAATGTAAAGTAATTATTGAAAGCATGGGATTTTGCCATATTTACCTATGGATTAAATGAGCATTGTTTATTGTCGTATTTTGATATCCTTTCTGATTGAAATGCTATTTAATTGTTTATCGCATGTTTTATATTTAATGAATGTTTCATACTTGTTTAAATTCGCTTGTTTTGTTAGATTTAGTATCTAGATTTCTCCTTGGTATTCTTATGAGTTAAAAAAAAATTAAAAAGTTGTAAGTTCTAGGTGAACTTAGAGGATGGCCTAAGGGATTAATACCCCCTTACGGAGATGGGTTATCTAGGTTTAGAAGTTTGTACCAAGAGTTAAGATAGCTTGTTAGAGAATGAGATTGATAGCTTGACTCACAATACACGTAGCATACCCACACATAATGGTTTATGTGTAGTATGGAGATGTGTGTATACATTCCAATGATTGACAGTGGTAAGTCTAGCTCATCAAGAATGATGATATGGATGGACTTACATGAATGACATGATATAGACCTATGCAAAATGAACTTGTGTGAGGGGAATATCATGTGGTATAGTTATTGAGAAACTTAGGGGATGTCAAACATTAAGTTGGTCTAAGGTTGGATAGGGATTTATGAATCCTTCTCCTTGATCAATATATATATATATATATATATATAAACCTTTTTCTTTCTGTTTGTGTGTTTTCTTGTTTTATTTTTTGAGGGTTGTTACATTTGGTATCAGAGCTCTAGGTTTGAGTGTATAGAGCTTCTTATGTGCAAAAAGGAATTAAGGTATGTCCAATGAAATCATGCTTAAGGTTAATAAAAAAAGGGGTTGGGATAACCTAGAGTCTCTGCTCATGTAGAATCTAAATGAAATCAGTCCTAAGGAGATAAGAACATTGTGATACCTTAGTATGGGCTTTGGTGTCAATGTTACATCATAAACTTGGAACCTTGTCATAATTAGATTTCTAATAATTGGAAAGAAAAAACTCTATAATGTGGTTGGGAATTAGTGAATCAACAAATAAACTAGGATCTAATTCTCTTATTGGTTGGAACCAGATCAATATGACACCTAAGGCTAGGATAGAGAGATCTCCACCTAGAAAGACTCGACAAAGTAATGTTGAAGAAGAGATCTATAATGAGGATCTAGGAAATCCTAATATGGGAATGGAAGAACTTACTACTATAGTTGTTGAATTACAAGACTAGTTAAGACAAGTGCTGGAAACTATGGTGAATAAAAAATTGTAAGCTAGATATTCTGAAGTCAACCAAGTTGAGGGACTAATAGCAGAACAAAATCAAGCAAGAACCCTCTTAGAAAAGAAGATGGTAAGAGACCTAAAAAATGTATTTATCTCCAAATTTTATGGAGAAGGAGAGGGAGATGTATCTAAGGCTTGGTTAAGGGAACTAGAATTTTTCTTTATAGTAAATGGATATTCCTCAAGAATCTGAATGTTTTGGGCTTCTATCTACCTTGAAGGAGCTACCCTATATTGGTGGGAGACTTATTATGAGAAAACCAAAACAGAGTCGGTAGACATTCCATGCAAATAATTTGTAGACATCTTAAAGAAGAGGTTCCTCACAAAGTATTTATATGCTCTAAAATTTCATGAGTTCACCAGTATAAGGCAAGGAACCAACTCAGTGGAGATATAATATAGGAAGCTAGTAAAGTTGCTAAAATATGTACCCGCCTATAAAAAGAAAATGTGGATTCATAAGTTTACCCATGGATTGCAATCAAGGCTGAAGCATGATGTAGAGATGTAAGAACCTAAGTCATTATAAAAAGCATATGACCTGGAAAAGAAAGTAGAGTCACATTTATGTTACAAATATGAAACCTTGACTGATCAGGAATGGCAAGAATTCAAGAAGAGGAATAACAATGGGTTTATAAAATGGGAGGCCGAGCAAGAAGGAAAGGCTAAGAATCCCCAAAATTCAAAGAAGAAATTCAATGGAGGCCAAAAGAAGTTTAAAAATAAATTTTATAAGAAAAGCCACAAACCCAATAATGCTAAACCCCCTTCACAAAAGCCACAAGACCATGTTACAGCAATTAAAGGACGAAGAACAGAAGACAAAAAAGAAACAAGGACCCAAGGATGGATGCTATCATTGTCTAGGAACACACTTTGCTAACCATTACCCATACCAACCAGGGACAAGCACACCCAGTGCTAAGGGAAAGGAATCGATGCATAAGATCTATGCTACAACTAAGAATCAGAAACTTGAAGGGTAGACCACTCCACTGATCATAAAAGGTAAGATTTTTGAAAAACAAGTAAATATCTTAATAGATAGTGGAGCTACTAATAGTTTCATTTCTTGTAAGTTAGCCAAAGATATGTTGGAAAGGCTAGGGTATTTGGCCCATGGATGGAAGGTTGAGTATGGATCTGGATAGTATAGAGGTATGCTAAGGGTTTAAGAACCCCTTAGGGAGATGGGTTATCTAGGTTTAGAAGTTTGTATCAAGAGTTAATATAGCTTATCAAAGGATGAGATTTATAACTTAACTCACAATGCATGTAGCATACCCACACATAATAGTTTATGTGTAGTATGGAGATGCATGTATACCTTCCAATGATTGAGGGTGGTAAGTCTAGCTCATAAAGAATTATGAGATGGATGGACTTACGTGCATGACATGAGATAGGCCTACACAAAATGAACTTGTGTGAGGGGAATATCATGTGGTATAGTTCTTAAGAAACTTAGGGGATGTCAAACATTAAGTTGGTCTAAGGTTGGATAGGGATTTTTGAATCCTTCTCCTTAATAAATAAATAAATAAATAAATATATATATATATATATATATATATAAACATTTTTCTTTCTGTTTGTGTATTTTCTTGTTTTCTTGTTTGAGGGTTGTTACAATTGTGACATGTAACCTACTATAGAGATTATATTTGGTATTATGTATGTTAGGTAAATGAGTCTTCCAATATATATATAAACCTTTTTCTTTATGTTTGTGTTTTTTCTTGTTTGAGGGTTGTTACAATTGTGATAGGTAACCTACTATAGATATTATATTTTGTTTTATGTATGTTAGGTAAATGAGTCTTCCAACCAATTAACAATAGTTAGTTTCATTCACTGGAGGAGATGAATTAGACCATAAGAGTTGTCGCCCTAGTTCCATAGGAGTCATCATAGGATTGCAATCATTTATTCGCTACTTCTTAAGGAATGTCTTGGAATATTTAATTTTTCAAAAAAATGTGTAGTGATGTGTCTACCACACTTCCTATCCTAGAAAATAATGTAATAGTCCAAGATTGGCCATGTCAATTGAAAATTTAAGTCATCCTTTACAAAAGAATCATTTTCTCAAAAAAATTGTGATGACCAAATCATCCACATATATAATGATGATCATAACCACCCCCTTGTTTTTTATGATACAAATTTGAATTATATGGATTTCTCTTGAAACTATTTTTTTAAATGCTCATCTATTTTTATATATAAGGCTTGAGGAGCCTATTTGATGCCATAGAGATATTTGATTAATATACACACCTTTGTTTCTTGTCCAAGTGTAATTAATCCCTATATTTGTGTCATGTAGAATTATTTTAAATATCCATTAAGAAAGATACTTTTAACATCCATTTGATGAATTCTCCATTCAAATTGTGCAACTAGAGCAAAAATCATTCTAATGATCTTTATTTTTGTTGTAGGTACAAATGTTTCTTTATCATCGATACCTTATTTTTGCACATAGGCCTTGGCTACAAGTTGTGCTTTGTACTTATTAATACCAACATATGATTTATATTTAATCTTAAAAATCCATTTGTGTTAGAAAAAACATATATTACAAAATTTAGGTCATGTACATGTACCTTCCTTGGTACATACTTAGGACATTAGATTACTTTAGGGGGAAGTTATATAGTTACTTCATGCAATGTAATAAATGCACAAGTGTCAATGTGCAAGCTGTAAATTTTCAAGGTGTCCCTTGTACAACTAGGTAGAGTGTTGTCCAAGGAACTTATCTTCCTATATAAAGGGTCATAGATATAGAAGAGATAAGACAATAGTGTAGGATTACAATAGTGTAGTGTGTGTGAACTATACAATCAGAGCTCATTAATTGAGTAGTAGCTTGTATAATGGAGTGTTCATTTCCACCATAGCTACTATTATACTCATTTTCATCATTTCTATTTATAGCATATTTTAGTCATCTCATAGATTTACTTTATTTCTTATTATTCTACATCTTGTGATGCTATCTACCATTGCATGTAGTATACAAATATAATAGTGGTATTAGAGCTACGGTAGATCAAGATACAATAGATTAATAGAAAAATCACCATTATCATTGACCCTGAGTTTTTTGCCAACCTGATATGCCATTGGACTAGTCATTATCAAAATTTCTCAGAAGAGTCTAGGTGATAGAATTAGGGAGAGCCGCAAGTGAGGACTGAATGAAATCTCAATTTTATAAATACTGATATTGCATATTACTAGAGTCTTTTCACAAAGTTGCAAAAAAACTCGTCAAGACTAGGACTCAACATTTGATCCACTAATTTGATGAAACAACTAGTGAAGCTCTAAAAAGAGATATGGAAATATTTACTTGAAGTTTATTTTATTTTAGGAAATTAATTCTCAGATGATTGGGACACCTCCTACAATAGAAATATAGGAGACTTCAACTTTGTTGCCTGAAGTTCAAAGTGCCTTCATAGTGTAGATATTAGTTACTACAGAAAGGAGAATACTTCAGAAGAAACTTATGGAAAATAATCATGGTGAATTCAAGAGACATGATATCTCCATTTATATATTAAATAACTTAACAAAAATAAAAAGGCCATAGAAGCCCTAATTTAGAAGTAAATATCATAGAAGCCTTGATCTAGAAGAAAATGCCACAAAAGCCTTGATATTAAAGAAAAGACCACAAAAGCCTCGTTACTAAAATAGGCCACATATGTCTTTATCCTAAAGAAGAATCCAAAAGATAGTACCTAATTCTAAAGTAGATTTTAGTACTAATATTTTTACTACAAGTAAAGGAGATCTAGTAAGTCGATAAAGCTTCCTATAAGAAAGGAAGAGCAACCTCTTCAAGAATCAATCCGGCACTTGAAGCAAAAGAGGTTAGGAGGAGATCTCATTGAAGAAATTCCAGACAAGGAAGAAGAAGAAGGACTAGGAGAATCCTGCTTGAATCCAAAAGTAGTAGAATCTAATATCCAGGAGAAGATCTCACCACTAATAATTCTAGAAGTAGAAGGTTAAATATAAGGTATCAAGAAATACCAGAAGAAGTTGCAAGATCAAAGACCATGGTGAGGTCTCAACGAGCATCCAATAAAATACTAGGAGAGCCTTCTTGAAGAAATCATCAAAGGAGAACTCACTGGAGAAATCCACTACCAAGGAGAAGCCCCTGATAGTGAAGGACTTGAGACAATTATTGCCATCTGATAAAAATCCCAAGAGGAGGAGAATTTGGTAAGGATTTCCAAATTTGAGTGGGAGAAGAATCCAATGAAGACCTCAAGATATTTATAATATTGAGAAGAATATCTCGCTTGAAGTTAGAATTTGACAAGAAGACTTGAAGATAGAAAAATCTGGCCAGAACCAAAATATTGAAGATTACCTCCCACAGAAAGAGGATACCGCTTCAGAGACACAAACTTCTCCAAATATATAGTATAAGGAGGATACCACAATAGGAGAACAAAGTTAATCTTAGGTTCGTGAAAGAAATTTTAAGACTATAGTTTGGTGAAGAAGGAGCTATTCAAAAACAATCTACAAAGAGCTACAAGATCTTACTCAAGGTAACAACTTGGTGATCTAAGACACCAAGATCTACATCCTCTACAGAAGCAACAAAGAATCTACAAAAGCTTTCAAAAAAATGTAAGAAACTATTGGTGAGTGTAGATTCATTAATTGGATTAATTTTCAGATTTGTTAAAGCACCTTAATCGAGATTAAATTTACAACCTATATTACAATCTTCAGAAGTGCAAAACAAAAAATTTCCTTTTAGAGTTTCATTTGCACACTAGGAGTTGATTATATTTCAAATATTAATTATATATCAACTACCTATTATCTACTTTGGAAATCGAAAAGAAGACTGAATCCTAAAATACTAATTGTAGAGAATTTGTAGAATATTTGAAGGTTCATTTTAAATTATTCTTGATTATTGTAGTTAATTGATTAAGTACATTTTCTTAAGAGTAGATTGGAGTGATAATGTGTAATTTGTTAGTGCATTAAAAATTAGAATTTGTTACATTCATTTGAACTATTATTACTCTCAAAATAAATAATTCTTGTGCATTAAAAAAAAGTATAAAATCTAGTTTGCATCAAGTGTCTAAAGAAAATCTTAAAGAAAAAAACCTACAAATCTTAGTGTCCAATAGAAGCCACCAAAATTGGTTAGTACATACAAATAAAAGCTAACAAAAAATAAGTCTCAAATATTGAGACTTGGCGAGTCTCAAATACAAAGCACTAAAGAGGTTAGTGCAACTAAAAGAAAGCTTCTACTTTATAGCATTTACAAGGATTGGATTCACCATCAAATATCCAAGCAAAGACGGTAAAGAGTCTAGCCAAAGACACATCCTCAAAACCCTCATATTGCACTCATAAAATCTGCTACAAAATCAAAATCTTAGGCTTGCAAAAGAGTTCAATAAAAAGGGTTTTATATACATGTAAAGGTTACATGATATTGCATTTCTACAATACATCATATGTGTTAGAATTAAAGTGCACTATGCCTTCACCTTGACACTCATCAGTTTCTCTTGACAAGTGTCATGTGTTGAATATAGGCTTATGCCTATATATTGTAACCATTTGTATCAATAAAATCAATCCCTTCAGTTTCAATCCCAACATTTGGTATCAAAGTGGGCTTTCCCTGCCCTGTGAAACCCTAGAGGGGGGATTTCCCTCATGGAAATCCTCCCTCCCCCTCATTTTTTTCACTTTGGCCATTTTTTAAAATTGAGGGAGTATGCTCTCCATCTTTGATGGATCAAAAACTAGAAGTTTTCATGGCTGCCAATTTTTTATGGGATTTTTTTAGTTTTAGTTTGCCTCTACAGTATGCTCAGTGGGGGTGTGCCAATGGCGCCGGGCTGATGGCCTTGAGAAACAATTTTTCCAAGCAGTAATATTGTCATCCGCTCTGCTGTTGAAATACTCATAGCAGACAATATATTGTGTTCAACTGATGCTGTGAAGGTTTCGTGGAGACCAGAGAAACGTCTCCACATCGCCCGGTGAAAATAGAAGCGTATTGTGAGAAACTATTGCTTTGTGATTTGCCTCTGCAGAGTTTGTGGCTGGAACCTGACCGCCTATGCTCGGGAAGTGACAGTGCGCCATGTTTGAATTAAAGACAGCAAATGATGTTTTTGATGTTGCCGTAATTCTTTGATTTCTTTTTCATGTTATTGACAGTGGTACATGCTTTTTTGGCATAAAGAAAAGCTGCTTTGGAGCTATAAAAATGGAATCTGGTCTTACTTTAGTACAAATGAGTATATTGTTATGCTAAGTTCAAATGGATTTTTTTAAAATCTTGTAAGGACCAATCTATTTGTGGATTTTAGATCAATAATTTATGGATGAAAGTTTTGGATCCAAATTTTTAAGTGCTCTGTATTGAACAAGAATTCTGAAGATGTAAGCTGGGAAAGCGAAATAGACAAACTCGTAGCTCAGAGCGGTCAGAGATTTTCCAAGCGGAGTGCGTGAAGAGTATGCTGGATACCCTGCAAGTGAAGAGCGTGGTGGCGGTGGGCCACAGCTACGGTGGCTTCGTGGCCTTCTGGATGGGCACCGTTACTAGCAGCTGGTCTGACTTCAGCCCATGAGGACTCCCTGCTCCTCCCCAGATGAGCAGACGCAAAAGCAAAGCCTGTTTCCTTGCTTTCCAAATTGTTCGACAACATCTTCATCGCCATCGTGGGCACGGGCATTCTGGGGCTGCAGACCAGAAGCCTAAATTTGGGGGAGTGTTGGGTCTGGCCCTTCTTTTCATCACTACAGTGTATGGGGCCTTTGGGCTGCTGGGTTACTCTGCCTATGGGGACGGAACCAGGGACATCATTACGCTAAATTTGGGGAAGAATTTAGTGACGGATCTGGTGCAGGTGGCTCTCAGTATAAATCTGTTCTTCACGTTTCCTCTGATGATGAATCCTGTGCATGAGGTTGTGGAGAGCCGGTTGAACAGGGGCCAGTATTCCTTGCTTTTGAGATCTTTGGCCATGTTTTTTGACAAGTATTGTTGCTTTGCTTGTACCTAACTTTGCAGATTTCCTGTCTCTTATGGGCAGCAGCGTTTTTTCGGCTCTGGTTTTTATGTTGCTTGCAGTCTTTCACTTAATTGCAGGTAGAAAGGATTGTTCTTTGGTTCAGGATATGAGAACACGAACATAGATTTGCATTATGGTTCAATGTTGAGGAACTGTATACGACATCAAAGTATTGCAACTACCTTCAAGGAGCTCTTGACGAGACACAAGTCTATCGTAACTGATTTTATAAATAAGAATTTTGATTGGTTTTTTTTGCTACGGGAGGGCCATATCATGCACGACTGCGACAACAAGATTCACCTTGTTGCTAGAAGATTAATGAAGGGCTAACTGCACATAAGGCCTGTGATTTCGGCCCGTAGCAGTCCCGCAAACTAAAAAGAAACGGTGCATGGCCTCCCCTTTCAATGGTGATAAATGTGACCACTATACTTTGGTAGGACCGTAGAGCCCTGCCACGTAACGATCTGGCTATGGCATCATGGGAGCCAGAGGAACAACATGCGGTCGTCGAAGGCAAAGATTAGGAGGGAGACGTCGGGGGTGTTTTTCAGTTCACCGGCTTCCAAGTTCATATGAGAATGGGTCCAAATATTTTTTTATTAAGTGGAAGTGCTATTATTATTTTATTAAAATGGAGGGTCCCACCAAGATTCCCTCCTGGAAAGGGAAAGTTTTTTCTAAACAGGTGAACGGGGAAATTGTGCTTAATAGTTGTTGGACCACTATTATGCATTTTTAAATGTAAGATTAATAGTTGTTTGACCACTATTATACATTTTAAATGTAAGAGGACCATTTTATTGGACAATTTTTAAGTGGAAGTAAAAGGCCTAGCTGGCCCATGTAATTCCCCTGCGAGGGAATTTTAAGACTGTTTTTTATTTCGCCTGAGAGCAATGCCGCCATTGAGCGATGTTGATTATTTGCTACCTTAGATAGGCATAATGGTTTTTCCACATGATGAAGGCCCCTTTGATGGTGGAATATAGGGGTATTTATAGTCGTTGGAAACATCTTTCCACGACGGACACAATGGTGGTGTCATATTGTAATTTTGAGGCTATTTCAATTGACATTTTTAGCCTCAAAGTTTTTTTTTCTACCTTGGAGTGCACTTTCGGTTGTACCCGACACTCCCAAGGTAATTTCATATGTGATCCTTGTACCTAGTGATATTTTCTATACACTTGGCGAATGCAGTGGCTGGTTACCCATGCATTTCGGTGAGATGACATGGTCACCATAAGGACACTTATACTAGGGACTACAGACAAAGACACCCTAGACTCTATCCAAGGTTTTTTTCAGATCTACTTCTAAAGACTACAGACAAAGACACTTCAAAATATTTTCTTCTTTTCTTCTTCTCTCCTATTTGGATCTATGGCTCATTTTATTGTATTGAGTGCATTTTCGGCAAAGACCGACACTCTTATATGGCTCATTTTTATCCTTTGTATTAGGTGCATTTTTGGCAGAGACCGACACCTTCTAGATTGAGTTCACCATAAGGATGGATTTCATACTCATGGTGGATCTAGTCAGTGACCTATGAGAGGCAACGTCCTCTAAGGATGACCTGTAGAGGCAACAGACCCAGAAGTGGCTGACCCTGAGGCACCCATGATGACCCTAAGGCACTTAGACGGCTGACCCAATGGCAATAGACCCGTGGAAGTGGCTGACCTTGAGGCAATAGACCGAGATGTATACACAGTGAATCTAGCATTATTCATAGTTGGAGAGCCAAGCACAAAGAGCACGAGCCTAGACCAAATCAGCAATAAGAGAGGATGATAGGTTGTTTTAGAGAAGTCAACATTAAGGGGGAATGTTACCTAATGTTGACTTGTTTTTGTTTCTTCTTTAGTTCGAATAGTGCACTTTAAGGGGGAATGTTAGAATTAAAGTGCACTATGCCTTCACCTTGACACTTGTCAGTTTCTCTTGACAAGTGTCATGTGTTGAATATAGGCTTATGCCTATATATTGTAACCATTTGTATCAATAAAATCAATCCCTTCAGTTTCAGTCCCAAAAATATGCAAGGAAAGGAAAACATTTGAAGGTGCCTCAAAAGGCACACAAGTACAGAAAAATCCAACCAAAGAAGGGCCAACATATTAGCACTCTTCAACCATCAAAAGAACATACTCTTTGCAGATGAACCTACAAGACAAAGGAATCTCGTAAAAGTGATTTACGTAAACCAAAGCAATTTTATCAAGGACATATAAAAAGATAAAAAGAAGAATCTTATTTACGTAGACAAAAGAGAACTCATCATGTATGTAAAGTTTGAATGTGCATTCTTAAATATATATGTAAAATGTGACATGGTACGGAAACAAATAGGATATTCTATAGAGGTGAAAGTGAACACCCAAAATAAAGAGGAGAAATGCACATGATGAAATCACTTCCTGTAAATAGATTACTAGAGATTTTGCTCCTATATATTAAATATAAAAATATATTATGATAATTTTTATAATATTCCTAAAAAATACTAAAGTATGCCTAGTAGGGTAAGTGGCTATGATAGAAAATATGTAGGAGACAAAAATGAAAAAACCAGTGACTAGCAAAATCACTACCTAAAATTAAAGAGGTAGTGGTTTTACTTTTGCAAGTAATAGAGGCAAATAAGTGGATATATTATGAGGGTGATGGTTTGATGTGATCATAGAAAATCTCCAAAAATTTTAGATCCTAGGAAATAGAAAAAAATACTACAAAATCAAGTCAAATTCTCAAAGCAACAATAGCTAAGGTTATACATAAAATAAAAGGAACAATATAAGTAAGAATGGTAGGGCTAAAAAATGGCTAGAAAAAATCAAATATAGCAAGTAAACTATACAAGCAAAAAAGGAAGGATAAATAAAACCAAGAGAGTTTATATTACCTCCTTACCCCTTTTTATTGCTATATTAACCTTTGTGAAGTGCTTGAATGTGGACTATGAGAGCAAGAGAGTAATTTACAAAGCAATTTTGATAGAGTTTTAGTTCAATAAATTGTTCATGTTTTGGGTATCCCAAGTGGTGTATTTATAGATAGCCATGGATATTTAAAAGCAAAGGATGAATTCAATATTTTAGGAAAGAGGTAAGTAATTTTTTTGATATTCAAAATTGATAGGTCATAAAAGAGGAAATCCTTGTATTTGGGGTCTTGCTCAAGGGGGCTATAAATAAATGGTAAATTTAGGCTCATTAACCAATACCACTAAGGGTAAAATATGAAATGGGCCCTTAGGATTACATGAACATGATTGTAGGTCTATGTAAATGATGAATGTCTATGGGCTACATTAATAATATGCATAAGCACTTCTTCACACTTTTGGCCTTGGATTAAATAATATTAGATTACACATATTTTAATATCTCCATAACCTAAGCTGAGAAGTAAAAAGAGAGAAGGAATTAGAGGTAACACCCCCCTCATAATGTATTCTCTAGTAGGCCTTTGATATTCCATATTCATCCTCATATTCATCATTAGAAATCATATGTGTAGACCTCAAAAATTTTGTTTCAATCTTCTTCAACCTTGTAACACATTTTTTTATGGAGTGTCATTCCCTTTCATAATGCTCATAAGTATTTGAATTCTTTGAAACCTTAGACTTACCATTTTACAACTAAGCATTATATTCCAATGATTTAGAGTCTTTTGGATGAGTTTCTACTAGAAAAAGATCTCCACAATTCTTCATTGCCACTTCATAATGGATTAGAATCTTGGAAAATCCTTAAGGAGAGCTAGATTGTGGCTCTTTGATAGTCATAGCATTCATATAAATAACCAATACAACTATATTAAAGAGAGGATAAATTTTGGAAGTAATAAACTTGACATATCTTCATCACTCTTCACTTTGCCTCCTATCATAGCTAGATCAACTTATAGAGCTTTGAAGTGATATATATAGTCTTCAATGTTATAGAAATCTACATTTTTGAGGCTGATGAGATCTATCTGTATTTAATTAAGTTAGTGCTTAATTTTTCATAAATATATTTCAAAGCAGACCCTCCCTAAATATGATTAATTTAATTTTTATGTGGAAAAGTACATTTGGTTCCACTAACATGAAGAAGAGTCCAAGAGCTTCCTCCTTTCTCTTATTGAGTTCATGATCATTGAGACCTCCTTCTAATTCATTATAATCTATGAACCAGATATTTTTACTTTTAAATAATCCTCCCATTATACTTTTATCCATTGAGACAATTAACTTACCCTAATGAATCTATTTTGCACAAAAACCCTAATAGATTTGTAATATGTATGTAAATTGATATCACCACTACATATGGTTCAAAAAATTATGCAATCTAATAAATGGGATTCAAACACTTCCATATGCAAATGCTATGACCTCTAGAATATTTGGTATATTAGCACATAATCTCAAATGATAAAATACTAAACCTTAGAAAAAATCAAGGGATCACTCATGCAAGCAAGATGATACACCAATGCACTATGCACATTGGTTGAGACTAACAAAAAATAAAAACTAATTTCATATGCATAAAATATTATCTTACCTAAAGTAAGAGGAAACTATTAGCATCAAGCTTTAAACTTTGCATCTCCCTTCAACAAGTAAACTACCCATCCACTATGCCACATAATTCATTGAGGCACATAAAGGCCTTCTTCTATATGGCCCATATACACCCATCTACTAGGAGAAGACCCATCAAAAATTTTGCTTTGTGATATTTGAATTGCTAACGTCCATGATGTAAGAAAACCATCCAACAATTGTTCATGATGATGTCCATAATTTCCAACAAACCAATTTCTCTTCTTTTGATGAGTGATGCAACTTTGGACCTTGATTTGATACCATGTCCAAAGTTGTAATATTTTCTATAAATACTCTAAAACATGCATTCACCATAATCATATGTAGAAAAGAAGAAAATACAATTTAAAATATAGCAATAGTAAATGAAGTAGAGAGACTAAGGGAGATAACAAGAAGTATACAATGATTCTCATGTGAATATTCCACCTCAAAATTCTTGCTTTGATATGTACCAAGATACAAAATTTAGTACCAAATATAATTCTAACTACAATTACAAGGATTGTTGACAAAAGTAGCACTAATATCATATATCCAATAGTAGAATCATAAATTAAATTAAATTAACCTAGTTGAAAACCTTATTACTCCAACCTTAAGAAAATATTTTCCAAAAATAACAAATTTTAATATTAACTCTCCTAAAAATAAATGAACATAAACAATCCTTATTACTCAAAATAAATAACTTTAATATAAAATTGACACTTCTAAATAAATAACTTCAAGCCTTATCTCTTCTATATTTAAAATTAAATTAAAACTTTGAAAAAAACAAATACCTTATTTATCCTATTAAAAATATTTAAATCAAATTAAATACTAAAAATTTAAATCAATTTCTTGCCAAAGATAAACACACAATTGTATTGCTTGTTGAATGCAAGTTGTATTGACTACATGCCCCTCTTGCTTACATTCATGTGAATGCTCTAAATTTATTAAATAGAAGCATTGGAGACTCCACTTGTATCCATGCATGGAATTGTTTCTTCTTCTCAAATATTACATACTACTTCAGTTTCACTCTTCAACACTCAGAACTCATCCCAATGCTCAATATCTTTCTCAAACATTATTGACTACTTAGAGCTTACCCTATGGCACTTATCAATGCTCAGGATCATTCTTGGATGTTGTTTGCTTGGAACTCATCCTATGGTACTTAAAATTTTATTGGGCATTTCACTGCTTATTATGGTGCTCTAAATTTACTATTGTTGTTAGACACCTTTCCTTAGCACTCAAAATACCTTTTAGATTTTTAGGTTTTTGTTTGAACGTTTGGTTTTTATGTTTTGGTTTACATTCCTTCTTGGTTGCTTTATCGATTTTCAATTATTTAGACACTGATTTTGCTTAGAATAGTGCTCTCCTTAAGCACATAGATGAATTATTAGAATAGTGATCTCCTCAAACACTTAAACACTATGTTTAGAACTCTGCTCTTAGATATTCAATGTCTCTTTTAATTGTGCCTTGATAGATTTACTTAGAACTGTGATGTCTTCAACCACTTAGATATTCAATATCTCTTTAGATGCTACATTCCTTGTTGGATAGCTTCACCTTGGCATCTTCTTATCTGCATAGACTAGCTTCTTATTTCTTCTATGTTTCCTTAGTAGTCTCTTCTAATGCACTTCATGTACCTCAACCATTATATTTCATGTATCTTATCCTCTATACTTCATGTACCTCGACCTCTATTTCTTATTATAGGTGATAAATATTACTTGCTTTTGTTGTAGGTGACAACCGAATGAATTGTTTTTGTTGCAAGTGGTGACCGGATGCTTGAGAGCTATTATTCCTTTATCTCTAGCTTAGATAACCTTGTATTATATCCATTATTCTTTGATATTCAAGGAAAATATTTTCTTACTTTCTTATAAAACCTTTTATTACAGGATTTTCTTCTTTTCACTATAAGCCTCTTTTTATTCTTTATGAAAGGCTTTTGTTTTTACTATAAAACCTCTTTTATATTAATGCTTCTTGAACAAATTTCTTCTCTATATCTAAATATTCTTTTATCTATTATCCTCTTTAGATTCAAATTTTTCCTTCTATTCCTTAAAGAAAGATATACCTATCTCAATATTGATGTATCTTTTTCAAGACGCTATATTTTTTTGTTGTTATCTACTTCTTCTTACAAAGCTTTTATACTTCTCAATTTGTTGCTAGAAATTCTTCTATAGTTAAAAGCTAAAATTATTCTTTATATTTTGTGGAAAGCTTCCCACACTTATGCTACTTAATATCTATTGCAACTCTTTCTCTTTTTTTCTATAGTGGCTTCAATATCAAGGTCAATTTCTTTATGACCAGAATCTTCTTTCTCTGCACTTAATATCTATCAATACAAAGGTAAATTGGTTGTCCTTGATGCCTTAAATATTATATCAATATGACATTGAATGTCCCTATATCTTCTATAAAATTTATATTTCAAGGGATATCTATGTCCCTAATTCCATTATCAATGACAAGGGTTGGCTATGCCCCTAAATTATCAACTATCTCAAAGTTGATTTGTCTTCATAAATAGCTAAGTCCTAGTCTTCACTAGTTATTGTTCAATCATGGAAATACTCTAGCCTATCTACTCACTATAATAGCTGAGTCCTAGTCTTCATTGGTTATTCTTCAACTATGGAAATACTCTAGCCTATCTACTCACTATGACATTACAATAGAATCTGATTCACACTACATTCAAAGTGGACAGACTCTTAATCAAATTTCTCAAACTAGAAAAAAATATTTTTTGTAAGTGGCTAAATTAACTCTATCAACCTAGGTAGGTGGTAGCTATGATACCACTTATGGCTTTTTAAGCCTTAATACTACCAGAAATGTCATAGGATTGAATATAATATAGCCACAATATTATAAGTTCAAGGTAACAATGTGAGTAGAGTAATATTAACAAATTAGTATATATCAAGGCTAATACTATATCAAATAATATTCAATAATAAATAACAATATGAATGTAAATAACCTGAATCATACATGTATCAAGCATGTAGAACAACCTATAAATTATAATATTAATTTTTTAAAATGTATGCAATATTTATTACTCCACTTTCTCTTACAAGATCTTGCTCTTTACTTTATAATGTGATGTTTTCTGATATTTGATGTTGTATACTTATGGAGTATATATCCATAGTAGTATGAATCTTTGGATACTTGATTATTCATTTCCATATGTCAAGTCTTATTACTCTTGGCTTATCTACTTGACACTTGCATACTTTATGAACACTTGACTCTATGATGTATGCACACCTAAACATGACTCTTGTCCTTCACTTTGCACACTCTAATCTAAGACACTTGTGCACATATTACATTACATATTTAAACTCTTACATATAATACACTTGTGTACATATGCTCAAATTACACTTACACACTCACTCACATGACACTTGTGCATTTCCTACACATTATAACTTTACATGACGCTTGTGCATATTCTGCACATTCACACTTACATAAAGGGAAATGTTACTCACACTCTAAAATATGACTCAAACCTAATATATTATTTATAAAAACACCATGAAGTCACCATGAGGATACATTAGCATATACCAAATAATATAATATACTTCAAAAATTACATTGTTATATACTTTGAGAGTCTTAAAAATATAGTCAATCTAGTTGTTTCAAGAATTTTCTTGGTGTCCCATTTCTCTTTCATTGTACTTATACTTTTTGACTCTATACAATTTAAATTACCACCATTATTACAACCTTTTATATTCACTTAGTTAACATAAATATCTATAGCTAATTCCTTGTAGTTATGTCTTCCTATTTTGTAAGTGATTGAAATTTAATTCCTTCTATAACAATAATTAGACATGCATGATTGACTAAATGTTGTAGTGTATAAGTTACTATAGTAAATACTTATAGTTACTCCACATACCTAGGGAGGGGATGTCATAACGGTCATCAATGTGTTCCCTATGAAAGAGTTTCATGCATTAGTTGTCGTAGGGGTAATGACCTTTGCTCAAATCATCCATGATTTTTCTTTCTTACATGAATGTGCCAAATAATTTTATTTATGGTGATAATTTTGTGGCATCCAATGTGCACTAAGATATGAGCTCGTGATGTAATAGGGGTGTTGATTATTGAAAGTCAACACATGAGAAATTCTACTTTACGCAATTTATTGTAGTTCTGTGCATTGAATATCATGGTCATCCTATAGCCACTGTGTACCAAAATACATGCTTCTCTAACTATTTTTTTTGATCATCCATTGGAAGAAATATGGAGGTAAGTCAAATCATGATATGATGTAGAAGGTATTGTGTGATAAACAACTATAGTAAGTTGTAGTAACTAACTTAGCCCCTCTAAGTATAAATTACAACATGGTGATCATGACCAAGAGTAGATAGGTAAATTATAATAAGGTATCCTATCAACTAATAGCAAGTAAGATATAATTTAAGATCTAAAATATGGTGTTGAAGTGATTGTGAAATATTATTGATTAGATTAAAGAGATACCCAAATACATGCTTTATGGACTTCATGCAAATAATAGATCAAAGAGACCAAGGATAAGAGTTCTATTTGATTGCCTATGTCTATGAGCACGGTTGAAGCCATGTAGGAAACGATCTGAAACTATCAAACAATGATAGGTTAAGTATCATAAATAAATCGTTTCTTCTTTATTTTTTATATATTTTTAATAGAATAGGTGTATACTAATAGTGTTGGTTTCAAACACCTACCTAATTGATAACACTGACAAGTTTTTCTTACTATCAAGTTTTATTACTCCTTTATTCTTAAGTGAATAATTAATATCAATGTTGGTTTTCAGGAACTTGCTTGTTTGGTTGTACCAATAGCTAATTTTCACCATCAAAAGTATTGCTTTATTTATTTATTTTTGTAGTATAGGCCCAAATGGACCTATTGCATTGGAATATTTAGAAGTCTCTTTGACAAGGTCAATTCCATGTTGACTTTGAAGTGACATGATAAATTCCTCCTTTATTCCTAGTTTAGAATATGGATTCAAGAAATGTTCATTGAAATTTAATGGGATTTATACTAAGTTAATGGTTCACAACTTAACTATGCCATTGTCATAAATGCTACCAATCATGTAAAGTTGTATCCATCCAATTTAAAGTTTACCCTTAATATACTTATACCTATAATCACACAAGAGATCCCAATTTCCTAGCAATAGCTCTTGCTTTTAATAAAATCATCATGTCATTTCCTTCTTTCTTGCTTTATTGAAATACATGAAACAGTGTCTCTTGCTTCATCTCATCTAAGGTGCTAAACTACTCTATATAATACTATGCTTTTATTTGTCTATTCCAAGTTGTACTATTGTACTTAAGGTATTTATTTCAAATTTTATTAGAAGGAACACATTTTTTCTTATACTTTTCAAGGGGATTTAACCCTTTTGCACTTTTCCATGAAGTTCTATATGGGCACAAGGCCTTAGGTAATTAGTGAGCCCAATATTATTGATTTAATTGAACTATCTTAGGATATCTTCAATTCCTAATTTATCACTTCAAGTTCTCTATTGTCCTAGGGATGATATGGAGTAGACTTCCTATGTTTTAATTGGTATTTATTGATGAGGGCTACTATGAGATGTGATATAATTTTAGCATCTTGATCCATGATCAACTATTTGGGTAGTTGATATATTGTAAAGATATCTTATAATAATTTGATAATTTTTTTCTCTTACTACCTTGAAGGACTTCACTTTAGCCCACTTTATAACATTATTACTATACCATTTTTTTTTCTACTATATGGGGGGTTAATAAAGCTAATGAAATCATTATCACATGTCTTGAATATTTCTAGTACAAGTGATGTCTTGAGTGGTATTTTATATATTTGAGTTGGATTCCCTATGTTTTGACAATGGATCAATGGAAAATATGCTTCTTTGTGTCTTTGTGCAATGTAGAACAATGTGCAATGTAGGATTTTCAAGGTTGACCTTTTTGCTATAAAATAGACTCCACATGGTTAATTATGATAGGCTTTATTAATGTTATATATTTCATCCTTATAGACACATATGCATATAACATGTTCATGACCCCTACAGTAAAGTTACCCTTCAATCCATGTGTATGAATCTCCCTTTTAAACTAGTTATCACTCTTTCTTTGAATAATGCATTAGAATATTTCCTACAACAACATATTAGCCAAATCTATGAGCTATGGATAATGTGGATATAAAAAAAAATGCTCATCCAAGAAATCATCCTCTATTGGGGTAGATTCTTGTGTGGTCATGATATATAGAATCATTATGAATATATTTTCGTAGACACATCTACATAGAACTTGGTCATGATCCCTATGATAAAGGTACCCTTCAATCCATGTATATGAGATACTCTTGTAAACAAGTCATCACTCTTTCTTGGAGTAGTGCATTATAATATTTCTTGCAACAATATATTATCCAAATTTATAAGCCATGGATAATTAGTGGAAACAACAAACAAATGATCATCAAATAAATTATCCTCTATTGGGGAATATTTTTGTGTGGTTAATCTAGAGAGACATTTGATGATTATATTTTTCTTACCGGGTTTGTCTAACATGGTCACATCAAATTCTAGTAGTATAAAGAGCCATTGTATATGTCCTCAATTAGTTATCAAAATTTTCATAATATATTTAAGGGTAAAGTGATCAATATGAATTAAAAATTGGTATCCTATGATATAATCCAAAAATTATTAATAACATAAATGACTAATAAAAGTTATTTCTTAGTGATCATATAATTTAACTCTACTTTAGTAAGGTTCTTGCTAATAAAGTATATTGTATAAGATGAATTCTTATCTTTTTGAACAAGTTGTACCCCTAAGACTATACTAGAGGTATCATTATGGATATAGAGTGGGATAGTTCAGTCTAGTACTTATATAGTTATGGATGTCAATTTTTCTTTCAATGTCAAAGGCTTCCAAGCATGGAGAGGTCTAATAAAATAAATGTATTTTTTTAGTAAATGAAATAATGAGGAGGTAATAGAACTAAATTTTTTATCATTTTTCCATAATATTTCCTATAAAAAATTGCATATCCATAGGCTTTTGAGGATTTACAATATTATTAATGACCTTTGTCTTGACTTGATATACATTGATTACCTTGGATGATATGTAGTATCCTAGAATGATTTTATTAATCATGAATATATATCATTTATCATGGATAAAAAGAATATTTGTTTCTTGACACTGTTTCAACACTTTTTAAATATCTGTTATTATTTCTTCAAATAAATTTCCATACACATTGAAGTCAGCCATTCATACGTTAATATAGCCATAGATTAGGTCTACAAAAATATTGAGAGCACCATATTGAAAGGTAATTGATGCATTACATATTCCAAAAGGAATCATGGGATATACATAGGTTCCCCATGGATAGATAATGGTTATTTTCTCTTGATCCTCTAGGATAATCTAAATTTGATTGTGCCCATTGAATCCATGAAGGAACAAGAAATACTTCATTATTGCCAACATATCTAAGACTTGATTAATGAAAGGAAGGAAAAAGTGATCCTTCCTTTTGGAATTATTCAATTAAAGATATTTAATACAAATACTTCATTTACTATTTTATTATAGGCAATAACTAGTAGGAACACCCCTTAGCTATTAGATATTGGGTAGATGAAGTCAACATCAAGTAATTTTTTATTTTCTTCTTTAATAATTTCTCTTAATGATAAATCATAAATACTCTCAAAACCATTGTGGCCTCGTTCTGCACTATACTAATGGATTTACCAAGTCAAATCGTCAATGGTGTATGCAGCACCAATTTTTAAATTTTAAATATTTCCAAACATGATAGGACTATTACCCTAGCCAGTCATCATGTTTATCCTCATTTTTTAGTCCACCACCATTCTATGGACCACCTTACCCGCTCCTTTTCAAATCCCATCTGCATGTCTTATCATCATTTCACTTCATCGCTCATTAATTTCACATGCCTCCTCGTTCTTATAACCTTCTTCACACCTTTTTTCAAGGAAGTTTTTTTCCTTTTTCCAATGCCTTGGTCTCACGACTTTCCTTGTGAGGTTTTAGTTCCAAAAGATCTCACCTACCCAATGGATCAATCATGTTCAAGTGTGGCACATTTTTATGGTGCTAGATGCTTTGGGAACTACCAGTCTAGTAAGGCTCATTATAGTGTTACTAGGTCGAGGTTGGTGTTGTCAATTCCAAGCAATTATTGCAGCTCAAGAAGATGGCGAAGCTTCCAAAAATGCCCAAGACTTTCACCCATTTTAAAAGACCGCTTTCAATCCAATTCTACTAATATTCTTGATGATTCTCTAGGGTCCTTAATAGAATATTCTATGTTTCCATTTATCCCAAAGGTTTGCAAACTCATCACCATGGGTTTTGTTGAACCTAATACTCTTGATATTGAACTAGTTGTGGCAATGATCATAACTGCTCATGGATTTATGTCTTTTCTGCAATAGTTTTCTAGGATGAATTGGAATGTCAACACAGATTTTATCTCCACTTGGGAGAAAGGAGTTGTAATAATTGATGGAGACAATTTTCAAGTCAATCTCCAAATCCTAGCCAAAATTATAGGACAACCTTTGACTGGCATAACTATTCATAGGGATAAACACAATTGGGATACGGAGCTGAGGTAATTTGAGCCAAAATCTAGTCTTCACAAGATTATCAAACCAGGGATGATCAGGGAGGAATTACCCACACCGTGGAAAGAAGTTATGAAACATATAATGGAGTACATCACGGTTGACGACCCAAGTTCTCCACTGTGAAGTTTTCACATTGCTTTCGTAAATCATTTTAGGGAAGCGAAGCCTATAAATATCCCTAAGTATCTGTACTTATTCATGGAGTATTCCATTGATGCAACTCATACCAAGAAGGATGAGGCCTAACCTTCTCAACAGGGGCTCTTCAAGGTGATTTAAAAATATTTGCTCGATAAATTCTTGAATGGAAATATTCCCATACCAGAACAACAAGTAGAGTCTAAAAAAACTATGAAGGAGGAAGCATCTATCACCCCTTATTCAAGTGCAAGAGGATCCAAGAAGAGGAAATTTTATGGTAGTTCAAAGGATGCAGATCAGTCGATCAAGAAGAAGGATAAGTTGGAGGACCGTCCCATCCCTATGAGAATATCTCAATGCCTAAAGGATAGATTCATATTGAACCAGCAGAAAATTCATGATAACGCTCCTGAGGTTGATCATGAGGACCCGATGATCAAAATCTTACAAGAATATATCATTAATATGAGCACTGCCACCATTTCTTAGATGGAGAATATTTTTGCCTCATGCACTACCGCCATTACTCAGATGAAGGAACATATAAATGCTCTCCACTTGTTATTCTTCTACACTAATTACCCTGAGGACCTGTCTAACAGGAAAACTGCTAATGCCATAGCTGGATTCAACACCAAGGAGGATGAGGTGGTGAAAATCGCCAAGGAAGTCTTCAAGAAAGTCCCCAATAAAACTGAGAAGGATGACACCAAGGATACATCAACCAAAAAATTCCTTTAGGGATATTTTTTGTTTCTTTATTTTTATTGTCTTGGAATGCTTGATTCCTTTCCAATGTGTTTGGATGTTTTCTTTTTTAGTCATAAGTATTAAGCTATGTTCAGATGTACATGTTTTGACTTTGGATCCTACATCCCTAGATGCAGCTTTTGTTCCAAGGCATTAGGGCGCCTTTCAAATTCTTTCATTAATATAATTCTATTAACTTACCAAAAACATTTCTCTTAATGACTAGTATATTCAATGTTGTGGTTGTATTACATGCCTATATTCATGTATATTGTAGATATGATGGTTATATATAAAGGTTCGAATCTCTTTTCATGTATTTTATCCCAAGTAAAGGCATTGCTAATTTTTTATAGCAGGAGTAAAAATAGATATTTTTTTGAATGTTAATTGGGGGTTGATATTTAGTAGTTTTCTATGGGTGAGTTCTATAGTGTTGGACATTTTGAGGACTGTTATTGTCATTGATGTCAAAAGTATTGTTGAGCAATGTTCGTCATTTTTTAGGACATTAGGAGAGATCATAAAATGAAGATCTAATAAGGAGAAGTCAAATTAAATAATAATATTTTATTATTATTTTCGGCTCCAAGATCAAGTTAAAGGAGATCAAGGACAAAGTTGAAAAGACACATATGTTAATTTAAATTAAAATATTTTAATCCCTGATTAAAATTTTAATTTAAATATTGATAAGTTCTAAGGTTAATTTAAATATTTATTATACATATATATATATATATATATATATATATATATATATATATATATATATATATATATATATATATATATATATTTTTTTTTTTTTTTTTGAATATACATGGTGGAAATCGGTAGCCGCCACGAATCCGGGCAGGTTGTCTAGATTTTTATGGCCGCCACAGTATTATGTGATGTCCGCCCCAGAAGCCTCCACACAAATATTTGCGCAGTCCGCCCCTATAACCACCATGCCACAATCATTTTAAACCTTTTACGTCGCTGAAAGCACCAGGAAAGGGACAAGCATTCATTCCGGTGAGGCCCGAGATTTGAACCTTGGACCTCCACCCCCCTTATGGGGTTTGGATGAACCAATTAGTCTACACCTCGGACCTTCTATATTTAATATTTAAAATTAACTTTACTACAGATCTAGTTTAAATTAAAGTATTTTAATTATTGATTAAAACTTTAATTTATTAATGTTGGGTGCTAAAGTTAAGTTAAATATTTATTTAATATTTAATTTTAACTTTCCAAATCAAATTCGAATTGGAAATTTGAAATGTGTCGATGTTGAAGGAAGCAAAACCCTATGTATAAATATGCCAAAATATTGGCATTTGAAATTATATGTGCAATGTATTATTGTCTTGTGAAAAGAGAAGGGAATTTTGCATGTGAAAATTGATCAAGGGAAAAAGACAAGAGTTTGGCATCCTTCAAAAAAGAAATGAAGTGCTTACAGCTTAGTTGGCAACCAAGGGCTGCGTAAGATGTCGGTGGATAGTTGAGGCAGGTTTGAAACCCGTGCATGCTAATTTTTGGGAAGAAGGTTTGTGTTTGTCTTTTGCATCAAACATGGGGAGAAGGTAAAGGCACTGAAGTACCTTTTGGCTCTTGTGGAGCCACGCAGCCCAAGCGGTGGGCACTAGTACTACAAAAGTGCTTTGGGGAGAACCAATGAGGGTTCAAATTCCACAAAGGCTCTTTTGAGTGCATTGAGGTATGTGATTTAATTTGGTTGTCTTGGTCTACAAAAGTTAAAGGAAAAAATAATGTTTTTATTTTTCTAAAGTAATTTTAATTAAAGTACTTTACATGTTATTTGGTGTGTAAGTTATTAGGGGAGTTAAAAGGAAGTGCAAAGATTTAATTTATGAGTTGGAATTTTAGAGGCTAAGGAGTTATAAGGAAGGTTGAATTTTATATATATATATATATATATATATATATATATATATATATATATATATATATATATATATATATATATATATATATATATATATATTTTTTTTTTTTTTTTTTTAAATTTACATGGTGGAATCGGTAGCCGCCATGAATTTGGGCAGGTTGTCCAGCTTTTATGGCCGCTACAGTATTCTGTGATGTCCGCCCGTAAGCTGCCACACAGATCTTCACATAGTCCACCCGTATAACCACCATGCCACAATAATTTTAAACCTTTTACGCTGCTAAAAGCACCAGGAAAGGGACAAGCGTTCAGTCCGACGAGGCCCGAGATTTGAATCTTGGACCTCCGCCCCCTTATGGGATTTGGATGAACCAATTGGTCTACACCTCGGACCTGAATTTTATATTTTGAAATTGAAGAATGTTGAATATTATTTATTTCAAGTTGGAGATTATAAGGAGTAATTAAGTGCTAACGTTTTTATTGAAGAAATTTTTTGAAGAAGAGTTAGAATGATATTTTTGTCATCTAACTTTGGTGTTTGGTAAGGAAAGTGGTTATACTTGAGAAAGGTTTTAAAGACTATTCTTCATCAAGAAAAAGGTATGGGCACATTCTTCCATAGTTGAGTTGATTGATTGTTTTCTAGAAAACAATTTTGGAGTGAAAAAGATTTAATTAGGTTTCCTTATTGAGCTGTTGAGATATATGTGAGATTGGTTTATAAGCATTATTGTTGAAGTGATTGATTGAGTAAAGAACTTCAACTAGGTTTGTAAACAAGGATTATTTCATTGAGTGATTAGTTGAGTAGAATTGGTTGATCCTAGTCAAGTGGATGTGTGAAGTGATTATTCAAGTTCTATAAAACAAATTATTCTATATTATAAATTTATTTGAGAAAGAGGTTTAGTATTTATGAGTATGAAATATATTGAGTGTCTAATAATTCTCTTTATGTTTCTATGACATTGGACAAGTTTTAGTGTTGACTTGTTGAACATATTTAAGACAAGTCTTTGAGAAGACTTGTGGACAAATTTGTGTAAGCTTTTGTGGAATCTTACAATACAGATTGAGGATAGATTTGAGATCAGAGATTGAGAACATATCTAAGGATAGATCAGAGGATAGATTTTGGTGCATATTTGAGGATGGGTTTGTGCTAGACTAGAGAAAAATATTGAGGACATATTTGTGCTAAACTGAAGGTCTATGTTAGTATAGCTTTGAGATAGAGCTAAGAGAAAGCTTTGGAGGTGACAAAGTTGAGGACACATATCTCCATCCAGAGCAGGGAGGATAGGTGTTTTATGTGGATAGATTTCCATTTGCTACTGTTAGTGGAGGCAAAGGTCTTCTAGAGGATCACTAGCTAGATCAAAGTTATGAGATTGGTGTCTCTTGTGGATAGAGATCCATGAAATTTGATTAGGGGATTGGTGTCTCCTTTGGACAGAGATCCATAAACATTGTAGGGAAAGGATTCCCAAGAGAATTTATTTGAGAAAAAATTATAAGGAATATTTTCTCCGTAGAGTAGCCCACATTGGGTGAACCATGTTAATTCATGTCTCTCATGTGTGTGATGCTTTGTGTGATGTTTACTACTTTAATACGGCTGATTTTATCATTTGGATTAAAAATAATAAAAAAAATTATCTTATACTTGTCACCCCCATCTCAGTATAAGCACATGTTCTTCATATAGTTTTTATCTTGCTACTATTTCTCTACCCTATATTATCTATGGACTATGGTAAGGATGAATCAACTGTAGAAATATCCTTATCTAAGACAAATAGGATTTGTTGATTAAGGAAAAACTTATTGCTATTTTCTATCTAAAATATATTTCTTATAAGAGGTTTGTTAGTAAAAGGATATATGTTTTGAATGGAATTATTTACCAATATGTCATCATCTTTCTCCTTTATAGATAGTGCTTGAACAATGGTTAGTATGTATCTAAATTTAACTTCATCACTATCTTCTCTCTCTAATTATATAGGATCTTCAACATCTAAGGGTTGAGTTGGTGAAAAATATTTAAAGTTTTAGTATGGTTTCATTTGGTAATATCTCATGATATGCATCAATATAGACATAAGTAGTCATTATCCAAGGTCATCCCAGAATAAAGAGGTACCCACCTAGTTTTTTTGTTGTAAAACCATAAAATCTATAGGATACTTCCAACATGATCCTAATAATATAACATCATTCAATATTATTTTTATCTTAGTGGTATACCAATCAACCATTTGAATCATAGAAATATTCCCACATAAAGTAATTAATCCAAGTATATTCCTCGTGTGATCATGAAATTGATGATAGACCAAAGATCTATTAGGCCTCCATTTAAAGGAATGTTACATATATATATGTCTACCATAGGGATTTCTAGGTCTATATACTTAGGTAATAAATCTTTGTCTAAAATTAAATCAAATGTTTTACATACAACACTTACTACTTTTAGGTATTTTTTTCTTCTATTAAGATTCCTAAGACAAAGATATCTTATGAATTTTTCATAAATATGATGGCTTGGAAAAGAAGAATTAGGACAGACAAGTTTCTCAATTCTACCATGATGTTGCATTCTAGTTTAGATGGTCATTTTTCTAGATCCAATTTTTCAAGGAATATGAGGATGATTTGGTAGTGTTTAATTTCACATCCATATTTGAGAAGTTACTATTTTGTGCTATCTTGGACTATGGTTTAACCTATTCTATCTCATTCTAGTTTCTCAATAATTTATGGTGTTAATTATTAAAAAATATTCCCTAACCTTAAATACATATTATTATATTCAAGGGAATTCATATGGAATACCTTCACATCATTTTGATATAAAGGATGAGCATGACTACTTTTTTGGTTTAGGTAAGGCTAATTAGGTAGTTGAGTTTTCTTTATAGGTTTTTTATTTTTGGATAGAGGAGGAAAAACTTATTATGATAGTTGTTGGGGCCATAATTGTGGCTATAGTTGAGGTTGTAATGACTACCCGTATTGGCCTTTCTAGTGTGGTTAACTCTAAAAAAAACATTATGACTAATTTTATGAAAAATACTAAGGCTAACATTGTTTTTCATAGTTAGTGGATGGATACCAATGAGAAATAAATAGAGCATTCAATTGATATACCAAAAAAAATAGTGTAGTCTTGATATGTACCCAATGTTTATATCCCCTAGGGATTTTATTGTATAAATAAAAAAAATTCTATATTACCCTTAATTCAATGTTACCTTTAGTATTAGTAATTGATGGCTTTTTAAGACTCAATACTACCACAAATATCACAAATTAAATGTCATAGGATCAAATATATTGAAGCCACAATATAAAAATTCAAGTATAATGATATAAGTAGAATAATATGAGAAAATTAATATGTATATCAAGGCTAATAATATATCAAATAACATTCAATAATAAATAGAAATATGAATGTAAATAGCCTGAATCATACATGTACTAAGCATGTAGAATAATTTACAATATTAATTGCTCAAAATGTATGCAATCTTTATTACTCATTTTCTTCTTACAAATATGATAAGAACTTGCTCTTCTCTATAATGTGATATGATATGATATGCTTATAGAGTATTTTCTCCATAATATAACCATAGTAATGTGACTTTTTAGATACTTGACTATTCCTTTCCATATGCCAAGTCTAATGAATCTTGGCTTCTCTGTATGACACTTGCATACTTGATGAACACTTGACTCTATATTGTATGCAAACCTATACATGACTCTTGACCTCTATCATAATACACTTGTGCACATACATTACATATTTACACACTTACATATAAGACACTTGTGTACATAGACTCAAATTACACTTGCACACTAACTCACATGAAACTTGTACATATTATGCACATTCACACTTACATAAAGGGTAAATATAACTCACACTCTAATCTATGAATCAACCCTAATCTATTATTTATAATTTTACCATGAAATTACCATGATGGCATATTAGAATGTACCAACTAATGTAATATACTCTAACACCCCCCTATATTATATTACTTGGTTATTGAAGACTCTAGTCTTTAATCAAATTCTTCATCTTGATCTTCAATATTCAATTGATCTTGCAATGCATGTGATCTTATTATTTTCTTGTTTTTTGTTCATATTTAACTATGGATTCACCCAATGCTTGTTTTGGTAGAAAGGTTGATTAATCCAAATTCTTGTATTCTGTCTTTTAGAACATTCAAGCAATTTATCAATAGTTTCATCATGAAAAGTAAGCTCTTGAGAAAAAACAATTGAATCTAAAGCATATATTCCATTTTTTATTGATCTTGTAGCCTCTGTTACATTTTGATTCCTAATGATACATTTTTAAGATCATTTATATATTTGAATTCAATTGATCTTCCACTTTCAACCAATTTATTAATTGAAATGAGATTAGTTGATAATATTGGAATATACATAACATATTATAGAATAAATTATGAAAATATCATGCTATATGTTACACTACCACTTTCATGAACTATATATCTCTTTCCATCTGTAATATTTAAATAGAAATTACATTTGACTTCTAAAAATTCAAACCATTACAAATTACTAGTCATATGATGATTAGCTCCTGAATCTATATACCAATTTTTTTTTTTTCTATTTGTATTATTTTATTAGATCTATTTGATACTATCTTGCATCTTTGACAAGGGTTTATAAGAGTATGATGTTGCCCACAAAATTGATCTTGTTTTTTAACTTTTTTCTTTATGAAATATGGCTTTGTGTATTGATGATACCTCCTATGTTGAAAAGTTTCTTTTGATAACTTATCCATTTTTGTATCTTTAAGTTGAAACACAAAAATTTCTAGATTTAATTTGATTCCTTTGAAGTAGAAAACCTTAAAATTCCTAAGTTAAGATAATTCAAAAATTTCAAAGTTTCTAAATTAAATCCTATGGATTAGAAATCCTTGTCTCCCTAGTTTAGAAACTGAGAATAAATGTTTACAAATTTATGTTTTCATAAATTTTTATGCTGAAATCCTTTTTATTCCCAAGTATATATTTCAAAAAACTTGACAGCTTCAAAATCTTAATTTTGGTCCTTTATTTTTCAAAAATAAAGCCTAAAAATAACATATTCAAACTTAGAAAATACTTATCACTCCATTTTTTTTTTAATGTACTAAAAATAATTTATTAAACTATACTAAACTTATCACTTCATATAATTTAAATACTTCAAAATAAAACTTTTAAATAAACCCCAAACCTATCTCTCCAAATAATAAAGGTTTAAATAATTCTCATCTCTCCAAAATAAACTTCACAATATTTATTTAGAATTTAGGATTCTAAATTAATTTTGAAACCTTAACCTTTATTCTACTACACATGGATATCTTAGACTTCTTGATCCTACTCCGTGTGTGCTTGATATCCTTAAAATACTACTTATGCTCCTTTGAAACTTTAGGGATGCAGTTTGCATTATTCCACTTGTATATTTATATGTGAAGAAGAATAATTTCTTATGCTAACACTTTGGTATTTGATGTATACTCTGTTATGCTGCTTGAACCTTATTACACTCACTAAAAACTTATGTAGCATCTTTTGAATTTGAAACTAAATTGCTCTCAACTACAAACTTGAGTAGCTCTAAGATGCAATATCAAATGGGTGTGCGGCTATCAAATGTTACTTCCAAGTATAATATTGTGTGGCTATTCAAGTGTTATTATCATGTGTAATTTCATGTGGGGGCAGGAAACAAGACAACCATATGAACCCCAAGCGAAGGAGGAGGGTGAGGAGGATACCCTGAGTGATGAGGTAGCATAGCTACGAGCATAGATGCAGAGCTTATAGGTGCAACTGCATACTTCTTAGAGGTAGTTGATGGAGTGAGATACATCTCTTGCTACTAATCAGATTCATATGAGTACTGGATAATAGCTATGGTGGGGATACACGAAGGAGAGAGATACTCTCTAGGCTAAGATGGATTTAACCATGACAATGATAGATACTTTATGTGCATAGCTGGTGGCCAAGACCATCGATACAAATGTTAGGACTATGAAGAGGGATGTTCTCAGAGTTCATCTAGTGGCTACACATATAGGCTTAGGGTAGGCTAAAGTAGGTGCATAGGTTTCAGGGGATGTGGGTACATTACATGCATAGGTGGCTCGATATTCTACTCGTCACAGGTCATATCATACTTATATTAGTAGCTTGGAGGATGAGGTAGAGTGATGCGAGGATGAGGTAGAGTGATGTGGTAGTATACTACTTATGCGATATTCATCATGGGCTTATGATCAGAGCAGATAGACCGAGTTAGGGCAACCATCAATGAGGTAGTCGATACCTAGTTTTTAAGATCTTCCATAAATATTAGAGGTTAGTGGTTCTCATCCTTGTTAGGGTAGAGCAGAGGGTGGAGGTGAGAGCAACGGTGTAGGGCCAACCTAACTGATCGATTTATGCTCTACATTTTGATAGTGTGAGGTCGAAGGACCCACTCTATTGTAGCCTATGAGCATTTTGTACCATGATGTGATGTACTATTTCACACATATATATATCTGATACCTTCTTTTATGGCTCATTATGTGTTATATCTTTTTATTTTATGTTCATGGATGCATTGATGAATGTAATGTCTATATGATGATTTGATTTTTGATATATGCTATGTACTAATGACATGCAATATGTAGATGATTGATGATTAGATGTTGTGATCTAGATGTGTAGATGTACTACTATGTATGCATATATGGATGCAGTAGTAAATGTTAAATGCATGTTTAAATTTGTTTAATTGATTATGCATTTAATCTATGTTTATATGATATGGTGGATGTAATGCATTAATTTCATGTGGATGGTCTAATGCAAATGAACTTGTATGCTTTAATCACTTAAAACATAATGAATGAATCTAATATGTGTTTAACAAACTAATGGTAGACACCACAAAATGTATGAAAATCATGAATGAAAATGTTAACTCTTATCATAAGAATTAATCATGTATACATCCATATGTGAGATGAAATGATGTGAGATGTAGGGGCTTTCCCTATAAGCTTCTGCAAACTAAAAGATATGCATAAAATAGTCAGTGGCCATCTAAATATCATTGTTGATATCCATCTGGTATCTATCCTATTCTATGAACATCCCTTAATAAACAAAATTTCATAAGGAAAATTGTGATTGTTTGATGAGATTATTTGTTGCTATGAGGGAGATTTTTGAGGTTTTCCATGAGACTCAAACACCCTAGTTGATTGATCAAAAGTTGTATAATGACTACACAAGACTCCTGAAAGATATAAGCCTATTAAGAAGACCAAGATATTCACTATCCCTATGTGTGCAAAGTGAATATATTAGATGAGGCATAAGACTACCTCATTGCTAGGTGGGTTTCATTCAACCCATTGTTGTAATGAGGATCACCATATGGTCATCATGATCCTAAGTTTGGATGTAGTTAGACTAGACTACTAGGCAATACAAGCCACCTAAAGCTAGCTCATCCATAAGCTGACATTGGTCTATACAAAATAAGGTCGCTAATGTGATAGACATATCACCATGCATAAGGCTACTCCATTGCTAGGCAGGTTTCATTCAACCCATTGTTGTAATGGAGATCACCCCATGGCGTTTGAATACTGAATATTCCAGGGATTCAAGCTCATTACCCCTTTCTTTTCTTTTGATTGCTTGGGATACTTGCTCATGCTTAGTGATGATAATCACTATTTATTTTGTATTTTTTGTTTTGTTTTTGAGCAAGGGATTTTCTTAGTGATGAAAATCATTGTTTATTTTGATTTGCTTTGGGAATTTTGCTCATTTTATGGGAGAGCAAGGGAATTATTTGGGTAGGGGGAGCTTGTCCTTTTTTCAATGATCAGCATTCTAGACCATGCGCATAATAAGATGAGCAAGGAAAACCTTTTGCTTAAGGTGACAAGGACCACTTTGTAGTGTCATCCTTCCTTGTTCAAACTAGGATTGTTAATGTGTATAATTGTGTTGGGATTTTGATATATGCAAGGTACTATCAAAACTAGACCTTACCTCCAAAATCTAAGATAGATTTCTAAAAATGAAAAGATAACTAGGGATGGCTGAATGACCAAAAACCCTAGTATACACCTTATAGCAACTGATTAAATGTGTTGAAAAACATAGTTACTCACAATGAATATGAATGATAAGGATATGTGGATTCATGATTGACATACAAACATGGTGTCATTCGTAAGAATGTAAACACAACCTATCCTAATGCAAGATGCAATGGATGAAGATGCCTAATGCAATGCAATTAATGAATGCATATGATGAAAATGCATAATGTAAATGTTTTTGTATTTTAATGTTTTGTATTGTTTTTGTGATTTTATGTTTTCTAATTTGTTTGGATTTTTGATGATTTTTATTATTTTTGTGATTTTGATTGTTTTATGATCTATGTATAAAATACCCATAGATGAATAATGTTGAGAGGTTCAGGCTCTTCAACACCTTCTAGAGAAGTTAGGTGATAAGTACCTGGTCCTATCTTCTCTATGACGATGAAGGGACCTAACCAATTGGTCATAAATTTATCTCGTAGATGAGGCAGCAGGTTTGAGTTCTGTTGGTTCTCTTTAAGCACAATATCCCTAACATTAAAGTCTCTTGGATGGACTTTAGTATTATAAGCTCATTTAATATGATCTTGGTAAATATGGAGATGCTCAAGAGCATTCACTCATTATTCATCAAGAAGGGTCAATTGATCGAGGTGAGCTTGCCATGAAGTGTCATCATCGATGAACTCTTTCAATGAGACTCATAGAAATGGAATTTCTAATTCCAAGGGCATAATGGCCTCAATACCATATACTAGCAAAAATAGGGGTTGCCCTAGTGGGTGTTCTGAATGCTAGTGTGATAAGCCCATAAAGCTAGAGGTAATTGAAGGTGCCAATCCTTATGATTATCCTTAATGGTTTTCTTCAATATGGCAACTATTATTTTGTTAGAGGCCTCTGCTTGCCCATTTTCTTGTGGATAATATGGTGTTGCAAAGTTATGTTGAATGTTATATTTGGATGTTAAAGCCTACACATATTTGTTCTTAAATGAAGTTCCATTATCTAAAATGATTTTGGATGGAATACCAAAATGACATATAATATTATGGAGTATAAATTCCATAATACGAGGTCCAATCATAGAGGTCAAAGGGATTGCTTCCACCCATTTAGTAAAGTACTCAGTGGTCATGATGATGAATGTATGATGGCTCGATGAAGGAGGAGAGATCTTCCCAATTAGATCGAATCCCCACTGAGAAAAAGGCCAAGCTAATTGAATTGATTGCAAGGCCTGAGATGGTAGGTGCATGAGATTAGCATGATACTAATATTTAATGCATTTCTTGATATATGTGCAATAATCCTTCTCCATCATGGGCCAATAATAGTCCATTCTAAGGATGCGCTTAACGATGGCCATGCCACTAAAATGGCCATCATAGGTACCATCGTGAGCTTGCGAGATTGCCCAAGTAGATTCTTGGGGCTTGAGACAATGAAGGAGGATTCCATCATAGCTCTATCGATATAGAATGTCTCCTAGCAAGACATATCTAGTCGCTTTCTATTTAAATGCTCTTTTTATAGCATGTGATAATCCCTAAGGGATAATACCAAGCTTCAAGTAATCTTTTAATTGGATGAGCCAATCCTGATAAGCTATAGCTTCAACTATTTGAACAACTTGTTCCTATTGTGATTCATTTTGCACAAATGTAGATTGGGAGATAACCTTATGATGAATGGTAGTACCATTCTCTGAAGGACCCTACAAGATCAAGGACCCCTAGGATGCCTGTGTCAGAAAGTCTCATGCTTTGTAGAACCATTCATGGTTTGGTTCTATCTGAATCATGTGGACTGATTCCTTCTTGTTTGAAGCCTCATGCAACATCATGGATTGTGAGAGCATCTTGACCTAGATGGTAGTAAAATTAGTGAAAGGATTTTGAGGGATTAAGGATCCCAAAGAGGCCATTGTATCTACAAATTGATTAGATGTATGAGGGACTACCTCGATGTCATACCAATCTAGTTGGGCTAGATATGTGTCCACAAGCTCTTTGTAAGCTTTTAGGATGGGACATCTACATTGATAAATTCCTTTCACTTGGTTTACTATGAGCAAGGAGTCACCAAAGATATTTAGCTTTTTGATCTTCATGGTGATAGTTATTTGGAGATCCAATATTAGAGCCTCATATTCAATATTATTGTTGGTGCAAGGGAAGTCAAGTTTAAAATACAAGGGTATTGGAGCTCCTTGTGGCGTGAAAAACATGATCCCTATGCCACCCCCTTGCTCGCACTTTGAACCATCGAAGAACAAAGTCATATCCGCTTTGTTATCCGGTTCTTCGAGTTTGGGTGACTCTGATAATGCAAATATTGCATCATCAGGTAGCTCTATGACAAGAGGTCTATCATCCTGAAGAGGTGCCTCTGCTAGTTGATCAGCTATGACCTATCCTTTGATGGACTTTTGACTAATAAATTCTAGATCAAATTCTATTAGTAGCATGATCCACTTTGTGGTACATGTATTATGATAAGTTTGACTCATCATAATGTATTTTGTTTGGATATGACATATGTAGTATGACTTAGCATATAGTGGCACAACTTCTTAGTAGCAAAAACCACTGCTAAATAGAGCTTTTTGATGTATGCATATTTTAGCTCGTAGTTGACCAGGGTTCGACTAATGTAATATATAGCTTGTTCTTTGTCTTCTTTGTTCTTCTAGGCTAACATGGTTCCTAATGCAAAGTTCATGGTTGATATATATAGCAGAAAAGGTACATCTGGTCTAGGTGGAGCTAATCACTAGGTATTGTTTGATCTTAGAAAAGGCTTTCTGATAGTCTTCATCCCAATTGAATGGGACCCCCTTATGTAGTAGTCGATTCATGGGTTGACATTTATTCGATAACTGTGCTATGAAGTACTTAATGGATGCTACTTTGCCCTGTAGGCTTTGAAGTTCTTTGATGTTTGTTGGGGGAAGCATTTCCAAAATAGCTTTGACCTTTGTTGGATCAACTTTGATCCCTCATTTAGAAATGATGAATCCCAAGAGTTTTCTTGATGTAACATCAAAAACACATTTCTTGGGGTTCAGCCTAACATTATGCTCTATCAAGTGATCGAAGACTTTTCATAGAACATCTGCATGCTCTTCATGCAATAATGACTTGGCAAGCAAATCATCAATGTAATCCTCTAAGATTTTGTGCATGTAGTCATGGAAAATGTATGTCATGGCCCGCTGATATGTGGCACCAGCATTTTTGAGGCCAAATGGCATAACCTTGTAGCAAAATGTACCCCATGGAGTGGTAAAGGTTGTTTTATGTTGGTCCTCGGGTTTGACCCAAATCTGATTATAGCCAGAGAAACCATCCATGAGAGATAACATCTCATGACCAACGGTTGCATCTACAAGAGCATCAATGTTTGGCAATGAGAATGCATCCTTTGGTGTTGCCTTGTTTAGGTCTCTAAAGTCTATACAAATATAGATCCTCCCATCAGGTTTTCCTATAGGTACCATGTTTGATACCCATTCCAGATAGTCGATGGGTTGAATGAACTCTACATCCAACAACTTTTGCAATTCATATTTTACCATCAAAGTGATGGTTGGATGCATCCTCCTAAGATTTTGCTTGATAGGTTTCATCTTAGGGTCCAATGAAAGGTTATGAGTAACCAATTTAGGATCTAGACCCGGCATGTCTTTGTATGTCCAAGCAAAAATGTTAGGTCTATCTATCAATAGAGGTATGAGGATGGCTCATTCCTTAGGAGATAAACTTTCTCCAAACTTGACTTTCTTAGGATGGTTAGGATCTGAACTAATATCCACTTCGAAAGTCTCCTCTACTGACATGTGGGATCCCTCCTCAAGCTGGTGAGGCATAGGGATCAAATGAATATCATCTTCTAGGTTCAGGTGATCTACCATGTCAGGTTCAACCTCAATGTTATAGACATCATGAGCACAACCTGGGGTAAAATGGAAAGGTTGTAACATTTCTTCACAAGGGAAGAAATCCTCAAGTGATAAGGGTGATGCAATATGATCAAATTCAATGGCCTCAAGGTTGAGGTGCAAAGACTTTGAAGGGTCACTTGGGTTGCAGAGTGGTGTGGTTAAATCAATGGAGATCATATTAATGGATGGAAGGTGATCTCCATGGCCGCATGGGTAGGACCTATTAATTATTGGTTGCTCTCCATGCTCCAAGTGTGGTTTAGGAGGTATGGGAATCTCGAGATCTACTCTAGGAGCTGATAGGACAATAGGATCCTCTAGGGGAAGCAACTATCTCCAATTAGGTGGAGTGGGGAAAGCCCTATGATAGATTTCATCTATGTCCATAGGGTGTCTAATAGGTTCAACATATCCTAAGGAGTTGTTGAGATGACGAAGGTGGAGAGGACCTAAATAGGCAATTTTAGTTGCATCCTCGTACTCATCATATTCATCTACCCAATCATTCTCAAAAATATCTTCTGATTCTAATTCCTCATCTATGATAGACTCTTGATATACTGCAGAGTCATGATATACTATAGGTGGTTCTATAGCAACCATAGTGACTGGGTGATGATCCCTCCATAAATGAGAAGGGTTGGGGTCAATGTATGGATTCCAATCAATGTCTACCCCAAAGCCTAAGCTTAGGCATTGTAGGGAATCAACTAGGAGCTCATCCGGTATGTGAATAGAATACCCTAATCCAAACTTATCCATTGGCAACTGGTATTGTGGTTGGAAGGGTGTTCTATGACCCTGCTCATAGAGACCTAGACCATTGCCATGCCAATGGCAATGGTAAAAGTATCATAGAGCATAATCAAGGTTTGATAGGTAATAGATATTTCCTATAAAAGGTTCATCATCATGATGGATAACAGGAGAATGGTTTGAGGCTTGGTCAAAACCCCCATATATAAAATTAGTTTGGTTAGGTGGTATACCTAAAGGCACCACCATCCCAATGGGAAAAGAGGGGATGCGAGGTCTCCCCATATCTTGCACAGACTCGATAATTGGTGTAAATATTATATTTTGAACCAAATATTCTGTGAGTCTGGGATTGACTAGATGCACCATCACCTGAGGAGTGGATGATCCCATCGATGAAAGAGGGGGATGCAGGTTGAGGTATCTCCTCCATCATATCAGGTGACTCTTCCTCTTCCATGGGAATAGGAATCTCTATGGTTGAGACATGGGGGATGACTTCAGGCTCATCGACCATGGGTGCCTTTAGCTTCTATTTATTCTTTGGAATGATGAAGATGGTTTATCAGAAGTAGGTGTTGGTTTAGGTGATGATGGTGGTGCTAATGTAGATGGGTCAACATGCACTAGTTTAGATTTGTACTCTAGATGCTTAATAGGTGAAGTGGGTCTTATGTCTAGATGTGTAGATGGTAAGATGAACTCTCTTGGATTGCTAACTTGGTTAACATATTTAAAGGGCTCATCATCTGAAGGGATGACATGAATGTTTCCTTCATGAACATACTTAATGCACTGATGTAAGATGGAAGGAATGCACTTCATATCATGGATCCAAGGTTGACCAAGCAGGATGTTATATTGCATGGAGCCTTCCAACACATGGCATGAAATAGATATGGTTTTCAATCCTACTTGGATAGGTAACACTATGGTACCAACTATCGAGCATAATGCATCATTAAATGCTCACAATGTGAAAGTTGATGCCACTATGTGTGACTCTAGAATGCTAAGATGTCCTAAAGCATTCATTGTTATGATGTTAATCGATGAACCTATATCGATTAACACTCGCTTGAATGAAATCTGATTTATACAAGTGATAATATGCAATGGTGGATCCGCTACATTAGCTAAAACCTTCTTGATTTCGTGATCATGAAAAGTGATCACAGGCTCTTTGCATTGTTGGACATGCCCCACAAAATTAGTGAATGCATTGGGGTCCTGAGGTTGAAGCTCAATGGATTTTAGAATTTCCATGAGCACTTCCCTATGCCTAGGGGATTGAACTATAAGCTCATAGATTGAGAGCTTAGCTGAGGTCATTTGCAGACTCTAAGTTAGTCTATTTTTTATAGTGATCACTGGTTGTGCTGATGGACCTAGCAATAGATTTTGCACTAGCCTTTGTTGGGGCAAAGTAGGTATTCTGATGGGAGTTATGGGTGGCTCAGGTTGGTTATACCTCCTATTGTGGGTTACAATGTTGATCATGCCAACGAACCCCTATGTGGGTGGGTCGGTGTGAATCTCATTGACATGCCTCATATGATTACATTTAACCTCATGGTTGGGCAAAGGCTCTTTGAATATTCCTAACTATTGATTATTTGGGGCAAGAGGATTATCTATTTGTAGTTGGTTCCTATCCAACATATTTTGTACCAGGTTTTTAAAATCGTAGCACCCTTGGATATCATGTCCATTTTATCTATGATAGGAGCAATACTGATCCTCTCTATACCCTTTTAGTTTAGGGTGTGTTGGATCTAGCAATTTGATTTTAAGTAAGGTAATCACCTTGGCCTCGCATAGTCTATTAAATAAAGATGCCAAAGACTCAGGTAATGGTGTGTATGTACGAGGTGTGCAATGTTGTTTGTCCTTACCCTAATTCTTGTTGTGCTGGTTATTATATTGCATAGGAGGGGGTTGAGCCTGATAGTTAGGCTATTATTGGGACTTCTCCACTTTTGGAACATTCAGAATAACCTGATTGATAGGCACTGGTTTTACCTGATGATTGTTATGGTGAGGGTTCTTGTTCCATTATTTATTTCAGAGTTTAATATCACCCTCCTAGATTTTAATGTCTTCTATCACTTTGGCTTGCACCAAAGCTTCTTCAAATGTCTGGTACTACTACAATTGTAATAGCAATGATATATGCTTAGAGTAACTTTTAGTGAACATCCGAGTTAACTCAAAAATAAGAATGGTAAATGGTAATTTTGACATGATCTTGCACCATATATTACCATAATCCATGACTAGCTCATCATCAAATTGACATAGATTTGACAAGTCAGATAGGTTAGCCTTCTTCTTAACTCTGAAGGAGAAGCATTCGAGGAAGGCATTGGCTAGTTGTTCGAAGCTAGATATGTTGTGCCTAGGTAATTGATTGTACCACTCCAGGGTAGAACCCAAGAGTGTGATCACAAATGTGTGCAATAACAAGGCATCATTATTTTAGAGCTGGAAGCACAAGTTCATAAAACTTGTAATGTGCTCCTAGGCATCATCATCCCCCTTAAATTTATCCAACTTAGGCATCTCAAAGTGCTCTAGATAAGCTAGACTAGGCATTGATGGATTAAGGGGTTGATTATATAATTTGTTCAAAGTGGGATTTTGGTAAGTCGTTCCCTATTTCTCAAGTGATTGAATTCACTCAGTGAGAACTTTGTAGGCTTGTGATGAAATTATTTCATTCTCTTGAAGAGATTTCTTGGGAGCAGGTGGTGGTCTATTTGATTGAGTTGGTGGATTGTGATCATTCACCAAGTCTTCACAAGATGGCTCAGGATATGTTTGGTCTTGTTCATCCACTTTCATCTCTTCATAATCCTCATATTCTGATGGGTTTGGTGGTAGGTACTATCTTTATTGAGAATTATGCATAGAGGTGTGAAGAGGATGGGTCTCTATCCACCTAGGAGGTAACTCCTGATGAAACACAATGTACCTCATGGTGTGTTGTTGCCTATAGGTACTAGGGGTAGGTATTTCTTCTTGAGCTATTCTATGAGATTGTTCTTCATGTAACTTTTGCTCAAGGATTCTTTCTTCATGTAGTCAATGTTCATACAAATATTGATGATGCAACCTCTGTTGCTCTACATACTCATGGTCTAAGCACTCTCACTCATTACGCAAATCCTCCAATTGATATTGGAGTAATTGCTCTCTTTAGTTAGCATTAGGTCTAGGTAGTCGATCTATGTGATCCATTATGTAAGGTCACTGACTTATCACCTTGATGCGAGGGGTTTTAGCTATTTTAGTTCTTATAAAAGGGATAACTACCCTCTTACCTCATTCAATTGAGGCTGCATTCACTCTATGTTCAACCCTAGGGGTATTATGTCCTCATGTAATGAAGGTGCGAGAGTATGGTGTGCTCGCATAGAACACTCATCGTGCTCATGTGTAGGATGAACTATATCTTCATCACATCCACTCTCAGAATGAGAATGTGTAGAAGAAGGGGCTCTATGGGTTGCATTTGGACCATACTTATCTAAATGATTTAACTTGTGAGTTTTCCAAGGTTGGTTAGGAGGAGTATCACCCCCACTTTGACTAAGCAAGGGCATGTACTCTACACCCTGCTCAAAAGTGTTTGTAGATCTATGGGGTACATGGATGCGTGGAACCCCTTTTTAGGCCCCTCATTGGGTGGATTTTGTCTAGCAACATGTGATGAATGAGGTCTAGAAGGATCCTCATCATGGTCATGAGGAGTTCCCACAAGAATCCTCCTAGCAGGGGTCTCTCGATGAGTGGATCCCCCATGGGTAGAGTTGTCTCTGTGAAGACTACCTGAACGTTGTTTAGGTAAAGGTTGGTCATGTGGGCTATATCTGAGGTGTTCAGAGCCTTCTCATGCATTTCCAGTTACCTCAGCCTAGGGTTGGGCATGACTTTGTGTAGTGACCATTTTGATTATGATTATGTATGTAATTAGGAAATAAACAATGTATACAAATGATTATCTCTTTTAAGGATTAATTATGTTCCTAAAACTATCTTGTGTGTTGTAATTCGTTGAATTCCTTGACTTGCTCTTGTTCGAGTTTGAAAATAGTTGATGTAATGCTCAATGTTTAAGGGTTTTCACCTGTACGCTCTCACACACTAACCTAGTGATGAAGTTCAGATTGTGAAACCCACCAGGATATGGAGATGAAGCCCATATCTGATGAGGGAGCATAGGTCCTACCAGTCCTCACCCAGTTCACCATGATCAATGATACACCTTTCGAAGAAGAGTGCATGCAATTTTTCATGGCTACGATGGATCTTGGAGCTGGCCTTGGCCAAGAATGGGGTTCAAAAAATCCACAATACAAGCCAAATAGGTGGTGATGAAGGCCACCATTGGTCTTGATCAAGTGGTTGGATGTCACTTCCAACTCACTTGATGTTAAATTTACAACGTGAAGTGTGTGTGGTTCATTTTAATTTATGCAAAAGCAAAATGTAAAATAGAGCATACGATGAATTTTCACTAATGCATAAGGTACATTTTAAATTTCCAAATATGAATAAAAAATGTTTTATCTTTAAAAATTTACAGTGCAAATCTAAATGAGAACAACCTTTAAGTAGGCCACATGTAGGTAAACCCTAACAAATAATTTACTCAAGGGCCATCTCTATGAAAAATGATCTGCAACAGAGGTCGTCAGACATAGAGTCGATCAAAAATGTGGGTCCATGTCTCCTAGGGTGGCTAGCAGTAGAGGCCACTATTCCCAGCAATGGTTGCTAGCAAAAAATAGAAACTTAAAAATTTCCTTAAATTTCTCTAGGTTTTCTACTTAAAAATTAATGTTCTATATTTTTTCTAGAAAAACATAATGAAAATAGGCTCAAAAACACTTACAGGTGTAGCCATCATTTGAAGAAGATGTTGCAAATCTAGTTTTCTAATTCTACTTTAAGGTCATCAGAGATCAGAGTGATGACCCTATTGACCATTAGAGTTGATGGTAGTGGCCATTGTTAACCATGCCTACTTAGAATGGTGGTACCTACAAATGCAAAAATCAAGAAAATAGCAAGTTAGCAACAATTTTTGGAAATTGTGGGAAGAGTCCCGCACGTGATCACCACTATAGAATTGACAAAAGATCTAACATCTACAAAATTGTAATAATGTAATCAACTTGATAAATGTAAATTCATGTAACCATCATAACAAGAAATTAAAGAAATAAATGGGCCATTCTTATTGATATTCAAGAAATATTTTACAATGGGTTACAATAGATCCCTCTTAGGGATTCACCAAATTGATACAAAATTACAATAAAGCACTCAAAGAGTAGATGTCTCCAAAAGATCTCTTGTAATCTCCTAAACTGATAATGGAGGGTTTCCCTAGTGACCTTCACTTGATGATGCCAAGAAGGATGATCTTGATGATGATATGCTCCTGATAAGGCCTATAACCTGCACACATAAGCACCTACAAAGCATCAATAGCATATGAAAGCCTCCCAAGATGAGGCCTATTTCTTGATAATGCAAACTAGAAAGCAAATGCATAAAGCAATAAGGAAATGCATGAAAATAGTAAAATAATGCATGAAATACTGAAAGAACTAATGCTAAAGAACATTAAAAATAGAATTAAAAGCAACTAAGACTAATTTAACTAGAAAATACAAGAAAATTAGATGTCACCACAAGGCCATCATTAATCAGAATGGTGGGCTCTATTCGCCATCATTGGGTTCGATGGCTATGCCTATGGGCCACTATTGAAAATAACAATTGCATCAAATAGAGACTCTATTCTTTGAGCTCGATGCATGGCGATGATCAATTTGAATGCCAAATTGATGTTCAAGGGTCTATCTCTTGGATACATAGTGAAATCATGGAATATTAGCTCATAATCATGGTGAATTGATGATTGAATGGTAAGGGGATTTGTCCTTCAAGTTCCAATGCACTCCATGGTTGTGAATGCAAGCTCCATGATGCAAATTTGGTAGCACCTGGATGCTTATGAGAGATTTCTCTCTCTGATCACAAAAGGGCAACACTTCATTACATTCAATTTGGGATCAATTCTCTCTTTTGGTGAATTTTTGGGGTGCCTTATATAGACCTCCCAAATTGGAATCCTAGCTTGCTAGAGAAGCCAAGACCAAGATTCGGTTAGGTTCAAGGAGATGAATCATCACTTCTAGAAGCTTCTCGATCATAACCGCTCATAATTTGTTGCTCTGTAATGGATTTGGTTCAGCTCGAGGAGCGCAAGTTTGTTACAGATGAGGCCATCCTCAACATGTGCGACCCGCTTGGAGGCCATCATCAAGTCTAGTGACTGCCACACAACTGCTAAGAGGGATAGTGACCCAGGATAAAAAGGACTAGGTTGCCCTATTTGAGTGGTTAGAACCATTGTTAGGTCTTGGGAAGGTCCAAGATGAGTCATATGGCCTAAAAAGGTGTCCACATGAGTAGCCTCCTCAACATGACATGTTTTAGGTGTCTACACTAAAATATCATGTGCTTTAGAAGTGTAACATTGGTTTGTTACTCTAGCACCTGATTATGCAATGGTTAATCTTCCAATACTTGTACTTCTCATATTTCCTCTCCTACTTAGTGCTTAGTCTCATCACATTGCTTTGTTCTTGCATGTCTTCTTTGCACTATCGATCTGGTAAACTATGTAGAGCTCTATTTCCTTGGCTTGTAACTCTATATGCTAATATGCTACATATATGATGATTTTGGTTCATTGTAGGTTCAATATGTAAAACTTTGCTTGGTTCAACTATCATTGTTTCCTTATAGTTGGTCCTAAAATGAGTTGTCTTTCATGTTGAGTGCTACTGCCTTCCACTTGATATGACTTACCCTTCATGTTGAGTTGTTTGGTTCAAATATGAACTGCCTTGTTGCCTTTCAAAATGAGCCACTTACTTATTTTGATCTCTTCTTTGGATATATTCTACGTCTTCTTCTTTTATTTTAATCTCTCCTTATATCTTAGATCATTTTTCTTATATCTCTTAGGCTCTTATTTTTGCTTTCTCTTAGATTCTTCTTCAAATATTCTTTTTGCATTCTCTTAGAGTCTTGTTCACATAAAATGGCTATTGTAATCCTAAAATATTTATGACTTCTAGCCTTTAATTCATCTTGTATTCAAACCTTTCTCTACTCTATAAAAATCTTCTATTCTCTCTATATAATGGTCTCTTTTGTTTTCCAATATAAAGGCCTTGAACCTCTTTCTTCTAAAGATATCTATTCTCAAAAACCTCTTTGTAATGGTTGTTTTATTTCTTCTATAAGCTTTGTCTACTTGCTTTCCCTGGACCTTGGAATTTGGTCTTCTTCTTTAATAATCCTTCATTTCACCATAGCTTCAAATTATGATAGCTTTGCTACCTCTTTTATTCAATGTCAAGGTTTATTTAAAATCTAAATCTTCTTTTCATTTGTCAAGGTTTATGTGATCTAATTGTTTTCCTTGCATCAAGGTCTATCTCCAAGACATGAAACTAAATATCTTCTAGCTCTAAATTTAAATTTTAAGCTATATAAAGTAAGATATGATCTTTTTATATTTCTTAAAAAATAAACTTCTTTCTTCTGTTCTGCTCTCTTTATCTTATGAATATTTGAATGCTTCTCAATCCACTGCTATCTTCTCTGGTACAATTAGAAGCTAAAATTATTCTCTAACTACTATAATAATATTCTCACACTTCTATAGCTTGATCTCTTAATCTTTGTTGCAAATTTTCAATATTTTATCAAGGTAGCTTTGTATGTCCCTGAATCCTTATTAATATCAAGGGTTAGAAATGATCCTAAATTCTTTCTTGATGTCAAGGTAACTCTGAATGTCCATTATTCTTCTATAAATATCAAGGTGATGTTGAATGTCTCTAACTCTTCTATCAATGTCAACATGATGGTGAATGTCCCTAATTCTTCCAACAATGTCAAGATGATGTTGAATATCCCTAATTCCTCCAACAATATCAAGGGTTAGAAATGTCCCTAAATGATCAACTATCTCAATGTTTATTTATCTTCAACCTTCAATGTCAAGTTTTGGGTATGTCCCTAAATGATAAACTATCTCAAAGTTGATTCACCTTCAAATTTCAATATCAAGGGTTGGCTATGTCCCTAAATGATCAATTGTCTTAAAGTTGACACATATTTTGATCAATATAGATGAGTCATATTCTTCACTTCTTATTATTTAATAATGGGAATACTCTATCCTTTCTACTAAATATGACCTTCTAATAGATTTCGAGTCTCACTAACTTCGAAGTGGATAGACCCTTAATCAATTTTATCAGACTAGATAAAATAAATTTTAATAATGGTGGCTAATAAACTCTATCATTACAGACAGAGTCTAGTGGTAGCTTTGATACCACTAATGGATTTTTAAGCCTTAATACTACCACAAATATCATAGGTTAAATATCACAAGATCAAATATAATGTAGCCACAATATATTAAGGTCAAGATAATGATATGAGTAGAATAATATGAGAAAATTAATATATATATATATATATATATAAAGGTTAAAATATATCAAATAACATTCAATAATAAACAACAATATGAATGTAAATAGCTTGAATCATATATGTACTAAGCATGTCAAAAAACTTACAATATTAATTGCTCAAAATGTATACAATATTTATTACTCCTTTTCCTCTTACAAATATGATAAGAAATTTCTCTTCTCTATAATGTGATATGATATGATATGCTTATGGAGTATTGTCTCCATAATATAGCTATAGTAATGTGACTCTTTAGATACTTGACTATTCCTTTCCATATGCCAAATATCATGACTCTTGGCTTCTCTATATGACACTTGCATACTTGATTAACACTTGAATCTATATTTTATGCACACCTATACTTGATTATTGACCTTCACTTTGTACACTCTATATTAAGACACTTGTGCACATATTTAAATTACATATTTGCACACTTTCATATAATACGCGTGTGCACATAGACTCAACTTACACTTCCACACTATCTCGCATGACACTTGTGTATATCCTGCACATTCACACTTATATAAAGGGAAAATATAACTCACACTCTAATCTATGAATTAAACCTAGTCTATTATTTACAATTGTACCATGAAGGTAACATGGGGGTACATTAGCATGTACCAATAATGTAATATACTCCAATAGTAATGATGAAAATCCTTTTTGGAATGTCATGGATAAAATATGCTACAATAGTTTTATCTATTGGTCTTTCATTGAGAGGACCTTTATTTGAACAATGAGGATAGACAAACAACATTTTATTTTATTCCTTTTTATGTTGTAGCTATAATGTGTCAATTTGGCATACCATTGAGTTGAGTATTTTTGCTTTAAAACCCTCTAGTAGGTTCCCTAGCTTACTCTTTGTTGCATCTACAAATTTGGATACCTAGAATATAATTTTCTATAGTCTTGCCTCCTTGTTAGTGATATTGAATAGTTATTGTATAACTTAGCTATGTGACTAAAGGAATGTTATGAAATGTATCTTATAGCCATAAAATTTAAGGCTTCAAGGTAGTATTATTATACTTCAATTGGGAAAATTATTTTGATGGAATCAACCTTTAATCTACACAATTTGTAATTTGTAAATTGAACTAAAATCATTGCATATTATATTCTAGTGATTCATATTCTCAATGTGTCTTGTAAAATATTTTTTAAATTGAATATCACCCTTTTCAATAGTTCTAGTATTTCTTCAAAAAAACTAGTTTTCATCTACTCCCATGAAGTTATACTATTTTTCCTAAAACCATAAACCAATAAAGGGAATATGCCTTTAGAGTATCTAGAATTAACTTTAGTTTATAGGAATAAAATATGTAGTTGCAACTTTTAAATATCACATCAAATTGAAATACAAACATGTCTAAATCCTCTATAACTAGGCCATGGAAATGTGGAAGTACAATGGATGAGATGATTTTCATGGGGGATACTCTTAGTAGTGTTAAAAACAAAAAATTAAAGGTGGTAAATATTGCATTGGAATCTTCTGTCTCTATTCCTACCATATTTTTATAGGCCCAAGAAATCCAATATTGCTTTGTGATCTAGATTACTTTGTTGAGATCATAATACAAAAGTATAGCTTGTATGAGTTAAGGGACTTGAAAAAACTAAATATAGCTTTATTCCTAAAATAAACAAATTCCCTCCTTTAGTGGTAGATGTAATTTTCTTGGCACCACTCTTAATCACTACGACTATTTATTGCATGCTAGTATAAATAGGGATATTTTTCTATGTTTCAACTAGTTCTTTTCTAGAAGCCTCCTTATCTTGTGTTTTTAGAGCTATAACAAATTTTAGGGAGATTGTAATGTCCTATTGTTCATCCTGTAATCTTTCTAAATATCCACTTCTTGTAAAAATGCTTTGTTTATTATTCCTATATCCACTCACTCATCCTGATTCTATTGCATCCTTATTAGGATGCTTAGGTAAAAATACTCTCTTGCTTTCTCATCTATTATTTATATCAAAATTAATTTAAGGACGACTTCATAGAAAGGTAATAACTATGAGATACTAGCTACCCACCCTCCTTACCTCCTTTGAATTTTTTGTCTCCTACCCTTTAGTCACCATAGATAATAACTACTTGTCACTTTCCACAATAATTACTCTAAAATGATAGGCATTTAATTGATCATTTAATAAAGAGATCTAAGCTTCAAAGGCATCCACATAATATACGTGGTAGTAAGTAATGATGAAATACCTATGCTTTTGAATTTTTACCTCTATCTTAAAATATAATTATCTTTGAGTTGTTATTTGTTGGATATTCTCTAAGAACAAGAACATATAACATTCCCATGAGGGATGAGTCCTACGTATTTCTTCATTCACAAGGGAATATATATTTTTAGCTCAATCATATCTCTTTAATGGTGGATGTCTCAACCCAGGATAACTCTACAACTACATACATATAGGTCTTTTTTGTATGACGTAATTTATTTTCTTAAGGTATACCAATCTCAACTAAGTTATAAGTTTTAATCCTACCTAATTAATGCAATGGGTGTGTGTGTGTATTTAGCCTCAAAATTAGGTATTTTAATTATAGACAAGGAATTCTAGTTTAGTAGAACTAAAACAAGAATAATAATAAATTATGGTTTTGGTGGATGGAGATGGTTACACCTATTTTGGTCATCGAGGTATTTTTTTAGTTCTTTTATCACCTTCCATGTCCATATATGAATCTATTCCATGATATTAGATAAAAAAAATAGTTCAAATTGTATATTGGAATACCTACTTATCATTGGTGACATGTCATTCCTAAAATAGAAGAGTTAAAAAAATATTTTCCAATTGGTGGTTATATTTTATGACATGAATTACATCCTAGTTAATGCTTAGCCAGTTGGTATAGGTTGTAGATAATAAACTATCAAACAAGTTGACCATTAAATACAAGTCCCAAACTTGCTTTTGTACCATGTTTGTTGAGTAAATAGAGTGTTATTTTCCTACATAGTTGGATATAGAGGGTGCCACTTGTCACTATGATGATAACTATTGACAACTCATCCATAATTAATTATAGTGTTAGATAATTATTATATTATTTTCTCATGGGATATTCCAAAGAGAACATAAAATACCAAAAGTATCTTACACAACCAAGAGATATCCTACTACATATATATGTATAATATGTGAAGTTTGAATCAAGAATAATATCCTTTCATTGCTTGACCCATTAGCTAGTGCAAAATCATATGGTTTCCTTATTTATTTGACATTATGCTAATCATTCTTCTACATCTAAGGCATCCTATCAAACTATAGAATCAACATGAAAAATGGCTAGCATTGCAGTTAAAGTTTGAGCAATGGTAAAGAATACTATGCTGAAATAAGAGGTATTTTTCTAAAAACTACTATTGTTATGGTGAATAAAACTATTGTTATTATAGTGAGAATGGACACTAAAAATTAAACGTATATCACTAAGGTAATTACCATTACTACTACAATGAAGATTGTTGTTGCTATATTGAGCATTACTACTACAACAATGAAGACCACATAAGACAATAACTAGTCATTGGAATCTTGAAAAAGAGAATGCAATAAGTTTTTTTTGCCCTAGAGGTTATTACACATCATCACCATCATGTAGTACATTAATTAGTAAAACATGCACAAAATTACATCAAGCAGGTTAAGACATTTTTTTATCATAAAAGAGGTATTTTCATTAGTATATTAATGTATATATCATAAAAATAATCCATTATTAGTTTCAAAAGGTGTATAAGTGACCAAAAATAAATTTGTATAAAGGGGTTTAGTGAATAGTAACCAAAAATAAATAGCATTATGAGCCCAAAAAATCATCAAAGGTATGGATAGTATACTTACTTCATCCATTAGTTTCAAGGCAATTGATTTTAATATGAAACTAATATTCCATAAGATCTTTGAAATCCTTGAATTTTCTAAAAGCTTCATCCTTAATATGAATAATGTAGATCCATACACATGAAAAATAATCAATAAATATGAGGAAGTGCTTGTTCTCTCTAAAATAATGGTCACCTTTTGACCCACAAATATCACTATGAATTAGTGGCAATGGTTGAGTAGCACACCTGAATTTCCTAGGAAATGAATATTGATTATCTTTTCTTAGAATACACCCCTCACAAACACCACTAGGATTAATATAAGGAATTCCATCTTCCATATAGGTATCTCAAGGATCCATAGTTAACATGCCCAAGTTTATGATTACAATGCCTATTGATATCATTTATATTGGCCACCATAGTGATAATTTTTTTGTTTTTAGTAGAGGAAAATGCAGGATTATCAAAAATCCATATATTTGATAAGACTTATGATAATACCCTTATCTTAAAACCATCATCAATATCCTTAATCATCCATATATTAGGCTAGAATTCCATCTTCTTATTATTATGAATGATGTGATAAATAGAAAGAAGATTAGGGCCCACACATAGTACATGAAGAACTTATGTTAACAAGGATGATCCAATAGTCACTTGCCCACATCCTACTACCTCTAAAGAAATGTTATTGCTAATTACCATAAGCTCACTATGATGTTGTATACTATAGTTGATAAAAAAATGATGATCATTTATCATGTGTTGATTTACCCTTGAATATATAATCCATTCCTCAATATATGTGGAGGTCCAATAAGCTAAGTGAGCAACAACATATGCATCTGATATGTCATCCTCACTTCTATCATCTTGTTTAAGAAAAAGAGAAGATTATATTCCCTCTTCTTGGCTACTTCCTCAAGATTCTTAATGCAAAGATGATAAAATATAGCATGATTTCCCATCTCATCTATGATGCATTGACTCTATAAAATAAAATAAAAATACAAACTAGGGAAGGAAATGATTTTTTTAAGTGTAAAACATAACTAAGGCTTGCATGAAAACTCATTTATTATTTTCAGTATAACTTCTTCATTAGGTAAGGAATCAATAGAATAATACATGAAAAAAACTAATTAACCAAATGAATTGAGTGCCAAAATATGGAAAATCTAACAAACAAATGAGTGTCACCAATATTGTTACAACATAATGATATCCTCATGATCTAATATCCAATTGATATTTTAGATAAAATTCTTAGAAAAATATTCCATAAAAAAATGCCTTATTGTGGAATTACCATGTAGTTGTCATAGTGGAATAATTTCTACATGTTCTTCATAGTTTAAACTACCATTAAGTTGGTATAACTAAGTTCTTCATAACTGAGTAGTAAATATTCATACCCACTTTGATAACACGTCAAATTTAGTAATACTTTTTAGAAATGAACAAAATCAACATATTACCCAAAAATTAAATATATATAATAGATCAAAACATGATATGAAGGAAGATTGTGAACACCAATATAATAACACTAAAGGAAAGAATAGAAATCACATTGATGTCCAAATGAATGGTCTCACAGAGTATAAATATTAAAATTACAAGTTACCTTATTTCAAGGCTAAAAAAATGATCTTAAGGTTTATGAATAGATATTACATTACAAAAGGGTCAACCATAGCCATAAGTGTAAATTAAACACATCATTCATTTCAAAAATTAATGTATGATATTATGAATGTTGATGTGTTATATCTATTCATAGTAGTCGTATTGGTGAAATTAGTTGTGTAGCATGAACCATGGGAATGAGGAAGATTGAAAATATAGACCTTATAAATTTTCATAATCATTTAAAAATACATCATAAATAGATTCTACCATGATCAATGGGATTCACCCTTAACATATATGAGTACCTTGGTTTGTTGATAAATTAATAAATCATTAGGTCACCCTTGTAATCCTAGAAAACTTAATAAATATAAGTACCATTTCTTTATGTTTGGAAAATCAATATTAATATTACCCTATGCCTTTACCCTCATATAAATTAGACACACTGGAAACATAAAAGAGGAAGGTGTAATAATTATTACAATAAACCACTTTAATTTCTACTAGAGTATGTCTTTGAGATAGAGGGTAGCAATGGTGACGTGTCAAGGAAAGAGAAATATGGGTGAAATAATAAGTAGAGAGAAGTGTGATGGAGGAAAAAGGATTTAAGCAAAGGATAATACAACTGTATCAAGATAGAGATAAAGTGAGAACACAAAAATTAGTGAGAGAGTATATAATAATAAGTGCTTATAGGGACTACACATAGTGAATTAGGTGGCCCTCTGAGACAAGATATGTAGTCTAAATGAAACTATGATTATTTTAAAAGTTTGGCATAAAATCCAAAGGTGTTCTACTCTTTATATCACCTGTAATAGTATGTAAATCTAACTAGTGAAGAAGAAAATCTTCATCCAAAGATCTATTCTAGAAAACTTATTACTTCTTTGTTAAGCTTTTAAAAAGATAAGTAATTTATCTTAATGCATTTTTATACAATTATTTCACTAGATGGAATATTATAACAATAATATGAATTCCATTAACCATATGTTTAGAGTGGATATTTGTGATTTAATGTTTGTAAATGAAATTGGTGAAGTGATAATTATTTATATAACCCATATCTTGCTTTTGGTTTTTGTTGGGAAGGATAATACAACCATGGTTATAGAGGTGCATGTGCAAATTCATTTCATATAGTTTGTATTGTCTTATTTAGATATTCCAATTTTTTTATACATGTGTGATAGTATTGTACAAATTAGGATTCATGTATGATATTGGAATAAAGAAAAATATTTGTCTCCATGGCATCTAACATAGGATGAAGTTGTAATTTTTCCATGAAGGGCATCTTAGGAGTAGAGTGAGCTCCTCATGAGGAAGGAGTATTTTTGAGATAGATGACATGATTTTATCAAATTGTTATGCCTAAATAAACAATGCTTCTCTAAGGATATGAGTGACAGTCAAGCTAGGCATGGATGGCTAATATTTCAATTCTAATTTATGAGGATTCAAGGATCCAAGGTGTGCATACTATAAATATTCATGTTATCCAAATCTAATGCAATGTAATTTATAATTTTTGTACTTAGTGCTATAGAACTTCATAATATTTTTTTAGTCAATTTTTGGGGGTTGAGTGGAGGTAGAGAAATCAAACCTCATCCCAAATTATGGTTCCCAAGTAGGACTATCACAATTAGAAGTGGTGTTAGTTACTTGTTATCAAGAGCTTGTGGAATTAAACCAAATATGCTAAATGAATGATATGATATTTATATGCCATTGTATAATTTACATATGTGAAAATTATTATTTTGATTATCTCGATAGTAAGTTATTTGTGAATGTATCCAAATGATTCTTGTGAAAAATTATTATATGTATGTTGCATGATGACCACAATTTTGACAAATTAGAGTTTCTAATTTTTTTTTTATGGAAACAGGCCCGACTTTTATTACATCATAACCACATAATGGTATTACAAAAACTTAGCAATTATGTATATATTATTTAGCAAGATTTAAACATGGGCCCTCCTTCTTGAATATTGAGACATTTATGTCATTTGATCCTAATAAAATACTTCTATTAATCTAAGAGAGAATTATATTATTATATTGTTCAAAAAATTTAATTGCCCAATTAAGATATAGTTCACACCACTTTAGATGCAAAACTATAAAATGGACAATTGCTCAGGAGGCATGGTCAGAATAAATATGTCTTTTGCACGTTAGTAGTGGAGACCAAAAATTATTTTTTCGTGAAGAAAAAAAACTATTTTGTCATGGAATGTGAAGCCTACAAGGACATTAGGATTGCATATGAGGACACTCTAAAAATAAACTCACTAATGGAAATTTTTGAAGAATTGAGAATAAAATAAATAAGAAAAATTCTCATCAAAATCAATAATAGAAGAAACACACTCCAAAAGATGATAAGAGGATATTGAGCTTTTTGAATTCGTTGAACAATTTTCCTTCTCAAATGTTGTGTAACTTTGAAACTTTGATGAGGAGGTCCAAGGTTTGTCCAATAGACTATTTTGATCTCAAAGAAGTAATTAAAATTATTTCATTTAAATTATAAGATTTTTAAGGTGTTCATTCTCTGCTAGAATTGAATTTCATATCATAAATAATTGTTGGATTGGAATACAAATTGATTTTAATTTCTTATTATGTTGAGTTATTTTAATAAAAATAAATTTCTTCTAAAAGTAAAATAGTGATTTTATTTTGTTTGTCATAAATAGAGGCTTTAATTTTATTGTCGATTAAATATGTATATTTCATGATTACTTATTTTAATTACTAATATTGGGAGAGCATTTACTTAGATAAAATAGTAAAATTTTGTACAAATAATGCTAGATTTGTTTATATTGTTTAAATTAATTAAATCAAACTAGAATTAACATGAATTCTTAAATTGATAAGTTTATACTTGAGATGAATGTGCCTCTTAATAACCAATGGGCCTTGGTTCAATGGTTGAGACATACATGTGATATAGGCCACACCAAGGTTCAAATCCTAGTGATATCAAATGGGCTATATAGCTCGATGTAACTAGTTGATATAATGACACCTAATGGGGGAGATAGTGTAAGAAGTTTGAGGACCTAGTCAAAATCTTATTATGACAAACTATGGGGACCATAGCTCGATGTAGCTAGTTGATATAGTGACACCCAATGTGGGAGATAGTGTAACAAGTTTTAGGACCTAGTCAAAACCTTATTATGACAAAATATAGGGACCCTAGCTTGATGTAGCTAATTGATATAGTGACACCCAATGTGGGAGATAGTGTAACAAGTTTGAGGACCTAGTCAAAACCCTATTATGACAAAATATGGAGACCATAGCTCAATGTAACTAGTTGATATAGTGACACCCAATGTGGGAGATAATATAACAAGTTTGAAGACCCAGTCAAAACCTTATTATGATAAAATATAAAGACCATATCTCGATGTAACTAGTTGATATAGTGACACCCAATGTGAAAGATAGTGTAACAACTTTGAGGGCCTAGTCAAAACCTTATTATGAAAAAATATGGGGCCATAGCTTGATGTAACTAGTTGAAATAGTGACACCCAATGTGGAAGATAATGTAACAATTTTGAGGACCTAGTCAAAACCTTATTATGACAAAATATGAGGACCATATCTCGATGTAACTAGTTGATATAATGACACCCAACGTAGGAGATTGTGTAACAAGTTTGAGGAGATAGTCAAAATCTTATTATGACAAAATAAGGGGACCATAGCTCGATGTAACTAGTTGATATAATGACACCCAATGTGGAAGATAGTGTAAGAAGTTTGAGGACCCAGTCAAAACCTTATTATGACAAAATATGGGACCATAGCTCGATGTAACTAGTTGAAATAGTGACACCCAATGTGGGAGATAGTGTAATAAATTTAAGGACCTAGTCAAAACCTTATTATGACAAAATATGGGGACCATATCTTGATGTAACTTGATATAGTGACACCCAATGTGGGAGATAGTGTAACAAGTTTGAGGATCCAGTCAAAACCTTATGATCACAATAGATAGGGACCATAGCTAGATGTAACTAGATGATATAGTGAAACCCAATATGAGGACCCAGTCAAAACCTTATTAGAACAAAATATGAGGACCAAAATACAACCTCTTTGCACCATACAAAAAAATTGCCTCCTTAATTTGCTATATTGTATCAAAAGGGAAAATCAAATTTATTTTGTATATACAACTATTAAAAATGATTTCTGATCTTGTTTTATTTAATAATTAAATATAAACCTGTATACTTAGGGAAAAACTGCTATTGTTAATTGTTAGTAAAGCCAAGAGCAATACGAGGATTTCAATTATTATTATTATTATTATTTTTTAAACAGTCCCTTCTTGGGTTATTACGTTGAGTACAAGAGATATTTTATTATTAAAAAACTTAGTTTAATGGAAATTTAAGAGTAAATGACTTGGCATAGGAAGCTGCTTAACATATGGCCATTAGTTTGGCTGGTTAAGATGTAGAAAGATCACAATCCTCGAAGCAATCAGAGGAAACAAGTTGTCGTTTTCTTTTCCAAATTTTGTTGCATCACAAGAGCAAAACAATTTTGAGCTATTCATTATCTTTTCGTACCATCATTTAGCTTAGTCTCAACTAAGCTTTTATAATAAAGCAATGTAGAAGTTACAAGATAATTTTATTCTCATATACTACCAGGTCTTAATGGTACCAACATCTGACATAACTACCAAGTTTCTTAAAACAAAACAAAAAACACATTTAAAGGATTATTTTAAAGAATGTGATCTTGGCCATATTAAATGTTTAGTCTCGGCAATCTTGCTAGCAGTCACAGACTTCAAGTCTTAAATACTTTTTAGTTTGGAACTAATTTAGCTTCATAGGAAAGTCAAGCAACATACCATACAATACATAGTTTCCCTATCTGAAGAGTTCTCTGATTTCATTTTCAACAAAGAATGACAAAGTAAGTCTATTCGTTAAATTTCAATTTCATTGGATTCCAATCTGTAAATGGAATGAATAGTTCAAATTGTTGAAAACATTCCTTCCCAAATGTATCAATTGTTCATGAGTTAGATTCGGCAGTGGTTCATGTGTTCTCTTTTCTGCCAAATGATTAAAAATAAATAAATTAAAAATCCAGAGGCTATTTTATCTCCCTCTTAATTGAAGATATATGGTTTTTTTTTTTTTTTTTTTCCTTCGTGGAAAACATATTATCATTCTTTGCCGATGAAAACATATTATATTCATAGTAAGGACCGTGACATGATGTCTCATGGCACTTAAATCCTTGATAAGTGCTAAATGATTAAGAGATGCACCTAAATTATTTGTATAGGGGAGGCTTTCGATGCTGTTGGCCATGCTGGCATGAAATCTGCGATATATAGAGAGAGCGTCTTATATATATGTCTTTGTAATCTGCCTTGAACTTTAGACTCATTTTATCTGTTTTAAGGTGAAGTAGTTTTAAAAGTTAGTAAAGTTATATAGTATGTAAGACAATGTTTGTGAAGGATGTTATTCATTATGGTTATGTAATTATATTTTAGTTAGAGAATTAGGGTGTACAACTTTATAATTGGATTTTTATTTAGAGTTTTAAAGTCTTCAGTTACCTTTAGTTTTTAATGTCTATAGGATCATAGCTAATATGAGACCAAACTTAAAAGTATGGTGTACAACTCTATCTAATATATTCTTGAACCTTCTAATCAAAAATTTCCAAAATATTACTCTTAGATCTATAAAAATAACATTTATTTAAAAAATATATAATGTAAACCTATTAATAATTATGCATATGAAATAGAGATAAGAAAATAAGAAAATTTTAATTGTTAAGAATTTTGAATAAAGATTTTTATAAAATTCAAAACAAATGATTTTCATGAAGATAACTTTCCAAAACAATAAATATAATATCAAATTGTGATCTTGAATTTGTATTCAAATAAGGACATATCAAGCATAATATTGGTAGTATATAAAACTATATAATTTAAAATAAATTTTAGATAATTAGTATTGTATAATTGAGATAAAATATCTTTTAGTTCATTATACTATAATGATTAACATTTTACTTGAATGTTTTTCATTTTCAAAAAGCATAATTATATATTTATAGAAAAAAAATCTTTATTATTAAAAAATAATAACACCATTAAAATCAATAATTAAACAATTAGATTGATTATTCATATTTTAATAAGTTAGTGAAAGAGGTTAAAAAACTTATACTAATCATTGTTAGTTTATTAAATTTATTAAATCTCATCCATATTAAGGCATAAGAAGGGTGACACATATGTGAGATGATAGTGCTATGAACAGTTAATAAAGGCATCAAACCACTAATGCTATTTTTATCATAACCTTAACTTGTCAAATACATAAAAATTGTTAAATATTCATCTATTTAGGATTGTGTCTGTAAAGATTATGGAGTCCTTATGTAACATCTACTAAATATGCAGAATATTGGGCACAGTGGAAATCTTTCCTTTATTTTTTTACTTTTATGGGATGATATTATTATTTAATAATAATTTTTTAATGTTTAATTAACTCTTCAAAGAGGAATATTAATTTATATTAAAAATATTTAAAATATTAGATCCAAATTACTACATAAAACATTATTTGTCATACAAAGTATTGATCTTGTCCTATTTGTGGTTTGAATTGATAAAGCATTATATTGTAAACCCATTACCCTTGGGATATGGAATATTTTCCATACTATTTTTTTTTTTTTTTGAATTTACATGATGGAATCGGTAGCCGCCACAAATCCGGGTAGGCTGTCCAGCTTTTTATGGCTGCCACAGTATTCTACGTTGTTCGTCCCAGAAACCACCACATAGATCTTTGCGTAGTCCATCCCTATAACCACCATGCCACAAGCATTTTAAACCTTTTACGCCGTTGAAAGCACCAGGAAAGGGACAAGCGTTCAATCCGGCGAGGCCCAAGATTTGAACCTTGGACCTCCGCCCCCTTATGGGGTTTGGAGGAACCAATTGGTCTACACCTCGGACCTAATATTCTCCATACTATTAATACCATATTATTGCTAATGGAATTTAATTAAATTATTTTTTTAACATCATCAAGAGCATCTTAAATTTGAAGTAGATTTGTTGCATCCTAGTGGTAGGTTTGATAGCTATAAGTACAATATTTACAATGGCATAAATAAGGGATTCACATGATAATTCTCAATCCCAATGGAAGTAGACCAAGTCGGGTGGAGGACGTTTCTGTAAAACTCGTAGCCCTAAACCTCGATGGAAAGAGTGGGGCTTTGCTCGCTTGGAGCCTCCCCTCCTAATTGATCGTAATATTCCTTTACGGAAGCCCACAAGAAGGGCTCTGGGGTGTCCTTGAACCTCCTAGTTCCTAAAATAGGAACCCTTTCCCTTAATCAGTGTGAGTTGGTCATTCCTCTTAAGTAGATGGAGTCAATCATTTCCAAAAATTCCCTATCCCTGGTAGGCAAATTTATGGGCTCTCGACCATACATGGAATCCATTTTAAAATGCTAAATGGTATCGCAGTGGACACATGGATATTGTTGCTCTCACTAGGGTTTTTTCCTAATTAGGTTAAATAACCCTAGTGACTCAAGCCGCATCCTCTCTCGAGGACCTTGGTTTTTTGGACACTATAGCCTTTTATAAGAAGATGGGACCCTAATTTCAACCTAAAAATCTAGAACATCAACCTTACACCCATTTGAATCAAACTACCGAGCCTTCCTATTCAGTTTTGGGAGGAGGGGATTTTTAGAAGTATTGCATAGTCTATTGGTCCTCTCTATGTGATAGGTGGATGGTTTCTCAACATAGATCTTCACTTGAAATCTCCATATCTGAATAATATAGAGAAAGGTATCCTCCTAATTTAGTTGTAAAATCTATAGAGAGACACATTCCAAAATAGGGCTCTAAATATACCACCACTACCTCTTGAATAACTATTATCTAGAGCTTCCTATGTAGCACCATAGGTATGTCCTTGATTACTATGATAATTTGCATACGAGTACCTTCCAATCGCAGCACACCAAGGCTATTTTAGGTATATTCCATACCCATTTTTTGCACACAGAGCTTTGGATGTTACTATTATTGTTGCACTAGAATCTATCATGTAGTTGTGTACCACTCATCCCCCCATATGCAAAGATAAGTAGAAAGGTGGTGGCCTATTTTTATTGCTCTTAGAGTGGTATTTTCTTGGGCTAAATTGAATACTGGTTAGTGCTATCCTTTATGTTTAATGGATTTTAATGATGCCTAAAGTAGGTTAATTTGGAATCGTCAAAGCATCATACATGTTACCTTAATTGTTGATAATACACATAATTGACACTTATTTAAAATAGATAAAAAATAATGATTATTTTTCAAAAAAATTAAAATAACTAAAACTCAAATAATTACAAAAATAAAAATGGAAAACAGGATTTGGAGGGAGAGCTCCGGAAGAGAAAACTAGGGCATCAGTTGGGTAGTCGAAGATATTTCTAGTTATTGTGGACTTGAAGATAAGATTGATGCCCTAAGAGGGCCCAATGGGGACACCTTCAAAACCTCTTTTAGAGAGACATATTTCTTTTGTAGATTTGTTAAAGGATAAATCTCCATCAGAGATTGAATAAGCACAAAAAACTACATTAAAAATGCTCTTTACAGCTACTGGAAATAGATCAATATCTCAACAAGTTAATGGAAGTTTGCCACAGTCAGAATCAAGGCCAAATATTGTCATTGAGCAAAGTATGGTTGAAGAAATAGTTTTATATAGAGCCAATCATGATTTGATTTGTAAATTCATGGGTATTCACCCTACCCTGAATTTTTTGCATTCTTGGGTCCGGTAAAACTAGGAGCCTCTTGGTGAGTATTCTTTGTGGTTTATTAGCAATGGATATTTTATTATTAGTTTTTCTTCACTTGCCAATAGAAATAGGGCTTTCAAATGAGAAAAGAGGAATCATGGTTTGGTAGGATTATTTGTTCAACCCTAGAGAGTGGGATTTGATCCTCAAATTGAACCCACTTCTGTCCCGATTTGGATCTATTTGTATGCACTTCCAATAGATTTTTGGAGTGAGCAGGTATTGGAAATTATCATCAATTCCCTTGGAAGACATTTGGGTGTTTCCAAAGACACAATGGAAGGAAACACAATTGTTTATGCAATATTATGTGTGGAAATGGATCTTAGCCAACATTTGTCAGTAAAGGTGGAATTTGAACTTGCAAGACTATCTTGGATTCAACAATTGGATTATGAGGCATTGCCCTTTAGATGCATAGTTTGACATAAATATGAACATTTGGCTCAATCTTGCCCAAATAATATGAACATAAAAATGGAGGCTCCTTTGGGAATGTCAAATATTCAGGGTAAGTCAACAATCAATAAATAAATAACCAATATTTCTCAGGGCAAATAAACACAAGGATATGGTTTTGAATAACCCAAAAGAAGGAGAAGAAAAGAAAAAATATGGTAAAGAGAAAACCCAACTCAAGCCCTCCAATAGGTATGAGATCTTTAAGACACTAATGGACCAAGAAGAAGAACAATTCATGGAGTAAGTGGATGGGAATACTGAAAATAATAACAACCATGTTCAAGCCCCTATTTCACCTCCTCCCATCATAGAGTAGGTAATTGAGTGTAGTGAGTTACCACAATCAGAGAGTGTAGGGGCATTGATAGTGCATAACCAAGAGAAATTGATAATTAAGGATATCATCATGGGCATAGCAAAAAAGAACAGATAAAGGCAAAATCTAGGGATAAATTAGGTGGAAAATAGAAAAAAATAGCAGCTCTCAAGGAGTAGTTAGAAATCAAATAAGGAATTGATAGCAATTCAAGGAGACAAACTAATCACTAGAGGATCGATGAGGCCAATATATTTTTGCTGCTCTCAAGTTAACCAATGATTATACAATTATGGAATGTTAAGGGTTTAAACAGTAGAATCCATCAATATGCTATTCTAAGACTCTTAGAAAAATGTAAAATAGATTTTTTTCTTATATAGGAGACAAAAATATCTTTGGATGTGTAAAATAGTAAATAGACTTTGAAGGGGTGCTGGTCATATGGTGGTAGGAACCTAGGGTTCCTAGCACATAAAATGATAAATAAATAATAAATAACCTAAATCTAAAAGAATCACTTTTGAATTGTCGGGAAGTCCCTTCAATGATTTAATAAATCATATATTATATATTTCATGGATATTGGAATGATAAGTTCTTACAATATTTTATACCCACTCTAGGGTTATAGGTGAAAGGTTGCAATGCTTCCTAACCCTAATCTTATAATAATAATATAATAATTAATTATATTAATTATTATATTATTTATTATTATATTATTTTATTATTATAACTATAGGATATGAAATACATTATTACTATTATTATTATTAATTAATGTTAGGATAGGACCCTAACATTCCACCCTCCTTAAAACAAGATTTGTCCTCAAAGCTTGGAATTGTAGTGTGTAAGTATATGCTCTTCAAATATTCCACCTTGGAATAGTACTTGCTCTATGGTTTACTAAGGGAGTAGGTTAATTTGACTCCAATGGAGTAGTAAACTTTATACAATTCACCTTTAGCTCCTTTTGAACCTTAATAAAAAATTATCTCCTTTAATGAGTTCGAGCACCACCTCATAGACTGTGTAAATTAGAACGATTTCTTCCACCTTGTCTTCTAATGGGATTATTGCAAAGATTATGTATAAATTGTTATGTCCTATTATCATTAATACAATTTAAGGACCTCTTGGTATTATCCCCTTGCATATAACTTCCTTTCCATGTGATCAATCATTTCATCTACTTGTTCTAGGCATTACTCTATGGAGATAAATTGAAAGTACTCATAGGCATTTTCACCTCTTCCTTGATCTTGTACAATAGGAATTTAACCTTTTATAATCTTTTGTAACCTCGACTTTCGTTACTTTTATGACCCCTCGTTTACATTTGAATGATGGGCTATTTCTAATTTAGATAAAACGTAGTAGTCAAAGACATAATCCATCCACCAAGACAGTGGGCAACACCATTTATGTCGATCTGAAATACCGTATTCCATTGGTGTTTTCGCATGCATGTACAACTGGCAAGACGTTTGGCCAAAAATCTATCTATTTGCTTTCACCTCGTATGCTTTTCCCGTTCACCCTATTCTTTTCTCGATTCGTTCTTATCTTTGGTATCTCACTTTATCAAAGTTTATTCTCATTGTTCATTATTCCATTCAAACTGATATAACAAAACTTACAACGAAAGTTTCCATAAGATACCATCTAAACCATATAAATTTTACGGATTCCCTTGCAGCATATCAATTTTTAAAACCTGGTCATTATGTCATTCCTTGTGCATCGGCCTTCATATCTTTAGGATTGAATTGCTTAGAGTATTTGAAAATTTGGAAGTATCCGAAAAGGGAAAGTAGCATTCCCTGATAACATTGACTCTTGCCCCATCATTGTTCTCTGAGAACTTCATAAATTATCTTTCTTTTCTGACAAAATGGTAGACCCATGTGGTTTAGTCTCCAAATTTGTTGGCGTGGGCATAGACAAGGCAATCAACGAGATCCTTCACCACATCTCCATTGTCGTCCATTGCAGGAAGCAATTGGAAGACCTTCAAACTAGACTTAGCAGTCTTCAAGATATCAACTCCACTTTGCAGAAGTATCAAGTGGCCCTCACCTCAGGTCAGTTTAGTTCTTCTAAAAATCTTATTCCTGAAGTTGTAAATAAGTGGCTCAAACAGTTAGACGGGATTCTCCATCAAGCAAAAGAAATGGTTGAGGAGTGCACAATTTCAAGATATAATGTCATTTCTCGTTATAAAATGAGTAGTTATATTGCTAGTATTATGAGAAGCATAGAGGAGCATCTACAAAATGCAACGTTGATTTGCATCACCACCCAGCTTGTCCAAACCCTAAGCTCTGTTCAGCAGTCTAACAGACAAATCGTCGCATCAACCAGCTCCAGCTCAGTGCCATCTGTGATAGAATTGACAAAATATATAGGGGAGCCACTTATTGTTGGTCAAGACTCTATTTTTCACAAGAGTTCAAGGCCCTTGCAAAAACTCGCTTTATGGTAGGCTTCGATTAAGCTATGACACTTTTGCTCAGACTTATGTTTCCTTGTAGTTGTGCTTTCTCTACCTTGCTGCTTTCCAAAAAGATGTTGTTATAGTCACTGTTTACGCAGTTTTATTATGGATGGGAGAAGGTTTGCTACAAGGAGATGATCCATTCCACACTGGGCAGAGTTATGTTAATCTTTTAGCTGACCGTTGTCTGATTGACACAATTCAAAAAGATATTCATGGAGTCGTGATCTATTTTAGGGTGTATGATGTGTTGCACGATCTAGCAGGATGAATCGTTGAGAAAAGAAGAGAATTGTTTTTTTTTTTCATGCTGGTAGGGGCTTCCAACAGTTTCCAGCCGATCATTGTCTACGACAAGAAATAATTTCATTGGCCTACACCAGGTTGACAAGTGTTCCTGGGACATTCAGAGATCCAGATATACGCTCGTGGGTAATGGAGGGAAATTTTGATTTGAAAGTAATTCTAAGAAAAGTGATAGGGAGCATGATATCGCTAAGAGTCCTAAATTTGTCAGAGACGTCCCTTGAGTCATTGCCTGAAAGCATAGGAGGGTTGAAGCATTTGATTTGCTTAAGGTTAGCACATGTGCACATCAAGAGACTGCCTAATTCTATTACTTCACTTAAGAAGCTTCAAATATTGGACCTGTGGGGATCTACTATCAACGAACTGCTGTCCAAAATCAACCAGTTGAGTTCCCTCTTTAGAGAAAGTGTATATTACTGGTTGATGGAGGTATGGTAGAACTGGCTATCATTTTCTGCGACACATGATTTTTAAGAAACCAGGTTCATTGAGGTCATAGGGAATATCAAATCATTGAAAAAGCTCACGCTTGTCTACATGAAAACATATGTTCCAAGCAGCACAGTCACAATAGTTTCTGTACTATTGGAATGACTTCCACATCTTGAAGGTTTGGCGGTGACCATCAAAGAATGGGTAAAAATGACATCTGATGTTGTTTGAGTGATATATTCTAAACCTTAATATATTACAGGTTTTGGTACTGATATGATTTAGAATAATTTTATCATTGATATAAATTCTTGACTTTATAAATATTTCAGCCACTGTTAAGAGACAACAATTTTGGATAAAACGAACAATGTTGAAGTTAAATGGTACCATATTATTGCTGGCTGGAGAAATGGCAGCAGCTTTGATAGCGGCTTTCATTATTTTCAAGCCATATCACATGTGTCATTTTTGATTTGGGAGGAGGCCAAGGTGGAGGACGAGAGTGTAACACAGATTTTGAAAATACACTCCCTTCAACATCACCAACAAACTCAGTTTTTTGTGAAGTTATCTCATGCCAAAAGTTCAATTTCAAAATTCTGGCAGGCAAGGTTGCAAAAGTAGATAATTTATGAGCAATTAACCTGTTTGTTATTTCTTGAATTTCATAGAAGGGATACTTTCTTCCATTTATATAGTATTTATTTTGATCTTCATAATACCCATTTGTAATTTTAATTGGTTGCACCTTTGGAAACCATACAATCTGTGCATTGTTGTCCAAAAAATCTTCTTCATCATTCACTTTTTTTATAAAAAAATTTGCATTATTAGGGTTTTGATTAATTTCTTTCGAAAATGCAATAGGTATTTCTAGAAGTTCTCTGGTTATGGGCTCTTCCTCCTCCTCATATTCCATGGCTATGGGCTCCTCTTCTTCCTGGGATTCCATGGCTAGGGTCTCCTCTTGCATTTCCATTAAATATTGTATAATACGATCAAAACGTTCCATTTGTTTTTTTTGTTTTTGTTCAATCATTCTTCTAATTTTTGCAATGTCATTTTTCATTTCCTTGACCAATGTGGTTGGATCCATAAGGCTCTGATACCAGATGGTAGGAACCTAGGGTTCCTAGCACATAAAATGATAAATAAATAATCTAAATCTAAAAGAATCGCTTTTGAATTGTCGAGAAGTCCCTTCAATGATTTAATAAATCATATATTATATATTTCATGGATATTGGAATGATAAGTTCTTACAATATTTTATACCCACTCTAGGGTTATAGGTGAAAGGTTGCAATGCTTCCTAACCCTAATCTTATAATAATAATATAATAATTAATTATATTAATTATTATATTATTTATTATTATATTATTTTATTATTATAACTATAGGATATGAAATACATTATTACTATTATTATTATTAATTAATGTTAGGATAGGACCCTAACATATGGAAGTGGCTACCCAAGGGGCCTCAGGGGGGATAGTTACTTTTTGGGACTCTCTTGAATGCACTACAATAGAACATATATCTTGGAGGGGTGTCCTCACATCATATTTTAGAAACAATGTTACAACTAAACATGTTTTAATCACAAATTTTTATTGGTCTCAAACCTAGATGGTCAGATGCATCAATGGAAAGTTGTGCATAACATGTTCTTATCCTCTAGAGATCTAAAAGGGGGAACCCCAATTTTGGACCTCAAGGATTGACTTATGATTGCCCAAGTCCAGGCATTACTCTTGGTGGATATTAAATACCCTGGAACCAACTATACTTGGACTAATAAGAGGAGGGAGCCACATACCAGGAAGGTGAAGTTAGATATTTTTTGTTTCAGAGGAGGCATATGTAAAATGGAATATAAAATTTTATATTTTGGAGGGTCCAATTTCAGATCACTTTCCCATTTTGTTGGAAGGGGGGATCAAGACAGTGCAGCATCACAAACCATTTAAATTTGAAAACTTTTGGTTACAAAAATATGAACTTTGAAATAAAATTCCACAGTTTAGGTTGCAGTATAGGTCTCTAGGTTTGGATGTTGGTTATTGTCTCCTTTTAATTTTTTTAAGTTGTCTAGTGTGTTGGTTAGGTTTAGATTGTTTTGGTTAATTTTAATGTTTTGAATTAAACCAATTCAAACATCTGAAATTAATTAAATCAAATTTAAAATAAAAATAAAATAAAATATAAAAAAAAATCATAAAAAGAGAAAAGAAAAGAAAATCATGAAAATAAAAAAACAAATAAGAATATATATATATATATATGAATATGAATAAAATAAAACAAAATAATAACATTTATTTTCCTCATGGCACACTAATATTTCTTTACATATTGGTTTGATATTAATTTCTATGTTGACTTTATGCTTTTATTAAAGTTAGTTTGAATTAATGTTTTATATTGATGTTGGAAGGTTTCTAAATAAAAGAAAAGCATTATTTAATTCATTGCTGGCAAAAAAAGTTTCATTTGGAAGATATTGCTGGCATGAGCATTTCATTTGAAATATAAAGGAGTCAAAGTGTAACGTTAAAATTCTAAGAAAAGAAAAAACAGCAACACTCAAAAAGAAAAAAGATATTACCAATAGAAATGATGAGTCAAAGTGTAACGTTAATATGTAAATGCCACTTGGTAATAGCGTTATGAGAATATGAAGATATTGTTTGTCACATGCTATATCATAGAAAGAATTTCAACCAAATAAGAAGAAGAGGAAAACAAAGAGTTTCTTTTATTGTTGGAAAGTTTTAAAAAGCTATGCAAGCAAAGGAGAAGGGCTGGAAATTTTGGAATAGGAGATGTAGAAGAAGATTGGAAGGCTCTCAAACTGCTACCAACATTCTGGTTTCGTATTTGTATGCAAAAAAGGAGGTTTTGAACACAATAAAGCTTTTATTGCATATTTTTCTTCACATGTTTTAGAACTATTTAATGGTGTTTTATGCATAAACATGGTAGCATCATTCAAATATTTTAATGCATGCTTTAATCCTTAGACTCTTGCTCTTAACCCAGTTTGGATTATGTGGATGCAGGTCTAACCTGGTTTTGTTTCATGTTTGCGATCTAACATTTTTTGCAACATAGGTCGAATTAGTTTTTCAGTAATTTTTCTTTGGTCATTTTCCATATTCTAGATTTTAAATTTTTATTTCTCTAACCCTAGATTTTGATATTTTTTTATTTGTCATTTCATTTTATTTTTCCATCAAACACTTAAAATCCTAACAAATTTATAAATTCTGCACTAAAATTAGGATTTTTGAAGTAATTAACTATCCAAATAATTTTGTTTTTTAATGCTAATACATTCAAATTAATAAAAGGAATCAACATTTCATAAATTTTTAGTATTTCTTTTTATCAACTAAGGCCAAGATAAAATAAATTTGCTTTCATGGGAGGGATTTACTAATTCCAATCTACAGCACTTGCTAACAACATATTTTAATCTGAAATAAAATAAATTTGCTAATAGCAAGTACTGACTCTAACTCCACATTAAATCAAAGATAAAACAAAGTAGTTTTCCATAGCACCTTCTAATAGAACATTTTAATTGAAGATAAAATAAATTTTCTAATAGGGATTCATGGGTAAATCACTTTGATAAATTAGAGATAAAATAAATTAGGATCAATTTCAAGCACTCATTCATCTTTTATTTCTACACATAAGGGAACTCAAGCCCTTTAATTGATATAAAGCATGGCAAATCATTTTAACCATAGGCCCCTTGTTAACAGTTATTTGCAAATCACTAAGGTATTCTAAGCATTTATTTTGATACATAAAGTAAAAGGAACCTTGGATAAATTTTAATTTCTTTCCAAGAGAGGGTTTTTGCTAACAAAATCTTATCTATGAGTGTGATTTTGCAATAGGATAAAATTATTACTCAACAGAATTGGTGCTAGAAGGAGGGTCTGAATTGTGATTATTATTTTTATTGTTATTATGGATTTAAATTGCTCTGATTATTATTCATTGTTGATGCAATCTTTTGAAATTGGAACTTAATTCTTATATTTAGCCTCCCTCATACACAATATAATCGATGCTGAAGGGAGGGTTGGAATTTGAGGTATTTGCATTGTCTTATTTCAAGTTGCTTAAATTTGAGGTACATCTCCTTTTTCATGCATGAGTTTCATTTGCTTTCACTAATTGCTATGTGTTATTTTGATGCAAATGTTCACATAACAAGGTTAGGTGATTAAAAAAAAAACCTGGAACCAAGTCACAATAGCCATGTTTTCTCCATGGAAGATAGGCAGTCCTTTAAACATACTTGGACCTCCACATATTGTGCCTATACAGTTTAAATGTTCTTTACCCCAATTTATGCATGATGGAGGGATTTTAGCTGAAGCACACATTAATGCATTCAAAGATGCTATGGTTCATTTACAATTTTTGCATGAAAGTGTTATTTATCAAATGTTATATTATACCTTGAATGAGTTTGAATATGATTGGTTTATCAACCTACCTTCAGGTTCTATCACTTCTTGGGCTCAACTAGAGGTAATGTTCCTCAATCATTTTAACAAAAAGCTAGTTGACCCAATCCTCATGTATAATCAGTTTGTCACTATTCGTAAAGGACCAAATGAATCTTTGAAGTTATTCATCGAAAGGTTCCATGGGTTATATACTCAATTGGTGGTATCTTATGTTCCTACAAAGGAATTTTCTATCCAAGTGTATTTCAATGCTCTCAACCCATTAATCTCTATGTATTTGTGAGGGATGCCTCAAATCACATCTTTATCCCAAGCTTATACCAAAGCAATAGCATTTGAACAACGATTGAGTTTTCTAGGTGGTGGTGTGGGTTTTGGATCATATAATCCTCAATCATCTAATACCTCCCTTACCCACCCAACAATTTATTCACCTCAATCTACCATTCATAATCAACCATCATTCTCAAGTGTTAATCAATTTTAGAATACCCAAATATCTCAGGATAATGCAATAAACCAAACTACTACAGTTGAAGCTAATGATGCTAAATCTCAATTAGACGAATTGCGCAAGTTAGTTCTACAACTTAATATCGACATGATTCAATTCTAGAAACAATTTCTAAAAAATACACATCTTGATCATTCTACAAATCATGTCCATGAGATAAATTTCAATTATTTTCACAATGATACTATCTCAGACAATGGAGGAATCCTAGAATTGAAAGACATAGAGTCATTATTTACAAGGAAGAATTAGGATAATCATAGAAAGCTAAATGCATGAATTGATCTACTATTAGGAACAATTGAGACCTCAAAGGTGGATGAAGGTGAGTTTGAAAAGGAATCTATTTTTGAATCTAAATATTGTGAAGAAGTGGTTGAACATCACACCCTAGTTTTAGAAGATGATTATGGTTGTTGGAATAAATGGGAGGACTTTGTTGCTCTTTCTAATGAAACACTTACTTCACCTTATATGTAGGACAAGATGCAAAGGCTAGTTCTATAGCTTAAAATAAACATAGCTTAATTACAGGAACAAATACTCAAAGTACGCATCTTGGTAATTCTACAAATCATCCTCATGAGACAAAGGTTGAAGATACTAAAAGTGATATTCTTTTAGATAGTGGATGGGTCCTAGAGTTGACTAGTCTTGAAACATATGATAAATCATGACCTTCCATAAACTTAGATGAAATTGTTGAAACAGACTATCAAGAAATCCAACATGCTCCAAACAATGATATCCAACATGAGCCAAACTATGACAAGCTAGAAATGAAATACTTAGAGTCATTATTTACAAGTAAGGATTGAGATAATCATAGAAAACTGAATGCAAGGATTGATCCACTTTTAGAAACAAGTGAGCCAGCAAAGGACAATTTGTAAGGTGGGTTACAAATGAGGATTGTGGTGATCATGCAAATCTGAATACAAGAATTGATTCCACTATAGAAACCCTTGAGCCACCAAAAATTGTTGAAGGTGAATTTGAATTTCATGAAGAATCTAAAAATTATGAGGAAGATGCAATAGAATTTCATCCCATGGGTTTAGACGACAATTATTATAATTATTGGAAGAAATATGTGGAATAATTTGTTGATCCTACGCTCTCTAACGAAAATTTTTCTTCATTTGGTATGTAGGATATTAAATATGCCACCCTATTAGAGGAGCCTTCAGTTTTGGGATGTTAAAAGTCTTTCCATTTGTGATAGAAATCAGGTTTGGGATCCAGGAAAGTGATGGTTGAATTCTTGCACCATTTGTATTATATTGTATACTATTGTAAATAATCTTTGGCTTTTTAGGTCTGGTTGGTTTTGTATATACTTTCTTGCTTGGTTTTGTGAGATTTTGTAGGGTGTTTCACGGTTTTGGGTGTGTTTTATTTTGAGTCCTATGCTTTGCATTTTCAAGGTTTTGGGTTTGTTCCCTTGATTTGTGGTGGTGTTTTGTGGTAGCTACTAATTTATGGCCTCTTGGTTGTTTTTTTTGTTCCTTTGTCATGTAGGGTGAATTGCCTATTTTGGAATCATGTGAATCAAGGAAAAGGGGATGAAATTGTTTAGTAATCATTCCTAGATTTTGGGACTAAGATAGTGAATTTTGGAACAATGAATCATTTTTCTAAAGCTACACATGAACACATCATATTAAGGGGCATGCCTTGAAATATTGAAGGATGAAGTCATTTTGGTTTGCAAATTAAGGCAATTTTTTTATAGACTCCATCTTTAGCCTTAAGTGGTCTCTAACCTAGGTGGCATACAAATTTTGTAGGACAATATGATGCTTAATAAAAAGAAAAAAAATAAGAAAAAGGAAAACATACCAAATCATTATCAAGGTCTAGATAATATCTACCAAGGCTATGGATGCCTAACTAGTAGTCAGGCTATATCTAGACAAAGTAAAAAGAAAGAAAGTAATTCAAAGTATCAATTAGACACCTAGGTGATTCAGACAATCTCTACCAAGGCTATAGATGTCTGGATGGTAGTATAACAAGGTATAGAGAAGACCAAGGTCATATCCATCGGGGTTATGGATGCTTGAATAGCAGTGGAGCAATACCAAGGTATATCTTTATGAGTAATATTTCTATAGCCTAAATGCAAAATAGGTGATGGATTTTGAATGGTTTTCAAGAATGCAAAATGAAATCACTTTCACACACACTAAGCTAAAGCAAAGGGTTCATGTGTTTTCATTTGAAGTTATCTACCCCACCTTCTTGGAGGTTGCTAGATGGTTTGTTTTTTGATCTTTGGTTTATTTATTTTTAGAATTGGGTTCTTCATCCGAAATGCTCAAGAGCATTTCCTAGCAGAGTTGCCATTTGTTGTGGCTAGGGCACAACTTACCCCAAAACTTGGGGACCCACCTTTAATTTTGATATTATGGGAGATTTTAGTTTAGGTTGCAGTATAGGTCTCTAGGTTTGGATGTTGGTTAGTGTCTCCTTTTAATTTATTTTAAGTCATCTAGTGTGTTGGTTAGGTTTAGATTATTTTGGTTAATTTTAATATTTTGAATTAAACCAATTCAAACATCTAAAATTAATTATATCAAATTTAAAAGAAAAAAAAAAATTAATAATAATAATGAAAAAAAAAACAAAAAACAAACAAATAAGAATTATATATATAAATAAATAAAAATGAATAAAATAAAATAAAATTGTAGACACCAAAATAGCACCAATCCAATTATGTGACTGCAAACACTGATCGCATTGACACACACAGCCCCCAGGGCAGCCCCAGAGGCTAAACAGTTGTCCTAACCACTCTTTCAGCAGTTTTGAACATCAGAAGTCAATTTGGCACCCTCAGTTGCTTTGCTCCATACTCATTTCACCCAGGAATGAATACGATTTGGTATTCGCCCCGCCCAGGGACGAATAGCAGTATTCACTTTGGGGTGGAGCGAATAGCGGGTTTGACAAGCAAAAAGTCAATTTGCGATAAATGGCAGCTCAAATTCACAACTTAATGCCTCCTTCATTACATGGGAGCATGGGTGAGCGTTTTCGAGCGTTAGAGGCTGTTACAGGGGCAGTCATGAAGCCCCTAATCAGGGAGGAATCTTTCCTCCCCTGGAAGGACATGACTGCCAAGTGGCACCTCTGCATGTTCATCCCAAGAGACCTCCAAGTCTATAAATTGGTGAGCTTTCTCACCCCAAAAGATATGGAGTAAGAGCATTTTTGAGCAACGAAGTGCTACCGTTTTACTTCCCCATACATCCTTGTGTGATTTGTGCCTTCCACATCCTTGATCTCTTTTAGAGAGGAGGTCATTGGGTGACTATTGGAAGGATGAATCTTGAGCCCGAAACCTGACACTTGACCACAGTATACCACCCAATTTTTTGACAACACCCTGTAAGAGATTTTGGACCCATCCCAAGTGGATTGGTGTCGAAATCAGGCCCCAAAGGGTGGGCGGCCTGCCCGGGCGCCCCCGCACTGCTGCAGGTCTAATCGTCCCTTTTAAGAGAGATTAGGAATCTGTGGCAGATCTTTCTTTCTGTCATTTCCATTTTGTATGCAATCGTTATGCTGCTTAGATATTTCACAATTTTAGTTTCATATCGTTTTGATCAAGTGCTATTTTGTTTTATCATGTTTTCGCCTCCACTAACTTGCAGAAGGCACCATCGAAATCCAGGTGTTAGAAGAAAAATTGGGGAAATCCGACCATCTGGGTCGTCCCAAAATGCCCCCAATTAGCTAACCCCCACTTTTTCAAGAAATTTGGAGCCGCCTGGAGGTGACATTTGGGACGGTTCTATTCAGCATTTTGTTGCAGGTATATTCGTCCCACCCCGGAATGAATACGAATTTACGATGAATTTGTAGACTATTATTTTTGCAATGCCTTTTCGGCGACGTCCCCATGCTTCTGTGAAAATTTCAATCAGTTTGGAGTTGTTTTGATTATCATTTTATTTATTTCTTCGCATGCATTAGTTTTTGGGTTTTGAGATTGCGTGTTTGATCTTCTTTGCAGGTGCTATTGACTATCTTTTTGTTTCTTTGAATGCAGGATCGAAATATTGGAGGAGTAGCAAGGAATCAACATTCATATACACAAGTGGCGACAACATTTTGGTCCGCCCATATTACATGTGGGCACACGGAAGAAGGATAGCTATCATGGGTGTAACCAAGAGACGAATTTAACACTCCTCACCCCTGAAAAGGGGAATTGTAACCGAATTGTGAAATACATCAATAAAATAAAAGGGCTGTTTATTTGATTTGGGTTTCAATTCATTTGTGCTTTCTCCATTTTATACATTTTTTATTCGTAGCATTAAGTTTAGTTATGTTTTGCATCGTGCTTGGAGTTTTTCCTTTCTTGTTTCTGTATCCTCGTGCTTTCAGTGGCGATCACGGTGGAACACTATCCTCTACTTTTTTGGATCAGAAATCTGATCAAAACTTGCCTTGCTTGTAGGTATCTTTTTTTCTAACATGGGACTGTTGTTCGTTCCAGTCTGTGGTGAACATAGAGCTGTAATTCGTCTCATCCAAGGATGAATGGGCATGCGCCCCACCCTATGACGAATACGGTTCTATTATTTTTCTGATCCAGGGATGAATAGCTCTCTGCGCATTTTCAGGATAGAGACACAGAACCATAGGATTTGGGTAGAGAAGAGGTAAGGATTCTAAACTTTCCCTATCATTTTTTGCTATCAATTTTTCTATTTCTGGATTGTTCGCTTGCTTAGGGAAATTTTTCTTTTTGTTGCTTGCTTGTTTCCTTTTGCAAAATAAAAAGAATCCCACACACCACGTGGCAAATTAAAAACCAAGGATCTGGTCGTAAAACCCCCTCCCTTGATCAAGACCAATGATGGATTTCATCACCACCTTGGCTTGAATCTTTCATCCATTACCCTGATCGCTACTATTGTGTTGGTCACGAATCTGCCACAGGAAAGGATTTTCTATGTCTATGCGCCCTAGACCCGGCCAACATTGAAATGCTGGGAGAAAGAAATGTCTCCCAGACCAATCTCCAGAGAGGGCTGGTTCCCTTACTATATCTAAGCTTGATGAAGACTAAAGTTACTGGAAAGGAATTGGAAATATGTAGAAAGAAATGGGAAATTACGGAAAGAGATGGGAAATATGGCCACAGGCTGAACTTATATGATCAGGGAAAGAAACTCAGCAAGAATTTAACCTCAAGCACATAAACAACATATAATAATAGAATGCAGCATAATCCACTTACGACTTTGCGCAGACAACCTCCAGGATGGCATTCCAGAACTCACTTTCTCATTAGCAATATTCAAACTCAGATGCAGAATTTAAATCTAACAGCAGATTAGAAAGACGAGCATAAATGAGAAATGCATGGAATAGAAGGAAATCATTAGAAAGACGCTTGCAAAATTAGAGGCCAAATATCTCTTATTTACGTAGAGGACTTGAATGTTTTCATGCAACATGTCTCTCGAACTCCCAATGCTTGTTCTTGAGATATACATTGATATTTATAGAGGTCTTGCCTCTTTACAACATTTAAAATATGAAACGAACCTCCTCGAGATCCAAAAAATGTGTAGCAGCAATAAGGAAATGATCCCCTTAAACCAGCCTCGGAGAAACCAGAAATTAAATGAAATAAGGAACCGATCATCTTCATTAAATGGTCGTTCTCGAAACATGCTTGAACCGTTAGAAAAATCACGAACAAAAGCTTTGAATAATGGAGGCGTCTTCAATTCTAGTGGCTTGGACACGTTCTTTTATCTTGTATACATTGGAAAGTAGCAAAACATTTAATTCTAGAGAGCTTTTAATCCTTGGAAATCGTAATGCTTCATCGGGCCGTTTGAACTGCTTTCTAGCGCGAAACTGTAACAGGTCGTAAAAACGCGACATGTCACGAAATCGTGACATTTTTCTCTTCCATATGCTTTTGCCACTTTGGGATCATGAAAATCAACCATGTCACGAAATCGCGACGTATTTGGCTCTTTGGTTTCCTTCGCCACCTTAGCTCGCGAAAACGTGACGCGTCGCGAAATCGTGACGTTCCGTACCATTCTGCTCTTCCTCCTTGTTTCCTCTTCGTGAAAACATGACATGTCATGATATCACGACAATTCCTCGCACTTGGTCCTTCTGCCCCAATATGTCACAAAATCACGACGTTTCGTACTATTCTCTTCTATTGCTGCTTCCTGTCACGATATCGCGATGTCTTCTACATTTTGGCCTGTCTACCTAATATGTCATGAAATCACTACGTTTCCTTGTTGCTGGACTTCATCTCCACAAATGTCATGAAATCACGATGCCTTTCATGCCTTATGCTTTTTGTTTCAACTTTGCCGCGACCACGCAACACGTTGCGATTTCGCGACGTCTTTCACATTTTGCGCCTTGTTCATTATTCTGTCGTGAAATCGCTACGAGGTTCATTGTCATCGTCCAATTATGTCGCGATTTCGTGACCTTTTCTCTTACTCTGCTCCATGGCCATTGTAAGTCGTGAAAATGCGACATGTCACGATTTCGCGACAATTTTACTATGCTACCTCCATTGACCATTTTGACCACGATTTTGGGACACGTCGCGAAATCGCGATGACTTTGCTGCTTAGCCCTTTTCTGCATTTGGCGTCGCAAAACTGTGATAGGTCATGATTTCGCGACACCTTTGCATTTGACTTCTCTCTCCTCAACAGACCCGCGATAACGCGACATGTCGCGATATCGTGACGGTTTTGAAACTGTGCTCTCCATGCTGCTTTTTGTCGTGATATCGCGACAGTCTTCGGACTTAGCTATTTTGGCATCAAAACTCATAGAGGAATGAGAACTTCAACATTTTATGCAGGAATAATCAACAATCAAAATAATGTGGCAAAAATGCCAACATTCTTGGTGGCTCGTGGGGTATACAGTTCTGCTGTATGCACGAATCCCAGGCCTGAATCCATTGGGCAACAGAGTCAAGAAAAACTGAAAGAACAGAATGTTGGCTGCTAGGGGACATCTCGGTGGACTGCTGCAACAACTCTTGTTGATTGACTGAAAACTCAAAGGAATCTGTATTTGGCTTAGCTTACTAGGTGCTGTAAAAGAATCTCCATGAAAGCACCTGGGTTACAAAAATGGAAATGAATGGAATGAGAACCTGCGGATGCGTAGGCCATGAAATGGGAAGGGAATGGTGAAAAATGGAGTGGAAGGGTAGATATAGCAATAGAGTGCTTATGTGCTATCGGCTACGGGGAGGGAGGAAAAGAAATGAATAATGGAAGGGAAGCAGGTGGGATGGTGGGAACTGTAGATAAATGCTAAAATGACAATGAAATTAGAAGAAAAGGAAAAGAAGAAACGGGAATACCAGAAAGGGAAAAAGAAACAATAGTAGTGGCTTAACTGCAGATGGTAGAAGAAGGAATGAGCGAGGAAGGGAATGAAAAGAAGGGAAATGAAGTGAAGAAATTTGAGAGGAAGCCACTAACTGTTGGGAAGGAAGAAGAAAAAAGAAAGAAATAAACGTACCTGCGGGCTCGCATGCAAAAAGAGCCAAAGTTGACAGAGGAAATCCAATACTTTTTTTTTCTTTTTTTGTGTTTTCTCTTTTTTTTATATGTACAAGGTAACTCTCGAATTAGTTGTGAACTTTCGGGAAAGACACGAACCCAAACACGGTTCTGTCTCCTGGATCCCAGACCTTTGACAGACACTCAGTAGACTCCTGGTTGATGATCAGCTCAGAGTCACCAAAGATTTGCAACTGCTGCACTCCAAGTGTCCCAGCCATCTTGAAACCTAGGCATGATCGTTCAGTCCTAGTGTTAGCACCATTTCTGTATTGTGCTCCATCAAAATAGAGCTGATCTGGCAGAGAATCTTGACCAACTTGATCAGGAGGCAACTTGACTTCAACCTCTTCAGGCTTTGTAATGGAGTAACATCCAATCTCAGTTTCGATCATGGCATTAAAATTGAGCATTGAAAACTCATCCTCCAAATCAGGATCCTCCAACTCTTCAGTTATCATATGAACAAGCATGTTTGGACTTTTCTTCTTCTTCTATCTTCTCAATATGAAAAGTAGAAGGCTTCTGATTATAGATCCGGACTCGTCTTCCTTTGAAAGGAATCTCCAAGTGAGAATAATCCAGAGCAAGGTAGCCTCCCAACTTTGCAGTAAATTCTCTTGATAAGCACATACTGAAATACGGTTCTAGATCAACCACAACTATCTCCTGAATTACTGTAATCGGAGGCATAGTGTGTAGAGCAATAGGAACATCCTTGATTACACCCACTGTTTTCACTGGAGTTCCATCCAACTGCAAGACGCCAGGGCTACTTCTTGTATATTCCATTCCCATCGCTTCACAAACTGCCTTTGGCATGACAGTTGTCGCAGCACCAGAATCAATCAGGCAATTATGTACAATCCAACCCTCCATCCTGAGTGACAGATAAAATGGGGGTGGTCTATTCCTTCCAGTGGCTAAAGAAGTTAACGTTTGAGCCATAACCACCTGGGCTGGAGCTTTCCCCTTACTTTGTATGGTCTTCAGGGATTCCTGTAAGAGATTTACCTGTCCAGGCAACTGTAAGGTGTCATACAGACTTACCTTAGCTGGTATCCGTTTGAGTTCTTCAACAATGTTGTACTCCATGGAGATCTGTTCCTTCCCTCCACTAGCAGATTCAAATGTGCTCTTATATTGCTGGGTAGCCTCCACTCATTGTCGTTTGGTCAATGATGGATACCGCAATGTCTCTTTGGCTTGTTCCTTTGTTTCTGCTTGCGGCTGGGAAGTAGAAGCTTGTTCCTTGTCTTTTACTGGTGGTGGAAGTGGATCCTTCGAAAAAATAGGTGATTGTCGTTGCACTGGGGAATCATGAGCCTTTGTTGGCATTTGCTGCTTCGTTGCTTGTACAGGAGGTACTTTCAATGGCTCCATCTTAGCCGGATCTACCAACATTGGTTTCTTGCCACTGCATGTCAGTATTGCTATATGTTCCTCCAGAGACTCCACGGAAGTAAGATCCACCTCTCGAATCATGTTTACATGGCTCCCTGTAAGAACTTGCAAATAATTTTGGTGGACCATGCAAGTGGACTCATCATGTGGGTCATTGCAGGAAGAACACCAGTAAGATGGCTCATGTGAAACTTCAGAAGGGCCAGCCTCTTCACTTACCAGAATTGCTGAGTTCCTTTCAGGTGGTTTCTCCATAGCCTTGCTAGGAGCAGGTTGTTCTCTAGTTACTGCCGGCATAAATCTTCGTGGCTGATAATTCCTTTCCGCCTCTCTCCGTTCCATAGATGTCACCTTGTCAGTGAGAGATCTCATAGCCGACTGAATTTCTTGTAACATAGCCAATTGAGGATCTGGGCTTGAGGACACAAGCGGTGCCGGTAAAGGTAATGGAACCTGTGGGGAAGATAATGCAGGAGTTGGAAGTGGAGGGACTAACCATGGAATGCTCGATGCAGGCAACTGGGGAATAGTTGGAGCAGGAAGCTGGGGAACTGGAATAGGTGCGATTTGAGGTGCACTTGAGCTCCATTATGGGGTAGGATACATAGATGGCATGGGCTGTGGAAGCGAACCAGAGTACAAATACTTAGGAAGATCAGGTATGATAGGCATTGTTACCTTTGGAGGAAGTCTACCTATAGCAATCAAATCAGCTTTCGCCTTTAACGCTTGTTCGAACAACTCTGGAAATGTAGTCATGTTGGACTACCGGACAGCCCAACCGATGTCTGTGTTGAATGCTCTGAGGTAATAAAATGCAGCTAGCTCATCAACAAGCCGAAGACCATCAGGAATTCTCTACCAGGTTCTGGTAAATCAAACATTGAAATCAGCTATCTCTTCCTGCGGGTGCCTCTGGATTGCGTTAAACTGATGCAATAATGAAAATGGATTAGCCTGTTCATGAGAATTATTTTTCATGAAAATTCTTAACTAACAGTTCTCCTAGCTGATCCCATGATGTAATGGTGCCTGGTTGCAACGTTCGGTACCAATACAACAATTTTCCTCTCAAGGACAACACTAACAACTTTACCATCACATCTTCATCAGTTATATCATGGATGGCCGCCAAAGAAGCTACATCATTAATATGTTCATATGCAGTCTTACCCGTACCATCATAGGTCGGAAAAACTTTCAAAGCAGCCTGAGGAACTGGATTTTGAGCCTACAAATTCAAGGCTCCTGAACTATTCCATGCCAAGAACTTCCTGGGTTGAGGATACTGGGCCATTGGGACTAGTGGATGTGACTGAGAAGATGGAAAACTAGTAACAATACCAGGGGTTTGTGTGGATATGGCAGATGATGCAAGCGATGGGGAAACCAACCTAGAATGTTCACCTCTTTTTGTGTTGTCAAGTTCAAAAAACTCAACAAGATCTTCAACTTTTTTGGACTTTGATCTCGTGATCATGAAGTACAACTTTCACTGTATCCACGTTCAGAGATTTCTAGGTACTGTAGAGTCACCAAATGTTCTAACTATACGGCATGAAGGCGAACATTAAACCCTCAATACTATGGGATCTTTCTGAGATAGAAATAGTTTGTCCCACCGAGTGTGCCAAAAATTGTTGGTCACGAATCTGCCACAGGAAAGGATTTTCTATGTCTATGCGCCCTAGACCCGACCAAAATTGAAAGTTTGGGAGAAAGAAATGTCTCCCAGACCAATCTCCAGAGAGGGTTGGTTCCCTTACTATATCTAAGCTTGATGAAGACTAAAGTTACTGGAAAGGAATTGGAAATATGCAGAAAGAAATGGGAAATTACGGAAAGAGATGGGAAATATGGCCACAGGCCAAACTTATATGATCGGGGAAAGAAACTCAGCAAGAATTTAACCTCAAGCACATAAACAACATATAATAATAGAATGCAGCATAATCCACTTACGACCTTGCACAGACAACCTCCAGGATGGCATTCCAGAACTCACTTTCTCATTAGCAATATTCAAACTCAGATGCAGAATTTAAATCTAACAACAGATTAGAAAGACGAGCATAAATGAGAAATGCATGGAATAGAAGGAAATCATTAGAAAGACGCTTGCAAAATCAGAGGCCAAATATCTCTTATTTACGTAGAGGACTTGAATGTTTTCATGCAACATGTCTCTCGAACTCCCAATGCTTGTTCTTGAGATATACATTGATATTTATAGAGGTCTTGCCTCTTTACAGCATTTAAAATATGAAACGAACCTCCTCGAGATCCACAAAATGTGCAACAGCAATAAGGAAATGATCCCCTTAAACCAGCCTCGGAGAAACCAGAAATTAAATGAAATAAGGAACCGATCGTCTTCATTAAATGGTCGTTCTCGAAACATGCTTGAACCGTTAGAAAAAAATCATGAACAAAAGCTTTGAATAATGGAGGCGTCTTCAATTCTGGTGGCTTGGACACGTTCTTTTATCTTGTATACATTGGAAAGCAGCAAAACATTTAATTCTGGAGAGCTTTTAATCCTTGGAAATCGCAATGCTTCATCGGGCCGTTTGAACTGCTTTCTGGCACGAAACTGTAACAGGTCGTGAAAACGTGACATGTCATGAAATCGTGACGTTTTTCTCTTCCATATGCTTTTGCCATTTTGGATCACGAAAATCAACCATGTCGCGAAATCATGACGTATTTGGCTCTTTGGTTTCCTTCGCCACCTTAGCTCGTGAAAACGCGACGCGTCGCAAAATCGTGACGTTTCGTACCATTCTGCTTCCTCCTTGTTTCCTATTTGAAAAAATGTGACATGTCATGATATCACGACAATTCCTTGCACTTCGTCCTTCCGCCCCAATATGTCATGAAATCATGACGTTTTGTACTATTCTCTTCTATTGCCACTTCCTGTCGTGATATCGCGACATCTTTTGCATTTTGGCCTGTCTACCTAATATGTCGTGAAATCGCTATGTTTCCTTGTTGCTGGACTTCATCTCCACAAATGTCATGAAATCGCGACGCCTTTCATGCCTTATGCTTTTTGTTTCAACTTTTCCGCGACCACACAACACGTTGCGATTTCGCGACGTCTTTCACATTTTGCACCTTGTTCATTATTCTGTCACGAAATCGCTACGAGGTTCATTGTCATCGTCCAATTATGTCACGATTTCATGACCTTTTCTCTTACTCTGCTCCATGGCCATTGTAAGTCACGAAAACGCGACATGTCACGATTTCGCGACAATTTTACTGTGCTACCTCCATTGACCATTTTGACCGCGATTTTGGGACACATCATGAAATTGTGACGACTTTGCTGCATAGCCCTTTTCTGCATTTGGTGCCACAAAACTATGATAGGTCACGATTTCGTGACACATTTGCATTTGAATTCTCTCTCCTCAACAGACCCACGATAACGTGACATGTCGCGATATCGCGATGGTTTTGAAACTGTGCTCTCCATGCTGCTTTTTGTCGCGATATCGCGACAGTCTTCGGACTTAGCTATTTTGGCATCAAAACTCATAGAGGAATGAGAACTTCAACATTTTATGCAGGAATAATCAACAATCAAAACAATGTGGCAAAAATGCCAACATGTTGCTAGACGTAAATTCTAGCGAAAGCTGACCGAGTGTATCTGGGGTGATTCCCAGTGCATGAGGATAAGTCTTCTATGGTAGGTGTCATAAACAGGGCGATTCCCCTTTCGTACCGCCTATGTTCCACGTACCATCTGCTCTCATGTACCTATAGTTTCCCTCACGTAAGGGCGGGTATATAGAGAGGTTGGTATATCGGCCTGGAAATGGTATATCGAAGGGGCGACCATTTTTGGGAGTCATAAGAGCCATCATTTTGCATTTAAATGTTCTTTAAAACCAAACAAAAAAACAAAAACAAAACAAAAATAAAAAACACACTAAACCAGGTCTAGGACACACTTTCAATATTTAAACGAGATAATCACTGCTTGTGTGTGTGTGTGATCTTTTCTGTTTAGTGTAGCATAAAAAAAAATCATAAAAGAGATAAAAATCTACATAGCTTGTAGAGAGATACCACCATGGTGTACACCCGTAGCCAAGCCCAATCATGGGCGAAAGCTACGAAGAGTGTACAAGGAGGCACAAGTCACCTCCGCTACAGCCATAAGGACTTGGTCATTCCACCTTGGTGGCCTGACCCATGAGACAGTCCACATAGGGACATTTCAAAACAAGGCTACAAAGACACCCCTTTGAGGGGTGCACCAGTCAACATGAACCCTTTCAGGAAGAGTCCGTACACGTACCATTTGACTTAGGTAGAAAGGCTCCTTTGGATGCTCGTTATGAGTGGTCGCCGTGCGACGAAGCGCTAGAGCCATATAGAGACCATAAATAGGGGGCACATGATCATGTCGTCCCCCCTTTACCCCTTCTCACTGTTAGAACCAATAGATAAAATCCAAAATGCAACGCTCTTCAAACAGGGTGAGCTAACTCTGCCCGCCCCTTTCACACATATGAAAGGGAGCACGAGGAAGACGATTGCATTCCTCAAGAGCAATATACAGCGCGGGGGCCATGCGCCTCTGCACCAGTTATATACCATGATCACCCACTAAGGCTAGAGCCTCAGGTAAATGCCGCCAACCTTGACAAATGGAAGCGACCTATTGAGATATCGAATCATCACAATTGAGGTAAATGCATAGGAGAGGCATCTAGGCCTCCTAGGCTCAATATGGCGAAACAAATCGACCTAGCAGTCACCAAACATGTCGCCTGCAAAGCATAGATCACACGGCTTGAGCAAGACCAACAATAGCTAGAGCATTTATATTGCCTTAGCAAAGAGCGCATTAGGCGCCAAACAGACGAGCTGCTCCATAACCCGGTGATTGAAAGGGTTCCAACCCCATGCACCCAAAGGGTGGAACCATATGAGAGGCACAACCCCTTGGTGCGAGATAGGTCTTCGCGACCTTACCAAGTGCTGCCTCTGAGACCTCCTAGACCCGAACAGGAGGCCACTCCCCAAAACAACGATGGGTACCCTCTATAGGGACCCACCCAGGGTCATAGGTCTCTCCCAGAGACTCCTCAGGAAGCTTACGTGGAGTACGAGCAAGAAGATGAGCGGGCCGAAACGCCTTACCAAGGTGGGGGGGTTGCTATCTAGCCACCCCTCCATAGGCCTCAAGTCTCCCACAACCCACAACAGAAGCAAACCAAAGAGGAAGAAATTAAATCCTCAGATGCATATAAAGCATTGCTAGAGTGTCTGGAGTCTATGGAAACCAAAACTTCTGGGCCTCAAAAGCCTACTTTACGCTAGCTCCGTAGTCATCCTGTGCATCTATTAGTGCCAGCACCTACTTAACCTGAACACTTTAAGCTACCTTAGTTGGTGACCTTTAGAGGTGAAGAAGATGCTCAAGAGCATGTTACGAGATTTTTGAGCCAATGCTTTAGCATTCAAGACAATGATGCTTTGTTATTAAGAACATTTATAACCACATTCGCAGGCCCTACCTCGGATTGGTTTACCCAATTACCAAAGCATAGCATCAAAAACTTAGATCAGTTAGTGGATGCATTCCTTGAATGCTTCGCCTTCAACACCAAGAATAAGGCATCATTAAGTGACTTAGCCAGCCTCAGGCAGTATGAGGAAGAGACCATGGCGACCTACGGGAATCAGTGGAGGACTTTGCTTTCAAAGCTGCCCTACCTCCCTCCTATGTCCGACCTCACTCAAATGTTCTCAAAGAGTTATTTGAGATCAATCTCTATGCTATTGTAGCTCCAGCAATATGCAACCCTAGAAGAAGCTCTAGCGCAAGCCAAGATTATTGAAGAGATCAAAATACAGGATGGTGAGATAGCCAAACCTAAGAAAAAAGAGTGGACTAAGAACACTAAAACTGGGACCACGCAACAGAAGCCCGCGGTGGTCAACCAAGTTGCAATCAATGTCCCTAAGCCTGCACAAGCAACACAACCTCAAAAGGATAACTATCAGGCAGTGCCTCACAACAACTATGACAAAGAAAATTAGATGCAAGAACAGAATCAGTAGCGTCGCCCTAGGCGACAATACACACCCTACACAGAGTCCAGGGACTCCTTATTTGACTGCTTGTTAGTGGCAAACCTGATCAACCTGCCAGAGATCCAGACCATAGATCCTAATGCACCCAAGCCTAAGGGGTATAGAGAGGACTTGTACTACAGGTTCCATAGGTGGCAGGTACATGACCTAAATGCCTGTTGGAAATTTAAGGGCTTTGTGCAAGACTTGAATGATAACAAGACACTAGCAGTGGATAATTCTGTCACACCAAGCAATCAACAAATGGAGGTCTTCAAATACCCCTTTCCTACTCATGCTCTATAGGCAAAGACCCTACAAGTTAATGAGGTCACACAGAACTGCCCCATGTAGGGATATGTAGGGATGATCAGTATAGTGACTTGAAATAGGAGGTATCCGAGCATGAATGCTCCTACGGCAGCTGCAAGAGAGCCAACAACATCACAACCACAACAACACCTTGCATAACCTCCTCTTCCTAGACTAGTGGCCACACTTCAGACCAAACTCACTTGGAGTTTGAGGACCACATCGGCTAGGCTCTCCATATGCGAGCTTATACAACAATCTATGCCCCATCGAGAAGCTCTAATGGAGATATTGAAAGCCATCGAGTTGTAGCCTGACGAGACAAATTCTTTCAACAACTTTGTGGGCCATGTCAAATGATGCACTGAGCCGGTCATCACATTTCGAGAAGACGAATTGAGATCAGTGACTGATGACATGGCGAATCTACCCCTGCATGTTATCGCGCGGGTCAATGGGATCCCATACAAAAGGGTGTTGATAGACACTGGCTCATCCAGTAATATCATCACAACTACAACCCTAAAACATTTAAAGTTGCCCGCATCTCACATCACAGCTTCCACCTACACTCTGTGAGCATTCAATGATGCAATCTGCTCGATAGTTGGCACAATAGTCCTACCAATCCAAGTGGGACAAAAGACCACACCTACATTGTGCCACATATTGGAGGGTGAGATGGCCTACAACATCTTGTTGGGCCGGCCATGGATCAGGGACATGAAGTGTGTCCCTTCGATAGCTCACCAATGCTTAAAGTATATATTTGAAGGGGAGGTGCATGTAGTCCCAATAGACTTAGAACCCTTCAAGTATTGTAATGCAGTACAGTTGATGTCACAATCGACCCTACCATCAACGCATTTGGATTTCTAGTTAAATCCATCTAAACAGGTCCTAATTCCATAGGCATCCCCGTTAGCAAGTTCTTCAAAACCCCAGCCGAGTTCATCTTCATCGTCTGGTCCTCCACCAACGACACCATCTATGGGGGCCAAACAGAAGGACAAAGGGAAGAAACCCCTGGAAGAGGCAAAACCTTTGGAAGAGACATTGCCATCGGTATCAACTATCTCTACTGAGGAGATGCCTAGCCGAATGGAAGTCGAGTCTCCTGGTTCACCTAACATGGAGTGGACTCAGAGAGAGCTTCCATTCCCTCCCCCTCAACTGCCAATGATCATCGTCAAAATGGCCAATACGGGCCTGGGGGAGTATCTGGTGTGGAATATTATAGCAACACCCACACTAGAGTTCGTGCAGGACATGGGGAGACCTCACATTCCCATTGGAACTATTGTTCCCCTAGGCTACCCACCAAACCAGACAAATTTTGTGTATGGGGGCCTTAATCATGGCGTTGCACCATGCACGCAAGAGGACGAAGATCAAGAGCCTTTTGCTGAAAATGTCAATTATTTGTCTAACCTAGACTTTGCTCTAAGATACCTTGGCCAATGCAATTGGCATGGATATGGGCTAGGTAGATATGAACAAGGGATACGTGTTCTTTGCCAACCAAGATACCAAATGCCATATGACAAGTCAAGAGTAGGGTTCAACCACCCCCTACCCTTGGACATCTTGGTGGAGAACATGCAAGGCCTAGGGATAGGCAACAAGGGGGGATTGGCATTAGATCCATATGCCAACCCTAACACCACATATACATTGAGGGATTATCTCCCATTAACGGAAATCAACCTTGTTGGCCCTCGCAATTCCTTCCCTTTGCTTGAAATAGGAGAAAGCTCGAGAGCTCATTTTTAGGGAGGGTCTAGACAATGTCAAGAAGGGTCCTTAGAGGACGAGTCAGAGTATGAACTAGCGTCATATGACCCCTTCCAATCAAATAGCAATCACTCACAGGTGATCCCCATGGATGATTATCAAGAAAGCTTCTTGACGATGTTCCCTTTGGATGCTCCAATCGAGCAAGTGCCACTCCGAGGTAATCAGGCCCCACCATAGAGATCGGAACAACCCCAATGGGGCCACATAAATTTGCTTGAGCAAGGCGAGCCTTTAATGTCATGAGCAGTTGTCAGAGCCAACGAAGGCCTTTGGATCTTTGATAGTGATTATGAAGATGAAACTAAGATGGCATATCTTAATCACATGTGGCACATGCAGCGACCATACCCCTTGGAGATTAATGACATATTCGAACAGTTAAACATAGTGCCAGGGCATGAGTGGTACGTAGACCCAGCACGGTGGGACCAAGTTTTGGATCCGCCACTCTAGTCATACGAAGCATACCTTTCGCCCAGAGACCCTAGAATGATATCAGTGTCGAGGGCAGACCCTGTCCTCCTATCTACACATAGGGCCAATCCATTCATGCCAGTCCCTCTAGAGCCAAACCTAGAGCATAGAGAACATCTGGGATGTCTGAGTCATCATGCCCATGGTAATGGAGACCAAAATTATTTCATCAACATGATCTCCATTGACTTAACCGCCCCCATCCACAACCCGACCGATCTGGCATAGTCACTGTATCTAGATATAGATGCCATAGACTGGGTTCGCGTCAATTCACCTCCATCCCCATCCGAGTACTGGCATTTTGGTGAAATGCTTCATTTTACCCCCAAGACAACTCAGGATATCTTCCATTCTGAAGAGGAACCCGAGGTTCCTAACGATGATCTTAACTCAGAAAATGATATCCATTTGATCCCAACTCCACACCAGTTGGACAACAGAACTCACATGTCATTCGAGGAGACGACTGACGTAGACATCGACTCAGACCCAATGAATCCACAGATCATCAAGCTAGGGGTAATTTTATCCCTCGAAGAGCAAGCCGACTACATTGCCCTTCTCAAAGAGAAGAAGGAGGTTTTTGCATGGTCATACAAATACATGTCGATACTAGACCTGCAGCTAGTCATGCATAATCTAACGCTTGACCCGACAGTCAAGCCAGTTAAGAAAAAACTATGCAAGATGCACCCAATAGTGGCCTTAATGGTCAAAGACAAATTACAAAAGTTGTTGGATGCACAGTTTGTCATCTGCATGGATTATCCACCATGGTTGTCCAACATGGTGCCCGTCAAGAAGCCTGATAGGAGGATTCGCATATGCACTAATTTTCGAGATCTAAACAAAGGGAGTCCTAAGGATGATTTTCCCTTGCCGAGCATCGACGCATTGGTAGATGCTACAACGGGTCATGAAATTCTTTCCCTCATGGATGGTTTCTCAAGATACAATCATATTTGTATCAATCCTAAGGACCAACTAAAAACGATGTTCACAACACCTTGGGGAACATTTTGCTATAAGGTCATGCCCTTTGGCCTTAAAAATGTTGGTGCCACATACCAACACGCCATGACATACATCTTCCATGATTACATGCACAAGACTTTGGAAGATTACATGGATTATTTGTTGGCCAAATCTCTTTTGCGCCCAGATCATCTTGGTGACTTAAGCAAGATCCTCAATCGCCTCATGGAGCATAAAGTCAAACTGAATCCCAAGAAGTGCATATTTGGCGTCACATCTATGAAAATATTGGGCTTCATAGTCTCAAAACGAGGCATCGAGGTGGACCCAAAAAAAGTCAAGGCAATCCTTGAAATGCTTCCCCCAACTACCATTAAACAGCTTAGAAGCCTGCAAGGAAAGGTCATGTCGATCAAGCACTTCATAGTGCAGCTATCTGACAAGTGTTGAACCATGAACAAATTGTTGCATAAGGGGGTAGCATTTCATTGGGATGACAAGTGCCAGTCAGCCTTTGACGACATTAAACAATACTTGGCTTCACCGCCAGTATTGGCACCACCTAGACCAGGAGTGTCGTTCTACTTATACATCTTAGCTACTGAGGTGGCACTAGGAGCCATGTTAGCCCAAAAGAATGAACTTCACAGAGAACAAGCTACTTACTATCTTAGCCGCACCCTAGTCAACTATGAACTTAACTATGCATACGTTGAAAAACTCTGCTTGGCAGTGGTGTTTGCTACAAAAAAGCTGTGCTATTACATGCTGAGCAACAAGATGTATGTTGTGTCTAAGGAGAATCCATTGTGGTACATGATGAGTCACACTTATCATAGTAGCCGCACGACGAAATGGATCATGTTGTTGATGAAATTTGACATAGAGTTTATCAGAAAGAAATCCACAAAATGTCAGGTCATAGCCGATCAACTAGCAGAGGCTCCTCTCGAAGACGATCAGCCTTTGACTATAGAACTACCCGATGATGGGTTCTTCCATATCTCAGAATCACTAGATTATGATGAGCCTGAGTCTCAGGTCAACATAACCCTATTTTTTGATGGTTCTAAATGTGAGCAAATAGTATTCTTCACACCGCAGGGCGCTCCAATGCCTCTGTCATTTAAATTAAATTTCCCATGCACCAACAACAATGCAGAGTATGAAGCCTTGCTCATAGGTCTTCAGGCAACAATCACCATGAACATTAAACGATTGAACATCTTCGATGATTCACTGTTAATCGTCAACCAATTCAAAGGGGTATTTCGATGCAAATGCCTAGTTATGCAGGCCTACAAAGCCCTTATGGAAAAATTCTTGGCAAATCTTGAATGGTACGACATCGAGGCACTCCCTCGATCATCGAATCATTTTGCGGACACTATGGCCTCTTTGGGGTCACTAATCCCGCAAGATATTTATGGTGATATGACAACCATTCAATTCAAAACACTATCGCAATCAGCGATGGAGCGAGCAAGCTCTGATTTAATGCCAGGAATCCACTTGATCCATATTGAGACGTCCACAGACAATTTCTCTTGAATCCACGATTGTTTGAATCACGCAAACTGAGGGTCCTTGTTCTCCCCTACTCCCATTAATAGCAACACAATGCTATTCTTACAAGTTCTCTCCCGCTCAGCTTTTGCTAGGGATAAACTTCAAGAGGGATTTGAGGTTTTCGATTAGCAAGATTGGTATGCACCCATCAGGGACTACCTTAAGTTAGGTAACCTCCCGCTTGGATTGACGCATGCCACAAAATGATCATTCAAACAGAAAGAGACAAAACATGTCTTGTTAGAAGACATTTTGTACCATCAGAGATACGAAGGGATTCTCCTCCGTTGCTTGGACCAGCAAGAGTTCGCTTGGGCAATCACCCAAGCGCACGATGGTATATGCGATGGCCACTTTAGCAGTATGGCCATCGCAAAGCGCATCCTTCGCATGGGCTATTATTGGGCATCTTTAGAGTGAGATTGTTGCGCATATGTGGGGAAGTGCGTGAAGTGTCAACATCATGCCAATTTGACACACGTACCTTCTCAGGCCTTGCAGCCAATTCAGTCAGCTTGGCCATTTTCGCGGTGGGGCCTAGATCTAATCGAAAAGATCTCCCCTACATCATCAGGCCGTCACACGTTTATCATAACGGCCATAGAGTACTTCACCAAGTGGGTGGAAGCGGTTTCGCTAACCTCTACGACTGGACCCCGCATTATGGAGTTCATTTTACATAACATCATGTCATTTTGGTATTCCATCCAAGATAATCTCGGATAATGGGACGTCATTTAAGAATAAATATGTGCGTGCCTTGACTACAAAGTACAAAATTCAGCACAATTTTTTGACACCCTATATCCGTAGGCAAATGGGCAAGCAGAGGCGTCAAACAAAATGCTAGTCGCCATCCTCAAAAAGATAGTCACAGACAATCATAAGGATTGGTACATTCAGATCCCACTTGCCCTGTGGGCTTATCACACTAGCATTCGGACACCCACTGGGGCAACTTCGTTTTTGATGGTGTATGGCTCCGAGGCAGTCATGCCTCTCGAGTTGTAAATTCCTTCCCTATGCATATCAATGCACGAGTTCATCGATGATGACACTGTGCGACAGGCCCGGTTAGACCATCTTACGTTGCTTGATGAACAACGTGTTAATGCTCTCGAGCATTTACGTATCTATCAAGAGCGACTTAAGAAAGCATACAACATGAAAGTTCACCTAAGGGACTTTCATGTTGGTGACTTGGTCTTGAAAGAGAACCAGTAGAACTCTAACTTGCCACCCCATTTAAGGGATAAGTTCACAGCAAACTGGTTAGGTCTGTATGCCATTGAAAGTAAAATAGGACCTGGAACATACCGGCTAGCCTCTCTTGACGGAATCAAGGAACTAGAACCCTTGAACATCAGTCATTTGAGGCCCTTCCATATTTAAAAGAGCTATAGCCCACCCCAAAACACTCCAAGGATTCCCGCAATCGCTTGGTCAACCCAAAAAGCTCTAAGGATTCCCGCAATCACTTGGTCAACCCAAAAAGCTCCAAGGATTCCCGCAATCGCTTGGTCAACCCAAAAAGCTCCAAGGATTCCCGCAATCTCTTGGTCAACCCGAAAAGCTCCAAGGATTCCCACAATTGTTTGCTCAACCCAAAAAGCTCCAAGGATTCCCGTAATCGCTTGGTCCACCCAAAATGCTCCAAGGATTCCCGTAATCGCTTGGTTAACCCAAAAAGCTCCAAGGATTCTTGCAAATCACTTGGTCAACCCACAAAGCTCCAAGGATTCTCGCAATCACTTGGTCAAACCCAAAAATGCCCCAAAGGTGCCCATTACCCCTTTGGTCAAACCAAAAGCTCCAAGGATTACCTTAATCGCTTGGTCAAAAATAAGAAAATTCAAAAACAATAAAATCATCAAAAATTACAAAATTTCCATCTCATTTCCATGCATACTCAAAAATCATCATAACAATATAGATTTCTTTTGCATCTCATCTGCATATTCACAAAAATCAAGCCATCAAAAACACAAAAATATATAGCCGCATTAAGCATCGCATCCATACATTGCATATTTATGGTCATAAAAGTAAAAGCACCATAGACTGTCATTACTTGGCAAAACCATCATTTTCTACATTTTTCCACTTTATCAATAATTCATCGCCCATAACCACCATTCACGTTATTCTCCCACATCATAGTCGGTTGTTTTCTAATGTATCAAGAGTTCTTCGTCATTCAGTCGTTAGGAGCTTTCTAGCCACGTAATGTACCAATTCAGATAGATTTTATGCAGGTAGAATTCTACTTGGTTCACACCTTGTTACGTAGCATCCCGATACAAGTTAAAACATATAATAAAATTCCCAAGTTGTGTGAGCAAAAGATGAAACCTGCAAAGCAATCCAGGTCACCATAAGTGAAATGGTTATCTTGCTCATCCCCCTGTGCGAATGACCCCAAGAATGCTGAGAGTTGGCAAAAGGACAAGCATCCTCCCTACCCAATTCCCCAAGAATCCCAAGTTCCCAAAAAGTTGCAAAACATCAAAAATTTGCAAAAGTCAAAACTCCAAAATTTGACATCTCAAAGTGCCTACCTCAAAAAGCACAAACAATAGTGATTCTCATCACTCACTATTCCAAATACCTTGCTCAAAAGAAACAAACAAAAAAAATAAACAGTGATTTTTATGACTACCAAAGAGCAAGTATCCCATACAATTGAAGAAAAGAAGGGAGTCGAACTTGAATCCCTAGAACTCTCAGCATTCAGATGGGTCATGAGGCAAACCTCAGTACTGATTTGGTTGATAGCCTATCGGTCACTGGTGGTAAACCTCTCGCATGACGATATATCTGTCACATTAACTTGTGTGTCGATCAATGTTTGCATGTGGATGAGCTAGCTTATGGTATCCTATGATCGCACTATAGATTAATCTGACTAAATACAACAAAGGAGTTCGTGGAGCTAATCAGGTGATCCTTAGTACAGGTTTGGTTGACAACCTATCTGGCACTAGCGGTATCCTGAAAAACACCACATAAATGAACTCAATTGCACACACAGGGATGTGAAATAACTTGGTCAAAGACAAGTCTGATTCATACCTTGTTCAAAAGTCTTGTAAGATAAAATACAGTATTGGCTAGATAGTTAGAACATCTGAGTTTTGAAAAACCCTACATACATCCTAGACCAACTTGCTATCTTTCATCCTCACATTGCCAAAAATAAAAAATAAAAAAATAATAATAATCCAAAAAATAACCCATATGCATAAATACATTCATGTCACCCAATAATCACCTAGGACAAAAAGCCACAAAGTCCTAAACAATCTATGGTGCGACTACCAAGCATCACAAATTCAATTCATCCATTCCATTTGCATATCATATAAATTAGAAACATTTGCATTCATCAACACATATGCATCCATCAATATAAATCAACATGCATACATCCATATTCATCCATCATCGTGCATAACATCAAATCATGACATGTGCATAAATACAATAAAGTCATCTATATATATATATATATATATATATATATATATATATATATATCATCAAAAATGCCCGCAGGCTACAATAACTAGTCCTCTGACCCTGCCAAATCCAAAAAATCAAAAACCCCCAAGCCTAAGGCCTCGACCACCATGATCATGCAGGATCGGTGCGATGGGAACTACCCCCCATGGTGTGGGTCCTATGGGACCCCTCAAGGTGACTGCTGCTAGCCCTCGCATCACGCCTGCTACCCCCTCCCTCATCCAGTCACCTGCGATGAGATGATGTTGACTGCTCAGTATCACTGTCCTTCATTTGGCATGAAGAGTCACCCCCAAGGGTTCAGGTAACCACCCACCGAGGCGGATAATCTCTCCCTCCATATCCATCCGATGCCGAGACCAATCTGCCTCCCATCGCAACCACTCTGCCTCTCGTCGACGATAATAAGCTACTGCATCATTGCGCTACACCAATGTCTTCTCCTTCTCCACCAGTTGCGCCCGTAGGAGATCCCTCTCTCATGCAACACTGGTGTCCCCATCCCCTCGACAGTATGCAACAAATGCATTCTCCCACTTTGCCAGTTGAGTCCGTAGGAGATCCCTCTCCTACAAAGCTTTCCCCAACTCCTCATCTCACCTCCACAGCAGCTCTGCCAATCATGCATTCTCAACGTGCATGCCTGCCTCCATGTACTTCGCCATGGCCTGATGCATAGGCGACTCTAGAACAGCAGCCTTCTCTGGCTCCCACTGCTCCAGGACGTCCTGCATCTCTGGCTAATCTGGAGCCCTAAAATCCATGCCCAAGTCATTCACCTCCACCATGTTCGCATCCTCTCGCGGAGCTCCCCAACCCTCACCTGGTGCCTCCGCACCCTCATCCCTTGCTACTGCTACCTCTGTGCCTCCCAGTGGTCCCTCTCCCCGCCATTGTCATAGATTCCACCACTGATCATACTTTATGATCGTCCTGATGTCATCCACATTCAGGATGTCAATCATCGCATTTGAATCCTCACCTAGTGGTGCCATAACTGGCCAGGCTAAAGTCTTCTCGGCCCCCAGCGTCGATAGATCACGGGCTCACCAGGCAACCCCTGGAGCACCCTAAACTATTGTGTGACTTGGCCATATGTGAAGAACTCCTACTCAATCCCGTGGTGCCCAATCAGACATCACCCCCTTCATACTCGTCGGAGCCACTCTCCAGCCTCAGGCTAGGCTGGACAGTCCCAGTAGGGGTGCTAGAACACCTTCCCTAGAGTCAATCGAGTGAAGGCGTCCGCATAGTGCCCTACAACACCCGCCCATCGCCAACTCTGTCCCTTCTCTAACCACCACCACAGAGCTGCATACCCTACATCCTGATCCACCATCTCCACCCGGGACATCCATGGTAACCCTGCTGGCCTCTCCACTACTATGTGTTGCCACGCCCAGCACTACAACAAGAAGTTGCACCCAATACCCTTCTACCTCTGGCAGCAGACCTCGTATAGCTCATCATAGAGTTGTGCCAACAATGTCTACCCCCACCTCATGATCATTGGTGCCTTCGTCGGGCACTCCACCAACCGAAACACCACCTCCAGCAGGTTCCATGGGAACCTCACACCCGAAGATTCAAGCAGCAACATGTTGGAAATGAGGCCCATAAGCAATGTGTGCCTCACTCCCAACACCCCCCTCTCGAGCCACCATCAAACCAGAATGCCACCAATATGGCATTCGAGCTCCGCCCTCTCCACTGGGCTATCCACACCCACCTCCACCCCATGCCCGAAGCAGCGTGTCAACACTACTATCCACTGGTCTCGTGGCGTCGTCCTGATCGGCAAGCCATCTATCGAGATCCACAGAATTTGATAGACATCCTCTAACGGAACTGTCATCTCCCCTATTGGTAGATGGAAGGTGTTAGTCCGAGGATCCCACAAGTTGATCAGGGTCGTCAGGTAGGCCCGATCCTCGACTACCGGCTCCAGCCGATTCACTTGCTTGAGCCCAAGGGCATCAAGACACTCCCAGTCTGCCAAATTCAGCGCCTCTCGTGCCTCAGTAAACATCGTAGGCACCCGATATCGGCTCTTCACAACCTGTAAAATAAAACACACAAAAACATTAAAACATTAAAACATTAAACCCAAAAACAAAAAAAAACAAAAAACAAAACACAAAAAAAAAAAATCAACAACAATAGTTTGTCAGTTCTAAGTTTTTAACTTTTAACTGATAACTTCAATAAAACACAAAAAATAGTCAACAAAAATGGTTTGTCAGTTCTAAGTTTAAATTTTTAACTAATAAATTCAACAAACTTAACGTCCTTTAAACTAGGGTTAAGCTACATTTTTAACGCTCAGTTTTACCCTACATTTCTAACCTAAATTTTTTATTGTTGTTAAACTAGAGTTTAACTAAGTTTTCAGCTCACTGACAATTTTGTTAGTCTAGGGTTTCATTTTAATAAAAAAAATCAAATAAACAAGACAAAAGACACAAACAAAGCAAACACACAAACAATAACAAGGAGGATCACTTACTGGTCTTGCTTCGGCTCCCTCGTTGGATCCGGTATGTGAACTCATGGTGGCAGAAAAATTTGGCAGTGCTTCGCTTCGCAGAATCAACCTCCTCCTCCTCAGAGCTCCAAACTCACCAAAAAAAGCAAATGCTAATGACCCCAAACCCTAATTTTGGCCTTTAAATAGCACTTTCTGCTTGTAAACGTCCTACCCTAGGACGAGCGCTCTGGTTTGCACTTGTCTCGCCCTGGTATGATTACTAGCTTGGTATTCACCCGACCCCGAAACAATTACAAAGCAAGAAAAACAAAAAAAAGCAAGAAACACAAAATGACCAAAAATAAGCAATCAACTTGCCCAATAAGAGTGCTTTTGCACTTGATATTTCGGGCATGCAAAACAGACGTCGGGATTGCAAATCCTCGCTCTCCTACTCCCTAAGAAGGCTACCATAGCCGAACCGCTCCACAGGAGAACGGATTTCCGAGAGTTTCATCCCTAAAACGATGTCACCAAAAGGGTTAACACCCACCAAAAATAGGTCTAAATGTCGAGAAAACTGCACACACATTCAAAGATCAAAACATCTGAAGACACCCTTACCTAAGTCATCTTGGGTCAAGCGACTCGTCGCTTTTCTCATGCAGGTCATTCCCTCATTGATTCGTCGCTTGAGGGAGTAGTCACACTTAGTCACCAATCAACAAAATACACACCCAATCATGGAAACAACATGCATTCAAAGAATCATTGACAAAGACAATTACGCCCCTGCTTGGGGCAACAAACAAGCAATAATCACCAGCTGATCAAACACTTGGCATTCGTGAATCATGAACTCAAGGTTCCCATGAACAAAAGTTTGCGCCCTTTGCCTATTCATGACTGATCAATGTCTGAGCTCAAGTAACACCTCATCGAAAAAGGTTAACACTTGAATTGAGTTCCTTCGCACGTCAGAATCAAGGATTCAAGAATGCATGTCCTTTCCATACTTGGGGCATCAAAAGTTGGTTAGGTTACTGAGAAACCCTAATCATTAGTGCACCAATCTGATTATGTAACTGCAAACACTGATCGCATTGACACACACAGCCCCCAGGGCAGCCCCAGAGGCTAAACAGTGGTCCTAACCACTCTTTCAACAGTTTTTGAAGGTCAAAAGTCAATTTGGCACCCTAAGTTGCTTTGCTCCATACTCATTTCACTTAGGAACGAATACGGTTTGGTATTTTCCCCGCCCAGGGATGAATAGTAGTATTAGCTCTGGGGTGGAGCGAATAGCGGGTTTGACAAGCAAAAAGTCAATTCGTGACAAATGGTAGCTCAGATTCGCCACTTAACGCCTCCTTCATTTAATGGGAGCATGGGTGAGCGTTTTCGAGCGTTAGAGGCTATTACAAGGGCAATCATGAAGCCCCTAATCAGGGAGGAATCTTCCCTCCCCTAGAAGGGCATGGCTGCCAAGTGGCGCCTCTGCATGTTCATCCCAAGAGACCTCCAAGTCTATAAATTGGTGACCTTTCTCACCCCAAAAGATACAGAGTAAGAGCATTTTTGAGCAATGAAGTGCTGTCGTTTTACTTCCCTATACATCCTTGTGCGATTTGTGCCTTCCACATCCTTGATCTCTTTTAGACAGGAGGTCATTGGGTGACTATTGGAAGGATGAATCTTGAGCCCAAAACCCGACACTTGACCATAGTATACCACCCAATTTGCCGACAACACCCCGTAAGAGATTTTGGAGCCATCCCAAGTGGATTGGTGTCGAAATCAGGCCCCAAACGGTGGGCGGCCTACCCGGGCACCCCCGCACTGCTGTAGGTCTAATCGTCCCTTTTAGGAGTGATTAGGAATCTGTGGCAGATCTTTCTTTCTATCATTTCCATTTTTTATGCAATCGTTATGCTGCTTAGATAGTTCATAATTTTAGTTTCATATCGTTTTGATCAAGTGCTATTTTGTTTTATCATGTTTTCGCCTCCACTAACTTGCAGAGGGTGCCATCGAAATTTGGGTGTTAGAGGCCGAATTGGGGAAATCCGACCATCTGGGTCATCCCAAAATGCCCCCAATCAGCTAACCCCCACTTTTGTAGGAAATTTGGAGTCGCCTGGAGGTGACATTTGGGACGGTTATATTCGGCGTTTTGTTGCAGGTATATTCATCCTACCCCAAAACGAATACGAATTTACGATGAATTTGCAGACTGTTCTTTTTGCAATGCCTTCTTGACAACATCCCCATGTTTCTACAAAAAATTTAGTCGATTTGGAGTTGTTTTGATTATTGTTTTATTTATTTCTTCGCATGCATTAGTTTTTGGGTTTTGAGATTGCGTGTTTGATCTTCTTTGCAGGTGCTATTGACTATCTTTTTGTTTCTTTGAACGCAGGATCGGAACATCGGAGGAGCAGCAAGGAATCAAAATTCGTATACACAAGCGGCGGTGACATTTTGGTCCGCCCATCTTACATGTGGGCACACGGAATAAGGATAGCTATCCATGGATGTAACCAAGAGATGAATTTAAAGCTCCTCGCCCCTGAAAAGGGAGGAGGCAAAGTGTAACCGAATTGTGAAATACATCAATAAAATAAAAGGGTTGTTTATTTCATTTGGGTTTCAATTTGTTTGTGCTTTCTCCATTTTATGCATTTTTAATTCGTAGCATTAAGTTTAGTTCCGTTTTGCATCGTGCTTGGATTTTTTCCTTTCTTGTTTTCGTATCCTCATGCTTTCAAAAATAATAGCATTTCTTTTTCTCATGGCACTCTAATATTTCTTTACATATTGGTTTGATATTAATTTCTATGTTGACTTGATGCTTTTATTATAGTTTGAATTAATGCTTTATATTAATGTTGGTAGATTTCTAAATAAAAGAAAAACATTATTTAATTCATTGTTGGTAAAAAAATGTTTCATTTGGAAGATGTTGCTGGTAGAAGTATTTTATTTGGAATATAAATATTCAAAGTGTAACGTTAAAATGCTAATAAAAGTGATGCAGGAGCATCTCCGGGAATAAAGCAATCCTGCTTTTCCCAAGTTTAGTTGCTTTAAATTTTTGGCTTGGTGCTTTGTTTGCTTTTGCTTTTTGGTTTTCAAGGCCTCTTTTATTAATTAAATTCATGTGGCCAATATTTAATGACTTGTATTTTTTTTCTTGGCCAATTTTGGTTGAGGGCGAAAATAAAGCACGGGGTGCTTTTTTCTGCTTTTTCGGGATTTTGACCACCTTCTAAATCTCCACACCTAGAATAAAGAGAATTAACCAATATTTTAATTGGTGTTTGGAGTGGTTTATTTTGTTGTTACAGATGCATGAAGGAGTGGAGTACAACCTGGTAGTGGAATTTTAAAAATTCCACATTTCATTGGTGGAAGGGAAAAAGATTAAGCTAGATTTTATGGGCAATTTTGGGGTAAAAAGAGGGAGACAGAAAAAGCTACGACCTGGCTTGGGAGAAGACATTCTTGGCTGGGAATACACTTGAATATCACCATTTTTTATTGTTGAGAATACAAGCACAGAAGGGCAGATTGTGAAATTGCATGTTACAGGGCTGATTGTAGGTGAAAGCTAGGAGGCACCCAGTTGAGATTTGTGCTCACAGGAGGTTCTTAGATTATATTTTGAACATTTTATCAGCTTGTTTTGTGTGTTTAGACTGATTTTGATAATTCCTCAAATGTATTTCAATTTATATATGCAACCTTGAATGTGTGGAGAGGTGTTGAAGTGTTGTAATTTCAATTTCTGGACTCTTTCCCTTTCCAATCAGTCTTATTATTATTTCTAGAAGTGTTGTAATCAGATTGAAGGCAATAAAATATTGTGTTTGCTATTATTTGTTATTGTGCATCTTAAATTTTAATTCTACAGGAGATCTTTGGCTGCAACCTTGCATAGTTCTTGTGGAACTTTTGGGGTTGAGCTGCATCAAGTGGTATCAGAGCCAGGTTGGGCTCTTGGTTGTTTTTGAAAACTATTGGTTGTAGGTAAAGTGTTTGACATAATGGCACATAGGGGGCGTGGCAGAGGGAGAGCTCCCAGAGTTGAAGATATGACAACATTGAGAGAAGACATGAGGAGAATGATGGCTAGGATGGAAGCCATGGAGGCATCACAGAGAAGAGGGGTGCCTATTGAAGATATTAGTGATGAAGATGAAGAGGAAGTCATTGAAGAAGCAGATGCAGAAGTGCAGGATGAGGCAGAAGATAGATTTCTAAAGGCATTGTCAAGGATGGGCAGCAAGCCCAAAATGGATGTCCCTAATTTTAGTGGGAGCTTGAAGCCAGAGGAGCTTATAGATTGGATAACAGATATGGATAAGTACTTTGACCTTGAATCCACAGAAGATAAAAAGAAGGTTAAATATGCTTGCACAAAGCTCAAAGGACATGCTTCCTTATGGTGGGAGCAACTGCAGATGGAGAGGCAAAGGAAAGGCAAAGAAAAGATAAAATCTTGGGATAAAATGGTCATCAAGTTGAAGAGTAAATTCATGCCCTCAGATTATCACTTGAACTTGTTAAAGACCTTGCAAAACTTAAAATAGAAGGACATGAGTGTGGCTGATTACACAGAAGAATTCTACAGATTAACCATAAGAGCAGGATGTGTTCATGAAGATGAGGAGAAGGTGGCTAGATATATCAATGGGCTGAAAGTCACCATTCAAGATGAGCTTAGTCTAATTCGGTTGAAGACAGTGGAAGAGGCTTATCAATATGCCCTCAAGGTAGAAGAAAAATTAGCAAGAAGACAAGCAACAAGTCTAAGAGGAAGGGGTAAACCATCTAGGGGTAGAGGATTTGTGAGTACAGGAAGAGGGCAGCCATCAAAGGATGAAGAGACAAGTTGGTCACAAAATAATTTAAATTGGAATAGTAGAGGGAGAGGAGATAGCTCAAGGGGAAGAGGTGAAACAGCAAGAGGAAGAGGAGATTATGGAAGGGGAAGAGGATTTTTGGGTACTTGTTATAATTGTGGAGAGCAAGGACATAGAGCCTATGAATGTCCTCTCATTCAACAAGAAACAAGAAGAACAAATACAGGGAAAGCTTTGGCCATAGAGGCTGAAGATGATGGACAAGAGGAAGTGGAAGCAGAGTATGGAGAAGCTCTTATGTTGAAGAGAGTGCTCCTCAAGCCAGAGAAAGAACCGATAGAAGACACACAAAGGAGAAGTCTATTTAGGACTGTATGCAAGTCACATGGAAAGTGTTGCAATGTAATTGTGGACAGCGGTAGCACTGATAATTTAGTGTCCCAAGAAATGGTAGAGAAGCTGAAATTGGAGACAACCGATCATCCAAACCCCTACAAGGTCACTTGGCTACAAAAAGGGCATCAAATTTTGGTTGGTAAGCAATGCAAAGTTAATTTTCAGATTGGCAATTATCATGATGAAATAACTTGTGATGTTATGCCTATGGATGCTTGTCATATTTTGTTGGGAAGGCCATGGCAATTTGATAGAAGAGCTCTTCATGATGGGGTTGCCAATACCTATACTATCACCAAATATGGCAGAAAATTTGTTATGAAACCAATGAAAGAGCAAAGGGAAAAAGAGGGCAGCAATGCTCAAGTGTGTGTTCTCACCGGAAAGCAATTTCTAAAGGAGATACAAGAAGAAGAGTTGTGTTATGCATTGGTGGGAAAATCTCAACAAGTGGGGACAATGAAAGAAGAAGAAGAACTACCCATAGAAATCAAGGAGATATTGCAAGAATATGGTGACATTATGATGGAGTTACCAGATGGTCTTCCACCATTGAGAAGCATTAGCCATTGCATTGATTTGATACCTGGAGCAAGTTTACCCAACAAGGCAGCATATAGGATGAGTCCTAAAGAAAATGAGGAGTTGAATAAGCAAGTACAAGAGCTATTGGACAAGGGGTTAATTCATGAGAGCCTTAGCCCATGTGTTGTTCCAGCAGTGTTGGCACCAAAGAAGGATGGGGAGTGGCGTATGTGTACTGATTCTAGGGCCATAAATAATATTACCATAAAATATAGGTTTCCTCTACCATGAATGGATGATCTAATGGATTGTCTAAGTGGAGCTAAATATTTTACAAAAATTGATTTGAAGAGTGGCTACCATCAAATCAGGATTAGAGAAGGAGATGAGTGGAAAACCACATTCAAAACAAAGGAGGGGTTATATGAATGGCTTGTCATGCCCTTTGGACTCACAAATGCCCCAAGTACATTTATGATATTGATGAATGAAGTGTTCAAACCCTTCCTAGGTAAGTTTGTTATTATTTACTTGGATGACATATTGGTTTTTAGCAAGGAAAAGGATGAACATTTGGAGCATGTTAGGACTGTCCTCCAAAGGTTGAGGGAAGAAAAGTTGTTGGTTAATCTTAAGAAGTGTGAATTTATGAAGGAGGATCTGGTTTACTTAGGATTTGTGATCTCAAATGAGGGCTTACGAATGGATCCAACCAAGGTACAAGCAATCATTGATTGGCCTACACCCAAGAGTATGTTTGAAGCACGAAGTTTCCATGGCTTAGCAAGTTTCTACCAAAATTTTATCAGAAATTTCAGTAGCATATGTGCCCCAATAACTGAAACCATGAAGGGAGAATGCAAAGCATTCAAGTGGACAACAGCAACAGAGAAAAGTTTTAAAATTTTGAAGGCAAAGGTAACCGAACAACCCATTCTTGCTTTACCCGATTTTGATAAAGTATTTCAAGTTGATTGTGATGCAAGTGGAGCAGCAATAGGAGGTGTTTTAAGTCAAGAGGGAAGACCAATAGCATACTTTAGTGAGAATTTAAATGATGCTAAGAAGAAATACTCAGTCTATGATCAAGAGTTTTATGCCATTGTTCAAGCTCTCAAGAAGTGGAGGCATTATCTTCTACCTAAGGAGTTCGTTCTTTATACCGATCATCATGCCCTTCAATATGTGAACAACCAAGGTAAGCTAAATCAAAGGCACATGAAATGGATTGAGTTTATTCAAAGTTATTCATTTGTCCTCAAGCATAGGAGTGGAAAGAGTAATAGAGTGGTGGATGCTCTAAGTAGGAGGTGCTTTCTATTGAGTAAGATAGAGTTTAGTGTTGTTGGATTTGAGAACATGAAGAGTATGTATGAGGAAGATTTGGACTTTAAGGAGGCATGGGCAGCTTGTAAGTTCCCCATTGAAGGAGATAGGACCAAGTGGTTGGATTATTTCATCCAAGAAGGTCTATTGTTTAAAGGGCAGCAACTATGTATTCCAAGAGGATCCATGAGAGACAATTTGATGAGGGAGAAGCATGGTGGTGGGCTAGGAGGTCATTTTGGAGTGGATAAAACATTGGGGCAGCTAAAGGAATCTTATTATTGGCCAAGCATGGGTAGGGATGTGCAGAAAATGGTTCAAATATGTCAGATATGTCAATATGCCAAGGGTAACAGTCAAAACACAGGGTTATATCAGCCACTACCTACACCACAAAGACCATGGGAAGAGGTGAGTATGGATTTTATTCTTGGGCTGCCCAAAACTCAAAAAGGTTATGACTCTATTTATGTAGTTGTTGATAGATTTTCCAAAATGGCACATTTTATTCCTTGTAAGAAATCAAATGATGCTACACATGTTGCAAACTTGTTTTTCGAGGAGATAGTAAGGCTACATGGCTTGCCTAGAAGCATAGTTTCAGATAGAGACACAAAGTTTGTGGGCCACTTTTGGAGGACATTATGGAGGAGGTTGGGAACTACTTTGAATTTCAGTTCAGCTTACCATCCACAAACGGATGGCCAAACGGAGGTGGTGAATAGGAGCCTTGGTAACTTGTTAAGGTGTTTAGTTGATGGGAGGCCAAAACAATGGGACATAGTGCTTGCACAAGCTGAGTTTACCTATAACAACTCTATCAATCGAAGCACTGGTAAGAGTCCTTTTCATATTGTGTATGGTTTCAGTCCTAAGGGGATTCATGAGCTGAGGGATAGTGCAGATATGAGAAAAAAAAGTGTTGTAGCTGAAGATTTCTCCAATTATTTACAAGAGTTGCATCAAGAAATCCACAATAAGTTAGAGGCAAGCAATCAAAGATACAAACAATATGCAGATTTGAAAATAAGAGAGCAAGAGTTTGGGGTTGGAGACTTAGTCATGGCATATCTAAGAAGAGAAAGGTTTCCTCAAGGAACCTACAACAAACTGAAATACAAGAAGATAGGACCATGCAAGATCATCCACAAGTTTTCAGCTAATGCATATGAGCTTGAACTACCCAATGGAGTTGAAATTTCACCTATATTTAATGTGGCTGATCTTTATAAGTACCATGAGGATGAGAAAAGTGTAGGAGGAGATAAAGCTTCAGATTTGCAAGCCCCTACTCCATTGGAACAACAACTACCAGCTACAAAGAAAGAAGAAATTGATGGTTTGATTGACACTCGGGTGGTGAAAAAGACTCGTGGGAAGGAGTACAAAGAATACTTGGTCCGATGGAAAGGAAAAGGGATGGAAGAGGCAACTTGGGTGGCTGCTCATGAGCTGCTCAAGCATGGTTTCAGACCACCATTTGAATGTTCATGAGTTCATTCTCATGAAACATTCTTCTACCCGGGGTGTTTGATGCAGGAGCATCTCCGGGAATAAAGCAATCCTGCTTTTCCCAAGTTTAGTTGCTTTAAATTTTTGGCTTGGTGCTTTGTTTGCTTTTGATTTTTGGTTTTCAAGGCCTCTTTTATTAATTAAATTCATGTGGCCAATATTTAATGACTTGTATTTTTTTTCTTGGCCAATTTTGGTTGAGGGCGAAAATAAAGCACGGGGTGCTTTTTTCTGCTTTTTCGGGATTTTGACCACCTTCTAAATCTCCACACCTAGAATAAAGAGAATTAACCAATATTTTAATTGGTGTTTGGAGTGGTTTATTTTGTTGTTACAGATGCATGAAGGAGTGGAGTACAACCTGGTAGTGGAATTTTAAAAATTCCACATTTCATTGGTGGAAGGGAAAAAGATTAAGCTAGATTTTATGGGCAATTTTGGGGTAAAAAGAGGGAGACAGAAAAAGCTACGACCTGGCTTGGGAGAAGACATTATTGGCTGGGAATACACTTGAATATCACCATTTTTTATTGCTGAGAATACAAGCACAAAAGGGCAGATTGTGAAATTGCATGTTACAGGGCTGATTGTAGGTGAAAGCTAGGAGGCACCCAGTTGAGATTTGTGCTCACAGGAGGTTCTTAGATTATATTTTGAACAGTTTATCATCTTGTTTTGTGTGTTTAGACTGATTTTGATAATTCCTCAAATGTATTTCAATTTATATATGCAACCTTGAATGTGTGGAGAGGTGTTGAAGTGTTGTAATTTCAATTTCTGGACTCTTTCCCTTTCCAATCAGTCTTATTATTATTTCCAGAAGTGTTGTAATCAGATTGAAGGCAATAAAATATTGTGTTTGTTGTTATTTGTTATTGTGCATCTTAAATTTTAATTCTACAGGAGATCTTTGGCTGCAACCTTGCATAGTTCTTGTGGAACTTTCGGGGTTGAGCTGCATCAAAAAGAAAAAATGACATCACTCTAAAAGAAAAAAATGTTACCAATAGAAATTATGAGTCAAAGTGTAACTTTAATATGTAAATATCACTTGGTAATAGCATTATGAGAATATGAAAATATTTTTTACCACATGCCACATCGCAGAAAGAATTCCAACCAAACAAAAGGAAGTGGGAAACGAAGAGTTGCATTTATTGATGGAAAGATTTAAAAAGCTATGCAAACAAAGAAGAAGGGGCTAGAAATTTTGGAACAGGAGGTGTGGAAGAATATTGGAAGGCTCTCAAATTGCTGCCAACATTTTGGTTTCGCATTTGTATGCAGAAAAGGATATTTTGAACACAATAAAACTTTTATTGCACATTTTTTCACATGTTTTAGAACTATTTAATGGTATTTTATGCATAAACAGGGTAGCATCATTCGAATGTTTTAATGCATGTTTTAATCCTTAGACTCTTGCACTTAACCCAATTTGGATTGTGTGGATGCAGGTCTAACCCGGTTTTGTTTAATGTTTAGGATCTAACATTTTCTACAGCATAGGCTAGATTAGTTTTCAGTAGTTTTTCTTTGGTCATTTTCCATATTCTGGTCCATATTCTAGATTTTAAATTTTTTATTTCTCTAACCCTAGATTTTGATATTTTTTTATCTGTCATTTCATTTTATTTTTCCATCAAGCACTTAAAATCCTAATGAATTTATAATTTCTGCATTAAAGTTAGGGTTTTGAAGTAATTAGATATCCAAATAATTTATTGTTTAATACTAATACATTAAATTATTTGAACATTTTTCTGTTGTTTAAGGCTTTTATTTTGAGATTTCGAAGCATTTATTTTTCGCACTCCATAGGGTTTTCATTTTTATGCAGAACATTTAAATTCAAAATAATAAAAGGAATCAACATTTCATAAATTTTCAGCATTTCTTTTTATCAACTAAGGCCAAGATAAAATAAATTTACATTCATGGGAGGGATTTACTAATTCCAATCTCACATTAAGGTTAAGATAAAATGAAGTGGTTTTCCACAGCACTTGCTAACAACATATTTTAATCTGAAATAAAAGGAATTTGCTAACAACAAGTACTGACTCTAACTCCACATTAAATCAAAGATAAAACAAAGTGGTTTTCCATAGCACTTGCTAATAGAACATTTTAATTGAAGATAAAAGGAATTTGCTAATAGGGATTCATGGGTAAATCACTTTGATAAATCAGAGATAAAATGAATTAGGATCAATTTCAAGCACTTATTCATATTTTATTTCTACACATAAGGGAACTCAAGCCCTTTAATTGATATAAAGCATGGAAAATAATTTTAACCACAAGCCCCTTGTTAACAGTTATTTTTAAATCACTAAGGTATTCTAAGCATTTATTTTGACACATAAAGTAAAAGGAACCTTGGAGAAATTTCAATTTCTTTGTAAAAGAGGGTTTTTGCTAACAAAATCCTAACTGTGAGTGTGATTTTGTAATAGGATAAAATTATCACTCAACACCTTCTTCAGAATCCATAGCATCCCATTCACATTTTCCCATATTACTTTCATATTTTTGAGTCATTCTAGTTTCTTGGATACAAAGAATTTCAAACTTATTACCTATACAAAGGTCCCTAATACACCTTTGCTTTGAGGGGGCATTAAAACCCCTTATATTCCATGAGATAATAATCATGTCTTATTAGAGGTTACTATCATAACCTTCAAATTACCAATATCATTTGGTTGTTTGGTAAGAGAAGTTCAACCAACTTAGTTTGTATTTCCTTCAATATGTTTGCTCTTGCTTCCTTGGATCTTGCTTGATAATTTAAGGTTTTCCTCTTCTTAGGGCATGATTTACCAATATTCCCCACCTTGTGATATTTTATACATCTATAATATATGTTTTCATAATATATTGTTTGGATCCATAATTTATCCCCATATGTAAGAGTTATTGATTCTAATAAAGCTTTACTTATATCAATCATGACCAATATTCAAGCATAAATAGCCAAGAATCCATATTTTGTAGTTTTTGAAATCTCAAGGAAATATCCTAGAGTGTTGCCTTTTGCCTTAAAGGTATCCATTTTCAAAGCCTATATATTTACATTTTTTAAGGAATTTTCTAAGGATATATTTATATTTTTAGATGAAAAGCCTTCATACTAATGGGTAAGGAAGAGTCCTTTTGTTTCGATAAGCCAAGGACCCCCTTTTAGGATTCTATATCTTTCTTACATAGAAAAATGGAGAGGAATAAACCTTTACGAAGAAAGGATAGACTCACTCCTAGAGACTTCCAACTCCTATCAATCCATTTAATCAAGGTTGAAGACCCTAGCCAATACCTATTAAAATTCCTAAAAACTACCTTATCTTTGAGCAATAAGGACTGATCCTCTGTGGTGCGCTCACTAAAATCTAATACTAGAGATAATTCTAAGAATTTATCTACAAATTTATTCATATGAAGGAAACTAAAACTAAAAATATATTGAAATTTACGAGAATATCCTATAGCAATTATAATATTTGATAAAAAAATTATAATAATTTGCATGTAAAATTTCTAAGATAAAGAAGGTAAAAAGAAACTTGGCTGAAATTTTTTATGCCCAGATAGAATGTATTGCTTCAATGAAACCCTATCCCTCCATTGCTCCTCCCATCATCTGAACCCTAGCTAATAGATATTTGCAATTTTGTTTTTCATGACTTGAAATTTTGTCACTGCCCTTGTTCTAGTTGGCTTACTTCATAGGGTTGTATCTCCCTTAAAATTGATTAGATTTCTTCAAATGACCACTTCATTTAAAATATCTTCAAATTCTACAAAAATTGGTCCAGGAATTACCTGAATTGGACAACTCTTCGTGAAGATATGGCTCCTAAAAAATGAGATATTTTTCATAAAAAAAAACCCTAATCCTTCGTGAAGATAATTCAATTCTTAGAGAAAAAATTGTCCTCCCCTATATAAATATATTATGGTAGGGTGTTCATTATAATATTCAATTAGGTTTTGCACTCATTAATTATATTATTAAATATAATATGTGAAAATTATTTATACATATAATCAATTTTTGGACTATACATTCTGATTAAATATACTTCAAAATTTTGTTCATCCACATGCGACTTCTAGCTTTATGACCACATTTCCATGGTATTACACCTTAGAGTAAAATTTATTAAGAATTTGTAATATTTAAATTGTTATTTTGCATTGTTGCATTTATGTCATTACACCTATTAGTGTAAAACATCTACAATTCAACAAAATTTTATTTTTAAAACTAAGTAAATGATAGTTTAAATTATTCTCCCTTAAATTTTATCCTTAAGAGATTCAAATAATATTTCAATCTCTCTATCTCTCTATATATATATCTATATATTTCACCTATATCATATTATGACCACATTGCTATAGTATTACATCTTGGTAATTATGGATATATGACTCAACAAGATTTTAATCTTAGTCTTTGACTTAAAAGTTTACATATTTAATGAGTTGAGCTCCTTTCATATGATAAATTTTAAGGTTCACCCATGAGATTTTACCTTGGTTTAAGATGTGAAAAACTTCATTCCCAACCAATTGCTTCAAGCTTCATGGGTATAGTGATATATTTGTTGACTTTAGTATCATAAATGTGCATACATTCTAATGTTGCATATTATAAATGAATAAATTTTAAGGATGTTGACAATAGTTGAGCTCCTTTCATATGATAAATGTTAAGATTCACCAATGAGATTTGACCTCAGTTTAAGATGTGAAAGCCTTCCCTCCCAATCAATTGCTCAAAGCTTCAAGGGTATGGTGCTATATTTTGTTGACTTTAGTATCATAAATGAGTATACATTCTAATTTTACATATTTAAATGAACAAAATTTAATAACATTGACAATAAAAAGGGATCTAGAAAGGATGTCATTTATTACATTTTTATTTATAAATTTTGGAACATATCATAGAGAGTGATAGCATACCATTAAAGAGATTTTTTGCAAGTAGATTCTTATGCATTAGATATGAATATCTTGATACCTACCAATATTTTGATTTAATGAGGTGGATCATTTATATTGTTTATGAATTATAGATGTTTGTTTATGGATTTATACATATATGAGTTTAAATTAGACATATACAAGCTTTTTGTTTCTTCAAAATTTATATTAGTTTTATCGATAATTTTCCTCATTGGGAAATGGGTTATAGGCATTAATATTTCTTCTTATATAAGCAAATATAAAGATTACGATTAGTTTAATGTAATAAAACTTGTCAAATATTGTTTCTATTCAATTGTTAAGGACGTTAGTTCAACTTTCATGCTAAATTTATTTAGGAATTGGTTAGGTGATGACATTTTTTTCTTTTTTTAATATTTAAATTGTTATTTTGCATTGTTGCACTTATTTCACTATACTTGTTGGTGTAAAACATCCAAAATTTAATAAAATTTTATTTTAGAACTAAGTAAATGATAGTTCAAATGTTCTCCCTAAGATTTTATCCTTAAAATATCCAAATACTATCTATCTATATATCTATCTATCTATCTATCTATTTATTTATATTACCTATATTATATTATAACCATATTGTCATAGTATTACATATTGGCAATTATGGATATATGACTTGGAAAGATTTAAACCTTAGCCTTTGACTTAAAATTTTACATAATAAGTTGAGCATCTTTCATATGATAAATTTTAAGGTTCACCCATGAGATTTGACCTCAGTTTAATATTTGAAAGCCTTCACTCCCAACCAATTGCTCCAAGCTTCATTGGCATAGTGATATATTTTGTTGACTTTTTTTTTTTTAAATAAAGGGGTAAAAATTTATTGATAAAAAGTCTGGATTACAGAGTACAACTGAGCTTCCAACCAGGACTCAAATAAACAACCAAACAGGCTAAAACCACTAGACTAGAATGACACCCAAAAAAGACAACAAGAACAAACCACATTAAGTCTGTACATCCTTGTGGATCAACTCCCACAGGCGTTGAGAGTCCCCAGACGGGAGACTCTCCCAATTATCGATACTCCAAGGATCCAAGTAGCTCAGAAGCCCTTTTGGCTGGGTAATCAACAACCACATTCCATTCCCTTGGAATGTGCACAAAGGATATAAATTCGAACTCTTCACTCATTCTGAGAATCTGAATGGCTACAGAGGCCAACTGCCAATTAACTTCCTCCACCCTTTTACTGTTTAAAATATTAACCACAATTTGAGAGTCAGACTCGTAGATAATCCTATGCCAACCAAGAGAAAACCCCTTTCGCAAGGCCTCAAGAATTGCAAGAGCTTCCATAAAATTGTTGGAGTGAACACCTTTATAAATGGAAAAGAAAAAACTGACACCACCAGTAGAATCTCTCCCAACACCGCCAATGCCAGCATGTCCAGGATTACCCCTGGATGATCCATCAGTATTAATTTTTAAAACTCCTCTAGGGGGTGGCCTCCACCTACCATCTCTCCTAACCTTCTTGCTGAGCTGAGGAACCCTACTAGGGCTAGAAGAGTTCACACCATCCCCAAAGAGACCAAGGGCTTGTTGTACCTTCTCCTCCCTAGAATCCAAAAGAGGGTCCACATCACATTTGCTATGGATGGTTTCCTGAACCATATACAGGATCCTTTGCCAGATCTGTTGAACAGCCAAATAATTGCCCTAAAATATGCGTCGGTTTCGTTCGAGCCAAATTTGCCAGATGATGCAAGAAGGGCCCAAATTCCAAGCCACCCGAAGGAAGGGGGCCTTGGTCGGAGGTCTGCCCAGACTACTCCAAAACTCCACCAGGGACAACACATGAAAACATGGATGGTTCCAGGTGCTCCACCAATGGTGCCAAATGTCTCTGGCAAAGGAGCATTGGAAAAATAAATGAGAAGAGTCATCCTCATTCTTACTGCAAAGGACACAAAAAGAGGGACCCTGAAATCCCCTCTTCCTCACATTATCCCAAGTGAGGCATTTATTACGAGCTACCAACCAGAGAAAGAAGTTACATTTTGGCTAGGCAAATTTGTTCCACACCTTTTTCCACCAAGTGACAGGAAGACTCCCATACTTTTGCTTATCAAGAACCTGATAACCATAGGCTACCGAGTAGGTTCCCTTAGGATCAGGGTTCCAAGCTAGAATATCTTTACCCCTCAATGAAGAACAAGGCCTCCCCATAAGAATAAGAGCAAGCACCTCTCTGTCCTTGGCCAGTCCCCCCTAGGGCCATTCTTGTAGATCTTTCCACCTGTACATCTCCATATTTCCAAAAGACTAGATTTTTTTAAAGTCCTCCACACGAGACCAGCCTGCTTCCAAGAAAAAAATGCTTAGGGAACGTAACCTAGGATATTGATTCAAGATAGGAGGGTGGCCATCCCAAGAATCCTCCCAAAAAAGAGCATTTGATCCCTGATTGCAAATCCAGAACAAACCCTGCTTGATTAAATTAGCTCCTCTTTTCAGAGTGTCCCAGATAACTGAACCTTTCCCAACCAAGTTGACTCTAGGGATCTCAGCCTCATAAATACCTCTCAAGTATTTACAAGATAATATTTTAGCCCAAATATGATCTTGAGAGGTACACCATCTCCAATAAAGTTTTGCAGCCAAAGCCTACCCAAAAAGAGTTGTTTGTCGCAACCCAAGGCCTCCCTCTTGCACCGGCCTACATATAGAATCCCACCTAACCAAACTCCATTTAGATTGATCAAGTTTTCCAGACCATAAAAATTGTCTTGACAAAGCATCCATGTCCTTGATGAAGTGAGAGGGAGCTATTTGTACAAAACATCTATAAATGGGTAAAGCTTGAACAATAGATTTTAAAAGCAACACTCTACCTACAGTGGATAGCCATCTGAAAGTCCAGTGATTCACCTTCCTTCTAAACTTATCAAGCATAGACTGCCAAGAAGATCTAGGTAGAGGATGAGATGAAATTGGAATACCAAGATAAATGAAGGGGGAGTCCCAACCTGGAATCTTAGAATGCGAGCAATCCTGGCTTGAATAAGAGGAGGGGTATTGAAGAAGAAAATAGAAGACTTGTCCTCATTAATCAACTGTCCAGAAGCACCAAGATATATGTCAAGAGACTGTCTAATATTGCCAGACTTCCCTGATAGTGGCAACTCCCAACAAAGCAGTATCATCAACAAATTGAAGGTGGGAAAGAGGTGGCAAACTACTATCCCACTTCCACCCCTGAATGAGACCCTGCATGACTTGAGACTTGAGCAATCTTCCCAACCCTTCCGCCATAATGATAAACAAATAAGGAGATAAAGGATCTCCTTGCCTCAATCCCCTTGAGGCCTCAAACAACTCTGATGGCTCATTATTAACAAGAACAGAGAATGAGGAAGAAGAAACACAGCTCATCACCCATCTAATCCATTCCTCCTCAAATCCAAAAGCAACAAGAACTTTCTGAAGAAAGGACCATCTGACCCGATCATAGGCTTTGGCCATGTCCAACTTAATGAACATAGTTTTCTCCTTAGAAGTTTCCATCGAGTGAATAGATTATGTAGCAATAACAACCCCATCCAAGATTTTTTGGCCAGCAACAAACCCTCCTTGCTCCTCAGAGATGATTTTGCTCAACCATATCTTCAACCTCTCAGCAATAATTTTTGTGATGATCTTATACACAACATTGCAGAGAGCAATAGGCCTGAACATATCCAAGGAATTTGCTCCCTCTTTTTTGGGTATAAGCACCACAAAGGTAGCATTTAGGGCCCTTAGCATCTATTTGTTCTTTTGGGACTCATGGACCACCTCCAAAAGATCAAATTTGATTAAATCCCAAAACTCCTGATAAAACTCAATCGAGAATCCATCTGGGCCTGGGGCTTTTCCTTTTTTCATCTTGAATACAACATTTTCCAACTCCTCAAGGGAAATTGGACCCATCAAGTGCTCATTCATCTCTCTAGAAACAATCGTTGGAATACAGTTTAGAATAAGCTTTTCATTCTCATCATCTGATAGGGAGTCCTCCTTGAAGAGAGAGGAAAAATACCTCTTAGTCTCTTCTAAAATATCCCTGAAAGAAGAGAGCAGGGCACCCTGAGAATTCACAAGAGAGGTAATCAGGTTACCATTACGATGAGCCTTAACTGAGTTATAAAAGAAGGTTGTGTTCCTATCCCCTTCCTAAAGCCAATCTACTCGAGATTTTTGTTTCCAAAAAATTTCTTCCCTCAGTTCCCATTCAACAAGGTCTTTCGCAGCCTCAGATTCCTCAACAAGAAGCTCCTTCATGAATCCCTGATCTCTAATCTTCCTTGAAGCTTCTTCCATCCTCCTAAGAGCTGCCAACTTAGCCAAGGAAAGGTTCCCAAAATTCAGTCTATTCCATCTCTTCAATTTATGTTTTACAAATTGTAGTCGCTTCATAAAGGAATACATAGCGGTGCCATGAGGAGGTTTTCCAATGGTCCACCAGCCTCGCATGAAATCATGAAGCTTAGGATCACGAAGCCACATAAGTTGAAACTTAAAGGAGGGATTATTTTTTAGCCCTAACTCCAAAGCAGAGAGTTTGATAGGCCAATGATCAGATCCCCTACCCTCCAGAATCACAGAACTAGCACTTCTGTTATTACCCATCCAATAACTGGATATCAAAAACCTATCAAGTCTCTCTGAGATGGAAGCTTCCCCACACCTTCTATTGTGCCAAGTAAAGATCCCATTATCTGGCTTGATGTCAACCAAGTTTAGGGCCTGGATATGAGCACTGAAGATAGAAGAAAAAGGCTCGAGATGGTCCACCCCACCACGTTTCTCCTCTAGACAAGTGATAGAGTTGAAGTCTCCAACCAAAATCCATGGGTACAGGGGAACCAAACTTCTCACAAAGCAAATGTGCTCCCACAAATTCACTTTACCATTGTAATCAATAGGAGCATACACATTTGTAAGTAGGATGGTTTCACCAGATTCATTATCATGCCCGACCATCGAAATAGACCATCTGCTAGAAATCCAAGTAAGAGGGGATATCTTAACCGGATCCCATAAACAAGCGATGCCACTAGCATATCCACATGCACCAATACACTGGCATTGCCCCCTTCTCCACAACTTGGGAGCAATATTGAACATACTATCAATAGCCAATTTAGTCTCCTGAATAAACACCACATCCGAAGAATGCACACGAACCAAATCACGAACAACTTTTTGTCTGGGGATGTTGTTCAACCCCCTTACATTCCATGAGAGGATAATCATTTTTGGGGGTTATAAAAATGGGAGTCCAATGTTCTCACCAAGCCTGACTCCACCAAAGTCTCCCCCATTAACTTAATTTTATCCTGGTCCTTCTTCCGACCCACCTTCATATTCTTATCCGAAAAACTTTTTTTAATTATTTTCTGTTGCAATCCCAACACCGTAGGAGTTTTGTAGTCCAAGGATGACTGCATCAGTGCCTGAGTAGGAGAGGGCATAACTAAATCTGTACCACTTTCCAAAATAGTTTCCCTTATAGGGCTAGACCCAACCATGTCCCCTATACTCAGATCCAAAGCCCTTTGTTCTTCATTTAAACCCCCTAGATCTGATTCCTTAAGTTCCCCCTCAAGAAGAGACATCTGATTCGGCCTTGTTATATTTGCATCAGGTAGCGACATTTTAGGTATCTCCATGCACTGATCAAGATCATCTAATATTTCAAAATGGTTGAGTAGAGCATCTGGCTGGCTATCCTTAAGGTCTTTGTTTGCCCTTCATCCTCTGTTTTGGGATTTTACCGAAACAAAACCTTCCTTATCCCGTTCCCCTTCCTTTATCGAGGCTTTTCCTTTATCCAAACTTTGTCCAGACCGAGAGGGCCCAGGATTTGAAGCCACAAGCGAGACAAACTTAGGGCATTTTCTTTGCAGGTGGCCATATTCATGATAAATCCGGCAATGAAATGGAAGAGCTTCATAGTCAAGTTTTTGAACCCATGTAGTTGATCCAAATTGTATTTCAATAGAATCTGGAATAGGATTATTTAAGTCAATTTCAACACAAATACGAGCAACAAAGATTACCTTTTTATCCATTGTCTATTGTGACGGTCCAACCGACTTCCCAAGAAGAAGGGCAATCTTATGCAAGATATCAGTTCTCCAGAATTCCAACGGGAGCCATGGAAGCCGCACCCATACTGGAACCCGCGACGACCGCTCCTCTGATGGGTTGAAACCCACATGCCAGGGTTTAAGAAAGAGTCCCACTTGGTTATAGAAATAAGGACCCCCTTCAAATGCTTTGTTACGATCTGCAATACAAGAGAAAACCACCATAAAATAGTTGTTCGCACTCAGCATCACCTCCACATCGCCTTCAGGATTCCAAGTCTTCCTGACCCAAGCCTCCACAAAGGGGAGAGAAATTCGGATGCCCAAAAATTTGCCAATAAGGGCATGTTTGGTTAGATACTCCACATCTTCCACCACCGAGTCTGGTTGAACCACTAGAACTGGCCTGGCTTCACATCGTTCCAAACATCCATTGTTCTTTAACAAGCGGTTCCCGACATGCACTGGAAAATCCTGTTCCTTCCAGTCATTTTTAGATGAAAAAACATCACGAGCATGCACTCTCTATGTCGGACCCGATGCCATCACGACATTCCTCCAATTTTTCAGACCTCCTCCGGAAGTTGCTGCCATCCCCGCAGAGCAGTTTTTCTTCATCAAACCCTAGCAGAGTCGGAAGGGATTTATTACTTAATATGGTGACTTGCCATTATCATATCTCATATATTTTGTTGACTTTAGTATCATAAATATGTATACATTTTAATGTTACACATTTTAAATAAAAATATTTTAAGAACATTGACAATAGTTGAGCTCCTTTCATATGATAAATGTTAAGGTTCATCCATGAGATTTGACCTCCGTTTAAGATGTGAAAACCTTCACTCCCAACCAATTGCTCCAAGCTTCAATGACATATTGATATATTTTGTTGATTGTAGTATCATAAATGTGTATACATTCTAATTTTACACATTTTAAATGAAAAAATTTTAAGTATATTGATAATAAAAAGGGATCAAAAAATGATGTGATTTCTTACAATTTTATTTATAAATTTAGGAACATGTCATAGAGAGTGATAGCGTACCATTAAAGAGATTTTTTGCAAGTATATTCTTATGCATCAGACATGAAGATCCTGATACCTACCATTATTTTGGTTTTACTAGGTGGATCACTTATATTGTTTATGAATGAAAAAGGTTTGTTAATGGATTCATACATGTATGGGTTTAAATTAGACATATAAATTTTTTTTGTTTCTGCAATTTTTTATTAGTTTTATCTATAATTTTCTTCATTGGGAAAATGGGTTGTAGGCATTGATATTCTGTTTGTATAAGAAAATATAAATAATACTATTAGTTTGATGTAATAAATCTTGTTAAGTAATATTTGGTTAGTCAATTGTTGAGGAGGTTAGTTCGGTTTTCATGCTAAATTTATTTAGGAATTGATTGGATGATGATAACCTTTTTTCTAATATTTAAATTGTTATTTTGCATTGTTGCATTTATGCCACTATACCTATTGGTGTAAAACATCCAAAATTTAACAAAAACCTATTTTAAAATTAAGTAAAAGACAGTTTAGATGTTCTCCCTCAAATTTTGTTCTCAAAATATTCAAATTCTATCTATGTATCTATCTTTCTATATCACCCATATTATATTATAACCATAATGCTATAGTCTTACATCTTAGCAATTATGGATATATGACTTACCAATATTTGAACCTTAGCCTTTGACTTAAAAGTTTAAGTATTTAACAAGCTGAGTTCCTTTCATATGATAAATTTTAAGGTTCACCCATGAGATCTGATCTAGGTTTAAGATGTGAAATCCTTCACCCCCAACCAAATACTCCAAGCTTCATTGCCATAGTAATATAATTTGTTGACTTTAGTATCATAAATGTGTATACATTCTAATTTTACACATTTTAAATGTGTTTAGTTTTCATGCTAAATTTGTTTAGGAATTAGTTAGGTGATGATAATTTTTTTTAAATATTTAAATTGTTATTTTGCATTGTTGCATTTATGTAGCTATACCTATTGGTGTAAAAAATCCAAAATTTAATAAAAATATATTTCTCCCTCAAAATTTATCCTCAAAAGATTCAAATACTATCTATATATCTATCTATCTATATCACCCATATTATATTATAACCATATTGCCATAGTATTAAATCTTGGCAATTATGGATATATGATTGACAAGATTTTAATATTAGCCTTGACTTAAAAGTTTACATATTTAATGAGTTGGGCTCATTTAATACGATAAATTTTAAGATTCACCCATGATATTTGACCTCAATTAAAAATGTGAAAGCCTTCGCTCCCAACTAATTGCTCCAAGATTCATGGGTATAGTGATATATTTTGTTGACTTTAGTATCATAAATGTAAATACATTCTAATTTTTCACATTTTAAATGAATAAATTTTAAGAATGTTGATAATAGTTGAGCTCCTTTCATATGATAAATGTTAAGGTTCATCCTTGATATTTAAACTTGGTTTAAGATGTGAAAATATTCACTCCCAACCAATTGCTCTAAGCTTCAAGGCCATAGTGATATATTTTGTTGACTTTAGTATCATAAATTTTAGGAAATATCCTACCCCTTCTTTGACTGTGGAGTTTTTCTTATGCTACCTGGGCTTTGATTGGTGGTTGCTTGACATTTTGCTAGGGTTTGTTACCGGATCCTTGGTTTGGTGGTAACCCCTAGCTCTAGAGATTATGGGTGGCTTCTAGTTTTCTGTCCTGGTTAGTTTGGTGTTTCTCTGTAGCTTTCTTGGTCATTCCCCTCCAAGACTAAATTCATGGGAATACCTATGCCTTCTTATACTATAGATTTATTCTTGTGCTACCAGGGCATCCAAGCTAGTGTCTACTTGGCTTTTGCTAGGGTTTGTTTTTGGATGTGGGAGTCATGATGGGGATGCTTTCCATGTGGTTCTTTTGGGTCTTTTCCCTACAGTCCCAAATCCCAGGGGAAGTCCTTGGGTTGAATATCCATGATGGAGGTATCTTGCTGATGGCTCCCTAGTTTGGTGGTTTTCCCTAGCTCCAGAGGATAGTCATGTGGCTAGATCCAACTTTTTGGGTGTTTCGGATCCTTGGGTTCCAAAGCTCTCTTTATTTCATTGAGATCCTTCTTTTCTCTCTCAGGTGCTATGTTTGGTTGTTTCCTATAATTTCTTCTCAAATGGCCCTAAGAGTGGTTGGCTCCAGTGGGATTTGTGGGTTTCATGGAATTTCTTATGTAGATCTCTTGGATGGTTTTATATGCTATGGATTTTGTTGGTCGGTATTTTCTAGTGTTGTTTTCTTGTCATGACCCGTCACCCTCCTGTCCTATTTAAAGGTTATTAATTGGTTTTTGGAACCAATTAATGCTCAATAGAAGGGGCCTAGACCCTAAATAATCCTACAAAAATTCTAATAAAATAATTTTATAAGGTATATGAAATATTAATTAATTAAGTTTATGAGGTCTAATAAAAGATAAAATTGAGGAATTATCTTTTATAAAATTATAACCATATAATAAATCATTTACATATTTAGTGGACCCAAGGTCGATGAGACCTAAAAGGGACTAAGGAATTTTTAAATAACTTATGGGTCATCCTACCTTTTGGGAAGTACTCATGTGGATACCTGATATTGATAGGAATTATGAGAGGAATATCCTAACTTATCAAAAATAGTTCTAACCTTGTAACTATCCTATGCCTCAATAGTATGAGTTTTTTCACTCACCTCATCCCTAGAGGACCCTTGAAGGACATGATGAAGTCATAATGGGTCCAAGGCATATTTTTAGTATTATTATAATGTGGTCACTATTTGGCCCATGAGTGGAAAAATACCTATAAATAGAGGGCTTTTGGTGAAGAATGGGACATCTAGCAAAAATCCTTATGGTCTAGGGAGTATGCTCTTCACCCCTTGGGTGGATCAGAAACTAGAAGACCTAAAAGGGTTTATTGCTATAGCAAAGATCTAGTTTGGAGAATTAGAAGGAATGAGCAAATGAGAAAGGTCTTGATACCTAGGTACATGGAAGTGGAGACTACAAGGAGGAGTATAGCAAGGAAAATATCAAGCTAGCATGCGGAGAAGGGCAAACAAGAATCTCATTTATGCAAATGAAGATGTCCAAGTTGGAACTCTCACTAAGATCCATATTTCTTAATTTAAACCGTTTTCATATGCTTGGTAATTTGTAGCTGCTTAAATACAATATGAATTGCTCTCTTTCCCTTGTTTTGGAAGGCCTTAGGAATCTTAACTTGCTTATCAATCTAAGATTTAGAAAATTCAATGAAAGTTATTTATAATCCAAAGTATTAAACAAAAGAAACCATTGGTGTTGACCCCCCTTGTCACGCCCTCGACTGCGTTGTGCCAAAACAGAAGGCAACAATTCGACCTCGATCTAGTTAAATACCTATTGGTATTTCACCTTCGAAGGTCATAGTGCACGCAAGTAGAAGGAGCCCATTTTTACCTATGTTTGACCCATGAGTCAGTCGCTTGACATATGGCCCTGTTACCGACCTACGTTGCTTGTATCATATTTCCGGAATCATCTTATCTTATATTTTGATGGTAGTGAATCTAACTAGCATGTGTCATATAAATATGAGGAAAATCATATTTCCTGGATTTTAATAATTATCTAATAAGCTTAGAAATTAAAGGATTCAACCTATGGATTGCTCGGGAGGGCAACAATACCAAACTAATGCTATGACTGTTACTCCAAGCTGCGAACTCGTATAAATACCAATAGTGAGGGAAATAGTTGACGATAACTATAGCAAATGTCTAGGACCTTCAATTCATTGTTTACCTCTACTCTGTCTAGACACTGACGATGCCCCTGCTTCAAAAAAATTTTGGAGAAAAATCGATGGATCTTTAGCATTTGTGAAAGGTCTTTAATGAAATTTTATGAGTAAACCACCCTGTTGAGCTCTCCTTTATAGGCGATCGAATCCAAGATCTTTATGTATAATACCAAGAGACTGAGATGTCTCTATGCCTGACGAAGCCCTTGGATGATTTTGAATCCCAGATTTCCTTTAGAATCCCATTAAAGCATCGAGTGATCTTGAGGATGAGTGAGATGTGTTTCAGAGAACCCCATTAAGGTTTTGAACCTCACAGTGATAACCCCTATAACTGAGAATGTCATGGCTAGTTTACATTCTGAACAAGCGAAAGTCGGGTACAAGTTTACCCTGAGCATTATTCCATGTGGGATGTGCTCAAGGCATTATTTTTCAAGGCATTTTGCTATATCCTGATGAGCTACCATCTATTAGAGCCTAAGATTAAACCAGCCATGGTGAAGCAACAAAGCCAATCTAATTTTGGTATAATCATAGTATTAAAATGTTTTCTGATAAAGATCCAAAGGACAGAGGACTCTGCAATTCATTACCTCCATATCTGATGCATGATAAGTATCTCACATTTCAAATATAGAGGACACCATCTTACCTAACCATTGTCAATCGAAGGACAATGGACACCTTTAAGCCCGAATATTACTCTCGATCGAGTAGAGTCTGATCTCAGATTTGGGAGATCAGTTTATTGTCGATATTGATTGGTTCATGTGGTCGGTACAATGAGCTAGACTTTGTGGTTAAAGATTCACTTGACGAAACCTCCATGTGATCGTGGCACCCCTATCGGCGATCCTGTGTTGGTGCTAAACTTGTAGTAGATTAACCTCCTTAGGTTTTCCCAAGGACCACCACATTGTGTCTATAGGAGCATTGGATGCTTTATAAACCATTCCACCTCTTCACTATGAATGACGATCATTTCTTGACATTTTAGTTGATCGATGATGGTTTAGAAGAGGGCTAATGTTTATAACCAAATGTTTGTTAAATGGAACATCGATGAACCCTAAATAGATTACAGGGAATAAATTAACTACAGGCCAAGAAGGGGGTATGAATATGTTTTTTTAATATTATCCACGAATCAAGAAGTGGTATATTGTATTCCCTTTCCACTCTAGTTCATTCAAAGTACTAGGTACCTTTGGATATTTATATTTATGTGAATCCCCAATTATATAAAGGTATAATGGATATTTAGGGATTAAGTTATTGCAATAAATGCATAGGTGTTTTATGAATGAAAGGGTTAAATGAAAGAATTAAAATTCTAAATCAATATTCAAGTGATTGGATAGTTATAAGTATTTGAATTTTTGCAAAGTGATTATAAGTAATTAACCTTTTTGTAGGCACTACAATAAGAAAGAGTAGGGAATGAAAGAGTAGGGAATGAGTATATTAGTTGAATTTGGGAGTGAATACTTATATTTTTGAGATAAAACTTAATAGTGGGAAGTAAGAGAATTACCATGAGTTGTTTTAAATTATTTGTGTAAAACAAAACAAACTTGGATTACTAATTTAGAAAAAGAATGGTTATCATGAAGTAAAGGTATGGGACTTTAATTCATTGACTTTGTGTCAATTATGAATAATGAATTTAGAGTTCATTCTTGAGGGAATTTATAGAGTTTCCTCGAAGTATGAATTCTCCAAAATGTTAACCCAATGACTATCATAAACTTTTTCAAAATGTTGTAAGGCTCCAATATGGTTTTTAGAAAGGAACCAATCGGGACATCTTAATTTACAATGGATCAGGTAGTTCCTTTTAAGTATGGAATATATTGTAGTAACATATTGATGTCTTAGGGAAAGGAGTCAGATAAACCCCTTAATTGCATCAAGTATATGATCAGGAACAACTGCATTCCTTGATTTCTATGGATCCATTGTGACCCTTATAAAATTGTAATCTTTGATACATCTTGAGTTTATGAATAAGAGGAATCATATATTTTGGAGGCTGGGTTTTTCCCGTAAGGGTTTCCCAGGATAAATATTTGTGTCATTAATTTGTGGATTGCTTTATTATATCTTGTGGATATTGCATTTATATTTGATGTAATGTTTAATTTTATGCACTTTAATGTATGATTTTCAGTAAGTTAAATATGTATGGAAGCTAGAAAAGTATGTACAATTTCTATTATGTTGATAATTTAATGCAATTCAATTGTATCATTTATTTTTGGAATATAATGGGTAATGATGAATGATTTTAGTAGGTAGAGTTGCTCAAATAATAATCTCATGTGAAGAATGAATGTTTACTTAAATGTGTTAATGAATCAAAGGAATATGCCTAACTTTCTATAATGTTGTGGGATAACTATTTATGAATGATGCACCTTTCCATATGCAACACCATTCATATACATGTTATAGAAACTAAATCTAAGGGGATAACTCGGATTTATGCATTATATCCTTATTCTTGAATGGAACACAAACCTTGTCAAGAAAGAAGTTTTATATAGTGCTTCAAACCTAATGAAGATGTAATGAATATTGCTCATGGATCAAATGCACTCAAGATAGTTTAGTTGAGATTATATTGTGGAATGAGATTATATTGCAGGAATAATAATCATGGTAAGAATTAGGAAATACTTCAATGCAATAAAGAGGAAATCTCCAGTGCAACATGCTCAAGAGGATGCTTGAGCACATGAAATATTGAGGTTAATATCAAAGAGAGATGTTTTCATAGTAGAGCGGGATCAGCTCAGATCAGAGATATTACAAAGAAATAACTAGAGAGCAACAACGATGGCAGCCATGCTCACATAAAATCCCTAATTTCATCAACTAAGGAAAGAATTTAATGCTGCATTTCTAGAATCTTGTTTGGTTGCATTATTAAATCAAGGTATGATTTTTCCACCACAATCGACTATTGGTACTCAGCATGGGAGAAGGGGAGGTAGTGATCAAGCAGCTGCTGGAGCAGTAGCTCCACCACCATCTCCAGCCGTAAGTACCAGCACAGTACAAGGAGGAAAACAAAACTAGGAGCATCAACCTTAAGGTCCACTGGGCACCCACTCTATAGACCATCATTTTGTAGTAGTCTATTAATGCCAAGAATGAGGCATAAATATTAGCAACTTTTAAATTTTATATTTTTGTTTGAATACAATATGAATATTATTGTTTATGATAGATTTAATTAGTTATTAAGTAATACAAAAGAATGCATGAATAGTGAATTTTGTCTTATTAAATGAATATGAGGAATGGATTGGTGTCCATTCTTGGAGAAGGTATGGGACTTCTCCATGATTTTATAAACCAGGAGACATTTGAGTGGATGCTCTGGCATTAAAATGCATACTAGGATATATGTGAATATCCAGAATTGAGACTCTGAAATTATGTTGTATCTTTGTTAGCATTTGATTTTATCAGGTTAACTCATGCCAAAGATTAAACAAATTATATTGTGATACTCCTTGGTGGGATTTTTGATAAAATTAACAAGGCTTTTATGTTTAATAAGGTACAAATTCATAATTTCATGATATCCTTGTAACACTATTTTGCAAATTCTAATACTAGAGTTCTCTAGATCAATTGTTTGTGCAATTTGATATGAGTTAAAACTATAGTTTTGTGTTAATATTGTGTATTGATGATGCTTTCAATACTTGCTAATATGCAAAATGGATGTCATATTATAAGAACATTGTATTGCTGATAGTTTGCATTTTGCAAGTCCAAGTACTCTTATAGATGGAAGCTGAAGCTTACCACCAAGATTAGAATGTTGAATGAAAGAAAAATTTGATTGTAAAACAACAAGATAAATGCTAGTTGTTGCTATACGAATGTGTTTTTGTCAAATTTATGCTCAAACACAGAGGACTGTGTTTAACCTAAGGGGGGAGTATGTCATGACCCATCACCCTCCTGTCCTATTTAAAGGTTATTAATTGGTTTTTGGAACCAATTAATGCTCAATATAAGGGGCCTAGACCCTAAATAATCCTACAAAAATTCTAATAAAATAATTTTATAAGGGATAAGAAATATTAATTAATTAAGGGCTATTTATGAGGTCTAGTAAAAGATAAATTTGAGGAATTATCTTTTATAAAATTATAACCATATAATAAATCATGTGCATATTTAGTGGACCCAAGGTGGATGGGACCTAAAAGGGACTAAGGAATTTTTAAATAACTTATGGGTCATCCTACCTTTTGGGAAGTACTCATGTGGATACCTGATATTGGTGGGAATTATGAGAGGAATCTCCTAGCTTATCAAAAATAGTTCTAACCTTGTAACTATCCTATGCCTCAATAGTATGATTTTTGTCACTCACCTCATCCCTAGAGGACCCTTGAAGGACATGATGAAGTCATAATGGGGCCAAGGCATATTTTAGTATTATTATAATATGGTCACTATTTGGCCCATGAGTGGAAAAATACCTATAAATAGAAAGGCTTTTGGTGAACAATGGGACATCTAGCAAAAATATTGATGTTCTAGGGAGTATGCTCTTCACCCCTTGGGTGGATCAGAAACTAGAAGATCTAAAATGGTTTCTTGCTATAGCAAGGATCTAGTTTGGAGAATTAGAAGGAATGAGCAAATGAGAAAGGTCTTGATACCTAGGGACATGGAAGTGGAGACTACAAGGAGTCTAGCAAGGAAAATATCAAGCTAGCATGCGGAGGAGGGCAAACAAGAAGCTCATTTATGCCAATGAAGATGTTCAGGTTGGAACTCTTGCTAAGCTCCATATTGCTTAATTTAAATCATTTTCATATGCTTGATAATTTGTAGTTGCTTAAATACAATGTTAAATATGAGTTGCTTCTCTTTCCCTTGTATTGGAAGGCCTTAGGAATCTTAACTTGTTTATCAATCTAAGATTTAGAAAATTCAATGAAAGTGGTTTATAATCCAAAGTATTAAACAAAAGAAACCATTGTGTTGACCCCCCTTGTTATGCCCTCGACTGCATTGTGTTGAAACATAAGGTAACGATTCGGTATCGATCGAGTTAAATACCTATTGGGATTTTTCCTTCAAAGTTCGTAGTGCACGCAAGTAGAAGGAGCCCCTTTTTACCTATGTTTGACCCATGAGTCAGTCGCTTGACATATGGCCCTATTACCGACCTGCGTTGCTTGTATCATATTTTTGGAATCATCTTATCCTATATTTTGATGGTAGTGAATCTAACTAGCATGTATCATATAAATATGAGTAAAATCATATTTCTTGGGTTTTAATCGTTATCTAATAAGCTTGGAAATTAATGGATTCAACCCGTGGATTGCTCACGAGGGCAACAATACCAAACTAATGCTATCACTATTACTCCAAGCTGTGAACTCGTATAAATACCGAAAGTGAGGGAAATAGTTGATGGTAACTATAGCAAATGTCTAGGACATTCAATTCATTGTTTACCTCTTCTCTGGCCAAAAACTAACGATGCCCCTGCTTCAGCAAATTTTTGGAACAAAATCGATGGATCTTTAGCATCTGTGGAAGGTCTTTAATAAAATTTTATGAGTAAACCCCCCTGTCAAGTTCTCCTTTATAGGTGACCGAATCCAAGATTTTTATGTACAATGCCAAGAGACTGAGATGTCTCTATACTTGAAGAAGCCCTTGGATGATTTCAAATCCTAGATTTCCTTTAGAACCCCATTAAATCATTGAGCGATCTTTAGGACGGGTGAGATGTGTTTCAGAGAACCCCATTGAGGTTTCGAACCTCACAGTGATGACCTCTATAACTGAGAATGTTGCGGCTAGTTTGCGTTCTGCACAGGCGAAAGTCGAGTATAATTTTACCCTGAGTATTATTTCATGTGGGATGTGCTCAAGGCATTATTTGTCAAGGTATTTTTTTGTGGTCTAACGAACTACCATCTATTAGGATCAAATATTAAACTAGCCATGGTGAAACAATAAAGCCAATCTAATTTTGGCATAATCATAGTATTAAATATGTTTTTTTATATTATCCACGAATCAAGAAGTGGTATATTGTATTCCCTTTCCAATCTAGTTCATTCAAAGTACTAGGTACCTTTGAATATTTATAATTAGGTGAATCCCCAATTATATAAAAGTATAATGGATATTTAGGGATTAAGTTATTGCAAGAAATGCATAGGTGTTTTATGAATGAAAGGGTTAAATGAAAGCCTTAAAATTCGAAATCAATATTCAAGTGATTGGATAGTTATAAGTATTTAACTTTTTTCAAAGTGGTTATAAGTAATTAACATTTTTGTAGGCACTACAATAAGAAACAGTAGGGAATGAGTATATTAGTTGAATTTGGGAGCAAATACTTATATTTTTGAGATAAAACTTAATAGTGGGAAATAAGAGAATTGCCATGAGTTGTTTTAAATTCTTTGTGTAAAACAAAACAAACTTGGATTACTAATTTAGGAAAAGAATGGTTATGATGAATTGAAGGCATGGAACTTTAATTCATTGACTTTGTGTCAATTATGAAGAATGAATTTAGAGTTCATTCTTGAGGGAATTTATAGAGTTTCCTCGAAGTATGACTTCTCCAAAATATTAACCCAATGACTATCATAAACTTGTTCAAGTTGTTGTAAGGCTACAATATGATTTTTAGAAAGAAACCAATGGGTACATCTTAATTTACAATGGATCAGGTAGTTCCTTTTGAGAATGGAATATACTGTAGTAACATATTGATGTCTTAGAGAAAGGAGTCAGATAAACCCCTTAATTGCATCAAGTATATGATCAGGAACGGTTGCATTCCTTAATTTCTAAGGATCCATTGTGACCCTTATAAACTTGTAATCTTTGATACATCTTGAGTTTATGAATAAGAGGAATCACATATTTTGGAGGCTGGATTTTTCCCGTAAGGGTTTCCTAGGATAAATATTTGTGTCATTAATTTGTGGATTGCTTTATTATATCTTGTGGATGTTGTATTTATATTTGATGTAATGTTTAATTTTATGCACTTTAATGTATGATTTTCAGGTAAGCTAAATATGAATGGAAGCTAGAAAAGTATGTACAATTTCTATGATGTTGATAATTTAATGCAATTCAATTATATCATTTATTTTTGGAATATAATGGGTAATGAAAGAAGGATTTTAGTAGGTAGAATTGCTCAAATAATAATCTCATGTGAAGAATGAATGTTTAATTAAATGTATTAATGAATCAAAGGAATATGCCTAACTTTCTATAATGTTGTGGGATAACTATTTATGAATGATGCACCTTTCCATATGTAACACCGTTCATATACATGTTATAGAAACCAAATATACGGGGATAACTGGATTTATGCATTATATCCTTATTCTTGAATGGAACATAAACCTTGTCAAGAAAGAAGTTTCATATAGTGCTTCAAACCTAAGGAAGATGTAGTGAATCTTGATCATGGATCAAATGCACTCAAGATATTTTAGTTGAGTTTATATTGTGGAATGAAACTCTCTCATCAAAGCGAAATGACCCTGAACTACAAACCAAGATAGACCCTATATTTTAAGCTAAGAATAGGGTGTACAAAATGAAGGAAACACATTTATGGGACAAGAGAAGTCCTTGTTTGTAATAAATTCAAAGATAAACATATAAAGAGGGTTGCCTAAATGGAGTGTGTACCAATAAACTCTAAGAATCTTAAAAATATGTAATCATGTCAAAAATACATTCCATGGATTCGTATCATGATAGTGATATAGTTGTCTTAGAACTCCCTTCTAAATGGAATGGAACGGGGCTAAGATTTATGAATAACCATTGGTGTGGTTATTTCATCTGTGATGGGATACCATTGGTATGATTCGCCATCTTCAAGGCATTCACCTATTCTGGGTGGACCATTTTGTGATTTCTCCTTTTAAGGGATGAAACTTAACACTTGGTTAACGTACTCATACCAAATGGGGTATCAGGGTTTCGTAGAAGTTGATCACTTCTACTAAAGAGACTTTGATCAAGTCTCTATAGTTATTGAATCTACTTGCCTTGAAAAGTTACAATCCAAATGGAATATGTCTATCCTAGAACATGATTGGGCCTTTTACCATACGAAGATGAACACAAAAAAAATGTGGATAAGAATGGGTAATAATTAGGTTCGTTACATTTATTAAACTAGTTGTTATGAGGGGTTGTTTTATTACATACTTTGTTGGATGTATTTTTTGATCGTGATGACATGATTCCCCTATTCTTCTTTCCTGTTAGGCAGAAAATGCTTCGGTTTGGGTGGTTTAATTTGTAAATTTGTTTTAATTGGTAGTATTTTTTTTATTCTACTATTTTTATCCGGTGCTTTATATTATTGAGCACATGGTGGTTTGACCATGGGGTAATATTTTGTATATGCTTGATAAAATCTACAACTTATTTGCTAGGAGGTTGCTTCATTGGATTTTCAAGTTTGATTCGTAGAATCCAACTCAGTATTTCTTTGTCTTATTTCTAGATCTAGGGTTTGGGGGTGCCTTTCAAAAACCTGCTTGTAATAGGTTTGGGGACCCTTTAAAACTCCTACTATCAATCAAAAAAATAAATGTGTATACATTCTAATTTTACACATTTTAAATTTAAAAAATTTTAGGACATTGACAGTAAAAAGATATATAAAAGGATGTCATTTCTTATGTTTTTATTTATAAATTTAGGAACATATCATAGAGAGTGATAGCGAACCATTGAAGAGATTTTTTGCAAGTAGATTCTTGTGCATCAGACATGAAGATCCCGATACCTACCATTATTTTGGTTTGAATAGGTGGATCATTTATATTGTTTATGAATATGAATGACAAAGGTCTATTTATGGATTCATACATGTATGAGTTTAAATTAGACATATAAAAATTTTTTATTTCTTTAGATTTTTTATTAGTTTTATCTATAATTTTCTTTATAGGAAAAATGGATTGTAGGCATTGATATTTCTTCTTATATAAGCAAATATAAATATTTCTATTAGTTTGATGTAATAAGCAGCCCAGATGGTGGGGGATGTCTTTGCGGATGTTGTTGGTGCATCTTAAAACCAACTTGGTTTTAGGTGTCCCTTGGCCTGCATTGTATGCCTACTCGTTTGTCGTGCTAGCATTCTTCAATTTTGATGATCCGAGTGGGATCTGTTATGTATTGGCTTATTGCTATGTCCGCTAGTTCCTGGTTTGGTTCTATTTTTTTTGGCTTGTAATAGGTTTTTGGGACCCTTTCAAAACCCTACTCTCTTAATAATAATACCAAAAGAAAAATAAATCTTGTCAAGACTATTTGGTTAGTCATGTGTTGATAAGGTTAGTTTAGAATTTATGCTAAATTTATTTAGTAGTTGGTTAGGTGATTTGATCTTTTTTGTAATATTTAAATTGTTATTTTGTATTGTTGCATTTATGTCATTACACCTATTGGTGTAAAACATCCAAAATTCAACAAAATTCAATTTCTAAAACTAAGTAAATGATAGTTTAGATATTCTTCCTCAAATTTTATCCTCAAAAGATTCAAATACTATCTATCTATATATCAAACATATTATATTATGACCACATTACTATAGTATTACATCTTGGCAATTATGGATATATGACTTGGCAAGATTTGAACCTTATCCTTTGACTTAAAATTTTAAATATTTAACAAGTTGAGCTCTTTTTTCATATGATAAATTTTAAGTTTCACCTATGATATTTGGCCTTGGTTTAATATGTGAAAGCCTTCAATTCCAACTAATTGCTCCAAGCTTCATGGGTATAGTGATATATTTTGTTGACTTTAGGATCATACATAGGTATACATTTTAATATTGTAAATTTTAAATGAATAGATTTTAAGGACATTAACCATAAAAATTATGTAAAAAGGATGTTATTTATGACATTATTATTTATAAATGTAGGAATATTTCATAGAGAGTGATAGCATAGTATCAAAGATATTTTTTTGTAAGTAGATTCTTATGCATCAGACATGAAGATCCTAATACCTACCATTATTTTGGTTTTATTAGGTGGATCATTTATATTGTTTATTTTTATGAATGGTAAATGCATGTTAATGGATTCATACATTTATAAGTTTAAATTAGATATAATGTTTTTTATCTTTTTAGATATTTTTAATTAATTTTATCTATAATTGTCTTCATTGGAAAAAGGGTTGTAGGCTTTGATATTTCTTCTTATATAAGCAAACATAAAATTTACTATTATTTTGATGTAATAAATCTTGTCAAGTACTATTTGGTTAGTCATGTGTTAGAGAGATTAATTTAATTTTCATGCTAAATTTGTGTAGTAATTGGTTAGGTGATGGTAACTTTGATCACTTTAATTTATCAAACATAAATATGTTTAAAACACATCATTTATATTTTTTATTATAATTTTCCTGCACAAACACGATGTAGCTTTCATAAGATTTTTTATTTATCAAATAGCTCCCATATAATTTTTAAATTTAGATCTATGATTAATTATTTTTAATTTTAGCTGAATCCAAATTTATACTTCATTCTCTTTATATGTGAGGTCAAGTTTGCTTTATTTCTCATAATATCAATAAATAAATAATATATATATATATATATATATATATATATATATATATATATATATATATATATATATATATATATATATATAATCAATACTTCTTATACACATCTATGGTGATGGTTTCACTACCTATATTTCTCATAATATTTATAAATAGATTTTTAAATTTAATATTGAGCAAGCTTTATTACATGTATTAATTTTCTAATTCTATAAAAAATTTAGAGTTCTTTTATTTATGATCATTCTCTAAATTATCTATTATCTATTATCTATTTTTACACAAACATTATTTATTTTATTGACATTTTACCATTGATTCTTTCTTTCAAATGAATAGCTCATTCAATATATTTAAATAAAATTTTTATTTATCTTATAGATACTATTTTTAATATATATTTTAATACATAAAGGAATTGGCAACTACCTTTCCTTTTTTAAACAATGTCACAGGGTCAAGTCGCATTGTCTGTGATCTCGTAGCATCAAATCATGGTGCTACCACTATAACCCCTATCTTATCTATATTGTTAATATGTGTATCCATGATTTTAGGTTTTAGGATGCTTACCCATATAGGTGTCTAGTTACACATGCACCCTAATTATATAGAACATGATTCACCCCAAACATCAATAAGACATATGAGCTCATGAATTCCCACTATATTTTAATTTTTTATTTCAACTAAGCAATAAATATATCTTAGGCTCATGATGCTTACTTGATTAAATCATATTAGGTCATCCTCTAATTTTCTTAATTTCAATAAAATTGCTTTATTAGGAGCATGTGAGGTCATCCTATGCTTATCTTTAGCACACTATTGCATAGATGAGAAGGAACAATTTTGTGCTACATATATATTATTAAAAATAATATATTTTAGACATCAAATATTTGATCCAAGGTTTAATTAATTTATTATTTTTATGCATTATATCGTGTAATTATTTATGGGAGTTCACTACCAATATTTTTATTTATATTCCTCAATTTAAAGGTCATGATGTTTACACATTATTGAGAGCTAAAAAATTTTTCATATTTTAGTCACGAATTTGAGGTACATATCAAATCATGAGAGCTAAAACTTTTTTCATTAGTCACGAATTTGAGGTACATATCAAATCATAACCACATTACCGTGGTATTTTAAAAATCCATATATTTGTATTATGATTAATAATCAAATAATTTACTTCAAAACCCTTGGACTAAAAATATTAAGATTTGTTATGACATCTTAACCATGATTTTGAAATTTAAAACTACCAATATCTAACACTTGACCTAAACTCCATGGGATAAATTTTGAATTTCAGTGACATAGGTTTCCTAGGAGCATTTGGGAGCATGTCGAGTGATTATCCAGGAGTAGAGAAATCTCAGTAATTTGAATTTATTGAGGGCAAGAAATCATGCAAACTTCCAAGTGGGCAACCTGGAGGGGCTAAGAACCATGGCAGACTTTCAATTGATGATAAGGATCTCAACAGAGAAGATGCTAAAAATCTAGTTGGGGATTGGAAACCTCCGAGGTTGGGAAGAAACCCCCATTAATTTCTCCTTCGAATTCCCCTTCTGGTTCTTTTATGGATAAATTCCAATTCGATTCAGGGCCATCCATACCCATCAATCAAGATTCAATCCCTCTCACAATTTTTGGCAAAGATGTCATCATTCCACCTGAGGTAATTGCACCTTTAATTTTTCAAGAATCCTTATATTTGATGAGGAAGTTTATTGGCGCGTGTCCAAAAATGGAGTCTATCCAAAAATTGACTTTCATAAAATGATGATCCAATAGCAATCTCGATTTGGTTGCCCTTCCTAGAGGTTTTTTCATGATCAGGTTAAATAACCTTCAAGCTACAGGTTGAATCCTCACTGGTGGGCCCTGGTTCTTTGGTGGAAGAAGTTTCTTCTTGAGAAGGTGGGGAGAGGATTTTGATCCTGAGACTTAGAGCATAAATATGGTACCAATTTGGATCAGACTTCCTAGTCTACCGACTCAATTTTGGCACACTAGGATTCTTAAAGGCATAGCTCAAACCATTGGAGAACTGATTGTCATAGATTCAACTACTAAAGCAATAACTCGACTAATTTATGCTGACATATGTATCACTAAAAATGTGGACTTAGAGCTCCCCATCTACGTTGATCTCACTTTAAGATCCTATCGTTGGTGATAAGCAGTGGAGTATGAGAATAAACTAGCATTTTGCATCAAATATCAAAAATAGGGGCACCTCAGAACTCAATGGCCATATCTAATGAAATAAATGCAAAAGGATGGACTTTGTGATAGGAAATACCCAAAAATTGATCAGCCTATGCAGCATTGCGAAATGAAGAACCATATTGATAAGGGCACACAAGCACCCACTCAGCCTTGGGCACCTTCTCATACCAAGGACATTTCCAATCAAGTACGCTTCTTAATTGAGAGTCATAATCCTTTCTTACCTCTAAGTGACCAAGTCACCAAAACCATAGTTGCAATTTTTTTTGGAGTCCCTGAGCCTAATGAAGACTTAGATCAAATTTGTGATGTCCCTCTATCCCCCATCATATTTAGTCCCTCATGTCCCCAGTCCAACACTAGGAGTCAGGAAAAATCTAAAACCAATGTGAGCAACAATAAAATAAAATGTCGGTCCTTCCATGGCCTTGGACATATTTTGAATAGTATAAAAGCTTCCACTAATCCTAATCAAGACTCTTGTCTTGTGAATGAGGAGTCTCTTCCTATTGAGGCTGTATCCCTCATCATTCCCTTGTTATTCAAGACTCTAGATTATGAGCCACTTCAAAATAAATGCTCGGTTGATGTTGGTAGTGTTAAGAAGAAAGGAATCTTACCCAAAAAGGATTTGAGTTCTAAAGAATCTTAATGGCAAACCCTATTTGAAATATGGCTGGAGCTAGGATGCAAATACCCAAATTAAGGTATCAACTCATCAATTGAAGGTGACGATGGTGAGTGGGTGTTCAAATAAATTTGATGATGAATCCTCCCTATATTGTGAACTCCTTGCTTCGATGAAAAAAATTTAAGATAAGGCAAAAATTCATGAAGCGAGTTTCTTATTCCTTTATTCTGTTGTTTAGGGGAATTGTTTCCTGAGTCTTGTTGTGTTGGTTTCTTGAAACTTGTTGTTTTTTGTTTTGGGTCTACATACCCTTTCCTTTTAGAGTATGTGATGTTTTTGGAATGGAGTCTATGTACCCTATCTTTCTCTTGCTCTTCCTAGTTGGTGTCTCTTGTTTAGTTTCGTGTTTCTCTCCATATGTTCTTGAGCATTGTCCTTTATTTTTATTTTGGCTTTGTAAAAGGTTCGGGGACCCTTTCAAAACCCCTTCCACCAAAAAAAAATGTTGAATTTGATTAGTGGAATTGGACCTTGGTCATAATGTGAAACTTTTTGCTTTCCATAGCCTCTTTAAAATTGAATGGTATTCTTCAAATATTTTATTTATTCTAGCTCAAGTGACAATATAGGTAAACTCAATTTACCAATATTTATCTATATCTTTAGAACTAATTGTATCATGCTACATGTTTTTTAGTACCATATATCTATGATGAATTTTCATTCTACTATAACACTTAATTTTACTATTTACTAAACAAAATAAAATCAATATTTATTGCATTCCTTTCCTTTTCAATTACAATTTATAATGTGGGTTTTTACTTGAGGAATTGCTTTATTTTTTCTTAGAATAAGATAGGTCATTCCTCTTTTCTTTACAACATTCATTTTTCTATCATCTTCATCTTTGAATAATTAAATTACTAGGGAATATCTATCTTTTGCTTCTTGCCCCATTCTTATTTAAGAAAAAAGTGTCCTTCATGTTTGAATAATATTTATTTTTAAAATATGGCTGACATAAAATTCTAGATATAATATCACTATAATGACCATTTTGTAATTAAAAATATTTCTTGTACTTACTATACACAGAATATTAAATATTAATATTAATATTTGGATAAGATATAAAACAACATCTAAAAGAATATTTCAAATTTAATAAATATTTATTAAAATGGTTTTCTACTTACTAGGTCCCTAATTTTTCATAAATATTCATAATAAAATAGTTTGACTTATGGACCAACAATATAATTATTGGCATTGATAAATGAATGATGAAATAGTATTTGCTTTTAAAATTGTAGTGCTTGTGTATAACTTTTCTTTATAAAACATAACCTTTAATTTATAAAATCTAGCAATTGTTCAAAGATTAATAGACAACTTTAATAAGTGAGTAAATAGTATTAGTTTATAAATATAACAAGTGAAAAGAGTATGAAAATAATCCTAGATGAAATGTGACTAATCCACCTATACAAATTTTCGTTATGAATTGAAACAAACGAGAAACTATGTCTCTTGTTTCTACTAAATACAGTGTGGAAATAAAATATTATGAAAAATAATAAACGAAATATGGTCAATCCTTTGTTATCTTTCATTAGTATGTATAAAACCATAAAATTCTTACAAGTTGGTCTAAAATACTTCATAATAACATAACCACAATAGATAAGTATATTTTTATGTCAAGAATGATAACCTCTTTATGAGGATATATTGGTTCCACATAAAATACATTGTCATACCCTATATCATTATAATTTATATATAGTATTTAAATAATACTCAAAACCTTACATGTTTTTATAAATTTATTGATTATTGGCCCAAATTTAGGCTTTAAGTGTAGTCAACATAACAAAATATTTTAAATTACTGTACATGCATATATAATTGGTTATATAATCATGAAAGGCAAGAAGTTAAGTAGAGCATAAATTATAGAAAGTATAGGTAAAGAGTATCGGTATAATATGGAGTTCAATTGATTATATGAGATTGAAATGGACCTCACCCATATTACATTAAGTAGAGCATAAATTATATAAAGTATAGGTAAAGAGTCTCAATATAATATAGAGTTCAATTGGTTATATGGGATTGAAATGGACCTCACCCGTATCATTATAATTTATATATAGTATTTAAATAATACTCAAAACCTTGCATGTTTTTATAAATTTATTGATTATTGACCCAAATTTAGGCTTTAAGTGTAGTCAACATAACAAAAATATTTTACATTGATGTACATGCATATATAATTGGTTATATAATCATGAAAAGCAAGAAGTTAAGTAGAGCATAAATTATAGAAAGTATAGGTAAAGAGTCTCAATATAATATGGAGTTCAATTGGTTATATGGGATTGAAAATGGACGTCACCCGTATTACATCATCACCACATAGTGGTATTACAAAAAACCTTGTATATTATCTATGTATTGTTTGGCAAGATTTGGAGTTCAATTGGTTATATCGGATTGAAATGGACCTTACCCGTATTACATCGTCACCACATAGTGGTATTACAACAAACCTTGTATATTATCCATGTATTGTTTGGTATTACAACAAACCTTGTATATTATCCATGTATTATTTGGCAAGATTTGGAGTTCAATTGGTTATATGGGATTGAAATGGACCTCATCCATATTACATCGTCAACACATAGTGGTATTACAACAAACCTTGTATATTATCCATGTATTGTTTGGCAAGATTTGGAGTTCAATTGGTTATATGGGATTGAAATGGACCTAACCCGTATTACATCGTCACCACATAGTGGTATTACAACAAACCTTGTATATTATCTATGTATTGTTTGGCAATATTTTGAGTTCAATTGGTTATATGGGATTGAAATGGACCTCATCTGTATTACATCATCACCACATAGTGGTATTACAACAAACCTTGTATATTATGATGTATTGTTTGGTAAGATTTGAACCTTGGTCTCCTCCTTAAATTTTGAGAAATCTAAACGATTGAGCTAATGCCACTTGATGAATACTCTAGATTGTTATGATAATACTTAGAGTAATTTTTTTTTTTTTTTTTTTTAAATAATTGGCATACAATAAATGATACTTGATTTTACTTTTCTATAGGATGGTCCATTTATTTTTCATGATAAGACGAATACCCACTTGATTTTACTTTTCTATAGGATGGTCCATTTATTTTTCATGATAAGATGAATACCCACTTATTGAAATAGTAGATTTGATAATTTACTTTACTCTAAGGATTAATTTATTTGCAATGGTATACAAGAATTGAGTAACTAAAATTAAAGCTATTAAGCAATGGATTAATGAATACTTAGACATGATTGATAGATTAAAAAATTCTTAGATATTTAAATCTTTTGATTTTGGCTCAGGATATTTGGTTTGAGCATGAGTCTATCCTTCTTGTAGTGATAAAATTATTTATTGATATTATTATTTGATAATATTATATTAATTTGAACCCACTTGTTGTAGGTGAGTTGGAGAGGAGAGGGCAATCCTCCAAGGGAGGTCCCAGGTTCGAATCTCCACCCTACCAAAAATTTGAATTGGGTACCCAAAATCCAATTGATAATGTTGGTACGAGCAGGGTCGGGTGCAACCCCCGGGTGACTTTGACGGTGTAGAACCCCCTGTTCATGGTCTCTTAGACCAATGCGGCCTCGAAAGGGGTTTTTCACTTTAAAAATATATATATTATATTAATTTGATACATATGATTTTTATATGTAACAATCTTGTCCCAATGTAACTAAGAGAAAGTGTTAATCTTCAATTTATTGTCCTAATTACCACTTTTATCTATAATGAATACCTTTAATGTCATCTAAACAATATGAAATGATTGTAAAATAGCATTAGCTCAATTGATTATATTCCTAAAATTTCAAGGAGGAGACATTGTTTTTAATGCATAATTGCTAAGCTTATAATATCACTATGTGGTCATGATATAATATAGATGGATTCTATTTTAATTCCATATAACCTATTTAAAATTGGGAGGTCCAAGGTTCAAACCAGAGCATGGGCGAGTGTGTGAGGGGGTGGATGTGTGTTAAATTTCATATTGATAAGCATAGCTCTCGATTTTATAAAGGATCATGGTTAGAAAGAGACTGCTTAGCCCTCTTCATAGTGAAGGTTTCTCACACTAACCAATATATATATGAAAATTAAATATTTTATATAAATTTAATTTTTTTATTAAATATAAAAATATAAAAAAATGTAAAAATAAATTATGTATATTATTTTATATTTTTATAAAATTGTAAATATATTTTACATACCTTTATGCACATTGCACATATATATCATCCTCATTAACATATATTTTAATTAAATCAAAATGATTTAAAACATATTATAATTATATTTAATTTTAATATATCTTAACTTCATACTTTAAATCAGATTAAAAAAATAGAAAAAAAAAAATCCACTAACTTAAAAGTATTACAATTAGTTTTCAAATTTCCTTTGGATTGTCTTTGTTTAAGGTTAAACTAAATTAATTGTAGGATGTTGATTTTATATAATTATCGAGCCAATGAATATGAGCAAGGTATTGTAGATGTAAAACTATTCAACTCAAATTTATGATTTTTTTTTAATAATAAAAGTTAGATTATAGAACATTATAATATTATCGGATTAATATAAATTTAAAAACAAAATAAAATGGTTGAAAAATAAAACATCCATAAATATGGATAACAAAATATATCATATACCTTCAAGTGCATCTGACTTTTATGTATGTGAAATTTTTCCAATAGCTATAGTTTGTTCTTGCCAAAATATAAACCAACTGTAAATGTAACTATTCATTGGAAACTTGGGGTTTTCTTGGTAAAGCAAGGATTGTACTTTAGGGAAGCCATGAATCTGGTGTAAACAATTCATTTGGATCTAAAGTTGCATAACTTACACATGTAACTTATATTAAGACTTCATCAATTCAATTCATTTGAAGTCAACGATACATAACTTATATTTAGACTTAAACAATTCATTGGAAACTTGAGTCTATTTACGTAGATGAGGATTCAAGAAGTCAACAAACTTATATTAAGAATTAAACAAATCAGTGGAAACTTGAGTCTAGCTAGGAAGACGAGGATTCAAAGTTGCATGACATGTAACTTATATTAAAACTTTATCAATTCATTTGAAGTCAACGACACATATGTAACTTATATCAAGACTTGAACAAATCATTGGAAACATGAGTAATGTAGTGAAAGTCAAGAGTCTGTTGTTGTGAACAATTAATTTGGAACCAAGGATACTAAGTACTTAAACTTATATTGAGACTTGAACATTCGAAGAATTTAATTCGGAAAAGTCAAGACTGTGATGTGAACGATGAATTTGAAGCTAAGGACACATAACTTGCATATGTGACATATATTGACACTTGAACTATTTATTGGGAACCTAAGTCTGAATTTTAATGTAGTAAAGTCAAGAGTTTGTTGTGAACAATTCATTTGATCTAAAGATATATAATTTGTTATTTAACTTACAAAATTATCAATTTATTGAAAAACTTGTTGTTGGTTATGTTTGAGTGTTTGTTAGTGGGTAAATTATCCATGGTTTCCGCACATAGAAGACTTTGCTTGCATTGATTAAACCTAGTGTTGTATAATTGATTTTTTTTTCTATTGGATCTGAGTGTTTTTTAGTGGATAAAGCATCCATGGTTTCCGCACATAGAAGACTTTGCTTGAGTGTTTGTTAGTGGATAAATCATCCATGGTTTCCGCACATAGAAGACTTTGCTTGCATTGATTAAACCTGGTGTTGTATAATTGATTTTATTTTTGGCTATTGGATCTGAATTGCTATTTATTGTACATGAATAGAATTGCTGTTGTTTTTGCTATATTGTTACAATTATAGTACGATTCGGGTAAAACAATTGCATACTGTTCCCTCTCCAAGTCGCTCCAGGTACTGATACAGGTCCTATATCTTTTGCTGCCTAGTGATAATTTTTTTTATACGATATTTACACATTATTTGCTACTATATCTATTTATGCATTACTGAGCTTCCTGATTCCTGATTGCTTGGCAGTTGAAAACAAAATTTATTTATGCATACGCCATGAATCTTCAATTTTTTAAGTTGTCTTTAATTTTTCAAACCTTCCAAATTCCCTGAAGTCTCGATCTTCTTTAATTTAATCAAATCTCTGTCTCCTTCACACTGAAGTGCTAATATTTTCCTCCGGTTCCACTGAACGTGCTCCTCTAGCCGTATGAGCCAAATCGTGCTGAACCCGGACGATCTTTACGTCCCCACAACGGCCTTAATACTATTCGAAGGACCTTATAAGTAATTAATTCCTGTTAGTCCAATCTACCATCAGTTTTCACGATTTGGGCCCTCAGTTGGGGTAATTTCAATTTCTTTAAATATCAGTGTCAGACCAGATTATGTATTTTTTTTATTTTTGGTTTTGCTATATATTTTTTGAATTCTCTGCGCAAATATTTGGCGTTTAGATGAAACAGGCATGCTTATTGAGGTTGAATTTGATGAGGGTTTAAATCAGGAAAAAAATAATAAATAAAATTACACACGAAAACTATGCACAATAATCCTGATAATCCCATAGCTTACTACACTTGGTCTCCATCTTGCTTTCACATTTCCCAAATCCGCTTGGAGTTTTATGTTTGTGCATTTGCCTTCTTTTTCCTTCCCACGTATTCCCTAATTCTCCGTCTTCCATTCCTTTAAATTAAATTAAAAATTTGATAGCAGTATAAATAATAATACAAATTATATATAAAATAAATTTAAATATAAAAAAAAGTTAAAAAAGAAAGAAAGTATCAAACTATAGTGGGAGACATAATTTTTTATGGTCATTTTTATAAGTTGTGATTGCATGAATGAACTTGCTATTAATATTGGTTTTCTTTCTTTTTTAATTGTCATAGCTTCACCTCCATCCAATATATTAGGTTCTTCCTCCCCACCTCCTAATAACCCATTTAATAAACTAGCCGCTCTTTCCAAAAACTTTGTCATTTCTAATAACCTTAGAAATCTTTTTGATATCTCTCCAAGTGATATTATACTTCCCAATACTATTGACCCACGTTTGCATAAATATATTTTGTATCAAAGAACAAATGAGTACTTTCATTAGCAACTCCTTACGCGATCAAAATCAGTCAATTACTTCCATTGTCAAGACTCAACACCTTGTATAATCAAGCCTAGTCCTTGAATAAAATTGAAAAACTTCTAAATTTATCCACTACTCCTCCTTCTCTTTCCATGAAGTCTCAACAAACCATTAGCCAACAACCATTGACCATTCATCAAGTACCAATTATGATTGTTCTTCCTCAAGCACCAACTAGTCATAATCCTCCAAATTTTGATCCATATGACCTAGGTTTTCCTTCTGATTTGGATTCCTTAACAAGTGGTGCTTCTAATTTCCTTGAATAGCCTCATGATGTTATTGTTCCTCGCATCAACATGCTTACCTTTCAAGTTATTGATCCTCAAGGATGGTTGGCCAAAATGAAAGGTCTTATTCATTTGTACCATGTTCCTAAAATAGGTCATGTCTCATCAGGAGCTTCTAAGTTGGGTACCCAAGTTTATTAATGGTTGTTGTGGCAGCTCCATCAACATGGTGGTCCTCTTTTATGGCCTAACTCCAAAGAATAATTTCTTCAAATATTTAACAAGGGTCCTTCTACAACATATGTGGTACATATTATGTAAACTAAGCAAACAAGAACAGTGGAAGAATATCTCTCTTAGTTCATGTCTTATCACCTATACCTATCAATTGAGCCTAGAGGTGGTGGTCTTTATCTTTCACTATGGACTTAAAGATAAATTTTAGAAGGAAATTGACATACATGATCCTTATACTCTTGATGATTCACAATGTATAGCATTGGCAATAAAACAAAAGCTCTAAGACTTTGGTCATCCATATAGACGTGACTTCAACTCTTGTTGTTCTTACTCTAATTTTGAGTAATTCATGGGATTTATTTGATTCAAATATCATTTACACCATCCTCGATATCAGACCTATGAAGAACATTATAACCTTCTCTTGGAATAAAGAGAATAATTTCTAAGGATAAAGATTCATTACAACATGAGCAATTGATAGGACTAACACATCAACCAATAGAAATAGATCAAGTAGAATATGAGGATGCTATTGTGGCTCTCTGCTCATGCACTTATGGGTCTCCAAGCTCATCTTACTATCAAGGTACAAGGATTCATTAATTAATAACGTGTCAATGTGTTGATTAATTCAGGTAGCCCACACAACTTTATAGATAGAAAGACAACAAAATCGTTGGACTTGTATATCAATACTTAAAATTAAGATAAATTTTAAGTCTTAATCATAAATGAGGATATTGCTTAGTGTGATTCGAACAACTAAAGTTAACATCCAACAGGGAGACTATACCTGGGTGGGCAATCTCTTTGCTATGAACCTTAGGAAGTTTAGATGTCATATTGGGAGCAAAATGACTATCTTAGCTCGATGATGTTACTATTAATATATAAAAATTATATGTCAAGTGGATAGAGAATGAAAGGGTCATTTATCTCCAAGGAATTCAACCCCCTCCCTCCAAGGTGGTTAGTTCACATTGCATGGAAAAAATATTGAAGAATGAAGGTTAAGGATTTTTTGTCCAAGTTAATTGCATGGAGGTTCAATTATTGGATTTGTCTCTTCCAGCTCTTCTATTAGACATCCAAAATATTGTGGATCAATATGAGGAGGTCTTTATTAAGCCATTAAGTCCACCTCCTAATCACACATATGATCATTCCGTACATTTGGTTCTAGGAAGTCAACCTCCTAACATGCGTTCTTATCGCTACCCCCAACACCAAAAGTTAGATATTAAAAAGCTGGTTCAAGAAATGTTAGAGCATGAAATCATCCACCTAAGCACTACTCCATATTCCTTTCTAGTGGTAATGATATGACATAAGGATAACTCGTGGTGCATGTGTCTTATTTTTTATCCTCTCAACTATATCACTATCAAAGATAAGTTTCCTATCCCTATTATAGATGGTTTTTTGGATGAATTGCATGGTGTTAGATACTTCACTAAACTAGACTTGCATTTTGGTTTTCACCAAATTAGGGCTAGAGAATAGAATATTCCTAATAACACTTTTCATACATATGAGGGTCAATATGATTTCCTAGTCATACCTTTTGGACTCACTAATGATCCTTCCACTGTTCAAAATCTCATGAACCATGTATTTCATCCTTTTCTTCATAAGGTTGTCCTAGTTTTCTTTGATGACACTTTAATTTATGGAAAATCTTGGAAGGGTCATCTAGTTCGGATTAATAAAATCCTTCACCTATTATGAAAGGAAATAACTATTTATTAAAAGTTCTAAATATGTTGTTGGGGTCCAAGAGGTAGAATATTTGGTACATATGGTAACTCATGAAGGAGTCAAGGTAGATCCTAGCAAGATCAAAACTATACAAGATTGGCCCTTACCCAAATCTCTTAAAAAACTCCATATATTTCTAGGGATCACAAGTTATTACAAAAAAAACTATCCACAACTATGGCAAGATTACCACTCTTCTCACTACTCGCAACAAAAAATATGCTTTTATTTGGACTAAATTTGCTTCCCACATCTTCTAATCCCTCAAAGAAGCTATGTGTTCCACTCTATCTTTGACCACTCCTAATTTTAGCAAGTTTTTTTCCATTAAGTGTGATGCTTCTGGGATATGTATTAAAGTCATTTAATGCAAGATAGTCACCCATTAGACTTTTAAAGTAAGCAATTTTTGGAAAATAATTTGAAATAACCCACTTATGAGAAGGAAATGCTAGTTGTTTTGCATACCATAGAGAAATGAAGGCCTTATTTGTTGAGTAGTCATTTCATCATAAGACTGACCATAGAAAATTTAAGCATTTCTTAGAGTAGCATCTCTCATGTCTTGAACAAAATAAATGGATGACCAAGCTCTTAGGTTTTGATTTTGTCATTAAATACAAGAAAGCAAAAGAGAATGTGATGGCTGATGCATTATCTCACAAATAATAGGATGTTGTGGCTATCAATGCCATCTTTGGTCCTTGTCCATTATGGCTTTATTAACTTTAATAAAATTAGATTTTTGATTTAGAGACTACTCAAATCATTCAAGATATGACAATGGGATAATCATTGCATTCTTGTTTCTCATACTCTGATGGAGTGCTTGGAAAAGGGATTGCATTTATCTTCCTTAATATTTGACTATTAAGTCAAAGGTTATCCAAGAATTACATGCATCCCCTTTGGTTGGATAAAACATACTAGTGGATGAAGCAATCATTTTCTTGGAAAGGATAAAAGGCAAATGTCAAGATATTTGTGGATGAGTATAAGGAGTGTCAACGTAAAAAAGGAGAAATAGTTAAATCTCCTAAATTTTTGCAACCCTTGCCTATCCCTAATAGCCAATGAGAACACATATCCATGGAATTCATTGAAGATATTTCCAAATTATAGGGTAAAATGATGATCTTTGTGCTAGCAGACCATCTTTCCAAGTATGCTCATTTTTGTGCATTACTACATCCCTATTCATAAAATAAGGTGGATAAGACATTTCTTGATTATATTTTTAAGTAATGTGGTATGCCCAAAACCATTGTTAGTGATCATGACCCTATCTTCACTAGAAACTTTTGGAAAGAGTTTTATCTTAGTGGTACCAAGTTCAATATGGTCTCTTCATATCACCCTTAGTCGGATGGTCAAACAAAGATTATTAATAAATGGTTGGGTACATACCTTTGTTGTTTTTCTCAAGACAAGCAGTATCACTAGGTCCAATGGTTTTCATTAGCAAACTGGTGGTATAATACTTTTTATTATTTTCCCCTTGAGATGTTCCCATTTGAAGCATTGTATGGTTAAAAACCTCCATCAATCATAGACTATATTCCAGGATCTTCCAAAGTTGCCTAGATAGATGATTTGTTACAATGATAAATTATGCTTCAGCTTCTTAATTTGATCCAAGTCCAAAACCATATGAAGCAACAACATAATTCACACCATTCTTAGTGATAATTCAATGTAGGAGATATGGTATTTTGTGCCTAAAATTATAAGCAATTGTCCTTGAAGGTAAAGTCTAGTTAGGAGTTGATTGCTCGAATTTATGGGTCCTACAAGGTGGTTTGTTGCATTGGTGAAGTAGCATATCAATTGGAGCTTCTACCATCTTCTCGCATCCATTCACTTTTTCATGTATCTTGTCTCCAATAGACAATTGGCCAAAAGGTGTAGTCCCACATAGAGCTTCCATTACTCAATGAAGAAGGTCAAATCACTCTTCAACATGAGGTAATATTGTAGTCCAGAGTTTGTCATCTTTGATTTCAATAAAATCAAGATTTTCTCATCAAGTGGTAGGACCTTCTAGAAGAAGATGCTACATGAGAGCTTGAAAGCATTTTTCATTTTTTTTCAACTTTGAAGACAAAGTTTTCTAAAGGAAAAGCTATGTAATGATCCTAATATAGCCATGTTGGCTATCATTATTTTTATTAGCTCAATCCATAGGTGTTGAAATCATTTGAATTTAAGTCGTTTATTTTACACATATTACAATTCATTCTCTCTAAATGGTTGTTAGATTTTACACTTTTTAAATGGCTATGAATTTGCATTGATTAGATCTAGTCTTGTATAATTAATTTTCTGACTACTCAATCTAAATTGCTATTTTTTATGCATTATTGAAATTGTTTTTTTTTGCTATATTGTTACAGTTATTGGCATGTATCTTATTAGCAGGTGGTCGACCTAGTGTGGCTTAAAGTGGGCAATCTCAGTTCAATTTGCTTATGATCAGGTGGTCTACATCACACGATTTAAAATACGTTATCAAAAGTAGATAGGGGTTAGGGTTATATTAGGAATAGATAAAGTGGATAGGGGTTATATTAGCAATAGACATGCGGGGAAGATAATGAGTAACTAGTGATTCCCTAATGTACCCAAGGGAAGAAGGGAAAAAGTATCATGGAAAAACTGAGTTTTCTTATTAAAATGAAAATTTTAATTTAGTGAAGTAAGGATTCTGGTTTGAACAATTCATATGGAGTTAAGGATAAACAATTTGTATTTGTAATTTATATTGATACTTGAATAATTCATTGAAAACCAGAGTCTTTCTAGTAAACTTTCTAGTAAAATGATTGAATCAGCCATTTGCGTAATTGCAGTCTCTGGGTTTATTTAAAGACGAATCAGCCATTTGAATTCAGTAAACATATACATCTATAGTCCATAAGATTTGAATCTAAAGTTTCATCTTAAAATCCTTTTAGTATGAACTTATGTCATTTAAGTGTGGCCTTCTCTTTGTCTATATATGTGTGTGGGGCTGGTTCTCACAGAGAGCAATAAAATTGACAAGTATCTGGTTTGGAGTTCCATTGTCATGGCACTGATTATTAGACTCTATGGACTTTATATTAACCACTGATCTCATAATTCCTTTTGGGTAGGAGATAGCCATTGGTGAATCAAAAGTCCTTGTTGCAATGGCAGGCACGGGGACAAACTATCTTCTGCTAAGCAAGACTTTCATTTTGATAATCCTGTATTGTCAAGTTCCCCACACAGCTGCAGCTGAAGAGGTATGTTCTTTTTATGGATTTTTCACTCTTATTAATATTTAGTGACAGTGATAATTGATCTTTTCAGTTTTTAATTGATTTATTATGATAATCTTTTTACGGAAATAGTGAAATTTCATTCTATTTTAATGCATAGTTCTTGTTAAAAGTGGTTATTAAATTTAACATATAGATAAAAACATAGAATTCCATAGTAGATCTATATTTTGCATTATGCCAAAGAGGATAAGGACTAACCAGGTTTCATTATCTAAGAGGCAGAAGTCTTTGGAGCATAGTTATGGGAAACGCCTCAACGGATTTGCAACCTTGCTTTCTCAGTCGCAACTTAAAAGTATGCTTCTTGGCAAATATTTATAAGCACAATAAAAAATATGGCGTAGTTTCTGGTAGCTCATACAATTTATTTCCTGATCCATTTTGTTCTTGAACCATAGATGTGGATCAGGTGGTATCTCTTTGAAAGCACAAGAATCAATCTCTCAATTTATTTCTTGTTCTTGAACCGTAGATGTGGATCGGTTGGTATCTGTCTCTGGAAGCAAAAGAATTAATCCCTCGACTACAAAGCCTACAAAGCCGCGGACTTTCATGGTCTCATCTCCATCTGCTCCAAGTAATAAGTTAACCTCAGGGATGTTATTCTTGGTCTTTTAGATATATGGCATAATTAAGGGATGTTATTCTTGGTTTAGAAGGTTATAAAAGCAATTGATGAAGTTGTTATTATTAATGGTGCAACACTCTATACATCATATTTTTATTTTGATACTGAGCTTATAATTACAGAGAAGCTGTGGATGATATTGGATTGATTAACATCTGAAAATTGCATTGAATTCATGTGTAACTTGAGTGGAATTGTTGCTACCCATATCATAGATGTGACAAAACAATACTGAGAAGCACACAAAGCTTGGAAATTGATATGCTCTAAGCCTCTCAAGACAATATTATTTTTTAAAATTTTCATCTAATTTATCTATCATATACTCATCTATTGAAATGCAGATTTCAAAAACTAAATAAAATGCTTGTTTTTAATCATGATCTAGGTTATGGATCTAAGGCCTTTGCTTTTTTCAAACCAGGGCTTATATTTAATTATCAATGACTCTCACCTTCCACATCAATGTGAATAAAGTCATCTCATACAAATAGTAAAATAATTTATATGCATTGTATATAATTTTGTGGTTGTAATTTTTTTAAAGTTTATTACGTGTAATAATAATATTAACTATTTAATTCAAAGTGTTATGTGAAAGATACAGTGGTGGTATGTTTTTGAGTATTTATTGAGATTTATGTTTAAATATTATTATAAGGAGATTGTGATCCTTTTCAAAAACTCTTGTTTTACTTAAAAATTTGTCTTGAAAAAGATACTTAGTAGTAAGTTTTTGGGTTTTCATTAAAGAAACTCAAGTTTGTATGAGGAGACTATGACTCTATCTTAACATTTTAATTCTGTGAAGGATATTGTAATGGTAAGTCGTTAGGTTTTTATTAAAAAAAAAAGCTTAAATTCAAATGATACATGAGTTTTTATTGAAGATACCAAAATTCAAACTCCAATATAAAAGGTTGGAAATCCAATAAAAACCAGTGATTTACAATATCAATAAAAAAAACTGAAAACCCTTTATCTCAGTATAAAAGATTTAGTTTACTAAGGTTTCTAAAATTAATGATGTTATTTATTTCCTTATGCATACAAAAATTAACTAATGATAATATATAGTCTAACTAATATATTTTTATGTTTGTTTGGCAGATTTGAATTGCTATAAGCACCAAGACATATCATCAACAACGATAAAACATAGAAACTTTAATGTATGTTACCATTTTTTATGTAAATCCATGGTCTAGTTTTCTTTATTGACATTTCTTATTTTTATTTATTTTAAAAATAATTTTATTTTTTATTTTTTTACAGGATTATACTTATGTCTCAAATGAAAAGAAATATCGAAGAAATTTATATGGAGCAAATTCACATGATTATGATTCAGCTGATTCTATGCCATATCCACGATCAACAGCTACACGAGGTCCAATTGAACATAACGACCCTCTGAATCCATGGATAGTGACATGGCCACCACCGCCACCATGAGCACATGGATATTCTTCCATAGTTTGGAAATATTGGACTGCATTATTATGATAGATTTTTCTCCATACTTTAGCAATATTTGTTATAATGTATTTTAAGATTTTTTATTTATTTTATTTTTCAATGTAAGCTGAGGAATTCATGCTACTTGCACCAAATATATTTTATTATCTCTTTTATATTATGTTTTGAGATGAATTTTAATGGGCAAACTTTAAATTACATTTTATATTTTCTTTTTTAGTTTTGGTCTTGTATGTTTTTATTATAATAATAATATAAAAGTTTCATATGATTTTTTAAATGATTATATGGGATTGAAATGTGTCTTAACTGTATTACATGATTATTAAGTAGTGGTATTACAATGAAGCTTGGATATTAATTATGTATTGTTGGACAAGAAGATTAGAATTTGGAATTTGCGTTTCATTTTTCAAGTTGATAAATTTAAATGGTTGAGGTAATGTCATTGGACAATGTTTTATATTTTTTTTTTTCAAAATTGTTTTTTTTTTTTAATTTAGCGAAAAAACCTTTTTCGGACCACCTTGGTCTGAGGGTACTCGATGTGTGTTTGGTAGGGTGGAGATTTGAACCAAGGATCTCCCTTGGAGGATTGCCCTACCCTCTCCAACTCACTTGCAGCATTTTTTATATCTATTAACATAATATAATATTTTTAATATTTTATCAATTTATTTAAATATATAAATATATATGTACGACATATTTTTAAAATTATTTTGAATTTTTTTAATTTTCTTTAAATTATATATGATTAAACCAAAAATAATTCCTATCTTTCTCAGTATTATAATTTCATTTGACATAGAACTAAAGTATTTTTGTAATTAATATTTTTTGAAAAATAATTTGAAAAAACTTGTATCAAAACAAAGAGCATTTACAAGTTGGGATGAGACTTTTCCCAATCTTAGCCAAAGAGAACACATGTTTATAACAATAAAAGAAGAATTGCATTGGAGCCAAATCTCTTAAACCATATTTCTACAATGGTTGTTTACATATTTACAACTGTAAAAGAAGATTTACATTGGAGCACAAATCTCCTAAACCATATTTTTGGAATGGTTGTCCAAATTAGCTAAACAACTGATTTGCTCACCAACCTGCCTAATCATATCATTCTCAATAGTTATGTCACTATGCCACTGAACCCCTACCTCCTTCTCAGTACCCATCTTAGCCATAAATTTTACCACTTTATTTAGATCTCTACTCACATAAACTGGAATCACATCATCTAATTCCCTCCACAATTCCTTAATTTGAGTGACAAGAATCCTCAACCTCCATGTCTTCAAAGCAAATTTCCTCATGCAATCTAGAGCTCCAACCATTATTTGAGAATCTGATTCTAGTATTATCCTCATGTAACCTTGTTTTACTACCCAAATAGAAGTAGATTTGATAGCTAATGCTTTCGCTTCATTGTTTGTGGCTCTTCCCAAACCTTACAGTTCCCAATAGAGCATTGTTCCAACATGATTCGACAAACCACTCTAATTCTAGCTCTACCCGGATTGTCTTTTGCAGCTCCATCAGTATTAATTTTAATTTAACCTTTTGGAGGTGGTTTCCAACTAGCTTTGTCTTGTCCCTCTTGAACTTCAACTTCCTTCTCCATTGTTCTTATAACAACATGAGTTTCCTCTTTAGCATACACTGCCACAATTTCTATGATTTTGCTCCAAATGACCTGCCAAACTCCATCTAAATATGAAAATGTTTCTCTAAAAATTTTGTCATTTCTCTCCAACCACACTTACCACCAAATGAAGTTTAATCCAAGATCCCAACCAATACAAAGATATTTCAATTTAAATATACCCCTCTTCCATATTTTCCAAATATTAATCCGATTCAAATCACCATTAACTCGAATTTTATAATATAAAAACCATCTCTCCGAGATCTGGCACGTAAATGGGCACTAAACATCAAGTAATCAACTATTTCCTCACTCTTGTAGCATAAAACATATTGAGATGGACCAATTATTCCTCTACATCTGAGATTATCAAAAGAATTCCATTATGCATGAACTACCAGGAAAAAAAGTTTACTTTCGGTCAATCCTTGGACTACCAAATCTTTCTCCAATCCTCAACCTGATATGCATGAGGAGGAGGCTCTGGAAGGATCTTATCATATTCATCCTTCACTGTGTAGACACCAAGGCTCCTATAGCCCTAATCTAATTCATCCTCCTCATCTCTACTCGTGAAAAAAAAAATTGCCAAGATTTTAGTCATGATGGGTGTCAAATCCAAAGGGATTGAAATTGGCCACTCATCCAACTTGTTAAACTGCTTAAACTTATAATCCCCCAACTGACTAGTGTTGAAATAACTATTAATTTGGACCCAACCCCTGGTTTCCATAGCTATTTTTATTGGTTTCAGTTCCAAAAATTCAACAATGATAGGTGGGTATTGATCCCATGAATCTATCCAAAATCATGCCTTCTCCCCTCTCCCCACTTTCCAAAATAATCCATCTTTCACTACTTGAGATCCTAACTTAAGAGCCTACCACACTAAGGATCCATTACCATCCAAAGAGAAATGACCCACCTCATTTGGGTTTACCTATCCCAAATATTTACTAGTTAAAATTCTACTGAATAAAGAAGTTGGTTGGGAAATCCACCTCTAGTAAAGCTTTCCAGCCAAAGCTTTATTATTTAACTTTGATCTTCTCAGTCCCAAAACTCCTTTTACCTTGGATTGGATTACTTTCTCCCAACCTACTAAGGCCCATTTCCTCTCTCCTTTTACTCCTTCCCATAAAAATTTTCTAGCCATCTTGTCCAACTCTTTCCATATGGTATGTGGGGTAGCAAGGATAGAAAATTTATAAATTGGCATGGCCTGAATGACTGACTGTAAAAAAGTTAATCTACCCTCATAGCTTAACCATTTGTAAGACCAATGGTTAATTCTTTCCTTGATACAGTCCAAAAGATTCCTCCAAAAATCTATTTTTAGTTTTTTAAAATGCAAAGGGACCCCCAAGTATACCACTAGGAGAGAAGTCCTTGTGAATCCCAAGATCTCTAAAAAAATATCTTGAAGCCTTTGACCAATATTGAAAAATACCACTTTGGATTATTTTATCATTGATGACTTGGTTTGTAGCCCTAAGATAGACATTAAGTGTATCTTTAATCATTCTTGCTTCCCTAAAGTTGGCCACTCCCATAAATCCTGTGTCATCCACAAACTATAGGTGAGTCAAAAATTCCTCATCCACCTTGATACTTGTTAGCAAACCTTATTCTCTTCTCCTCAAGATGAGTCTACCCAAACCTTCATCCAATATGAGAAAAATATAGGGGTAACACGGATCTCCTTGACGAAGGCCTTGAGTAGCTCCAAACGGTTTTGAGGGAAGACCCTTGATTAACACTTAGTATGTCAGAGTAGAAACACAACTCATGATCCATCATATCCAATCCTGAGAGAAACCAAAGGCTGCCATCATCTTTGATAAGAAGCTCCACTCCACCCTATCATAAGCCTTTGATATATCCAATTTTATGAACATTCTTCTATTACCAGATGTTTGCATTGAATGGATTACCTCCTGAGCTAGAACCACACCATTAAAGATCTATCTACCCTCTATAAAACCTCCTTGTTCTGATGATATGATGCTATGTAGAAGAGGTTTTAGCTGCTCAACCATTGCCTTTGTGATTATTTTATATTTGACATTACATAAGGCAAAAGGTTTATAATATGAAATATGCACCCCCTCATCCCATTTTGGAATTAAGGCAATGAAAGTATGATTTAATACTTTAAGCATTATTTTACTACCTTTGGACTCCTCTATAACAGCTATTACATCCTCCACAAAGTTGTCCCAGAAGTCCTGAAAAACTCAATTGGAAATCCATCTGGACCTAGTGTTTTTTTGGTGCTCATTCCAAAGACTACATTCTCCAGTTCCTCTCTATCAATGGGCTTAAGTAGGGCCTGATTTTCTTATTCAGAGATAACAGAGGGTATTGCATGGAAATGTATACCTAGAATTGTATCAAAGGAGTGTCCGTTCTCATATTGAAGAGTTTCCATGTTGTTCGTCTATCTCCTAGTACAGGTAACCCAATGGAAACATTTGGTATTTTTATCACCTTCTAATAACCAATTGGTTCTTACTCTTTGTTTCCAATAGATCTCCTCTTGGTTGTCAATGTCCTCAATTGCTTTATGCAATGCATCATCCTCTTCTTTGAGCTTCTCTATAGTTGTTCCTTCCCTAAAGTGTTTTTGAACCTCATCTCATTTGGCCACCAAAGGAGCTCTTTTGACATGGAATTTTTTCTTGTTAGCTCACCTCCATTATTTCAATTGATCTTTTACATAATAAAGTTGTTTGTGGAATCTAATATCAAAATTAAAGGTAGATCCCCAAGTTTTGGGGTAAGTTGTGCCCTAGCCACAATAAGAGGGACAAGCGGAATTCTAACTTGTTGGAATCCTACTAGAACCTCCTTTGTAACCATTGATAAAACTAGGTATTGGATGGCCTCTTTAGTCATATTCTACTTTGCAAATATTCATTTTAGTCATATGCCTATGGACCTATAACTTAGTCGAACAAATTCAAAGTTTGGAGTGGGATTGAAGCCTTTATGAGAAGTAAATACCAAGAAACCTAATTCATAATCATAGGATATTTTAATGTCATAACCATTCTAGATGAAAATTTTAGGGGAATTAGGAAATTAACCCAAAGTATGAGATATTTCTCAACTTTTATTCAAAATAATAATCTATGGGAGGTTGATTTTGAAGAAGATAGTTATGCATGGACCAACAACAGGAGAGGCCAAAACCTAACAAAAAAATTAGCAAGATGTATACTCTCATATCATTGGCTAGATGAAGGGACTTGTACTAAAATTAATACCTTAACAAGGATTAGTTCAAATCATTGGCCAATAATATTTAAAATGGTGGTAAGTGGATTTTAAAAAATATTATATTTTAAATATGAGCAGATGTGGAAAGACCATCCTCAATTTATTGATATGATAGCACAAACATAGAATTCTTCAAGAAACAATGGGTTGTATGCACTTCCAAAATAAATTAAATCAATGGCATCTAGATTAAAAGAATGGAACAATAACACTTTTGAAAATATTTTTTAGAAGAAAGAAGAACTAAAAGATAAAATTTCAAAATTCTAAAAAGGTGATCATAATAATCCAAGATCAGAGGAAATGAAGTTGCTTAGTGAATATCATAATATTTTGAGTAAGGGAAATAAATTTTAGAAATTGAAATCAAGACAGACTTTGTTAAAGAAGATAAAAATACAAATCTTTTTCATAGGATGGCTATAGTACAAAGATCAACTTCAAAAAGTAGTAGAATTAAATCAGTAGAAGGGGTTTGGACTGAATACCAGAGTGAAATCAAAAAGGAAGCAAGTTCTTTTTATCATAATATTCTAGGATCGGAGGAGTTTGAAGTTCTTAATGATAAACTTCTACAAGAATTACCTTCAGTTATAATATATGAAGACAATAGGAAACTGATGGAGCCTATTACTTTGAAAGAAGTTTATTTAACACTTTTCTCTTTTAATAAGGATAAATCCTTAGGTCTAGATGGCATCTCTATAGCATTCTATCAACATAATTGGGATATCGTGAATGATTCTTTATTGGTGGTATTGGAATAATCTAGGGTAAAACAATATATACCTTATAAAATAAATACAACATATCTTACCTTTATACCAAAAAAGAAGGATGCAAAATTGTTTGATTCATTTAGACCCATAAGCCTATGTAATATGGCATATAATATTATCTCCAAAGTGATGGTGAATCGATTAAGACCATTGTTAGACATAATTATTTTGAAAGAGCAAGGAGGTATTTTGAAAGGGAGATAAATTTTGGATGGGATCATAGTAGCTCATAAAGTTATGCATTTAAAAACTTCAAGAAAAGATAAAAATGATCTTAAAACTTGACATGACTAAAGTCTATGATAGGGTTAAATGAGATTTTTTTGCAGTATTAGAAAAGTTTGAATTTTGGAATAAATGGGTTAGATGGATTAAAGCTTCTATCTAGCTTCATATTCAGTGTTGGTCAATGGGTTGGTAAAAGAATCATTTAAAACCAAGAGAGGTAGACTAGGAGATCCTCTATCACCATATTTGTTCATTATTATGGTAGAGGTTTTAGGTAGAAACTTGAATAAGGCTAACAAATATATGATTATAAGTTGATTTAAGGCTAGTAATAACACCAACAACATCATCCATCAATAGTTTGTAGATGATAAAACCCTTATATGACCCAACCCTTTTTGGAAAGGCAAGGATAAACAAGACGAAATTTTTGAATAACTTATTAAAGGAATACAAAAGAGCATCAAGGCAAAAATTTAATAGGACAAATCTAGAGTTTACTTCCTAAATACCCCAACTAAAATCAAAGCAAGGATATGTAGGTTACTTCAAATGGAGGAGGCAAATATTCCAAAAACTTATCTAGAGATACTCTTATTTAAGGGGAGAATGAGGATAAAATTATGGAATCCAATTATAAGTAAAGTTTAAAATAAACTACCAGCATAGAAAGGCAGGTGATTATTATTAGCAGGGAAGAGTGCAGCTAATTAAATCAATCTTACAGGCCATTCCAACATATTATATGTCCTTGTATACTATGCCAAAATCGATAGAAAAAATTTAATTTATATTATACAATCATTTTTGTGGTCAATAATATATGATAAATGGAATTTTTTTGGGGGAATAGAGCAAGGTATGTGATGATAAATCTAGGGTACGTCTAGGTTTAAGAGTTTTTACAGATGCAAACTTAGATCTTAGGGGAAAATTCATTTGGTATTGTACAAAGAGAGTCAAAGACAATGGATAATAATTTTTCTAAGTATGTTGAGCCTAATGACCTAAGCTTAATATATGCTACATTATTTCTACCAAATGATTTTACACTATGGAACAATTTTAAAAAATTAATTAATCTAGTGATTAAAGATTTAAGATGAGTGATGGGAATTGAAGAAAAAAATTCTATTTGGATGGATACTTGGTCTGATAATAAACCACTCAATCTAGATCCAATTTTGAAAATATGGATAAGATTACTTCAATACAAATATGGTGATAGGGTTCAAACATTTTGTACAAGGATCACGAAGAAAGATACAAAGAAAAGAAGATTTTTTTACAAGTATACAAGACATTGATGTTAGGAGGAAGTTGAGTAGAAAGATAATAATAGTGATTATTTTGAGGGGATCCAAGGATAAGTTGATTTGGGATTTGAATAGCTGAGGAGAATACACAACAAGAAGTGGATATAATGTAAAGCACCAATAAAATAGGAATATCGCAAGAATGTGGAGAGATATTTGGGATAGCCCAAGTATTCCTAAAGTTAAAATGTTTGTTTGGATAGTAGGTCATAGAAGAATTTTATCCTGGGATAACCTTATGAAAAGGGGTTTTCAAGGCCCCTCATAATGTGTTCTTTGTAAAAAGGAGGGGAGTATAGACCATCTCTTGGGACACTACTCAATAATATAGAAACTATGATAATGGATTCTTAATATATTTACTAAATGCATGGTGATGAATAAAAGAATTGAAGAATGGTTAAAGAAATAATAGAGCACTTTTAAAAGTGAGTCTTTCCAGATAATCTAGAATATATCAAAAGATACAATACTTTGGACTATATGGCTAGAAAGGAATAGAAGAATATTTAAAGGAAAGGAAAATAATTTAGAGGTAATAAAAAATATTTGTTTAGCCATAGAGGATTCTAAACCAATCCTATCAACTCACCCAATATCTAATATGGAAGCAAAGAGCCTTGATAGATGGAGTCAAGTCATCAAATGGAATTATGATGTTGGGTACAACAAAAACAAAATGAAGGCAAATAATGATTAAGACTTACTTTAATGTTTTTCATTAGTAATATCTAATTTTTATAACATTCATGTGTTTTTTTTATTGGTAAAACGGGTTTTGAAAAGATCCTGTAACCTTTTACAAAGAGAAGAAGGTTAACATTCATGTGTTTTCGTATAAACTATTTAATATAATTGTTTTGGTTGCACTTGTGCTTCAAGAAGGAAACTAGCAATATAGATATGGTAAAGCGAACCGTGATAGTATGATGGTTTGAAAATATTACTCTGCTAAGATGCAATGCATAGATAGTAGAGGTGAAGTTTTAGTAGTGTGAAGGTTGCTATAGGAAAATGTCAAGAAGGATGCTAAACTTTGAAATATTTGTATTCACACATAAAATTGAAAAAGATACAAAAAATGAAAATCAAGAATTCAGATATTTTATGTAAAATGATGTAGGTTTCTAACTATAGCAACTCAATTGAGATGAGAATTGAATTTGTTTGTAAAATCTCAAGCTCTAAAGAAGAGAGTTGTGATTTGTCAAGGGTGGGGGACCCGAGTACAACCCCTTGTTCTCTAGCAAAAAAATAATAATATAATCAATGAGTCTTATATTATATATTATGTTACTTAGATTAAAAAAACCATATTTGACAATTTATTCATAGAGATTTGAAATTGAAATATAAATTTAAGAAATAAACTCTCATAAGAAACTGTGAGGCTCAAAGTTTAAAAATTTTATTTGTTTAAGATATATTAAAAATAATAATTTAAATTGAGATGAAGCAATATAAATTATATATCAAGCAAGAACAAGAAGCATAATAAAAGGAATGAAAAATAACTATGGTTGAAACAAGTATAAATGAAAATTCAATGGAGAAACAACAAATCATGATACTTTTCAAACATTAATGTTGAGCAAGGTGCAGCAAAAGCATTGAGAAAGTATTGTCATTGTTGTCAACACAGATAGATTGATGCAGTTGATGCAGTTCAGAGGTCAGTCAGATCAAGTGCAGAAAATTTCAAGCAAAACAGAGGTGACCCAGATTCAGAAATTGGCAGAAAGAGACAAAGAAGAAAACTGTCGCGATATCGCGACATGTTTTCTGTCGCGATTTCGCGAAAAAAAGTAGGAGAGAGAAAATGCACGCCAAAATGTCGCGATGTCGCGACATGTCGAGTTTTCGCTGAGGAGAGAGAAAATGTGTCGCGATTTCGCGACAAAAAGCAGGAGAGAGAAAATGCATGCCAAAATGTCGCGATGTCGCGACATGTCGAGTTTTCGCTGAGGAGAGAGAAAATGTGTCATGATTTTGCGACATAAATGGAGGAAAGGAGCTTGCAATGAAGAGAGTAGCGATTTCCATGCATGTTAAAGTTTCGCATTTCAAAGCACAGTTGGAAATGTATGGAAACAAAGGTGTAGCGATTTCGCTACAAATCGAAAGTTAAGAAAACTGAGATGCAACGATTTCAACACAAGTAAAAATTCACAAGAAGAAGATGTAGCGATTTCGCTACATGTTGAAACAAAGAGAAACTAAGGTGTAGCGATGGCGCTACATGTTGAAACAAAGGGAAACTAAGGAGTAGCGATTTCGCTACTAGTCAAAAGTGTAGAACTGAAAGATGCAGCAATGATATTACAAGTCAAAATTTCATGAAAAGAGGCAAGGTGAAAACACAAGGCACAAAGATGTAAAAATTTTGCCATTGCATGAAGCATAGTGTCGCGATTTCGTGACATGTTCCATTTTCACTGGAGTTGGCAAAGAAGAGTGTACGAAAGCCGAAAGTGTCACGATTTTGCGACAAGCAAGATGATGACGTCAGTAAGAGTCGAAAACATCACGATTTCACGACAAGAAGGATGATGACGTTAGCAAAGTTGAAAAGTGTCACGATTTCGCGACAAGCAGGATGATGACGTCAGCAAGAGTCGAAAACGTCATGATTTTGCGACAAGAAGGATGATGATGTCAGCAAAGTTGAAAAGTGTCACGATTTCACGACAGGATGAAATAAAAGCCACTGGAAGCCGAAAACGTCGTGATTTCGCGACAACCTTCAGGGTGACATCAGCATAAGTTAAAAATGTCACGATATCGCGACAGGCGACAGGTTGGCAGGTAAAAGCCAAAAAAGCAGGCATGGTGACACGTGTCATAAAAGACATCATGCAGCCAGTTACATAAAATGTAACTGATGTCAGATCTGTAGTTACAGATTGACAAGTGTTAGTCATGCATTCGAACAGTCGTTTGCATGTATTCGAAGAATCAAATATAAATTATCGAAAGGTTTTCGAAAAGTTTTTTTCAGCTTTCGAACTGTCGCACTCATGGATTCGAACAGACATTTTGCTTGTATTCAAAGAGCCGAATATGAAGGATCGAGATATGCTTTTCGAGAAGATATGTTTGCAGCATTCAAAACAGCCATACCATAAGAAATTGAAATGCCGTATTGCAGGGTTTCAAACTGTTGTTTTCGAACAGCCACTTATTTGCAGGAGAAAAGAATTCGAACAGTTGGGTATATGATTTGACTGTGTGCCGGATTGGATGTATATAAATGAATAGCTGTAAAGAGAAATTGTTAAAAAAAGAAAGAAGTTGTTGCAGTAAGAAGGGAATTGCTGTGAAAAGAGGGTCTGATAGAGAAATAAGCAGAGACATGAGATTGTGCAGAGGTTGTTAAAATTACGGACCGATCAGGGGTCGAGTTAGTAGTGAAGACATTTTTATGTCATTTTGATTTTATTAGAATTGCAGTCCAAGTTGGTGCTTGGTACTAGGGGTTGATGCTCCATCTATTGCAACAAAAAATTACAGGGGTTGGTGCTCCTTCCAGTGGATGCTGGTAAAGAAGTTGTAAAATTAAAATTTTGCAAAGACTGGATTTGGATTGAAGTCCAAACAGTTAATTTTTGAGGAGTAGCCAAATTGGTGAACCTCGTTATATTGTGTGTTGTGGTGTGCTCTCATTTTGTTCTTCTGGTTTTATAAGTTTTCTATGCTTCAGTCTTTGAATGCTATTGTTTTGAAGTTAAATAACTACACTGATTCACCCCCCCCTCTCAGTGTCATTGTGTGAACATCAGTTGGTATCAGAGCAAGGTTCCTTGTATAAGCTTAATCAGCTAAGGAGATCTTGGAAGAAATAATGGTAGGCGGTGAAGGATTTTCATCCAACAAAGCTCCCTTATTTGATGGAACAAATTACACCTTCTGGAAAATCAGAATGCAAACATATCTGAGTGCATTGGGATATGATATTTGGGATTACGTAGATAGTGGATACACAACACCCACTACTCCTCCAACAGATACTACTGAGAAAAAGAAATTTGAGAACAACTCCAAAGCTAAGAATGCCATAATGTGTGGGCTTGTTGACAGTGAACTGATAAGAGTCATGAGTTGTAAATCAGCAAAAGACATGTGGGATAAACTGAAGAGCATCCATGAAGGAGACAGTAAGATTAAGGAAGCAAAACTACAAACTCATCGAGCACAGTTCGAAGCACTGCAAATGAATGAAGATGAAAACATAGAGACTTATATGCTGAGAGTCAATGGAATTATTAATGCAATCAGAGGACTCGATGAAGAAATTGATGATGCAGTTGTTGTGAAAAAGGTTCTCAGAACACTTCACAAAATATTTAATTCCAAAGTCTCTGCAATAGAAGAGGCAAAAGATCTAAACAACTTCAGCATGGATGAGTTGCATGGTTCCCTGACAGAATATGAAATGAGAATAGGACAAACCAAGTCTACAGACAGAGAAGCGACTTTTAAAGCACACAAGAATGTAAAAGCTGAACATGAATCTGAGGATGAAGGAACACTGGATGAAACAGAAGCCAATTTTGTTCGAAAACTCACAAAAAGAAAAGGAAAATATAGAGGGAAGCTACCTTTTAAATGCTTCAATTGTGGTAGAGTCGGTCATTTTGCAGCCAAATTTCCAATGCAGGAGAGAACCAAAAATGGTGAAGGTTCACACCAAGAAAAAGGTGACTGGAAGAAGAAACAAAATTTTAGAAAGAACAACTTCAAGAAGAAAAGTTTCATAACCAAGAATGTCAACAGTTCTGAAGAAAGCATAGATGAGGAGTCTGAAGAAGGAGGTGAAGCTCTGTTCATGGCACTTGAAGAAGAAAGAACAGAGAAAAATCAAGAAGGTGATGAAAATTCCAAGGATGAAGTTGAAGTGTATTTGGAAGGAGAATTGGTTGCTGCACTTGAAGAGTTGAGTGCAGAAAGGAAGAAGAATAAGAAATTTTCAAAGAAATTAGAGAATGCCACAGACATAATAAACAATCCGAAAATACAGACAGAGGAATTCAAGAAAATGTCCGAAGTTCTTGATGAACAATTAAGCTCGTAAAGACAGGTTGAATGCAGCAAGCTAGAGGAAGACATTGTTAAGTTAAGGATGTAGTTAGAGGAGATGAATAGAAAATTGAACTATTTTCATAAGTTTGAAGAAAGTACTTGTAAAAGCTGGATAAAATGTTAAATAACCAAAGGCCTTATGGCATAAAATTTGGTTTAGGCTTTGATGAAGGAGAATCTTCAAAGGATTCAAAGAACTTGAATATAGAACCCATAAAGAAAGAAGAAAAGATCGGGGTTGAACCAGAAAAACCAAATCATGCAAAAGAAAACAATAATGCCAGATTCAAGAAGAATACTGACAAAGATGGATTCACAAAAGTCACACATCCAAGGATGAGAAGAGTCATGGCTCCTACTTCAAACTGGCAAAGACCGGCACCTAGAAGCACTTTTGCATCAAATAAATATCAGGGTAGAAAATCTAAGCCAAGTGGGTTGAAACAAAACTAGAAATTTCCTGAAAAATAGGCACATGCTAATGAAAGAACAAAGGCAAAACAAGTAGCAAAATCTGCTATCAAACCAGAATGGAAAGAAAAGGAATCTTTGATTGTCCAGACCGCTTTTAAAGCTCAGAACAAATCAACACCTTGGATACTTGACAGTGGTTGTTCCAGTCACATGACAGGTGACAAGCAAAAGTTTGAGAATTTACAGAATTATGAAGGTGGTTCTGCGAAATTTGGAAATAATGATGGAGCAAAGATTGTTGGAAAGGGATCAGTCAATATCGGTGATGGCAATATAAAATCAAAAGAAGTCTTGTTTGTAATTGGCCTGAAGCATAACTTGCTAAGTGTAAGTCAAATATGTGACAGAGGTCATGATGTAATCTTCAAGAAGGAGGGCTGTGAAGTAAGAAAGACAAAAAATGGAAAGTTAATAGCCACTGGACTGAGAACTTCTAGAAATCTGTATACACTTTCAAAAACTACAGAAGGAACATGCTTGATTGGACAGGAAGATGAAAACTGGCTATGGCACAAGAGGCTTGGGCATATTAGTTTTGACAATCTGGCAAAAATCGGTTCAAAAAGAGCGATTAGAGATATACCAAACATTGGCAAACCCGTAAATAGCATCCGTGAGTCATGCCAAAAGGGAAAACAAACCAGAGCCACTTTCAAAGCAAAATAATACTTCACTAGCAAGCCATTAGAACTAATTCACACCGATCTATGTGGACCCATGAGAACTGAAAGCATAAATGGACACAAATATTTTATCGTTGTGTATAGATGACTACTCAAGAATGACATGGGTACTATTTCTGAAACTCAAGTCAGAAGCCTTTGAGATGTTTAAAACCTTCAAAAATCTTGTTGAGAATCAATCAGGAAAAATAATTAAATTCCTAAGATCAGACAGGGGAGGAGAGTTTATCTCCGAAGAATTTGCAGAATACTGTCAAAAACATGGGATAAGAAGACAGTTTTCAGTAGCTAGGACACCTCAACAGAATGGTGTTGTAGAAAGGAAGAATAGAATAGTGCAAGAAATGGCAAGGACAATGCTGGCAGAAAACAAAATAGCTGACAGATTTTGGAAAGAAGCAGTTCATACTACAGTTTACATTCAAAATAGGTGCATGTTGAGACCACATGAAAGCAAAACACCTTATGAGTTGTGGTTTGGCGGAAAGGCAACAACAAGACATTTCAAAGTATTTGGCAGTAAGTGCTACATAAAACGGACTGAAGATAACCTCGGTAAATTTGAAGATAGAGTTGATGAAGGTATCTTTCTTGGTTACTCAACAAAAAGCAAGGCCTACACATGTTACAACAAGAGGTTGAAGAAAATTGTTGAAAGTGCTGATGTGAAAGTTGATGAAGGTAGAGAACAAGAAACTACTTATCAAGAAAACTACCCTATGTATGAAGAAGTCATTGAAGGTGATGATGAAAAAGAAACGGAGAAGAATCAGAAAATTGATCCGGATAGTGTAAAAGCTGAATCGAAGAAGAAGAAAACAGGAAATTTAAAACAGAGCAACTGGCAGAAAAATCATCCAAGTGAACAGATTATTGGGGATCCCACAGATGGTATTCAGACAAGAAGAACAGCAGTGAGGAACTATTCTCTGTTATCTAGTATTGAACCTAAAAATGTTGTTGAAGCAAGCACTAATGAAAGTTGGATGAAGGCAATCAATGAAGAACTAGATCAGATAGAGAAAAACAATACCTAGGAATTAGTACCTAGACCAACAAATAAAAACATAATTGGCACTAAATGGGTTTTTAGAAATAAATTGAATGAAGATGGGCAGGTTGTCAGAAATAAGGCAAGATTGGTATGTAAAGGCTATGCTCAGGTTGAAGGCATTGATTTTGAAGAAACTTTTGCACCAGTAGCCAGACTAGAGGCAATCAGAATGTTTCTGGCATTAGCAGTTCATAAAAACTTCAAAGTATATCAAATGGATGTAAAATCAGCATTTTTGAATGGAAAACTAGAAGAAGAGGTTTACATTGAACAACCAGATGGCTTCCAACTTGGTGACAATCCAGATTTTGTTTGCAGGTTAAAGAAAGCTTTATATGGATTAAAACAGGCACCCGGAGCATGGTATGCAAGGTCTGGATAATTATCTAATTAAACAAGGGTTTAAGAAAGGTTTGGTGGATAGCAACTTATATGTCAAAATAGAGAAGGGTCATCTTATTGTTCTTGTTGTTTATGTAGATGACATAATATTTGGCAGCAGCATGGATGAATACTGCAAAGACATATCAATTAAAATGAAAAAAGAATTTGAGATGTCAATGATTGGTGAACTTTCTTATTTCTTAGGACTGCAGGTCAATCAAAATGAAAAAGGCATTTTTATTTCTCAAGTTATATATGTAAAAGAAATGCTACAAAAGTTCACAATGGAGGACAGTAAACCGGTCAGCACTCCCATGACAACAGGCTGTAAGTTGAGCAAGGATGATAAATCTCCAGATGTGGATCAAACAATGTACAGGTCTATGATTGGAAGCCTGATGTATTTAACAGCTACTAGACCATATATACTACAGGCGGTATGCATGGTTGCTAGATTTCAGGCAAGTCCCAAAGAAACTCATGTCACAGCTATAAAAAGGATCTTCAGGTACCTCAAAGGTACCATGGATTATGGGTTGTGGTACCCAAAAGGTAAAGACTTCACTTTGATTGCATATTCTGATGTAGATTGGGCAGGGTGCATTGATGACCGAAAGAGTACAAGTGGAGGAGCATTTTATCTTGGAGACAGGCTAGTAGCATGGCACAGCAAGAAACAAGAATCAGTCTCTCTATCCACTGCAGAGGCAGAATACATTGCAGCCACAACTTGTTGTACACAGATATTATGGATGAGACAAACTTTGAAAGATCTTGGTATCCACTTCAAAGAGCCAATATCAATAAAATGTGATAACACTAGTGCTATCAACATATCCAAGAATCCAATTATGCATTCAAGAACCAAACACATTGCAATCCGATATCATTTCTTGAAGGATAAAGTTGCAGAAGGAGAGGTCAAGTTGGATTTTGTTCCAACTACAGAGCAAGTAGCTGATATATTCACAAAACCATTGCCCAAGGATGTTTTTGAGTACCTTAGGAATAAGTTGGGAGTGGTCACAATTCCCAAGAACTGACTATAATTAGGGATCACATTCTCAATGGGTGCATGCATGCATATACTTATAGTTTTTCTTATATTTATGATTTTTGCTAACTATAACGATATTTTCCTGAGAATGGTGTACAGAGACTCAGGGGGAGTCTGCAGCAGCCCTTTGGTATTATTGGCAAAGGGGGAGAAGAAGTTGAGCAAGGTTGTTGTGTGTTGCCAACAATTCCAAAGGGGGAGATTGTTGAGCAAGGTGCAGCAAAAGCATTGAGAAAGTATTGTCATTGTTGTCAACACAGACAGATTGATGCAGTTGATGCAGTTCAGAGGTCAGTCAGATCAAGTGCAGAAAGTTTCAAGCAAAACAGAGGTGACCCAGATTCAAAAATTGGCAGAAAGAGACAAGGAAAAAAACGGTCGTGATATCGCGACATGTTTTCTGTCGTGATTTTGCGACAAAAAGCAGGAGAGAGAAAATGCATGCCAAAATGTCGCGATGTCGCGACATGTCGAGTTTTCGCTGAGGAGAGAGAAAATGTGTCGCGATTTCGCGACAAAAAGCAGGAGAGAGAAAATGCACGCCAAAATGTCGTGATGTCGCGACATGTCGAGTTTTCGCTGAGGAGAGAGAAAATGTGTCGCGATTTCGTGACATAAATGGAGGAAAGGAGCTTGCAATGAAGAGAGTAGCGATTTCCATGCATGTTAAAGTTTCGCATTTCAAAGCACAGTTGGAAATGTATGGAAACAAAGGTGCAGCAATTTCGCTACAAATCGAAAGTTAAGAAAACTGAGATGCAGCGATTTCGACACAAGTAAAAATTCACAAGAAGAAGGTGTAGCAATTTCGCTACATGTTGAAACAAAGAGAAACTAAGGTGTAGCAACGGCGCTACATGTTGAAACAAAGGGAAACTAAGGAGTAGCGATTTTGCTACTAGTCAAAAGTGTAGAACTGAAAGATGCAGCAATGATATTACAAGTCAAAATTTCATGAAAAGAGGCAAGGTGAAAACACAAGGCACAAAGATGTAAAAATTTTGCCATTGCATGAAGCATAGTGTTGCGATTTCACGACATGTTCCATTTTCGTTGGAGTTGGCAAAGAAGAGTGTACGGAAGCCGGAAGTGTCGCGATTTCGCGACAAGTAGGATGATGACGTCAGCAAGAGTCGAAAACGTCGTGATTTCGCGACAAGAAGGATGATGACGTCAGCAAAGTTGAAAAGTGTCACGATTTCGCGACAAGCAGGATGATGACGTCAGCAAGAGTCGAAAACGTCACGATTTCACGACAAGAAGGATGATGACATCAGCAAAGTTGAAAAGTGTCGCGATTTCATAACAGGATGAAAGAAAAGCCATTGGAAGCCGAAAACGTCGCGATTTCGCGACAACCTTCGGGGTGACGTTAGCATAAGTTAAAAATGTCGCGATATCATGACAGGCGACAGGTTGGCAGGTAAAAGTCGAAAAAGCAGGCATGGTGACACGTGTCATAAAAGACATCATGCAGCCAGTTACATAAAATGTAACTGATGTCAGATCTGTAGTTACAGATTGACAAGTGTTAGTCATGCATTCGAACAGCCGTTTGCATGTATTCGAAGAATCAAATATAAATTATCGAAAGGTTTTCGAAAAGTTTTTTTAGCTTTCGAACGATCGCACTCATGGATTCGAACAGACATTTTGCTTGTATTCAAAGAGCCAAATATGAAGGATCGAGATATGCTTTTCGAGAAGATATGTTTGCAGCATTCAAAACAGCCATACCACAAGAAATCGAAACGTCGTATTGCAGGGTTTCGAACAGTCATTTTTGAATAGCCACTTATTTGCAGGAGAAAAGAATTCGAACAGTTGGGTATATGATTCGACTGCGTGCCGGATTGGATGTATATAAATGAATAGCTGTAAAGAGAAATTGTTAAAAAAAGAAAGAAGTTGTTGCAGTAAGAAGGGAATTGCTATGAAAAGAGGGTCTGTATAGAGAAATAAGCAGAGACATGAGATTGTGCAGAGGTTGTTAAAATTACAGACCAGTCAGGGTCGAGTTAGTAGTGAAGACATTTTTATGTCATTTTGATTTGATTAGAATTGTAGTCCAAGTTGGTGCTTGGTACTAGGGGTTGGTGCTCCATCTGTTGCAGCAGAAAATTACAGGGGTTGGTGCTCCTTCCAGTGGATACTGGTAAAGAAGTTGTAAAATTGAAATTTTGCAAAGACCGGATTTGGATTGAAGTCCAAACAGTTAATTTTTGAGGAGTAGCCAAATTGGTGAACCTCGTTATATTGTGTGTTGTGGTGTGCTCTCATTTTGTTCTTCTGGTTTTATAAGTTTTCTGTGCTTCAGTCTTTGAATGTTGCTGTTTTGAAGTTAAATAACTACACTGATTCACCCCCCCCTCTCAGTGTCATTGTGTGAACATCAATTAATAGTATTTATATATTTATATAATCAAATATTTTCATGCTTATTGAAAATATTTACTATATACTTAAATTTTCACATGAGTATTTAAGTAACTACTTTCATACCTATATGTGTATGTACTAGAAAAAAATTATTTCTTTATGTACAAAGTTGCAAAAGATATAAGTAAGAGGAATAAAATGATACAAAATTTTTCAATAACATTAAATGGCATGAGGTCAAAATGTTAAATATGACAACCTTCAAGGAAAAGACCAAATTTTCATCATGTCAAGCGTTATATCCATGATTATAAAAAGTATGTTATAATATCATTGTGTGGTCATAATATAGTACAAGTAGGTCATTCTAATCTTGTATAAAAAACTAAGAAAATTGTCAATGACATGGTTATCATTCAATTGATAAGCCTTAAAAAATAACTTCTAAGGTGTCATTGAGTAACAATATGACTATAGTGTTGTTTTGAATATGTGTTTTACTCTTTATAGATATATATGAAAATATCCAAGTGTATTGTGTATAACTAGTCCCTTTTGAAACATTAAAGATTTTATTTTGTAGAAATATGGTGTTACAATAAATAAATAAATAAATGTTGAAGTAATGTGAAGTACAATAGGTGGCACAACAAAGGCCACACTCTTCGGAGGTATAACGACAAGGGGTGTCCCTCCCTATGATTCGAACGTAGATCATTGAGAGGAAACGTTGATTAGGGTGTCCTCATAGGAATAAAATAAAGTTTTTTGATCAAATTATTTAAATGTTAATTTTCATTGTATGATAACCTTGGTTTTGAATAGTTGCATAAACAACAAGAAATTTGACAATTTGTTCATAGAAATTTGAAATTGAAATATAAGTTTAAGGAATAAATTTTCATAAAAAACCATAAGACTCAAAGTTTAAAACTTTTATTTAATTAAATTATACTAAAAATAATAATTTAAAATTAAGATGAAGCAATATAAATCAAATATCAAGCAAAAGGAGAATAATGAAAAGAATGAAAAATAACTATGGTTGAAACAAGTATAAACAAAAAAAAAAGTTCACATAGATAGAAATGGTTAAAACAATTGAAAAACTCCACATAAAAATAACAAATCAGGATAATTTTCAAACACTAATAATATTTTTATATTTATTTAATCAAATATTTTCATGCTTATTAAAAATATTTACTATATATTTAAATTTTCACATAAATATTTAAATAAACTAATTTCATACGCATATTTAATAGAAAAGCTTTATTCCTTTATACACAACTAAGAGGAATAAAATAACTCAAAACTTGTCAATGGTATTAAATGGTATGAGGTCAAAAGATTAAATATGATAGCTAAAAAAATTTAATTTTTTAATAATATTTATTACATATGCACATTACAGGAGGGATTGAATCCAGATTAATTACTGCAAATGATATCTTTGTTGTTAAACCACACTCACGTAAATATATTCATGATTACCAAAATAAATTATATTATAATATGAACCAAAAATAATGTTATAAAATCATATTATGTGAAGCAGGTCATTCTAAGTCATTCTAATCTATAACCAACTAAGAAAATTATCGATGACTTAGTTATCATTCAATTAATAAGCTTTGAAAAAATCACTTCCAAGGTGCCATTGAGTAATAATATGCTAGTGCTTATAATGTTGCTATGAATATGTGTTTGACTCTATAAATATGTATGAAAATGACAAAGTGTGTCGTGTATAACTAGTTCCTTTTTTTTGAGATAATAAGGATTTTATATTATATAAATATGATGTTATAATAATAAAAAACTATTAAATTAATTAAATATTTTTTTTTATTGGATGATAATTTTTGTTTTGAGTGGTTGCATAAACAACATAAATTTGATAATTTATTCATAGAAGTTTAAAATTAAAATATATAGGTTTTAATCCTACGGGCGTGTGCATAGCCAGTAGCCCGATTTGACTCCTTTGCGTGTTGCACCTGACTGTTGACGGTGATCTGTTTCCTGCTTGTTCGACAATCTCCTTCATGTCACGTGTTGAACCATACTGACGAAGACGGTGCGAACCCTGGCATCTAGTGGTTCCCATATTATGTTGAGTTACCATTAACGAGACGGTGAGTGTGTTGGAAGTCTTCGCTGATAATTTGAACCCTGCCAGCTGCGCTCACGATTACTAAAAATTGTGATTGTAACCAATTCATCTATGTAACTAAAATATATATATATATATATAAAAATTTAAGAAATAAATTTTCATAAAAGACCATAAGGCTCAAAATTTAAAACTTTTATTTAATTAAGATATATTAAAAATAATAATTTAAAATTGAGATGGTCACCGAACACGAAAAAAAAGAAAGATGGAAAAACTAGGGTTTGAAGAGTAAGAGTCGTAGAAGGGTTTGAAGAGCAAGAGCCATAGGAGGGAGGATGCAAGGAAGGGACTAGGTGGAACTATGGATAGAATGAATTTCAAAGATGTTGTAAGGGGTGCTCAACCTCCAACAATTCCAATTGGTTGATAGGGTTTTTTGCATCAACATATTCATATGCCAAGGATTGATCCCAGGAAAATAGACTTTGGTTGCATGCAAGCTATAGATAGATCTCCAATTGTTAATCTTCAATTATGTAAAATTTAATATGGAATTGCTACAATGGAGCAATGAGGATTGATTTGTCAATTATTGGGCTTTCAACCATCCTTACCTGCTTTTAAAAGTTGGGCTTTGAAGCAATGGCAAACTCCAGGTGAGTTTAGTATCTCATATTATCCTAATGGGTATTTTTTGGTGTTATTTGCTAATGAGGAGGATAGACAAAAAATATTCTAGGGTGGTCCTTGGTTTTTTGGTCGAGTTAGTTTTTTATGAAACCTTCGCATGCTTTATTTAAGGCTGAAGAGGAAATACCTTCAATAGGACCTATCTGGATTAGACTTTTTTATTTACCAGCTGAATTTTGGAATCCTATGATCTTCTAAATAATTGGTAACACTTTAGGCACCTAAATGATGACAACAGATAGCATAATGCAGTTTGAGCATTGAGACTTATACCAAAAAATATATATCTTGAGATAAACAGATAAACCATTGAGACTTATACCCAAGTTTACCATAAATTTAGTGTGGTACTTTACTTCTCTAAAGATATGCTTTATCTCCCTATCCTCTCTAGCCTAAATAATCTACCTAGATTCCATAATCATAGCCTCAATGTTCCAACTGGGGATTGAATCACCTTTGACCAAGTTTATAATATTAAGCGAGTATCCTTCAATGCAAATATTTTTGTACCCCATATTCTCCACAAGTAGGAGACCTTGGTAAAGGGCTCTGGCCTTTACAACATGGCAAGTCTAGATATCTAATAATTTGGTATATGTCAGTAAAATCCCACCTCTATCATCCCTAAGCACCCCGTCAGCACCAACATTATCGAGATTACCCTTTGAAGCTCCATCGAATTTCAGTTTAACCCAACCTAGAGAAGGAGGTTCTCACCTCACAAGGGCCCATGGATTAGGACCAAGAAGACTAGCAACCCTATTGCTATGTTGAAATCCAGTTTTCCTTTCAAGCTCAACCTCCTCAAATTTGTCCTTCTCCAAATATAGAGAGGATACATTCTCTAGTGTGGAAGCCAAGGCTCTGGCACAAATAGAGGTAGGATATATTTTGAAGTTCTTTAAAATTTTACTATTCCTCTCCTTTCACACCCACCAAAAATGATGTGGCAAACAGAAGTTCCAAAAATATTGTAGCTTTGGAGAGAAAAAATGAGATGACCATTCAGCACAAACATCAACAAGTGAACTCAGCACCACCCAACTCAATCCCAAAAAATAAAAAATAAAGTTAAGAAATTCCATAGAGAATGAGCATTTAAAGAATAGATGTCTTGTCTATTTCTCATTAGCACCACAGAGGTAACATCTATTTGATATCGACCAACCTCTTTTTTTAAGATTTTTATTGGTCAAAATCTTATTTTGATTTTCCAACCAGAAAAAAGATATTCACCTTTGGCGTTAGATCCTTAAGCCATACTTAGAAAGGTGGGACCCACAGAGGAGTCCTAACAGTTAGCAGATTGTAGGTGGACTTGACTAAAAAGGATCTATTATTTTCCTCTACCCAGAAGATCCCATCTTCTTCATTTCTCTATTTAATGACCTAAAACTTCAACTTATTAGTAATTAGAATCCAAGATTTAAGTTTAGCATTGTTGAGATAGATTGGTCTAATAATTTTGAAACCTTTAGGTCATTGACCATCTCGATAAATTCAACCACCTTAGACCCAAAGACCAAGTTGATCCTAGGCTCCAAACATGCTAGATTTAGAATCTACGCAAAGGGCTAGTCCATCAGTCAAATATCTTTCCAAAAATCAATCTTGAGTCTATCACCCAACCTCCACCTACAACCTTTGGAGATTAGTACCCTTGACTTTTGCAATCTCAACCAAAAGGTTGAACCAGATTTTTCTAGAGAATCATCAAGCAAAAAATTCTCCTATATTAAATATTTGGTCGATACAATGTTGACCCAATTAGTTCTAGTTTGATTTGCCAACTTCCATCCCTATTTTGCAACTAGAAACTTATTCAATTTCTTTATATTATAGATACCTAAGCCACCATCCTTTTTAGGTCTGTAGACTTGCTCCTATCCAACTAAGTGAAATTTTTTATTCTCATCAGACCTGAACCAAAGAAATGACTTTTGAATATGTTCAATATTTGATAAAATCTTATTAGGAATTTTGAACATAGATAAAAAGAAGTTTAGAATTCTCTGAAGAGTAGACTTTACCAAGGTAGCATTTTTGGATTGACTGAGGAGGGATCCTTTCCAGCCTATCAACTTCCTCTACAATATTTCCACCATAGGTTCCCAAAGCAAATCTTGAATCCTACCTTTAAACAAAGGCATTCCAAGGTAAAGAGACAAGAGGGCAGCCACCTCACAACCCAAGATGTAAGCAATTATCCTATGCCTTGCTAAGAGGATATTCAGAAAGAAAATTTTCCTTTTTATATAATTTATTTTTTTTCAAGCTACAATTTCAAATACCTCCAAGATTCCTTGTAGCACCTTTACTTGGGAAACTAAAGGAAGGAGGGAGATCAAAACATCATCTACAAATTGGTGATGAGAAATAAAATCCACAGGCAAAATGAGCTTGATACCTTCCATAAAGGGTTCTAACTTGATAGCCCTACCTAGATTTTTTTCCACTAAGATATAGAGGTAAGGGGACAAGGGGTCCCCTTGGCGAATGCCTCTCAGAATTGAAAAATAACTTGTTGGTGACCTGTTTATTAAGACCAACAACTTGGCAAAATAGATACAAGCATGGACAAGTTTTATCCAACTTTGGTAAAAATTAAATTTTCCCAAAATCTTTAGCAAAAACTCTCATGAAACCTTGTCATAAGCCTTGTTCATGTCTAATTTGAGGAGGAGACCAACTCTACCATTGATATCAGTTGAATGAAGAATTTCATAGACAACTATAATACTGTCCAAGATCTATCTCCCTGGCACAAATTCACTTTGGGCTTAATCAATCAAGGATGGAAGAAAATGTTTTAATCTATTAACAAGGGCCTTTGTTAAAATTTTATAAACACTGTTACATAAGTTGATGGGTCTAAAGGCACCAAAGTGCTTTGCACTAACAGTATTGGGGATCAAAGTTAAAAAAGTGGAATTCACTTCAAACAAGATATGTTTGGTGGTTTGGACCTCTCAAAGGGCATCAGCAATATCCTTCCCCACAATATGCCAATACTTCTAGAAAAAGAGGAGGGGAATACCATCAGGACCCAAAGCCTTCATTCCTTCCATCGTAAAGATAGTAGCTCTAAATTCATCATCGCTAAAGGGAGAGACAAGGGCTTGGTTCATATCAGTCGTGACAAGGCTGGGAATATTACCAAGAAACTTATTTTGGGCTTCCTCATTTCAAACCTCTTCCACCCCGATGAGATTTTTGAAAAACTCCACAACCTCAGCTCGCCTATAGTGTTGTTATGAATATGTGTTTTAATATTTATAGATATATGTGAAAATATCAAAGTGTATTGTGTATAACTAGTCCTCTTTGAGACAATAAAGATTTTATTTTATAGAAATATAATTTCATAATAAAAATTAGTTGTTTTTGTTGAATTAATGCAGAGTACAATGGGTAGCACAGCTAGGGCCACAATCCTTGAGGATATAACAATAGGGGCCTCCCTCCTCGTGATTCAAACTCAGGTCATCAAGAGGAAACACCCATTGGGATGTCGTGTAGGGACATAATAATAATATTTTATAAAAATAATTAAATGTTAATTTTCATTGTATGATAACCTTTGTTTTGAATAGTTGCATAAACAACAAGAAATTTGATAATTTATTCATAGAAAATTGAAATTGAAATATAAATTTAAGGAATAAATTTTCAAAAGAGACCATAAAGTTCAAAATATAAAACTTCTATTTAATTAAAATATACTAAAAATAATAATTTAAAATTGATATGAACCAATATAATTCAAATATCAAGAAGAACGAAGAGAATAATGAGAGGAATGAAAAATAGCTATGGTTGAAATAAGTATAAACAAAAAAGTCCACATAGAAACAAATGATTGAAACAAGTGAAAAATTCCACATAAAAAAGTAACAAGTCGTGATAATTTTCAAACACTAATTATATTTTTATATTTATGTAATCATATATTTGCATGCTTATTGAAAATATTTACTATATACTTAAAGTTTTACATGAATATTTATAATTATTTTCATACCTATATGCATATTTAATAGAAAAACTTTATACACAATGCTCTAATAATTACCAGTAAGAGGAATAAATAACTCAAAATTTGTCAATGACATTAAATGGAATGAGGTCAAAAGGTTAAATATAACAACCTTCAAAGAAAAGCCTAAATTTTAATCATGCCAAGTAATATATTCATGATTACCAAAAATTATGTTATAATATCATAATGTGATCATAATATAATACAAGTCATTCTAATCTTGTATAACCAACTAAGAAAATTTTCAATGACTTAATTTTCATTCAATTGATAAGTCTTGAAAAAATCACTTCCAAGTTGCCATTGAGTAACAATATGCTAGTGCATATAGTGTTGTTATGAATTTGTGTTTGACTCTTTATAGATATATATGAAAATGTCAAAGTGTGTCGTGTATAACTGATCCTTTTTTAGACAACAAGGATTTTATATTATAAAAATATAATATTATAATTTAAAAAATTATCAAATTAATTAAATATCAATTTTCATGGCATGAGGAATTTCTTGAACAAAATTACCCTTTTAAATTTCTTCTCTTGAGAAAATGATATTGGATGTGGGGAAGCAAGTCGATTAGATGTTTTTCGCAGGACTACCCAAACTGCCGAACTCATTTCGGCCATATCTCACTCATCCGGACTCGGATTGAGCTAAACTTTTAACGATAGATACCTGAAAAACCCTAGAACGTCTCCACCAATTTTAATATGATTTGGAGCAACAAAGATCCTAGCACATACCTATGTGTGAACGAGATATTTGGCAAGCGGCTATGTGAGGGTTTCATTTGGGTTGAGTGCAAGCAGCTCCAGAGGTTGGTTTTTAGGGCCTTCGAGCCCTAGCGGCCAATATTTTTGTGGTTTATGCTCAATATTTTAGCAGGAAATGTTGTAGGGGATACAAGATGGGTTAGAAATTTGTCTTTCAACATATCATACTGTGAACTTGAGTGACAACGGCTTCCAATTTTCTACACAAAAGAAAAGTGAAAACCATACCTTTCCACGGCATCTAGGGCAAGGATTAAAGAGATCACAAAACAAGTTTTAAGCAGTTGATCAAAAAATGGCTCATATCTCAAGTGAATCTGGTGCTAAGGTGCACCCACAAAATAATTCTACTGTGAAAACCCCTGTCAAGGGTAAGAATTTTGAAGACTCAGTCCCAAAAATAAATTTTAGGGATGCCCTTCGTGGTGGACAACCTCAGCCCAATGCTAATATCAATATTAAGGCTTCCCATAAACCTCTAAGAATTCCTAAGATTGATCCTAGGAAAATGGAGTCAGGATGTCTTAAAGTAGCTGATGGAACTCCTATTGTTAAGCTTGATATGGGTAAAATTCAGACTGGCATTGAAGATTTGGAAAAAAGAGGACTAATTTGTCGGTTCGTGGGTTTTCGTCCGAGTCTATCTGCTTTCAAAGTCTAGGCTACAAAAAGTTGGAAAACTAAAGGTGAGTTACAAATATCTATTTATCCAAATGGTTATTTTCTTATTTTATTTGCTAATAATGAAGATAGAGAGAAAACTTTTCAAGGGGGTCCTTGGTTTTTGGAAGGGCAGGGCTTTTCATGAAGCCCTGGCATACTAAATTTAAAGCCGAAGAAGAGATGCCTTCTATAGCTCCCGTGTGGGTTAGACTCTTTGGCCTCCCTATTGAATTTTGGAATCCTACTTTTTTTCTTCAATTGGAAACTCTTTAGGAACTTTTATGATGATTGTTGATTGTACTCAAAATTTTGAACATATTATTTATGCTCGGATTTGTGTTTTAATGGATTTTGACAAACCCCTACCTAAAAAGATCACATTACAATTTGGGGAAGACACTTGGGAGCAAGTAGTGGACTATGAGAACATTCCTTTTTGTTGTAGAATTTGCCATGAATATGGTCATTTGGCCAGTGCTTGCCCAAATAAAATTCTTGATCAAAAGAAAGAAGATATAAACTCAGTAGGTTTCCAAATACCTAAGAAGAAGAACACTTAGAAAAAACCAGTTATGAAGGATCAATCAAAGTCATCTCGCTAATATGTTTGAAATCCTTTCCACAAATGATGTCCCAAGTGAGGAAGAGGAAATAATGGAAACTGAAATCTTAGAAACACAATTTAAATATGAAGGGAAGAACTTAGAGACACCAACAAATCAAAGGTTTTCAATACAAAAAAGGAGAAAATTTACACAAGAAAAACAATATTTCAAATGTCAAAACTTCAAATAATGCAGGTCCTAATATAGACTCTGTTGAACCATCTAGTAAAATTTTGGCTGTGTACGAGCATTTTTCAAGATTAGAAGCCATATCATATTCAATTTGAAATTAGAAGCCATATCATATTCAATTTGAATAAGTCAATAAATAGGGAAAAATAATTGAAGATGGATTCTAATCAAAAAGTAGGTCACAAGACCAATTAATATCATATGGTAAAAGAAGGTGAAAAGCTTGTAGAGGAAGGTAATATTAATGCCCTTCCCAACTTTTTTAGCCCCGGTATTAATGAATATCATCACTTGGAATATTAGAGGACTCAAAGGGAGTCTTTCAAAACAAAATGAAATTAGAAGAATGATTCAGATAAATCATCCACATATTATTTTCCTTCAAGAAACAAAGATGTCAATGGAGGATATGGACTTAATTGCCAGTAAAATTTGGCCAGCTAGAAAAGTGGTTTCCCTCAGTTCCCAAGGGAATTCGGGTGGTATTGCTTGTCTTTGGGACCCAAAAGAGGTAGTTATTCACCATATGGTTGGCGAGTTGGGGTTTGTTGGCTATAGCTATTCAAAGTAGACATTCCAACCGGATTATGCTTTGCATTACTGTTTATGCTCCGACTTCTTTGGAGGAAAAAAGAAGACAGTGGAAGGATATTACTCATATTATCTCTCATTTTCCTAAAGCTTAGATCTTGATCGGAGGAGATTTCAATACCATCCTCTCTTTGGATGAGAAAAGGTGGGAAATAGAAATTTGGACAAAAGCACTAACCTCATGAGCGAATATATTGTAAACCTCCATCTTGTGGATATCCAACCAGATAATGGCCTTATGACTTGTTCTAACATAAGGCAAGGCTTAGCTTGTATAATGGAGAGATTGGATAGGTTTTTTCTCTCTGAAAATTTCTTAATCCATGGTCACATTCCTAAAGTGAAGACTCTTAATAATGTCTGGTTCGGATCATTGGCCAGTCATGGTGGAAATGTGGAAAACCAATGTGAGTTTCTCTCCTTTTCATTTTCAATTAATGTGGCTTAGAGACATTTCCTTCAGACCTCGTGTGCAACAATGGTGGAAGGAAGGTAAACCTAGGCATGGGACTAAGATGTTCTGTTTTGCCAAAAGACTACAATACATTAAATCCAAAATCAAGACTTGGAACTGGAAAGAGTTTGGGGATGTTCATAAAAAAAACATGAATTTATTGCTCATCTTGAAAATTTGAATAAGAAAATCCGTTTAGATGGCCTCACAGAGAAGAGAAGTGCAGATGAAATTAAACTCACAACTCAGTTAGAGAAATGGGAAAAATGAGAAGAAATCTTATGGAAGCAAAAATATAGAATTCAATGGCTCAAATAAGGAGATCGAAACACAAATTTCTTCCACAAATCTCTTCTAGCTCGAAGATCTCACAACTTTATTTCTTCCTTAAAATCAGATTCTGGAGATGTTTATACTTGGGATGGCATGAACTCTATTGTTGTTGATTACTTTTCCAATATTTTTGTTGCTACTACTCTTGACTCAACTTCACAACAAAATGTTCTTCAAGCAATCCCTTCTCTTATCACTTATGAGGAGAACTCTATTTTGACTACTCTTGTTACTATCAATGAGCTTCAACAAGTAGTTTTTAAAATACAAAAAGGGAAAACCCCAAGTCCTGATGGTTTTCCCATTGAGTTCTACCAAGAGTTCTGGGATATCCTTCATGTTGATTTATTAGAGGTGGTGGAAGAAGCCAAGAAAGCCAAAGAAATTTTGAAGGTTATCAATAAAACTTATATTACTCTTGTTCCAAAAGCTCAAGAGGTTGATCATATCTCAGCTTTTAGACCTATTGCTTTATGTAATGTTCTTCTCAAAATCATTACTAAAATCATGGCAGAAATATTGAAGCCTCTTTTGCATAAGATTATTTCCCCAGAGCAAGGAGGTTATGTGGAAGGACGTAAAATAGTATATGAGATAGTTCTTGCTCAGGAAGCCATCCATTCCATGGATATGCAAAATTCTCCTTCCATGTTCATTCGGTTAGACTTATCCAAAGCTTATGACAGAGTGGATTGGCACTTCCTTATCAAATTTTTGAGGCAATTTGGTTTCTCTAAGGATTGGATGGATTGGATTATGGGATGTATCTCTTCAATTTCCTACTTAGTTCTTAAGGTGATTCTCCTCTGAGCTATGGAGGAGAATCGCCACTTTACTTGGCTTACAGTGGTCCAATTATTTTACTTTTGAACAGCTTTGGAGGGATTGGCCTAATCAAGAGGGTGTTGATCATTTTATTAGGTAGTTAGTTTGGATGGGTTCTACCATTCTTCTTTGGAATATTTGGAATGAAAGGAATAGTCAAATTTTTAATCAAGATAGAAAGGATATTCACTATATTTGGCAAAAGACCATAGCCAACTTAGTTGAATCAGTCCATCAAATACTTAATCACCCCCAAAACTCCCACTAAATATGGGATCAAGTGATGCAAAGATTAAATATTAAATCTTCTAAGGGCAACCATCTTAAAGGGAATGTGAGTATTAGAAATATGGATAGGACTAGAAATTGGCAACCTCCTCCTAAGGATTTTGGAAAATTCAATACTGATGGAGCCTCTAGATGGAACCCTGGAAAAGCCAGTGTGGGAGGAATTGGTAGACTTTTAGATGGCTCCCTGGTTTTACTTTTGCTGAGAATTTGGGTATTTTTTCCAATAACCTTGCTTAGGGGTATGGTATCCTTAGAGGCCTTCAAGAGGCTACTAAGGTTGGATGGGAAAAGGTGTTAGTTGAGTCTGACTCTCAACTTATGATTAATCTCTTGAAGACTCCTAAGAATCATAAGGTGGATTGGAGAATAAAAAGAATTATTGAGAAGATTCGGTTAATCCAGATGGGATTTTTGAAAGTTGATTACAATCATGTGGTCAGAGATCAAAACAAGAGTGGTGATGTTTTAGCTAATTGTGCTTTGGACAAAGGTGATCTTACTTGTTATGGTCACCCTCCTATATGGTGGGCTTCTCAAATTAGGGAAGCTCTTCTTTCTATCATTTCTTTGGATGGATCCAGTTCGAAGGTACCTAGTTTCTTCTTGTTTTTTTTTTTTTTTTTGCTTCTCTTTGGTTCATTCAATTTTTTTTAGTTCCCTAGCTCATTATATTCTTTATTTTGTTTCCTCTGTTGATTCTTGCCTTAATAGTCTTCTGGTCTAGATAGGTCATTGTTTTGTTAAAAAAAAAAATTGTTTTTTTTGTTTAGTTTTTTAAGGTGGGTGGGTTCTTTTGTTTTGTTTTGTTTTTGTGTTCTTTGTGTTATTTTTTGTTGTTCTTGTGTTTTTGTTGTTGTTTTTTTTTTTTTATGCTTTTTGTTATTGTTCTTGTGTTTTTTCGTTCTTGTTCTTGGGTTTATCTTTGACTGTGTTATTTCGTGTTTTTATGTGTGAGTGTTTTCTTTTTTTTTTGTTTTTGTTTATTTTCTGTTGTTGGTTGTTTTTTATTTTTATTTTTTTTATTTTTAAGGTTTTGGTTGTGTTTATTTTTCATGTTTTTTTGGGTTATGTCTTGGTAGTATTCTATTGTTTTTGTCTTGTTTGTGTTTTGTTATGTGGTTCTTGTGTTTTTCTATGTGATTTGTGTTGTGGTTTCTTTTATCTTATTGTGCGTGTTTGGTTGTGCTTTTGTTTTTGACACACTCAAGGAGCATGTTTTTTATTTTATTTTATTATTTTGTTGTTATTTACTTATTTTTAAATTGGTTTTGTGTGTTTTTTTGCTCCTTGAGTATGTCAAAGGTGGTAGGCCAGGTCCGAGTCCTGGGCATTTTTGGCAAAATGGATACCCCTGCCTCCTTGGGTCTTACCCGAAAGTGGCATCCCTTTTGGGATGTTTTCCACAAAAAAATAAAAATCATGGCATGATAACCTTTTTTTTGAATGGTTGCATAAACAACAAGAAATTTGATAATTTATTCATAGAAGTTTAAAATTTAAATATAAATTTAAGAAATAAGTTTTCATAAAAGACCATAAGACTCAAAATTTAAAACATTTTATTTAATTAAGATATATTAAAAATAATAATTTAAAATTGAGATAAAACAATATAAATCAAATATCAAGCAAGAACAAAGAACAAGAAGCATAACTAGAGGAATGGAAAATAACTATGATTGAAACAAGTATAAAAAAAAATATCCACAAAGAAACAAATCGTTGAAACAAGTATAAATGAAAAATCCACAAATTAACAACAAATTATAATTATTTTCAACTATTAATGGTATTTATATATTTATGTAGTCAAATATTTACTATATACTTAAATTTTCAAATGAATATTTAAATAAACTATTTTATACCTATATGCATACTTAATAGAAAATATGTATTCCTTTGTACACCACGCTCTAATAAATATGAATAAGAGGAATAAAAAACTCAAATATTGTCAATGACATTAAATGGCATGAGGTCAAAAGGTTAAATATGACAAGTTTTAAGGAAAATCCCAAATTTAATCATGTCAAATGATATATCTATGATTACCAAAAATTAAGTTATAATATAATAATGGTCATAATATAATACAAGTAGGTCATTCTAATATTGTATAATCAACTAAGAAAATTGTCAATGACATAGTTACCATTCAATTGTTAAGCCTTGAAAAAATCACTTCCAAGGTGCCATTAAATAACTATATACTAGTGCCTATAATGTTGCTATGAATATGTGTTTTTTTTTTTTTTTTTTAGCGAAAAACCCCTTGCGGGGCCGCCTTGGTCTGAGAGACCGCGAACAGGGGGTTCTACACCGTCAAAGTCACCCGAGAGTCGCACCCGACCCTGCTCGCACCAACATTATCAATTGGATTTTGGATACCCAATTTAGCTTTTTGGTAGGGTGGAGATTTGAACCTGGGACCTCCCTTGGAGGATTGCCCTCTCCTCTCCAACTCACCTACAACACCGGGTTGAATTTGTGTTTGACTCTCTATAGATATGTATTAAAATGTCAAAGTGTATTGTTTATAACTAGTCCCTTTTGAGACAATAGGAATTTTATATTATAGGCAATATGGTGTATACATCGTACAAAAGAAGCTAAATTTTGAGGTGTATTTTTATTTTTTTTAGAATTTTTACTAAAGTCATTTACAATTAAAATTGATTTTAATATCAAATTAGGAAGTATATATAGATAGATAGATAAAATAACTTGTATATTATGAAATCTATATGTGGAGAGATAAAAAAACAACAATAAAGCAATTTTGATCTATGATAAAATGAACATCAATGGAGCATGGATATCACCCAAAAAGGTCCAAGAGTGTTCAGTGATGAATCCAAACCAATTTTGAATGCCAAACGATGAAGTATCCTTAACCAAATGCTCCAATTGCAGCAAACTATGTTGCTGGTCCAAACCAGAAAACTAGATCTAGAATTGAAAAAAAAGCACACAAAAAACTCCACAATAGTGCACCCAATGTATGCTCTAAAAATTGTTGATTCTTCTATTTTCAAATGATTCCAATTACAATACATATAATGATCGATCAGCTTTGATCAATAAAATCTAAAAAAGCTAAAACAACTCAAGTTACTAAAAAACTAGCTTTTACATGGCCACCTTGCATGATTTTTTTAATTCTTAAATTAACTAAAATTCTTAATTGGAATGAATAATAAAGCACACAATTTAATACATTTTTCATGTGCTTTATTTTATTTACAACTCAAATATTAATTTAATAATTATGGGTGACTTTTGACATCACCCTCAACAATCCCCCCTTTGATGTCAAAGGGAGAAATGTCCAACATTTCTTTGAGTCTCCCATGAGTCACCTTCAGCAGCCCCTTTGTGAGTATATCAGCAACTTGATCCTCACTCTTAACATACTCAATGACAAAAAATTTTCTTGTACCAAGTCTCTAACAAAATGGTGCTTCAAATCTATGTGTTTGGTCCTTGCATGGAAAACTAGATTTTTGGACAATTGTATTGCTCCAATGTTATCACAAAATATTTTGGTAGGCTCATGTTGAGTCTCACCAAAATCCTTCAACACTCTCCTCAGCCAAATCCCTTGTGTACAAGCTGAATTAAGGGCTGCATATTTAGCTTCAGTGGAAGACAAAGCCACTGTACTTTGCTTCTTGGATGACCAAGAAATCAACCCACTTCCCAAGGTGAAACAATGCCCTGTAGTGGATTTTTGGTCATCAATAGAACCTCCCCAATATGAATCAACATACCCAACCAGCCTTGAAGATCTTTCTGATCTGAAGTGTATGCCATGATCAAAGGTTCCCTTCACATATCTAAAGATTTGTCTCACCGCTTGCATATGCCTTTGAGTTGGCAAGCTCATAAATCGAGAAACTAGTGAAACTGCATAGGTAATGTCGGGTCTTGTGGATGTAAGGTACATCAATCCACCCACCATACTTCTAAAAGTCTTCTCATCAACAAGAGGACTCCCATCCTCTTTCATAAGCTTCTCCCCACTAGCAATAGGAGTATCAACCACCTTGCAGTCTAGAAATGAGAATTTCTTCAACATGTCTTGGGCGTACTTGGCTTGGCATATGAAGATCTCATATTCCCTTTGTTGTACTTCCATGCCAAGAAAGTATTTCATTTTTCCAATATCAGACATCTCAAAATCACTTTTCATGCTCTCCTTGAAGTCTTGCATCATAGCTTTGGAATTTCTTGTAAAAATGAGATCATCAACATAAAGACAAACATAAAACATGTTAGTGTCAACAATTTTCATGTAAAGAGTTGGTTCATTTTTGCTCCTTTCAAAGCCATTTTTAGAGAACCATCCATCTATCTTTGAGTACCAAGCTCTTGGAGCTTGTTTCAGCCCATAAAGTGCCTTTTTCAACTTGTATACCCAATGCTCTTTACCCTTTATTTCATAACCTTGTGGTTGCTCCACATATACCTCTTCTTCAATGTCACCATTCAAGAATGCACTCTTGACATCCATTTGGTGAACTTCCCATCCTTTCTGAGTAGAAACTGAAAGCATCAATCTAATAGTATCATGGTGAGCCATAGGAGCAAAGGTCTCCTCATAGTCTACTCCATATGTTTGTGCATACCCTTTTGCTACTAGTCTAGCTTTGTGTTTGTCTATTGTTCCATCACTATGGAACTTGGTCTTGTAGACCCATTTTGTACCAATGACATCCATGTCACTAGTAGGATGAATGAGATTCCATGTCTCATTTCTCTCAATGGCCTCCATCTCAACATTCATGGCCTCAACCCATTCTTTCCTTTGACTAGCCTCTACATAGTTCCTAGGTTCACTAGAAATGCAAGATAAGGCATAGTAAGTCATTTCATCTTCAATATCTTCAATATTATTACCTGATTGAGTTTGAAGTCTTGTTGTTCTCCTCTGATAGTTTTGATCCAACATCTGACTTGTTGGATGTGGAAGCAACAACCTCTTATTTTTTACTTGGGTTGAAGTTGATGGTAAACTAGTCTCTTGGGAAGAACTAGTATTGTTGCCATTAACACTAGGAACTTGTGGAGGATCTTGATTGACCTCCATTTCTCCATAAAAATTATGCCCCCCTTCACTAATAACCTCTACACTCTTCTGGTTATGATCAACAAACACATCATTCTCAAAAAAATTACAATCCCTAGAAACAACAATTTTCTTACTAACAGGATTGAAAAACTTGTAAGCCTTACTACCATCACTATAACCTGTAAAAATGTGAGGCTCACTCTTGGGGTCTAATTTTTTCCTTTTAGCATCATCAATGTGAACAAATTCTAAACAACCAAATACTCTAAGATGAGCCACCATGGGCTTCTTACCATACCATGCTTCATAGGGTGTCTTGTTTTTCACTACCATTGTGGGACTTCTATTCAAGATGTAGGTTATTGTTTGCACTACTTTGGCCCAAAACTTCCTCTCCAACTTCTTGTTCTCCAACATGGTTCTTGCTGAATCCATTATGGTCCTATTCTTCCTCTCTACAACACCATTTTGTTGTGGTGTGTAGGGAGCAGTAAAATGCCTTTTTATTCCATGCGAAGAGCAAAAATCTAGAAATTCCTATGAATAGAATTCCCCACCTCTATCAGTTCTTAACACCTTGATAGAACAACCTGATTCCTTTTCAGCCAATGCCTTGAAGGTCTTGAAGGCTGAGAATGCCCCATATTTTATCTTCAAGAAGAAAACCCACATTAGTCTAGTAGCATCATCAATAAAGGAAATAAAATATAAATTTTTGCCTATGCTAGGACAAGACATGGGCCCACACAAATCTGAATGTACCAATTCCAATTTCTTGGTAGCTCTCCATTTGCTGGTTGGAAAGCTTTCTCTATGGTGTTTTCCAAGTATACATGCCTTGCATGCTTCCTTCAATTTGGATTCAATCCTTGGAAGACCATCAACCATATTTTTCTTAAAAAGAACATGCAAACTTCTAAAATTTAAATGACCATATCTAGAGTGCCACAACATGCTTGATTCCTCAATGGTAGAAAAGCAAGAATTCTGATTTAACATATTTATTCTCAATGGAAACATTCTATTTTTTGACATAATAGACTTTCCAATCAATTTTTTACCTTGCTTCTTATCATATATCAAACATTCTCCATTGTCAAAAAGTAGCTTGAATCCTTTCTCTACTAGTTGTCCAACACTCATGAGATTGTGCTTCATGCTTGGAGCCAAATAAATATTGTTGATATCACCCTTCCCATGCTTTGTGGTGATAGGCATACTCCCTTTCCCTTCTACATGAATCACCTTCCCATATCCTAAGTGAACTTGGCTCTTGAATGAACCATCTAGCTTGTCAAAACAATCCTTAAAACATGACATATGGTTAGAACATCCTAAATCAAGAAACCACATATCCTTTTTATCATCCAAACCTGAATTACATGAAAGAGAATAATTAATTTGATCATCATTATTCTCAGCTTGGTAGGCCTTTTTCTCACCCCCATCTTGGTTTGAATTTGCTTGATTTTTAGTTGCTAGTTTCCTGCAGTCTTTTATCATGTGACCCGATTTCTTACAATAATGACAAGTGATGACCTTCTTACCCTTCCTCTTTGAATTTGATTGATTTTTCCCTTTCTGATCTAAAATTTGAGAAAAACCTGCATTTTGATTTGAGGGCTTTGCATTTGGTTTTGAAACCCATACTTTGGTCTCTAGTGCATGATTCAAGTCATTTGAGTAAATTTTTATTTTATCCTCATGGGACAATAAAGAACCCACTAACTCTTCAACCTTAATTTGGTCCATATCTTTACACTCCTCAAGTGTAATGACAATATGGAGCCATTTTGGGGATAGGGATCTCAAAATATTTCTTACTACTACTCTATCTTCCATGACTTCACCATACACTCTCATTCTATGCACTATGTCATTTACTCTAATACAATAGTCTCCAACATTCTCATCATCATGCATTTTCATATTTTCAAAATTGATTCTTAATGTGGAGATATTTGTTGATCTTACCTTTTTTGAGCCTTGATATGATGTCTCCAAGGTTTTCCATGCCTCATGGGCATTCTCACAACCAACTATCCTTGGATAGATGCTTGGATCTATTGCACTCTACAAGTAGAAGAAAGCTTGAGCATCATTCTTTTCTTCTTCTTCCAATGTCTTCCTTTGATCTTGAGGAAGAGCACTCCAATCATCAAGAGGAGTATATGGATGAACTATACTTTTCCAAACTCCCTTCCATACAAATATCCTCCTCATTTGATCTCTCCAGTACTCAAAGTTCTCTCCTTTGAATGTAGGTATATTTAAGGATGTACTATTTGTTGCCATGATAGCAAACGAATAGCCACAAGTATTTCTGATCCAAAATCTTGTAAAGGATGTTGGGAATCAAAAATATTCACCCTCTCTTGTCGTAGCTTCACCTACAAATTCTGAAATCACACACACAACTCTGCTCTGATACCAAATGTGAAATCTATAGGTGGAGAGATAAAAAAACAACAATAAAGCAATTCTGATCTAAGATAAAATGAACATTAATGGAGCATGGATATCACCCAAAAATGGTCCAGGAGTGTTTAGTGATTAAGCTAAACCAATTCTGAATACCAAATGATGAAATATCCTTAACAAAAAGCTCCAATTTCAGCAAACTATGTTGTTGGTCCAAACCAAAAAATTAGATCTAGAATTGAAAAAAAAGCACACAAAAAACTCCACAATAGTGCACCCAATGTGTGCTCTAAAAATTGTTGATTCTTCTATATTCAAATGATTCCAATTACAATGCATATAATGATCAATCAACCTTGATCAATCAAAAAAGCTAAAACAACTCAAGTTTCTAAAAAAACTAGCTTTTGTCATGGCCACCTTGCATGGTGTTTTTTTTAATTCTTAAATTAACTAAAATTCTTAATTGGAATGAATAATAAAGCACACAATTTAATACATTTTTCATGTGCTTTATTTTATTTACAACTCAAATATTAATTTAATAATTATGGATGACTTTTGACATCACCCTCAACATATATGTCAAATGACATTGTCTTAGCTAGTTAAATTTCTCAACTTTCAAGGAAGAGACCTAAGTTCAAATTTTGTCAAGTAATACATGAATAATTTTCATGTTGTAAAACCACTATGTGTTCATGATATAATATATGTGGGACTTGTTTCAATCCCATGCAACCTATTAAAAAATTATGTATATATATATTTTATTTTTATAAATCTTTTATTTATACAAAAATATTACATTATAAAAATTATAATATAAAATAACATTTTTGTTTATAGTATATAATCTATTATTCAGTATAGATGCCTCTATGTATTAATAGATCATATTGTATATCAAAATTATAGTTATGATCTTTATTCCAAAACTAGTTTATTGCCTAAAGATACGTGGAATTATGCGTCTTATATGACAAAAAATAATTGTTATATCAAAGAAATAATAGGTACAACAAGATTTGGTTTCCATCATATCTATATGATGTGATGTGATATTGATGTCAATAAGGATATCTTTCCCAATAACATTCAATCATTCTATAAGGTAATGTTATATTACTTTCTAGTATTATCTTGTAACTTGTGTGGGCCTAATGGTAAAGACATTGAAAATTTAAAGAGGATGTCCAAGGTTTGAATCCTATGGGGGTAGGATTGGACACTATGCTTAGGTAACCAAAGTATATTTGGATATTTATCTATTAGATAAACATTATTGGCTTTTTAGATAAATTGATCACAAGTCCCAATATTCAAGATCTTGAACAAACTTGGATATAAATTAGATGAAGGCACATTTAATGAATAATATCAATGTCAATTAATATAAAATTCATGAAATATAACTATAGTATAACATAATGAACAAACTCACTATATTATAAATGATTCAAATATGCAATCTCATAAATCGATATTTCTCAAATCTATCTACAACGCTTTGATGCTTTATTTGCTACAATATGATTACACTACATGGAGCTTTGTCTTAATAATATAACCATAGAAAGGTGACTCTTCAATACTTGACTATTGCTCTCCTCATATATCTAGGAGATGCATCCTTTCCTATTCCACACATAAGATAAACCTCTCATGTCCCTTCACTTTACATCTTACCACTTGTATACTTGACACCTACACATGACTCTTGACTTTCTACACACTTGCACACTTTATTATATGACACTTGCACACTCTCACATTCTACACACTTGCATATATTACTATATGACACTTGTACTCATCCTACACATAGACACATAATTTAAGAAAAATATAAATCACACACCCTAATATAATAACTCACACATTAATATAATATTTACAATATGTACAATAGTGCCATGGGGGTACATTAGCACCTGTCAAATAATATAATATACTTCAACACCTCCCTATCTTACATTATTTGGTTTTTGAAGACTTTAGACTTCAATCTCTAACTTTTGCTTTTGTTCTTTGACTCTTTTGCTAGCATTGCTTGAGATTCTAACGTTGATCTGCTAACCTATTTCCTACAATATTCATTAAAATTTCTTTGTGATTATAAAAATATTTTAACATATCCATGATCCTATTCCAATATGATTTATTGATCCATCCATAGTGTACTTCAATTTTCTTTTCATAATCTATCTTTGGTTTGGTTTTCTCACAAAGTATGCAATTCTGAAATGATCTGGATTTCAACTTGAACCCTTCATTTGTTTCTATAGTCTTATTTTCTATTGCTTTTATTTTATCATTTGAAATATTAGTGTCATTAGGAACTTTTGGATGATTTTCATTTTCATCCTCTTGAATTTGATCTTCAACTATAATATGGTTGATGATCTTCCAAGGATTGATTTTTTTCTTCAACTTCTTCTATCTATTTAACCTCTTGGATTTTTTGGACTAAATTGCTCTTTTGGTTTTCTTCTCTTGGTCGTTGTTGTTGATGTTGTCCATATTGATATTGAGGTCGATATTGCCTTGGCTGAAAATTTTGAAAAGGTCTATTTACTTGATTTCCTCAATTCAAAGAATTATATCTACAAACCTCTTTTATTACAAATGTGATGATTCTTTTATTTCTATTTAGGCTAAGACTGTGATAATATCGTAGTGTTACTTGGTACATTTTTCTTTTATATCAAAACATTATTACTCATTTCATCTCTAACTAAATTTTCCACTTCACACTCTTGAAGAACATTGACTAATTCATCAAAAGTTGTCTTATTTAGCAATTGAAGTGAAGTGACTAAATGTTTGTAACTTTCTAGAAGTGCTCTTAATGTAACTTGGACAAGAAATTTATCTTCTACTTTTTCTCCTAAGATTTAATAACTTAGCCTTTAAATCGGTTATTCTTTGAAGAAAGAGTTATATACTCTCTCCACTATTAATCTTTAATGAATATAACTATGACTACAAATGTAATATAGTGGCTTTGTTCTTTCCTTCAAATATATCACATATTTTTTCCAAGCAACTTTTGAAGTCTCTACATCACTTATATATGGTTGGATTTCATCAATTATCCCAAATGTAATCAACATAAGGGTTTTTGCATCATTTCTTTAAATTTTTGTTTTTCTCTTTCTTATTCTAGTTTGTTCTTTGTTCCATTCACTATATCCCATAGTTTCTCAACAATGAGAATAGATCTCATTTTGTTTTTCCATGATGAAATATTTGGTCCTTTCAATAGTTGTGATTTAGAAAGGAAAATCTTACTATTTTACATAATAGAACTCATTTAAATATTAAATTTTCAATTTTTCAAATCAATCAATTATCAATTTATTTTTCTTCTTATAACTCCCAATCAATTATTTTCAATTCTTCAATCAATCAAATTTTAAATATCAAATTCAATAATTCATTTCAATTTCATTTCATCCTTATAACTCCCTTTTTCTTTTTCAAAAATTAACTTTCACTAAGCCTTATAACTCCACTTTCTATAAATTCAAATTTGACTTAGGCTTAGGTGCTTCAATATAAAATATAATTCTTTCTAAAATTTCAAGGAATATTATTCATTACCTTCATATCCACTATTTTTGTTGTTCTCACTGCAACAAATTTGAATTTATGAAGTATGATAGGTGTGTTACTCTTTAGAGATGCAATAAATGCTAAACTTCAATGCATCAAATTTACCTTGGCAAATTTTGATTTCTTAGGCTTATTCAGTTTATCTTCTTGCTCCTTGGCAATTCATATTTTATCTTCAAATAGAAGTTTCCCTCGCTCTTAGGCTTATCAGGAAGCTTTTGAATTTATTTTATATAGTTAGATGACTTTTGCATGCATTCATTTACAAACTTAGGCAATTCCTCCTAGATGTCTTCACAGGCTCTTTACTCAATATTTGCAATCTTTAATGTCTTTTGGGCTTCTTTTCTTAGGTGGTCAACTCCTCAAATTTGAATGGCTTGAATTTTCTATCCCTAATATTGTTTCACTTCAAGTAACTCATTACTTTATTTCTTCACCTCATGTGGCTTTGTCCTTAGCTTAGGCACTTCTAACTTTTGTCATATTTTTTCCTCTTATATTTGTACCTCAGGAACCACTCCAATATGACTTCATGTTCTTAGGAAATGTATTCTTTTTTTTATTTTTATTTTACTCTAGGTAGACTATGGTTCTCTGGCTTGGACTTCTTGGCTCTAGTTGCTTAGATATCTCTCATTTAATCTCTACTATTCATGTAAAAAAAATTTAGATGTCTCTCAACTCTTTAGCTTCTTTTTCCTTTATTTTGCCTACTCATAGCTATCTGGACTTAGTTCTCAAGCGCTTTTTCTTATTGATGTCTCTCCTTATCATTATCAGGTCACCAGCATGTTTCTTACTAACAAATGGCTTCGTCCACCTATTTCTCAAGCTACTAGCTCATTGCTTGGCAATGAATGACTCTATCAAAATATCTATTCTTATCCTTCTTAGGCCTCAAGCCCAAATTTTTTAAACTTTCACCTTTAAGCTTCAAATTCTTCCCTTTAAAAAAATTCTCACACAAAGTGAGGATATGTGGCTTTGAGATTTGATACCACTATTGGCTTTTTAGCCATATTGATCATAGGTCCCAATATCTAAGATCTTAAACAAACTTAGTGTATGCAAATAAAGACAACACCGAATAAAGCAATAGAAACAAGCAAGTATGATAAAATAATTTGTATTTATATTAATAGTGGAGCCTTGGTCTCCATTTTAAAATGTTATTGCCCCAAGTGTGCAGGGATCTGAATACAATACCTTGCTTACTTTATGATATTACAATGGGTAGAAAGGAAAAAAGTTTCTCTTTTCACCGAATACAATGAATTGTGGTGTCTTCGGTCTTTTTAGCTACAATCCAAGGGTGGATGGACTTCATCTATCTTCGTAGGCCATCCTCATTCTAATAGTGTTCAAGAAGTTGAAACCTACACATACATGAATGTAAACAAGAGAATTCAGTAGCACCTATTGATATGAGTGAAAGAAGCTACCAAAAACTCTAACATAATTATTTGTAGAATCCAAAAATAGTATGTAGGAAACAAAGATTATAAAACATAAAATATACCTCACTAATTTTATCTGGACTTGATCTCTATCTATCGTGGATTGGACTTGATCCTGAGCAAACACAGGTGTACGTTTAGGGATGGCCAAATGCAAGCTAGTGTTGGGCAAACGTAGATGCATGTTTACCTCTGTGTAAACTCCCACTGGTGTTTGGGATTGGAGTGGTAGAAACCCTAGGTTTTGGTCTAGGATCTTGATGACTCGACCTCCAATAACTTTTGTTACCTCCTACAGGCATTTTGACAGCATAACAATGTAGCTTCCAGCCTCTTTTTGTCATGAAGTAATGCTACCTTTATAGGCTTTTGGTATTTTTAAGGGAAAAGATAGGTGTTAAGCCAGGTCTACCAAGTGGTAGGGACTGGGTAGCCACCTATCCTGGGTAGTTGTAGTGAGTCATATAGATTGTCTCACTTAGGTGGAGTGGTGGCATGTGGGTAGATGAAAGTGCAGTGATGTGTTAAGTGAGGTGTGAGATGTGGAAAGTGAGTAGATGGAAGTGGAATGATGTGTAGAGTGAGATGATATATGTGGCAAGATGAGGGATAGTGATGGATAGGACACATGTCAAGTGGAGACATAGGGTATCCTAGGAGGATTTTCTTTATTTTTATAAAATCTGGAAAATAGGATTATGCACAGGTTTTTTATGCCTAAGTTTAGACTTAAGCATATATTATTATGCAGAATTATGGGGTAGATGGGTGTTTTGAAAATGACTAGGTTTTGGTGTCTACATATACCCATTTTTGTACCATGTTGTGCCAATCACAATGCAGTGCAAAAATAAGTGATACCTGGCTTTATTGGATGAAGAAATTAATTTTTTTGTTGTCCCAATAGAAGGATTGAATGACTTTTTAAAATTTTTAGTTTTGTCTTATCCCCTCAATTGATGAATGGGTGAAGAATGAAATTGACAAGTCAATTGACTGAATGTTGATGATGAAAAGTGATGGATGTGATGGATGCAAATGTTGAAAATCAAGATCAAGTTGGATGCCCCAAGTTTGGGGTGGATCTGTGTTGTCAAAAATTTACCTTTGGTAGCAATGAAGTGCAAGATGATGTGGTAAAGGAATCAGCCACCCTGGGAGCTCAAGGACCCTAGTGACTGTAGCAATTCCTACCAAATTGAGTTTTGTGAGAAATTTTCACGTTTGTAACCCTACAAAGAGGGCTTAATGACAACCTTAGACAAATTTTCTTGAATGCAATCACATTCCAAAAATTGAGGGGCCAAAATGATTTGATTTTAGTGTGATGAAATGGGATGATGTGTTGGATGCATGGATGGATGTTTTGATGATTTTTTATACAAATGTGCTAATGGTGATCTACCCATCCTATTGAATTGCATGGATAAGCAATTGCTGCAACCACCAGGTTACTAGAGTAAATTACTAGATATAAGGTTTACTTGATAATTTAGGTTCACTTGAGAATTTAGGTTCACTTGATTTGTGACAAGATGAAATGTGGTGAGAGAATGATTGAAGGGGTGATTAATGATCTTTGATGACTTTTGATGCTAATTTGATGGTTTTTTCCGATATGCATGTGATAAAATGAATGTATTATGATGAATGCAATTGGTGGTGATGTATACGAATGAATGAATGGTGTTGCCTTATTAATTATCATTTGAATAAGTTATGGATCATTGTTTTGCAGACTTTGCTTTTATTGCTTAATCATGGGCACCAACACAATAGTACTAGTTTGACCACATGTTATAGGATGAGATGGACTATGGGGTATGTTTAACAGTGCAAATATGGTATGAAATGGAAGCTTGTTTATGACTTTGTTTGCCTTAGGGATAAAGGATCTAGAGTTGTTTTCAAAGACTTAAACATTATAGTGATCTCAAACAAACTTATCTATTAATATTGTAAAATCCTTGAGATGCCAAGGGTGTCCTAGCGGAGTCAAATTTCTCAAGGACCAACTGTGTGTGCAAAAAATATTCATTTTCAAATAATTTTGAGTTTGGTGTTGACACAAGTCCATTAAGAACCAATGTATGTGCAAATGAAGTCATTTTCCAACCTTGAGTAACATGAGATTAAACTTGTAATGAAGATAAACAAGAAGCTAGATTGTCCTTATGTGCATTCAAAGGTCTCTTCAAGAGATACGTGTCACCACGCATGAGCATACTCCATTTCCAGTCAAGCGTCTATAGCCCTAGTGGATATTAGCTCCATAGTCCAATGATAGAATTTCCAAGCTTTGGAGAATCAAATTCTCAACCAAGTCATGATGAGAATTAAACCCTATCCTTACTACTTGAAGACCTATCATTATTATTATGTGTTTTTAAAAAGAGTTAAAGCTTTGGGGAATCAAATTCTCAACCAAGTTGAGATGAGAATTTTACCCTATCCTTACTACCCAATATTTTGGTTGTTGATTTTAAGTGGTAAAAACCACTGTTTTCATTAAAAAAAATTGAACTATGTTGCATTTAAGTGGTGAAAACCACTATTTGTTGACTATGTGTGTAATGGGACAAGCAAGATGATTTTTTACTTCTATTTTTAATCTGATCATGGTGTCATCTCTCTTTGACTCAATATCTCAATAATATATGTGATATGTTCTTGGTTCAAAGATGGGAGGGTCAACTCCTAGAACTTAAAATATTTGTAGTGATACATGTGAGTTGCCCAAGAGGAAACTCGATTTGACTAGGAGCAACCTATAGCACTTCAAGATTCTTTGAATTTTAATTGAGGTTGCTTAAAACACTAGGAGTGGTTGACTGATCAAAAAAATCCTAGAGACTATTCAACAAATATTATATTATGCGAGATGTAGTTTTATGTTCCTTATGAGCTTTTGAAAATTAAGAAGTGTTGTAAAGTAGTAAATTTTCATATAATCATCATTGTTGATGGTCATACAATATCTATCCTATCTTATGAGGACCCCTTAATGATCAAAATACCACAAAGAAAGTTGTAAATGATTGTGACTGATGGATTGGCAACTAATGCTAGATCGAAGGTACCCCTAATTAAGGCAACAAGACATACTAGGGTAACAATTATACCCACTAATTGAATGATGATTAATACAACAAGTATGAATGCATGTATGCAGTCAGATGCATGAATTGAGGTATGAAATGCAATGTGAATGATTACGCTATTTTTTTCATTTTTTTTTATGTTTTTTTAACAAGTGTCCTTATGGTTATCTATCCATCCTACTAGATCACATGGATAACTAGTCGCTACAATCGCCAAGTGACTAAAGTAAATCACTAGTTACAAGGTTCACTTGGAGATATTTTGACCAAAGGGGTTTGGTGCCTTTGGAGATTTTGAACTAATTTGACCAAAGGGGTGTGCTTCCTTTGGAGCATTTTAAACTGATTTGACCAAAGTGGTGTTTCCTTTGGAGCCTTTTGGATTTGATAGTGACCAAAGGAGTTTTGTTCCTTTGGAGATTTTTGAATTGAATGTGACCAAAGGAGTTTGGTTCCTTTGGAGACTTTTGAATTGAAATATGACCAAACAGGTTTGGTACCTTTGGGGATTTTGAACTAAAATGTGACCAAAGGGATTTCGTTCCTTTGGAGCCTTTTGAATTGAAATATGACCAAAAGGGTTTGGGACCTTTGGGGCTTTTGAACTGAAATGTGACCAAAGGGGTTTGGTTTCTTTGGAGCCTTTTGAATTTAATGTGACCAAAGGAGTTTGGTTTCTTTGGATCCTTTTGAATTGAAATATGACCAAAGGGGTTTGGTGCCTTTGGGTATTTTGAACTAAAATGTGACCAAAGGGGTTTGGTTCCTTTGGAGCCTTTTGAATTTAATGTGACCAAAGGAGTTTGGTTCCTTTGGAGCCTTTTTTAATTGAATGTGATCAAAGGAGTTTGGTTCCTTTGGAGCCTTTTATTTTATTTTTGCATAGGGAAGGTGTGATACCTTAAGCATCCCCAAATTGTTTTGTGACTAGTGAATGTGGGGAAGGTGTGATTCCTTGAGCATCCTCATTGTGGTCTTGGTGGATACTAAGATTTCGATGAGATGGGGTGATTGGAATATCTATGGGAAGGACCCCCTTATCAATAAAATCTTGGACCACACTTAAATACATAACAATTATTTATGTTATGGCCCACTTGTTGATGATAGAGGTAATAGTGATATTCTCTATACGACCTGTATTTAGATTTTTTAGGATTTACAGGGTATATATTCGGTAGAACAATTATTTTTGCATCTTGCAACTTTTGAAATATGGTCGACATGGGCTCGGATAGAGGGGTCCAGGTACAAGGCTGATGATTTGAATGAGGTTGGCCAGGTGGACGAGGTTGATGAGGTGGGCGATGTTGATGAGGTTGATGAGGTGGACGATGTTGATGAGGTTGATGAGGTGGGTGATGTTGATGAGGTTGATGATGACTCAATTGTAGCTCAATATTTGTGAGGTGATTCAAAATTTATTGTAAAATGAGCATAGTGTGTTGGTGAAACAATGGTTGTTGATGGGAACATGGTGGAATGATGGTATGTTGTGTTGATGAAGTAGCATACATATGATGGATTGGATGTTTGGGTATTGTTATGGTGGGTTTTCGCATCACCCATTATGGATTTTGGATGAACAAAGTGTTTTGATGTGAGGTGGATGGATGGTTAGGATCCAAAACCTATGATTGTTACTGTGTGTTGGGATGAGTGCTTTAGTTGGCTTCATCTACAAGAAATTACTGTAAGTGTAGAAAAGCTTATTGTATAGCAATCATGAATGCATATGGTGTGGTCATATGAAGGGTGAAATATTGAGCAAAATAATTGGCAACCGTGTGAGTGGATGTTAGTGGAGGGTAGATGGTGAAAGGTACCATGACTAAATGAGGGATGGCATATTGGATGGGATGAATAGATAATATGGATGGAATGGATGCAGGTATCTACAAAGTAACATTGACTTATACTTTGTAGAGGGGATTCGAATAGATGATGTTTTGATGTGATGGTATGGAGATGTACTGGTGAGATGATGATGGATGGGTGTGGATCATGGTTGTAGCAGTTGATTCGAAGAGTGGATTGGTGATGAACTGATGGATTTTTTGTGGGTGAAGGTAGATGGTTTCTTAATGCAATACGGGAATGGTTCATGGTGGAAAGGTGAGAGGAGGTAAATAAGGAAATACCAAGCTTAGGTAACTCCTAATAGCATCAGTATCCAAATACGTGATGCACAAGTTAGAAGGCGTTGATGGCTCATAGCAAGACATCTTCGATATGGCAGCATGGGTAGTTCTTTGCACCATGTCTTGTTTTGAAGGGGGTGATCTATTGTAAGGGCCAGTGGAGAATTGCACATAGGCATCCCCTTACTCAACTACATAAGTAGCTGAGACATGAGAAATTTGAGCATAATGCTCCATGTATGCAAGTGGTTTGCTTTGGGCTTTTGTTAGCACTTTGGCTTGACTTTGGGTCAATACCATAAGCTAAGGGTAAAATGGGGTGATGAATGTGAATGTATGTGTAAAATAATGATGAAAATGCATAGTAAAAAACACACAATCAAAAAAATAATTTTTTTCTAAGTTTTTGCAAGTTTTTGTTTTTTATTTTTTTTGAAGTTTTAGAGTTTTTTATTTTTTTGGAGTTTTGAATTTTTTATTTTTTTGGTTTTGGTGTGTTTTGATGTTGAAACTTCTAGTCCTATGATGACTAAGGGTAAAAAATAAAAATCTATTGAAGGTAGTTTAAGCCTCACCCCGTTTATCGAGGAGTGTAACCCAAATGGTAAAAAAAATAGATTCTTATGGATATTGGCTCAAGGTAACCTTATGGGAACAAATTATCCCTTAAAGGGGCCATGTTTTCTGTGTCTTGCTATTTGCCTAATACGTGGGAAGAGTCCCATAATCTTTCACTTCACTCTTAGGTAAGCTTGGACAAGAACGACAGTTACATTCCACTTATTATTAAGCCATGTGGTAGAAGGGAATTACTAGTCCTTCCTACTCTAGGTGCACCCAAAAGTAGGGGACCTTCCGATGATAAAATATGGAAATCTACTCATTATGTGATACTATGGTTTTTAGGAGGGTGAGCCAATGGAAGGAGGTGAATTCCAACATCACCAATCTTGATTGGGGGTTGGTGATGAAGTCTAACCTTACCAATGTTATTGTGAGATGTGCAGGTGTGTGAAATGTTTTGTTTTTTCTAGGGTGTTATGCAATCTAACATGCAATTCAGATTTTTATGCCTAAATATAGAAATAGAAACACACAATAGCAAATATAAAATATAAGAGCTAAAAGTAGAAAATAGAAAACAGAAAGCGGATTTTAGGAAGGCCCTACAGTGGTTTTGAAACACATAGCTAAAAACTAGGACACATTTGAAACTGGTCAAACACTGAAGGGTATTTTCCAAATGCAATTCCACATTTGGAACTATCCAAACACAGGTTTGTGTTTATGATTGTGTGTTAGAAATAGGTCAGATGGTCTTGAAAACCTAAAATGCTTTAAAAAATACCTACTGATGCAGATCTAACCCTAGATGCATATTTTAGACTTTGTATGATCTAAAGATGGAAAATAAATCCTAAAATTAAACCTAACTTTAACTCATTTATTTTTAAATCCTATTAAATATTTTCAACCTATGTGAATGCATCTAACCTAACATTTGCATTGCATATAGTTTTAAAAAATAAAAACTCTTTTTTTTAAATCCTAAGATAGAAGGTTTTGATGTTATAGACCTGTGATCCTTTCATCGCTCCTCCATTCTTCTCAAATGTTGATTCACGATTTCTTAGAGTTCCAAATGTGCACTGCCATTTGCACAGATATCGAAATACCCATAGGTTTTTACGTAGGTCCCAAAATGTGCATTCATGTTTTCACTGATTCCTGAACGTGCTTCCACATTTACACAAGTGTAGGAATAGACCGAGCAAGCTCTAAAACTTCTATAATTCAATTATAAATTTTTCATGCAATAAAGCTCTAGAGACCTACAACAAAAAAATAGATATAGATCAGAACCTAAAATAGCAAGGCAAAAAAAATAGAACCCTTTGGGGTCCCATCATGATCACCATTTTATATGTAAATAAAGACAACACCGAACAAAGCAATAGAAACAAGCAAGTATGATAAAATAATTTTTATTTATATTAATAGCAGAGCCTTGGTCTCTATTTTACAAATTTATTGCCTTGAGTGTGCAGGGGTCTGAATACAATGCCTTGCTTGCTTTATGATATTACAATGGTCAGAAATGGGGAAAGTTACCCCTTTCATCAAATACAATGAATCATGGTGTCTTCGATCTTTTCAGCTAGAACCCATGGGTGGATGGGCTTCAGCTATCCTCATGGATCATCCTCATTGCAACAACTTTCAAGAACCTATAACCTACACATACATGAATGCAAACAAGGTAATTCAGTAGCACCTATTGATATGAGTGAAAGAAGCTACTAAAAACCCTAACATGATTATTTGCAAAATCCATAAATAATATGCAAGAAATAGAGATTATAAAACACAAAATATACCTTGTCGATTTTACCTGACCTTGCTCTCTATCTATCACAAACTAGACTTGCTCTTGAGCAAAAACAAGTATGCATTTAGGGATGGCTAAATATGGGCTGGTATTTGGTAAACATGGATGTGCATTTTCCTCTATGTAAACACCCACTAGTGTTTGGTATTGGAATGGTAGAAATCCTAGGGTTTGTTCTGGGATCTCGATGGCTTGACCTCCCAAAACTTTGGTCACCTCCTGCAAGGATTTTGACAACATAACGGTGTATCTTCCAACATTTTTTTATGATGAAGTGATGTTGCCCTTATAGGATTTTTTGGGTTTTGGGGGAAAAAGATAGGTGGCAAGCCAAGGCTACCAAGTGGTAGGTACTGGGCATCCACCTATCATGGGTAGTTGTAGTGAGTCACCTAGAGTGTCTCACTTAGGTGGAGTGGTGGCATGTGGGTAGGTGGAAGTGGAGTGATGTGTGGAGTGAGGTGTGAGATGTGGAAATGGGGGGGTAGTGGTGGCTAGGACACATGTCAAATGGGAAGATAGGGTATCCTAGGGGGATTTTCCATATTTAATAAAATTTGGAAAATAGGATTATGTGCAGGATTTTTATACCTAAGTTTAGACTTAGGCATATTTTATTATGCAGGAATGTGGGGTGGATGGGGGGCTTTGTGAAGGACTAGGTTTTGGTGTCTACACTTAGATATAAATTATATGAAGGCACATTTATAGAATAATATCAATGTCAATGAATATAAAATTCATGAAATATAACAATAATATAACACAATGAACAAACTCACTATATTATTGATGAGTCAAATATACAATCTCATATATTGATCTTTCTCAAATCTATCTACAATACTTTGATTATTTCTTTGTTACAATATGATTACAATACATGGAGTTTTATCTCCATAATATGAACTTAGAAAGGCGAATCTTCAATACTTGACTATTTCTCTCCTCACATATCCGAGAGATGCATCCTTTTCTACTCCACACATAAGAAAAATCTCTCATGTCCCTTCACTTTCCATCTTGCCACTTGTATACTCAATACCTACACATGACTTTTGACTTTCTACGCACTTGCACACTCTCACATTCTACACACTTGCACACATTACTATATGACACTTTTCCTACACAAATATATAATTTAGGGTGAATATAAATTACACATTCTAGTCTAATATTTACAATATGTACAATAATACCATGGGGGTACATTAGCATCTATTAAATAATGTAATATTTTTTAACAAACACCATCCTTCATAAGGATCATCTTATATGAACTTTGGTCTCATGGATGTTAAAATATATTTTGCATTTTATGTTCTATTATACAGAGTACTATCATGGATGTTAAATTTTTTTACCTTTTATGTTCTATATATACAAAGTACTATCATTGACTATCATAAATTATTTTCATTATAAATATTTAACTATTAGTCTAATAGAACTTCTCAAAATTTATTTTATATATTCATTAAAAATATATTGCCGACATGTTTAAGAGTATAATATAATGTAACTATACACAATATACATCTGCTTTTTAAAAAATTAAATATTAACATGTATAATATTATAAATATATACATAATAGACATCCTTTATAAAAAAAATTAAGTACTCAATATTAAAATACAATACCACGTAATGTTAGGTAATAAATTGTGTATCTTTTAAAAGTATAATCAACAGTAAATTAAGCCTAAAACCATGATATAAAAATCATTATATCATAGTGAAGGATGGATATGATAATATCCTTCCACAAACTCCTCATGCATATCAAGTTGAGGATTGGAGAAAGATTTGGCAATCCAAGGGCTAGCCAAAAGTAAACTTCTTTGTCTGGTAGTTCATACATAGGAGAATCATCGGTTCATCCCAATGTGTTTTATGCTACAAAAGTGAGAAAATATTTGACCACTTGATGTTTGAGTGCCCGTTCACACGTCAGATTTGGGAGTGATGGTCTTTAGCTTATAAAACTTGATCCAATGGTGATTTTAATAGGATTTATATTTGGTAAATATGGAAGAGGGGATGGTTTCTAGCTTATAAAATCTGAGCCAATGGTGATTTTAACCAGATTAATATTTTGGAAATATGGAAGAGGGGCAAATATAAATCTGAAGCTCTTCATATTAAGTGGAAGCTTGGATTAAACTTTAGTTGGTAGCAAGTATGGTTGGAGAGAAATGGCAAAAAAATTAGAGAAACCTTTTCATCCTTGGATGGCATCTAGCAGGTCATTTAGAGAAAAGTCATGAAAACTATGGCAGTATATGCTAAAGAAGAAAATCAGGCTGATATAGGGATAATGGAAAATGAATCCAAAGTGCAAGAGGGGCAGGATAGAGCTAGAGTAAAAACACCCCTAAAAGGTTAGATTAAAATTAATATTGATGGAGATACAAATATAAATTCAAGTAGAGCTAGAATTGGAGTGGTATACAAGAATCATTTTGGGATAGTGCTCTATTGGGAACTACAAGATCTGGGTAGGGCCACGAACAATGAAGTAGAAGCCTTAGCTATCAAATTTTCTTCTATCTAGGTGGTAAGACAAGGTTAAAGGAGGATAATCATAAAATTTCATTCTCAAATCTTGGTAGGAGCTCTACATTATATGAGAAACTTTACTTCGGAGACATGGAGGTTGAGGATTATTATCACCCAAATTAAGGAGTTGTGGAGGAACTTGGATGATGTGATTCCAATATATGTGGGTAGATCTTAAAATAAAATGGTAGACTTCCTAGCTAAGATGGGTACCAAGAAGGAGGTAGGAATTTAATGGTATAGTGGTATGGCTATTGAGGATGAGAAGATTAGGCAGGTTGGTGATCAAATCTAGTGTTTGGCTAATTTGGATAGCCATTGCAAATTTGGCTCCAATACAAATCTTCTTTTAATGTTGTAATAAAAAGTGGTTAGTTCTTAGGATCTTGGGTTTTAGATTCATGGAAGTTTTTTGGAAATTTAAAAGGAATAAATGGGTGCTCTTGATGGCTAAGGTTAGGAAGCATCTTGTCCCAACTTGTAAATAATATTGTTTTAATATAATTTTTTCAAATTCTTTTTCAAAAAAACAATCATTACATCTCAAAATTAGACATAATTTGAAGCTTGTATCATTTGAGTGATCCTATTGATAAAGGCTTCCATGCTCCAACTAGGACACCAAAGGGTAAAATGGGTAAAATCTATAAGAGAATGGATTTTGTGCACTAGTTTATGTTAACTATATATGAATAGGTTTATATATATATATATATATATATATATAATCATTGAAAATATCCTATTGGGGTCTCTAGGACAAATAAATCACCTTAAAATATCCTAATGAGTAAATAACTCACCTTAAAATAGTTTTAATGAATATAAAAATGTATTTTAAATGTTTATATATTTTTATTATTTTTTTAATTTTATTACATAGGTAAATCGGTAACATCATTGGACGTTATCACTATAAACCCTATCCTACTAGGTTAGATGAAGTCAATGGGACCCCGACCCTCTAGAACATCAAACTAGGACAACCAATTGGTAAACACTTAGTTGCTACCATTCAACCTAACCATTTCTAGGCATGTCATGGTTTGAATGTTGAACCTTCCCAAAGAAAATCCAAACTCCTAACCATTGTTTTGTCCTTGTCGGACATATCAATGCTTTGACAAGCACTTTTTTAGCTACTTGTATATTGAAATACCTAGTAATAATTTCATCCTATGTGGAATATATTTTTATAGGGTGTACATGTAACATATTAAATAAATATCTTTTAAGGCTTATTTACATCAAAATTGAGGACAAGAGAAGTTATATTCATAATATATGATTCAATTAAGCATCTTATAACATTTTTAAATGCCTATGGTTGTAAAATTAACCATACATATAAGAATTATGGTACAAGGTTAAAACAAGGACATTTATTAGTACATTATTATTTTTAGATGATTTTTATACAACAAATAAAATTATTAATCCATCATTATATGGTCAATAAAAGAAAATACATATTCATATGTGATCTCATACCACAAGAAAACCCACCAAAATATAATTGAATAGAATTTATTATATTTTTATGGAGGTCATAATTTATTTCCAATAGTATCAACTGGTATTTTCAATCACCTATTATAGTTATGGGATTTAGCATCAATATTTATGTATCCTTATCATTATCGACATGATTTTTTATAAGTGTAAAAGCTTACACCAAAATTGGATGTCTATCTTTGTCCAATTCTAATATGGCACTAGATGGTGGTAGATTGGTACTACATTATCCTTATATTTGATGTTAATATGATACTACAAATATATATTAGTACCATAATTGATCAAGTTAAAAAGTATATAAATTGAATCTATTATAGGAGAAATTTTTGAGGAATATGCCAACCAAAATGGTCCTAAGGAAGTTATGTGAGATAAATAATAATGATAGATAAAGGAGGAGGGCCATAAGAAAATATATGAAGGTGGGTTGCTTGTGTTATTTTATTCCTTAATTCATCTTCATATGATTTAAACTTAAATATTTATATGCTCTCTATATTTTTTAAAAAGTATATAAGTATAGATGAAATAAAAATAATTTCTAAAGTTTCTATAGAAATAATCCCAAAACAATGATTGGAGTATTCAAAAGTAAAAATAAAAATATTTGGTTCCTTTGGAGTTAATTTTTCATAGATCAATTTTGATTTTTTGTTTACATATAACACTTTAAAACCATAGGGTTAGTTTTGGATAAAACTATTTTTGTTTCTTATTTAGTTAAAGGATTTTTGCAAAAACATCTCCATGTCCTATGTCACAGAGAGAGAGAGAGTATGGACATATAGGATAAATTCAATCTATCCAATAAGGTAGCCAAACCATAGATTAGAGAGAGAGATTTATGTCAAAGAGAGAATAAATATATATTAGACCATTCTCATCAAAACAATAAATTATTATAACTGCTTTAGGTCCCTTTTTTCAACAAATCACTACTATTCTCATAGGTTTATCCCTCTTCTAATATCAAACAATATCTCCAAAAAAAATATGCACATGAGTCAATCCATAACAATGATGAACATAAAATTTATTGAATATATTATTAAAAATATATCTACTAAAGTGGTGCAATGTAATGCAATGCTTAAACTTTGATATATATTACAATGTTTTGTCTTATATATATATATATATATAAGACTCTTCATATTCTCAAAATTCTTGACCTTTACACTTACATAAACATTTCATCTCCTCATACTCATGGGAGATATAACTCTTCATATTTTTAATACATAATAATAAATCTCACATATTTACATAAAGATAAAGACTCTCATGATTGCACATAACTCATAACCCACACTTACTAACATGACACCTCACTTACATAACTCCACACTTATTAACATGACACCTCACTTATATAACTTCACACTTACTAACTTGACACCTACTATATACTCAAATATTAAACAAACTCTAGTCTAAATTATTTACATGGCCCTTGTGTTAATATTGCAAGGTACCAAATAATGCATGTAGAGGGAGAAAATGAAAAATAACCTTGGCCAAGAGTCGATGACTTAGAGATTGGCCCAAAATTTGGGTTTTTTTGAGAAAAATCTAAATTTGTCCAAATTTACGCCTTGTCCTAGACGATCACGAATTGGGCAAAGCCAAGGAAAAAAGCAAAACAAAGGGGAAATAAGACCCAAATATGCACCTAGAAATTTTTAGGGACTCCTTAGGGATCCTAAGGGAAAATGACTCATTTATATGGGTCAATTTTCCATGTCTACATTTTTGCCCCTCTTTGATGCATTTATGGCCTAATAAATGCATCAAAGAAACATGTAGATGCTTAAGGGGAATAATAGCAAATACAAAAAAGGAGTGGTAGGTTTAGAAGAAGGGATGATACAAAAATGGTATCATTATGAACACTTTGAAATTTTACACATAAAATGAGACATTAATGACTTTAATGTCCTTAAGGCCAAGGTGCCCCCTCGATTTTCAAAAGGAATGCAATATTATTGAAAAAACTTGAAAAAGGGTGGACGCAAAAAAAAGAGCAGCAAACAAAGAGAAAAGAACAAAAAATGAAAATAGGAGAGAGCAAAAGAGGGGATAAGAAGGGGGGAGGGTGAAAATGAATTCATTTTCACCATGTGAGAAGAAGAAAAGGAGCTCTAGAGAAAATAGACAAATGGCACTTCCCACACATCGTTTAGCTATTGCATGGGGTGAGGCCAATGTAGTAGTGGATTGAGCATGGATAAGGACCAAAAACTAACTCTAGACTAGGCTACAGTGGGATTTAAGTGCTTTATTGCATTTTTTATCTCTTTTTAGAAGAAATGATCGCACATGAATTTGGAGTCAGACTAAGAATTTGATCAAAACTTGACAGTGACCGAATTTGTGCCCCAAAAATATAGGACATGAATTTGTGAATTTGCACCCTCAAAATATGGGGTATAAATTCAATAGAGAAGAACAAGAGAGAGAGAAGAAGGAGAGAGAAAATCAAAAGAGAAAAAATAAGACCAAAAAAAGAACAATTTTGATTAATCTTTATTATGCTTTGATTTTTATTGCTTAAATAATTGTTAAACTGGTATAACTTTTATTGATGTTTTTGGTTGTAGCATGATGTACTGGAGAGCAAAGAGTGGTAGCTAAGCTCCTTAGAGGAGACACTATGGTAGCTCATATTAGTAGAGAAAGACACACTATGAGCAATGGGGCTACTACATCTAGTAGAGATACCTTAGGTGGAGGTAGATAGAGCACTACTGATAGCACTGGTGGAGAGGTGGTGCCTAGAGTTGTCGACCTTCTAGGTACCTTCGAAGGAGATGACCATCACAATGGAGGATGTGTGGTAGATCTTGCACATCCCCATCATGGGGAGGGTAGTTGACATAGCATGAGGGCATCGAACAACACTACATTCATTATCAGGGGATCTAAAATATGAGATCCAATAGAATGGTCTCCATGTGGATGAGATGTTTGTATGATATAGACTGGATATAATGATGATCATGCTCTGTGGGATGGTGGGTAGATTCTAGTGTGTCATCCTAGCAAGCAACACTTACCATGGGTACTAGCGGGAGTAGTGGAAGACATGCAAGACCATTAGATACAATTTACATGGGATCTGTATATATTGGCCCATCTGTATAAGATATTATATAATATCATGTACAAACAGCATATAGGGCTAGTTTGTACAAAATTGCTCCATGTGTGGTGCTAGGAGCACATGGTTGTCTAAAGACCACATACAGATGGGTCAAAGACCTAGAGTGAGTCTAGAGGATGTATGTAGGTATCCTTACACTAAGAAGGTGGGTCATAGATGAGTTGTGAGGCCATATGATAATATGGTGACTGTGGAATATACACCCTATTTTGGTTGGGGATAGGGTGGAGAAGGCTAGGATTAGGAGGATTATGTGGTTCTCTATGAATAAGGGGGAGCTAGAGGTCTATCGATTTGATCGAGTCCAGTTTATTTTGGCATCCTTCAAGAGATACCAAACTTGGGAGACTACTAGTTTTGATAGGTGTAGAGGGATCCATCAGGAGTCGGAGGGGATCCTAATGTGGGGAGGTTTATGGAGGACTTGGACGATCCCCTCTACATTGTGGATGATATCAAGGTGGCACTTGTGGACGATCCCCGTTGATGCTAGTGTAGAGGCACCAGGTCATGACCTGACGAGTGCAACCAACCTTACAAGAGGTCACTCGATGCATAGTTGAGCTTTGATAGAGGTGAGTAGACCCTCTTAGGAAAACATGAGTTTAGGTCAATATAGAGATGGTGATGGCCATGAGGATGACCATTGCCCTCTCTAGCTTTGAGAGAGTAGTTGAAGTTTCTCCCACAATGGTAGAGGCTAGGCCAAGAAGGACATTAGGGAGTGCCTCTATACTAATGACAATGATAACTAGTAGGACCATAGGTTAAGAGGACTTGGCAAGGGAGAGGGAGACATTGTAGGCTTGGATAGAGACCATGTAGAAGGATATGGATCTACTTCAAGAGGATCAATCCAAGAGGATAGAGGGATTGTAGAGCACCCTGAACATGGTACTCAAAGAGTAGGATGTGGCTAGGGCTAAGGTAGACCACCTTAGGGGAAATATGATATGATTAGAGTAGAAGCAACAATGGGCTTAGGCTAAGGGGATGGTTATCACTATGAGAAACCAACAAGGCGAGGAGATACTCTTACTATAGGAGAAGTTATAGAGGTTGAGGGAGAGGTTGGAGGTATCTTTACAGAGGGAGACCTTATATCAAACCCTATACTTTCAAGTAATTTCAACAGAGCAAAAATTATCCCTATTATTGTCCTTACAAACATAGGGTAGGTCATGGTCTAGGTCATGGACTATTTCATGGTCCATGAACATGATCCCACTAGGACCACCTCCAGTGGGTATAGTACAGGAGACTGGCTCACAGATCTAGGGTTAGGATTGGGATGACATACCAATTTTGAGTGTGGCATGCAACCCTAGGGATGGTCGAGTGTGTCGAGCTTGGACTATGGCACACTAACCAAGTTGATGTGTACTCCTAGCTATCGTGTAATACATATTGTATTATATATATATGTATGTATATATGTATGTATATATATGTATGTATGTATGTGTTAGCATATAGGTTTTACAATAGGTTTTATTACTTTATTATTTATCGATATTTCTTAGTCTCTTACTATGGTCGGCATATAGATAGAAGGAGAGTTGTATTTTTGTTTGTATTAGCATCTTCTAAGTTTGGTTTAGTGGTTAGCGACTTTTCCTGCTTCTAAACTATATAAGCCTATGTATTTTCTAAATTCAATTAATTACTAAGTTTTTTATTTCTATATTTGGTATCAGAGCTTTGGAGAGGGGTCAAAGCGATCAGATCGAAGGTGTTCTTGGAATCCGAGGAAGTCTAGGTGGGTCAAGTGGTTCCCACTGGACATATGTCTATCCATCGTAGATGTGCAATGACCAAGGACAAGACTGGCCATAACTTTGATGACCCCTATCAGAGACTAGGCAGACCATGATTGGGCAGACCCATGGGACTAGGCAGACAGTGACTGGGCGGAAGACCTCAACATGGAGGCTCATGATAGGTAGAAGACAACATGGGGCCGACACGAACATGGAGGTTTTACTCTGAACGCAGCAGGGAGAGAGATACGAAAAAGGTGACATGACTCACGAGACATACTAAGGAGAGAGAGATGGCAAAATTTTCTAGCAACTCATGGCAATTGGAAGACGGTTCATGCAATAGCCTTATTTGGCATAGTCTACTGAAAAGGTAGATATTTTCAATATTGTGCACTTGTTGTTTTATATAACTTCAAGGGAGATTCATGTCCCATGTGGGACTAAGATCTTAAAGTTTAAAAAAATAAAATAAATGTTGCGACAAAGCCATGATGCAGGCCACGACAGAGTACTGCATCACAGGTCGCAAGAGTGCTGCGAAGAAGCTCATGAAGGAGCTCAAATAGGAAGCTCGTGACAGCATTCATAGACAACAGAGGAAAAAAATTTCAGCTTCCAGACAGAGATCATTCAGATATGTGGTGTATAGATATACTATCGTTGCACTGAGGTTGGATCTAAGAAGAGGTTCTGAGGAAAAAACTATGACTGTTGCTGAGAAATTTATGGGTTTCAGACATGAAAATCAGTGAGGAGGAAATAGGCTTTCTGCTCATAAAAAAAATATTTGTTGCGCTGTGAGGGTAAAGGTCCTGTTACATCCGAAAGAATACAAGACAAGTCAAAATTGGCATTAGCAGAACGCAAGGAGAAATCGTTGCCCGAAGAGGAGTGACAGTCCATTGGAGGTTCCAAGCAGTCGTGAGCCAAAGGCAGAACACGAGGTGGTTGAAAGGAAGCACCAGGGTAGTGGCTCACGAAAGCGCCACCCATCGTGCGACGGTGGAAGAGGAGGAGTTTAAGTAAGGGTTCATTACCCTTCTTACCCATCGAGGCAGGTAGCTCGGTCGGTCATCGACCGAGCGCTAAGGCGCTAGTGACCAAGGGGTCGGGGGATCGAATCCCACCGAGTGGTAATATCAAATTTTTTTAGTGGTAAATTTTTTTTTTGCAAATTTAATATTAATTTTATCATTTTTTTAATAATTTAATATTAATTTAATTAAAATTTCTTTTTAATTTTTTTAGTTAAATTTAAATGTTTTTTTAGTTAAAATTAAATTTTATTATTAATTAAAACTTTGATAAAATTTTATTTTTTGCAATTAAATGATTTGCACAATTGCCTAAGAGGCAATCTTTGTAGATGATTTGCACAATTGCCTAAGAGGCAATCTTTGTAACAAGCTTAAAAGGCTTTATAAGTGTTGATTTTCTGCTTTAAGGGGGATATTTTTTGCATCAAAGGGGGATAATTTTGTAGCCATTAAATCTATTATGTTAAGGTCAAACGAAAGCTACTTTGTCCTACAATCTCTTCTAGCTAGAGAGACCCCTAAATCATTTGATGAAAGAGTGTGAATATATGGTTTGAATACCATCTTCAGTCAACTCCAAAATGTTGTAATAGCAAACCTAAGAGCACCTGATGTTGGTTACGATGGTGATTCCGAAGACAACAATTAATTTGATAGCAGACCTGAGGAGTCAGTATCTATTGAAGTTGCACCACAGGAACCTGAAATCATTTATCTGAGTGATAGTGATTCTGTTGAGGAAGTGGAGCCAGAACCTCATTCACCTGAAGTCATAATTGTTAGTGACAATAGTGATTCTATTGCTGATAGTTTTGTCAATGAAGTGATAGGTGAACCTATGCAGGTAGAACAAGATCTCTACGAGAGAATTGATCAAGTGAGATTTGATTTAAATCTATAATTTTCTTTTGCAAAGCATAGTGCATTGTTTGTATTGAGGAATAAAAGAAGAGTATTTCTAGTTTATTTCCAAAAGTTATGGCATCAAATAATAATCTACCCATACCTGAGTTTAATGGGCTAGATTATGAGTATTGGTCCATCAAGATGAGGACCTTACTCATTGGCAAAGGACTATGGGATGTAGTCAAAGAAGGTTATGCAGAACCTTCAGATTGGACCACTTTGAGTGCAGCAGATAAGAAGACCAAAAAGGATGCCCAAAAGAGCAACTCTTCTGCCCTCTACCATCTCCAAGAAGCTTTGGAGAAGAGCATCTTTCCAAGGATTGCTTCTTGTTTATCAGCCCAAGAAGCATGGAAATCCTTGAAGGATAGTTATCAAGGTAGTGATCAAGTGAAGCAAGTGAGGCTTCAAACCTTGAAGAGAGATTTTGAAAACTTAAAAATGCAAAATGATGAAAATGTTGGTGATTATTGCATTAGAGTGAAATCCATTGTAAACAAAATGCAAACCCTTGGAGATGACATCAAAACTGAAGTAGTGGTGAAGAAAGTGTTGAGGACACTTCTTCCTAAATGGAATCATATAGCTATCATTATTGAGGAGTCAAAAGATCTTTCTAGCCTATATTTTGATGCTCTAATTGGTTCCTTGATGTCTCATGAAGAAATATTATAGGGTTCTCCTTCAACAAGCTATGGAGGTGATGACAAAGCTTTCTCATCCAATGAGGGTGCAGGAAGAGGCCAAGGAAGAGGACAAAGAAGAGGTAGAGGAAGAAGTAGCTCAAGAGGTGGAAATCAAGCAAGAGGTGGAAATCAAGCAAGAGGTGGCAATCAAGGAAGAGGTGGCAATCAAGGAAGGAGTGGCAATCAAGGAAGAGGAGGTGACAAAACAAAGAAAGCTTGTTTCAATTGTGGCAAGCTTGGTCACTTTGCTAAATATTGTTGGTCCAAGACTTCTCAAGGTGGAAGAGGTCAATATGGCAACTATGGTGAAGAAGAAGGAACTTCAAATTTATTTCTTACTTATGGAAAATCAGATCAAAGTCTAAATGACACTTGGATTTTGGATATTGGTTGTTCCAATCACATGAGTGGCAAAGAGGAGCTCTTTGCTACAATGGATTCCACCTACAAATCAAGAATCAAGTTGGGAGATGACAAAGCTCTACAAGTTGAAGGTATTGGAGCCATGGAGGTTCCAACAAAAGAAGGCACCAAGAAGGTAAATGACATCTATTACACCCCCAAACTCCAACATAACTTGCTTAGTGTTGGAAAAATGATGGAGAAAAATTATAGGCTTGTTTTTTATGAAGGCAAATGTGTAATTTTTGATAAGAACAATTGTAATAGAGTTGTTACCCAAGTACCTATGACACAGAATAGGTTGTTTCCTCTTAAGTTTGGGGAAAATGGGGGTGCTCAACTTGCTAGTATTGCTATAGCAAATCCAAGTGTACTTTGGCACTTGAGATATGGTCATCTAAATTCTGCAAGCTTGAAATTGTTAACTTCTCAAGCTATGGTGTGTGGACTTCCAAAAGTTGATGAACACAAGGAGGTCTGTGAAGGGTGTGCTTTGGGAAAGCACTCTAGATCCAAGTTTCCAAGAGGACAAGCATGGAGAGCTAGCCATCCACTCCAATTGGTGCATTCGGACATTTGTGGTCCAATGCAAACCAAAAGCATTGGTAACAATTCTTACTTTCTCACTTTCATTGATGATTTCTCTAGGATGTGTTGGATCTATTTTTTGAAAACTAAAGATGAAGCTTTTGATTGTTTCATAGATTTCAAAAATAATGTAGAGAAACAAAGTGAGTTTGTTGTAAAGAGTCTAAGGACTGATAGAGGAGGAGAGTATTCTTCAAATGCATTTCTAAAATATTGTAAATATTGTGGAATAAAAAGGCAATTCACAACTGCCTACACCCCACAACAAAATGGTGTGGCTGAAAGAAAGAACCGCACTATAGTAGAAATGGCTAGATCAATGCTGCAAACTAAGCATCTAAGTAACATGTATTGGGTTGATGTTGTAAGAACTAGTGTTTACATTTTGAATAGGAGTCCTACTTCTAGTCTAGATGGGATCACTCCTTATGAAGGATGGTATGGCAAAAAGCCAAATGTAAAACACTTTAAGGTTTTTGGTTGTCTTGCATATGCCCACATTCCTGATGAGCAAAGAAAGAAACTTGACCCCAAAAGTCAAGCATGTATTTTTGTTGGATATTGTGAGTCTACCAAAGCATATAGGCTCTACAATCCCAAAACACATAAAATTGTACTTTCCAGGGATGTAATTTTTGATGAAGGGGGAGAATGGGGTCATCAAAAAATTTTTGTTGATGATGGATCTCATGATGCAAGTTCCTCTCAAGTGCAGCAAGTGCAGCCCAAAAATAGCAAAGGAAGTCCTCCAAGCCCAAGTATGAGTACTACTTCAAGTACACCAGATGCTACTCCAAGTCCTTCTCCACAAATATCAGTAAGTTCTTCACCAATGGATATTGATTCTCCATCAAGAGGTAAAAGAACACTTCAGTACCATCCATATTTTCAAATGTTGGATAAGAATTTCTAGAAAAGATACACTAGAAGTCAAGCTAGTGAAATGAATGCAATTTTAAAAAGACTTGAAAATCTGCATATGTATGGTGATGATGACTCCCAAGAGCCTAAGGGAGATGTAGTCAATTATGCTTTAATGACTAGTGCAGAGCTAGAGCCATCTAGCTATGAGAAAGCATGCACTCATGATGTATGGCAACAAGCCATGGAAGAGGAAATAACCTCTATAAAAAAGAATGATACTTGGGAGCTAGTGAAGCTTCCTAAGGGTAAAAAATGTGTTGGATGCAAATGGGTCTACAAGACCAAATTCAATGTTGATGGAAGCATTGAAAGACACAAGGCAAGACTTGTAGCGAAAGGCTTCACTCAGAAGTATGGGATTGACTATGAGGAGACCTTTGCTCCTATTGCTAGACAGGAGACTATCAGATCAGTACTTTCCTTGGCTGCCCACAAAGGGTGGAAAATTCAGCACATGGATGTAAAGAGTGCCTTTCTCAATGGGTACTTGAATGAAGAGGTTTTTGTGCAACAACCTCAAGGTTTTGAAGAACAAGGTAAGGAGAACCTTGTCTACAAACTAAAAAAAGCACTATATGGCCTCAAGCAAGCACCAAGGGCATGGTACTCTCGCATTGATGGCTACTTTCAGGAGTATGGATTCACTCGGAGCAAAAGTGAACCTACTCTCTACTACCTAAAGCAAGGTAAAGATATTCTCATTGTATGTTTATATGTGGATGATCTAATATTCATGGGTAGTAGTGACAAGATGAATAAGGAGTTCAAACACTCCATGATGAAAGAATTTGAAATGAAAGATCTAGGCTTAATGCATTACTTCCTAGGCATGGAAGTTCATCAAACAGATAAAGGGATCTTCATATGTCAACACAAATATGCTCAAGATATGATTAAGAAATTTTCCATGGAGCAATGCAAACCTATTGCAACTCCAACGGGTCATGGGATCCAATTGAGCAAAGATGATGGAGCACCAAAAGTTGACATGACCACTTATAGGAGCATGGTTGGGAGTCTAATGTTCCTCACCAACACAAGGCCTGATATTCAGTATGTTGTTTCTCTTGTTTCAAGGTTTATGGCTGATCCATCAGAACTTCATTTTCAAGCAACTAAGAGAATTCTGAGATATGTAAAGGGTACATTGGATTTTGGGATCCATTACCACAAATGTAATTCTATAAAATTAGTTGGCTTTAGTGATAGTGATTGGGGCAGCAATATAGATGATAGAAAATCTACTTCAGGAAATTGTTTTAGTCTTGGGTCAGGACTAATTACATGGAGTTCCAAAAAGCATATTGTTGTAGCATTGTCATCTACTGAGGCTGAGTATATAGCAATCACACATGCTAGTACTCAAGCTCTATGGTTGAGAAAAGTCCTTGAAGATATTGGAGAGCAACAAAGTGGTCCTACAAGATTGTACTGTGACAATATGAGTGCCATCCAATTGGCACATAATCCCATCCACCATAGCAGGTCAAAACACTTTGATATGAAGTATCACTTCATTCGAGACATGGTGGAGAAACAGGTAGTTGAGCTTCAACATTGCAGCACTTTGGACAACATGGCGGACATCTTCACCAAAGGAGTTGCTAAAGCTCAATATGTAAAGCTGAGAGACTGTCTTGTCAGCCCTCTCAACTTTAAGGGGGAGAATGTTAGCATATAGGTTTTACAATAGGTTTATTACTTTATTATTTGTTGACATTTCTTAGTCTCTTACTATGGTCGGCATATAGGTAGAAGGAGAGTTTCATTTTGCTTTGTATAAGCATCTTCTATGTTTGGCTTAGTGGTTAGCGGCTTTTCCTGCTTCTAAACTATATAAGCCTATGTATTTTCTAAATTCAATTTAATTACTAAGTGTTCTATTCTATAGTATGTATGTATGTATGTATATGTACATATTAAATGTTATGTGTTTTGTTGATTTTTAGTTATGCATGAATGAACTTAATGGAAACAAAATGAATTGAACTAATGAAATGCATGAATGGAAAATGAATTAACTAATGAGATGCATGATGAGATGAAGTTAACTAATTAAATGAATGAAATGCATGAGTAGATAATTTGATGGAAGAAAGAAGAGAAGAAAAAATAAAGAAAAACAAGGTTCTAGCTGAATTCATGCCCCTTAAAAATGGATTGTGAATTCATCATAGAGAAAATTTGCGCCCTATATGGACAAGCCACAAATTTAAAAAAATATGAATAAAATGAAGGAGAAGGTCAAAAAGGGAAAAATAAAACAAAAATATTCTTAGAGTATGGCATTTGAGTCAGTGTAGACCGCAAGGGGTTAGTGTGATCAAACAAACATAAACTAAGTAAAATGAAAAAAGGGTGGAGTTGGACCCTATAAGGATGTATGCTCACAAATGACCTAATGCAGGCTGCCCATCATTGGTGATCCCATAAAGGTGTAATGCTCGCTAGAAAAGAATAAATGTGGAGCAATACTCGCTATGGGTGTGATGCTCACTAATGGCTATGGTTGGAGAGATACCGCTAGGATGTATGCTCACAAATGACCTTATGGATGTTGCTTCTCACTTGGTTGTCATGAAGCTATCTTGTATGAAGTGTAATGTTTGATTAATTTACCAAAAGGAGTGTAACCCAATAGGGGTGTTGTCACATCCAAAAATTTCATTCCTCTTAACTTTTTTTTTTCGAGGTTGTCTTGAACCTACTCAACAAGAACTCTTTCCTAAAATTTGAATCATATATCATTGGTGGTTCATAACTAAGTTGTCCATCCCATATTTATGATGAGTCAACTTATCCATCTAGAATCACCAAAAGTACACCCATCTCTACATCTTACATAAGGCCAAGAAAGGATCATTTAAAACCTCTCCATTCTCCTTCTTTAACAGTAAGGTAAATTCTAATATTTCTAAAGCTTCATATTTTATTTTCACCCAACAAGTATCCAACTCCCAATTTCAAATCCTTAAAAATGTAAATATTCAATAACAATTCAAGGTGATTTATTGCATCCATCTACAAGAAATAAACTTACACTAAGTCATTATTTTATTTACTGATCATCAAATATCACAAAGCCTCTTTGCTTTATAAATGATCAAACATCACAAAACCACACTTGCATTACAAATAATTAAGCATGGTAAAGCTTCATTTGATTCTTAAATAATCAATATTACAAAACCTCAATTACCTTTTTAAAATATTCAATATCACCTAGCCTTATTCTCAAATGATTTATCATTAAACAACTACACAAAGCTTCATTTTATTTATAAATAATCATTTTCCTAAGCAATCAGCTTCACAATGCCTCATTTTCTCATAAGCATATATAGTTGTCACAATTGATTCATCATAATCTAAATTTTTTTGCACCTTAGTAATTCATCTTAATCTAATATTGCTACAATATATTCATTCACCATGCTCTCATATTGCCTATCATATGATGCACCTTGTCGGACCCATAACTTGTGAACCGTATGCTCGTTTGCCTTGAAATTTAACAGGTGGTTTTGCATGCGTGTTCTGCATCAGGCTAATCTTTGATGTGCTTAACCCTCCAAAAAACATGTTTTCAAGACCTAACTCTAACATCTAGTGTCCCAAAATTATCTTTTAGAATAGGTTCTCGGGTTTTCTAGGTTTTTTTACATGTTAGAGTTTTATTATCTTTTGTTATACCTTAAGTTGAGACCTAATATTTTAAAGTAAGGTTCATTATTGTAAGAGGGATGTGTGCACCGAATTTGGGCACAATCCGAATCATTTCTATTTTTAGCAGTTTTTAGAAAAAATAGACGTTTTTAGGGTTTCTTTAGGGTTTCTTTGGTTTTTGGTGGCTATATGATGGATTGTATTCTTTTGGAGAAGGGGTGTGAATTGAGAAATGAGAATAATATTGATTTGCAGGTTTCTTCCATTATTTTGCATTTGTGTTATGTGATTGGAGTCCATTTTTTTGGTCTATTATAGCTGAGTTTACACCATTTGGTATCAGAGCGGGTGTGATCTCGCTAGTGAAGAGAATATGCCACCTATAAGATATGCCTAGATTACTATGCAGATTGAGGATTTGAATGTAGAAATAGCACGGCTGACTGGTGTGATTGATTGCATGGGAGAGAGACATCCCAGGGTGCGTGCAGATCAAGGATCTGAATATGAAAATGTACTTGAGGAATGTGGATCTAAGGTCCACGCAAAAGCAGAACCAATGGGCCCAGAGGAAGAAGGGCACGGTTTTGAAAATTGGTTGATACAAGCTCTAGAGGGGCTTAAGGGGAATCAATATGGGATCAAGATCGAGGTTCCCAAGTATGTTGGTGGATTGAAACCAGAAGATTTTATCGATTGGATCAATAGCCTAGAAAAATATTTCTAATGGAGTAACCTTGCTGAAGAGAAGAAGGTTAAGCTCGCATGCACAAAGTTGAAGGGACATGCATTGATTTTGTGGGATCATTTATAGACTACACGATAGAGGAATGGAAAGGAAAAGATCAAGGATTGGATAAAGATGAAGAAGAAGTTACAGGAAAAATTTATACCTATAGACTACTCTTAAATCCTATTTCGTAGATTTCAGGATCTCCGACAGAAGGATCAAAGCATTGAGGACTATACTAATGAATTCTACAAGCTATCCATTTGAGTGGAGCACAATGATATGGAGGACCAAAAGACTACCAGGTATGTAAATGGCCTAAGTTTTGCTATCCAATATGAGATGAGCATGCATCGCACTCTTACTGTGGAGGATGCATATCAAATGGCCATCAAGGCAGAGGAGAAATTGAAAAGGGTTAATAGAAGAGGCAAGAAGGGATTCACACCCTCTTTAGGTCAGGGTCGAAGTAGATCTAATTTTCTCAAGGGAAAATCCTCACTACCTGCTAATCAAGAAGAAGATGGGCAAAATCTGAGAGGAAGAGGATACCAACGAGGTAGAGGTTACGGTGGTGGACGAAATGGGAATGATCCAAGAAGGTAGTATACCTGTTATGGATGTGGTGAGGAGGGGCACAAAGCATTTGAGTGTCCCTAATGTGATATCTAAGAAAGGGGTCAAGGAGGACAAGGAATTGTCAATATGGTTGAGATGGAAGAGCAGGATGAGGATGAAGTAGTTGTTGACATGGGGGAAGCATTTATGATAAGGACGCTGATTGTTCTTAAGAAAGAGAAGGTGCAGACCAAATAGAAGGGGTAGACCATAGATGGTGATGATTCTAGGCTATGAACGAATATCTTTAGAATAAGGTGTACATCAGGAGGGAAGGTATGTAACATTGTCATTGATGGTGGTAGTTGTGAGAATATGGTGTCAAATGTCATGGTTGATAAAATGAACTTGGAATGCGAAAAGCATCCTTATCCATATCGCATATCATGGGTTAATAAGGGTAATGAGGTAATATTATATCAAAGGTGTTTAATTAAATTTTTAATTGGGAGCACTTACAAGGATGAAGTGGGGTGTGATGTGATCCCTATGGATGCATGTCACATTCTGTTGGGAAGACCTTGGCAGTATGACAGTGATACTAACCATAATGGTAGAAATAATACTTACACATTTTGGAAGGATGATGTAAAGGTAGTTCTTGTACCTCTAAAGGAGGATGGGTTGAATGAGAGCTTGTTGATGATGAATAAGTTTCTTGCAGAGATCAAGGATGCTAGCTTATGTTATGCCTTAACAGCTAGGAAGCTAGAAATAGAGGAAGTGGTTATGCCTACAGCAACAGCTAAGTTGCTAAGTGAATATAAAGATGTCACACCAGAGGAGTTACCGGATGGGCTACCACCAAAGAAGGATATACAACATCACATGGATTTGATTCCAAAATCAGTGCTTCCAAATCAGGCAGCTTATCGATTGAACCCAACACATAATGTAGAGTTGATTAGGCAAGTGATAAAGTTGATAAATAAGGGATTATTTAGGGAGAGTATGATTCCATGTGTGACTCCAACATTACTAAACCCAAAAAAATATAGGGATTGGTGAATGTGTGTGGATAGTAGAGCCATAAACAAGATCACAATAAAATATCGGTATCCTATGCCGAGAGTGGATGACATGATGGATGGATTGTTTGGAGCTAAATACTTTAGTAAAATTGATCTACGGAGTGGCTACTACCAGATTAGAATTAGAGAAGGAGATGAATGGAGGTACTACCATGATGGAAGTACTATTGGTTAAAAATGAAGAGAGGCATAATCAAGTTTATATCTAGATGCAGATTATGTCAAATTGCTAAGGGCTATGCACAAAATACAGGGTTGTATATGCCACTACCAGTTCCTACAGGACCATGGACCGATCTGAGTATGAATTTCATGTTGGGGTTGCCCAAGAAACGGAGGGGTAAGGATTCAGTTTTTGTTGTGGTAGACAGATTTTCAAAAATGGTGTATTTCATTACTTGCCAAAAAACTAATGATGCAACTAGGACTACAATCTTATTCTTTGATGAGATTGTGTGGTTGCATGGTGTTCCAAAGACTATTACTTATGATCGGGATACTAAGTTCTTGAGTCACTTTTGGAGGACGTTGTAGAAGAAGTTGAACACCAAGCTATAGTTCAGTAGTGCTTACCACCCATATACCGATGGGCAAATAGAGGTAGTAAACAAAAGCTTGGGAAACCTCTTACAATGCATAGTTGGAGAAAAACCAAAACAATGGGATTTAGCCTTGTCACAAGCCGAATTTACATACAATAGTTCAATGAACAGGTCGACAGGTAAATCTCCTTTTCAAATTATTTATGGTCAAAATCCTAGAGGTGTATTAAATTTGGTTGAGTTACCAATTGGGGAACAAGTTAGTGATGATGTAGAAGCATTTGCTGAGCATATCCATAAAGTGCAAGAGTTAATGAGGGAAAAATTGCAGAGTAGTAATGCTCACTACAAAGAGTCTACTGATGCACATAGAAGGGTGAAAGTGTTTGAAGAGGGTGATATGGTCATGGTTCATCTTAGGAAATAAATATTTCCTAATGGGACGTATAACAAACTGAAACTTAAGAAAATTGGGCCATGCAAGATTTTGAAGAAGATCAATGATAATGCCTATAAAGTAGAGTTGCCCGATGAATTTGATATTTCACCTATTTTTAATTTTTTTGATTTATTTCAATATCCTGGTACTGTAGAGGATGGTGAATTACAGGAGATAGTAAATTGGGCATGATAGATGCCTAAGAATAAAAAAGATAAAATTGCACAGGTGCTCGATAAGAAGGTGATCACCACCAGACATGGGAGCTACAACAGATACCTGGTTTAGTGGGAAGGATTACCACAGTCATATAACACTTGGGTTTCAGATTTAGAGCTAAAGAAAATTGATAACTAGAAGCTACAAGATTTCAATTCAGCTAAACTCATAGGAGCTGAGTTCTTTTTCACCAAAGGAGAATGATGCACCTTGTCGGAGCCATAACTTGTGAACCGTACGCTCGTTTGCCTTGAAATTTAACAGGTGGTTTTGTGTAATTGTTTTGGATCAGGCTAATCTCTGATGTACTTAACCCTCCAAAAAATATGTTTTTGGCCCCTAACTCCGACATCTAGTGTCCCATAATTAGCTTTTAGAATAGGTTCCTGGGTTTTTTGGGTTTTTTGGCATGTTAGAGTTTTATTATCTTTTTTTATACCTTAAGTTGAGACCTAATATTTTAAAGTAAGGTTCATTATTGTAAGAGGGATGTGTGCACCGAATTTGGGTGCAATCTAACTAATTTCTATTTTTAGCAATTTTTAGAAAAAAATAATATTTTTTAGGGTTTCTTTGGTTTTCGATGGCTATATGATGGATTGTATTCTTTTGGAGAAGGGGTATGAATTAAGGAATGAGAAGAATATCGATTTGCAGGTTTCTTCCATTATATTGCATTTGTGTTATGTGATTGGAGTCCATTTTGTTGGTCTCTTGTAGCTGAGTTTACACCATCATAAGTCAACATTATGTTTTACATAACCATATTACTGCACAAATAGTTATACATTTATATGCAGCCCATAAACTAGATTTGCCATATCAAATATCATCCTTAGCAATATTTATTGATTTTCAACATATTCACATTTTAATCTTGCAATAAAAATAACATTCATTACCTGAATGAAAAGGGGACATGACTATAGCCGGCTCATAGCTAGATAAATTCACATCATAAGAACACATGGTAGAAAGATGTAAATATTCGTCTCAACCAAACACAGTTCACATGGCACTATCAAATAGCACACAGAAGGCCGCATCGTGAACCTTTTCCAACCATCGTAGAGTGGTTGTTCAAACATGGGAATGGTACCCTATGTATGGCTTCCCTAGGGCTCTCTCCTATCCATGTGGGATCATATAGATTATAGTCCTAAATCTGACCATGCACTTATAGCACGTAGACGCGCTAAAAACAAACTTCAATACCTTAATAAACTTTAAATTTAAAATAAATTAAATAAATAATATGGCCAAGGGGTAGCTGGGAACAATGAAGAGAGCTGATCCACAAGAGGGCAGCGTATCATGTGTTCTGGATCCATTTGATGCATCTCATACGCAGGCACAAAGAAGGCTTAACAAATCAAATATGTTGATAACTTAGGTAAAACGTGTCTGTTATAAGCTTGGAGGAAAAACACCATCATAAATAAAGTTATATTTCATCTGGAGGACAAATATCACATAGACTCATACACATATCCATAAAATATATTAGGTAAACCAAAGTACTTCTAAGTCCAAATGAAAACATGTTTTCACAAAAATATCACCAAATATCATTGTCTCCAGTTAATGAATACACAGTTTCACACATGCTCGAAACAACGACACATACAACTTATACCATGCTATTCTTAGCTCAATCTCACATAGGTTTACCATTATATTAAACCAAGGCAATAATACAAATTACATTCTTATATTGATATTTCAGCCAACAAGCTAATTCTCAAGCAAATATCCATATTGATTAAACTACAACACAACCATAGCTCATAGGTTTACAACCGAGGAAGCACCTTTCCTTTAATAAAAATTAAACAACACTATATTTTAAATAAAGAATGATTTCTTATCCTTACGAATCACCACTTTACTTTGACGAAAAACCAGTATTCTAAAAAAATCTCGATGCCATAATAATCAAATGCAAACACTACAAACTATTATTTCCAGCCCAACCTGAGCATAATTCCAATTGTATTTTCAAACATATATACAAAATAAGAATAGCTAGAGACAAGCTAAAAATTACCTTCTCTTCCCATATATGTTTCTCTTCTGCACTTCTTTCTTCCCTTTCCTTTTATTTTTGATCATTTTTTCCCTTCTTCTTTTAATTTTCTTACCTTCCTCTCCAAGGTTGGCTGAGTGTCCTCATCCCCATTATTTTCACCATTTCCTTCTTAAATGCCCAAACATTTCTCCCCCACTCTGTCTACCACTCATTCCTTTGAATTGGCATGCCTTTTATATTATTATTATCCTTTAAAGAAAATACATAATTCATAATAAATAAGAAGGACTACACTCATTTTTAATTTTATTGGAACAAAGTTTCCCTTTTTAAAATAAGAGATCAACACACTAATTCAAATAATGTAATTCTATAATGCTTAAACATTAAACTCCTTCATAAGAGGATTAACCTCTCTATAAATTGTTTTGTTGTAGTTCGTTTAGCTCAGATTAATGCATACATGGAAAACTAATAAAAAAACCTTTTGTTAGATTAAAAATCCATTTCAAGTATCCTACAAAACCAAAGTGAAGGCATATTACCATTACCATATGGTATCAACGGAGTTATGAGCATTTGTATATCAATAATGAAAGCTATGCTAGTCATCAAAAAATATAGAACACACACACATAGTTGATTTTAAACAAAGTCCTGCCAAGGTGAGGTATTACAGGTGTGGTGTGTGCAAAAGATGAGTGAGTAAAGAAAAACATAATAGAAGAATATGTATGTGTGTGTGTGCACGTTTTAGACAAAATGAATATAGAATAATGAGAGAAGCAAGAAGTAAATATTTTTTTGTGTGTGTCCTTTTTTAAATTTCAATAGCTAAGAGATGTGCATAAGATAGTTAGTGGTTATACGAACACCATAAATGATAGTAATGTGGTATCTACCCTTACTACGAGGATCCCTTAATAATTGAAATATCAAGAAGAAAAAGTGTGAGCAAAAACAAGATGTGTAGATAGAAGAAGAAACCTATGTCCTTTGTCTTGGGGAAAAGAAGAAATGATTGAAATTTTTCAAAGTACAAAGGACACACAAGACATGAAGAACTATATCCTTTGACTTGGAGATATTTTAAAATTATTGAAACTTTCAAGGTCAAGAAATATATGAGAAGAGAAAAGAAGAAAGAAATTAGCAAATGTAATGATGAAAAATGCATGGAGATGTGCCCTAGGTTTGGTATTTGCTAAGCATCAATGACCTAGTATGGGTGCAATGCATGTGAGATAGAAACTAACTAGGTTTCATAATTTACCTCATTATGAAGTCCCCAAGAATTTATATGGTCAAGCAGTAATGCAAGTGTGATCAAGCAACCAAGTATCTATATGACAAGCAAATATACATAATTTCAATCAATTCATGCAAAATATGATAAGAAATCATGTAGTATGAGCAAGCAAACCAAATGCAACATTAAGAACAATGTTGTGGAATCATGCATAATATCATTTTAGGTGCATTATGTTCATTGGTTCTTGAATTTCTTTACCATCTAATGTTGTCAAATGATAGGCTCCTAATCTAAACTTAGTCGTTATGTAAAGGGGCCTAGCCAATTAGGCTGAAATTTACCTTTAAGATCTATGTGAGCATTCATGTTCTAGTTTTCCTTGAGAACAAGGTCCCCAACCTCAAAAGAACAATTATAAACTTTCTTGGAGTAAGATAACTTGAGCCTATTCTGATAGGCTCAAAGATGCTCTAAGGCATGGATGTGTTTTTCATCCAATAGCTCCAACTAGTTTAACCTATACTCATCACTAACCGAGGCATATTGCAACAAGATATGTAAGAATGGGACCTCTAACTCTAATGGGAAGACTATCTTAGTGAAGAACACAAGCTTATACTAAGAGGGAGAGTGAACAGTATAAGACCACTTTTTACTTATATTTCCCAACCAATATTATACAATGTATAGATAGAAATATCAATAGTAGTAATCAAAATAATGCACAAATCACCACACACAATAGAGACACCAAAATTACGTGGTTCACCCAATGTGGGCTACTCCACGGAGAAAATATTTTACTAAAACTTTCTCAATCAATCTCTTGGGAATCCTTTCCCTATTACAATGTTTATGGACCTCTATCCAAAGGAGACACCACTCCCCTAAATCATGTTCATGGATCTCTATCCATAGGAGACACCAATATCCTAACTCTACTCTGGTTGGTGATCTTCTAGAATACCTCTACCTCCACTACCCTTAGAAAATAGAACTCTATCCATAGAAGACACCTGTCTTCCCTACTCTGGTTGGAGATCTCTATCTTAAACTCTGTCACCTACAAATATCTATCTCAAATCTGTACTAAACATAGTTCGTCGGTCTAGCATAAATCTATCCTCAATATCTGTCTTTGGTCTGGCACAAACCTATCCTCAAATCTACACCAAACTCTGTCCTGGAATTTGTACTAAATATAGTCCTTCGGTCTAGCACAAGTCTATCCTCAATATATGTCCTCAAGCCTTAACTCCAGGCTTGACTCAATCTCAAGTCAACTTTGTTGGATCTATCCCAAATTTTAACTCAAGGTTTGAACAAATCAATCAATCAATTTTGATCTCAAGTCTTCTCAAATACTTATCTCAAATCTGCCTTGTAAGCTTCCACAAAAGCTCGCACCAATCTATCCTCAAGTCCTCTCTAGAACTTGACAAATTTGTTCAATAATTTATCACAAGAACTTATCCAAATATGCCCTCAATCTATATTGTAAGCTTACCCAAAAGCTTACCCAAATCTGTCCACAAGTCTTCTCAAAGACTTACCTCAAATCTACTCAACAAGTCCACACTAGAACTTGTCCAATCTCATAGAAACATGAAGAGAATTGTTAGAGACTCAATATGCTCTATACTCATCACAATACGCAATCACTTTCAATCACTCTTTTAGAAACATATATAGAATTGTTCGATACTCGATATGCTTCACATTCACCTCAATACTCAATCACTTCCAATCACTCTTTCAAAAACATACAGAGAATTGTTAGAGACTCAATATGCTTCAACTCAATACTCAATCACTTTCTCAAATCAATTCATAATATAGAATAGTTTGTTTTATGGAACTTGAACAATCACTTCACACATCCACTTGACTAGGCTCAACCAACTCTACTCAACCAATCACTCAATGAAACAATCCTTGCTTACAAACCCTAGTCCAAGCATACGATCCTTTACTTAAAATTTTTCCAACAATGCTTATCAACCAATCTCACATAACAATGATACTCATGTTCTTTTCAAACCCTAGTTCAATTTCTTCACTCAACAACAATTCTTATAAGACAATCTTCACATAACAATGATACTCATGTTCTTTTCAAACCCTAGTTCAAGTTCTTCACACAACCAATGGCTTCAACAACAATGATTATAAAACAAGGTTTTAACAACTCTTTATTCCAGAAAACCTTGAAGCATTAACTTAACACACTCAATGAGGAAACCCTAATTAATTCATTTTCACTCCAAACTTAAATTCAAAAAACCAACCAATCAACTCAACTATGGAATAATGTGCTCATACCTTTTTCTTGATGATGAAGGAACCTCAAATATCTACCACAACCACAAACACTTCTTTGCCAAGCTCAAAGGAGTTAGAAAATACTAAACTCTCTCAAAGATACAATGTAAAATATCAAAACACACATACACCTTATCACTCCATATTAAAGAAATCATTCATCAAGAATACACCTTATGATATCTCAATTAAAATAATATTCAATACCATAAATAATGTCAATACAATCTCCTTTCCAAACTAACTCAATGGCAAGAAGTCCTCTCAAATTTAGTCACTCTTCAATTCACCTTTTGATAAATAAAAATTGTCACAATAACATTATTTAAAATAAAGTTCAACATGAGAGAGGGGAGGGCTCTGGTCCCTCCCCTGCTCCCCCTCCCATGGCTCTTGGTTCCTGCCCAGTTCCTGGCTCAACCCAGGTCATCCCTCCCGGGGAGTGGTTGTTTGCAGATGATCTCCCGGGGGAGATCCTTCTCCACTATCTGTGCTCCTCCCGGTCGGCTAGGGTTTCCTTGGTTGTTTTTTCGGACTGGTGCTTCCCAGGGATCCTTGTTTGGTTGGGGATCCCTTCCCTTTTTCCCTCAGGCTTCTCCCTGGGGTTTTTTGCAAGTTATTCGCGTGGATCTGGTCCCATACGTTTCTCGGTGCGGTGGAGGTGACGATTTAGGGTTTGGACAGCTTCCCCCTTTTTCTTGTGAATCCTCGATGGGCTCTGTGCTTGGACGGGATTCTTAGTCCCTGCTGTTGGGATCCTCTTCTATTTTCTCGGGGTAGGTTCCTTGTGGTGCAACTCTCTAGTCACTTCCTGATGGGCTGGATCCTCTCTGTGCTGTCTATCGGCTTCCTACAGGATGGCTCTCGCTGAACGGAATGTTTTCCCGATGGGTGGGATGGTTTCTCCACAGGGCGGGATCCGCCAAATCCGCCAGTTTTCCCGTGAGGCGAGATCCTTTCTTTTCTGCTGGTTTCCCGGATGGCGGGATTTCCTCGTTGCTTCCCGCTAGGCGGGACCGTTTGTGGTGGTTTTGATCGCTTCCGCGAGGCGGGATTTTATTGTATCGGTTTTTCTTTGCTTCCGTTGGGCGGGATCTTCTCGATGGTGGTTTTTGGCTACTCCCACGTGGCGGGATCTCCAAAACTACTTTCCTTCTTATTTGTTTGTTTCCGCCGAGAGGGATTGTTTCATGCTTACTGTTACCACTGGGCGGGATTTCTGTTTTGGTGTTCAGTTTCAAGGGATTGATGCCCTAGGCCCATTGCTTATGTAATCAAGTTTTTTTTAGGGGTTACGATTTCTGTAATAGGCTTATACATAAAGCCAGGAGGCATGATGCAAGGCTGATTTTGTACATAAGGTTTTGGGATCCTCTATAAAAACCCTTTTTTAATTTACTATAATAATTACCAAAAAAAAAAAAAAATTTCAACACCTTATACCTTCATTTATTCAAAAAATTAATAATTAAAATAAGCACCTTTTTATAACCCCTTATAGCTCCCTAAACCTTATTTTTACACCTTAGGCAATTAAAATTAATGCAAAATTTATTACCTTCACCTAGGTGAGATTCGAACCCTTGACGCTGCCTCTTCATATGTCCTAGCTGCGGCCTCGGCTACCGTGAATTCTAGGTGTTCGTTTGAAAACCAGAGCACCACGTGCTCTATGTACTCTTTGTTGGTGCCCAATAAAAAATAAAAAACTTGCATCCTTCCTCGACGCTTCAACAATAACATTGTCAAAACACTCTTGCCACGAATCGAACGTGGGCCACTCTACACCCAAGCACCTTAACTCACGATCACTTGCCACTAGGCCATGCTACCTCGGTGGTTATAAAAGTTTAGCCCTCAATGCTCTTATCCCTTTCGTTGGCACTTAAGACAAGGAGCTTGTCTTCTTACTCGCACAAATTTTCACCACAACACTTACCTCTTTTATTTCTTTCGAACGAAGGATGGTTTAAATGCCACTAAGGCATATAGTTTATATACCAATTGCCCCCTTTAATTTTGAACGTTGGCGCCTTCGAAATTTGAATAATTAATTTATAAATTATTTAAATTCTTTAGAATTTAAATTTTATAAATTAATTTTTAAATCCTTTTTGGCTTTATTAAAGCCTTCTTTGATTTTACCACTTTGTATAAATAATATTTATTTATAAAATTTAAATTCAATTTGAATTTAAATATTTTATAAAATAAATATTAAAACATCCTTTATCTTTTCAAAAAGCTTCCTTGGGTTTTTATGAAAAACCTTTTATTTTGTTCATCCATGGTTTTAATAAAAACCCTCCTACTTATGCTTCCACATAATATAAAAAATATTATGAAGCTCTTTTGCCATTAACCTTTGCATTGTTCCTTGACATATTCCTTGACATCAATGACAACTTCATTCCTTGACATCAATGACAATTTTGACTAAAAATGTCCAACAATCTCCCCCTTTGTCATTGATGGAAACCCAAATTCTTTTTACCAAAAACTTAACCCTTTCTTTGTTCTGCTCCCCATGGGACATTTCTCTCCCTGGATCAATGCTATTTTCAAATCTCTCCTCTTTACTCAAATACCAAATCTCTCCCCCTTACTCAAATATCTCTCCCTTTGACATCAATGTCAAAGGGTCACCTTTGGGGCTCGGGGCTAAGAATGAGCCTCTTAGCTTAGCCCCTCCCCCACCTCCTCTTGAGGTGGTTAATTCTGGGGTGGAAGTATTTCTACTCCCAGCAAGCACTGGTCTTTAATTTTATCCTCTTTTCTTTTTATCTAATCCTTATGATTCCTCTTACTATTCCTTTCCATGTCCATGTTCCTGTTCATATCCATATCCATATTCATGTCCATGTCCACATTTATGTTCATGTTCCTATTCCTATTCATATCCATGTTCTTGTTCTTGTTCCTATTCTTGTTCCTATTCATATCCATGTTCTTGTTCCTGTTCCTTGTTCATACTTGATTCTAAAATTTCTTCTCTACACCACTTTGTTGTGTGTCCATCATTATTGCACTTATAGCACTTAATGTTATTATTACTTGGAGGTGCAAATGTCTTAGGATTTCTCCTAGTGAAGCCATATCCTCTTCTATCATGAACCCTGTAATTTATTGCCTTGTGATCAAACTGATTACATGAGTAGCAATACCCATGAAAAAGTTATTTGTTCTCATATTCCTTTCTTTCATGTGTCCTGCAATGTGAAGCCATGTGCCCATACCTGTGACATGAAAAACATCTTCCTTTGAAGTTTCCTTGTCTTGACCTCATTAGTCTCTTAGTCTCTCTTGACCTATTCTGATTGTTGTTCCATCTATTTCTTATTTGTGCATTGTTCCTGTCTTTGTTGAACTTTTTATATTCCAACTCATCCTCAGATGTCTCACTTTCTCTTACACTGTCTTCTTCTAAAATTTCTTCTCCTTCAAAACTTGATATTGACTTTTCTTCTTGTTTCTTTTGAGCCTATTCAAAACCAAGACCTATTTTATTTGTTGGTCTTCTTTGTACCTTGATCATCTTATCCATAATATTTGAACTCTTTCCAAACTTTTGTAGCTTACTCTTGGACTTTTCTAAATCTTCCTTTAATAGGGCTACTTCTTGCTCTAACCTTTCACATTCTAAGACCTTTTCTTCTAACTTATATTTGAACTTCTTTGGATTATCCTTTGATTTGTCTAGATCCTCTATAAGCATTCTTCTCTCTTCATCACATTCTTGAAACTGAAACTCAAGTTTAGAGTTTTGCTTTCTTACCTTCTTTACGGTTTCAAGAGCGTAGATAAGTTCTCCCTTAAGATCATATCCTTCTTTATCTGATTCTTCATCTATTTGTTTGTGTTTGTCCACATCTTCATTTTCTTTTGACTTGTCTTCTATAGGATCACTTTCTTCTTTTTCTAGAGCCATTAGAATATTCTCTTCTGGTTATTCAAGTGTATCTTCATATTCATCATCATTAAAACTGAACCCATTTCTTGTGCAACTATCTTCAATATGTCCAAAGTTACCACATCTAAAACACGTGAGAATTATTGGTGACCTTTTCTTAACTTCTTTTTCTTCAATCATAAATAGGACTTCATATTTATCATTATCTGAAAAATTGTTATCACCATCACTTGAACACTTGCTTGCCTTGTCTGCATGGTAGATCCTCTTTTGCCTTTGAAAGAACTTATTTCCTTGTTTGCTTTATTCATCCTTGCTTTTCTTTTGATGTATGTATCTTTCTGATTCCCTGTTTCTATGATATTTTTTTTCTTCATCATTGTTATTCTTAGCTTCTTTACAATTAATCGCATAATGACCATACTTTCTACAATTGAAATATCTAACATATTTTGCATCTCTAGATCTTCTTGAATCCTTATTCCTTCTTCCATAATTAGCTTCTTCATCATTGGATGACTCATTGCTTGATTCTAACTTCTTACCCTTTGTCTTATTTATTGCTTTGAAGGTTGCTTCCTTCTGGGGATTAGGTTCTTTTGTTCTCAACTCAAAAGTTGTAAGAATACCAAGCAACATATCTCTTGTCGAGGAATCACCATCCTTTGATTCTTCTATAGCAGAAATATTTTCACTAAATATTTTTGGAAGAGATGTTAAGACCTTATCACAAACATCTGATTCTTCAACCTTAAGTCCAAGTCCTTGAATAGAATTAACAACTTCATCGACTCGAAGTAGATAAGTACTAATGTTTTCCTTATCCTTAATTCTTAACTCTTCAAATTGTCCTTTGAGATTTCATATCTTTGCTTTCTTGATACCTTTATCTCCTTCATATATATTTTGTAACTTATCCCACATTCCTTTTGCATCTTGATAATGCATAACTTTTATGGACTCTATTCTATGCAAACCTCTCAAAATTACATTCATTGCTTTTGAATTGTAATGTTGTAGAAGCTTACCTTCCTTATCTGTAGGTGGATCAACTGAGGGGTCGTATCCATTTTCAACTACTTTCCAAATTTTATTGCCAAGTACCATCAGGTAAATCTTCATTCTCATACTCCAATATATGTAGTCACTTCCATCAAATACTAGTGTTGAATTATCTGATGATCCATTCTTAAAATCCATTGTGTTCTTGTAAGCTTTTCCTTCAAGTTGTTAAACTCTTCCAAAGGAACCCGCTCTGATACCAATTGAAGAACACAAGCTTATACTGATATGGGGGGTGAACAGTATAAGACCACTTTTTACTTTTCTTTCCCAACCAATATTATGCAATGTATAGATAGCAATATCAATAGCAGTAATCAAAGCAATGCACAAATCACCACACACAATAGAGACACCAAAATTACGTGGTTCACCCAATGTGGGCTACTCCATGGAGAAAATATTTTACTAAAACTTTCTCAATCAATCTCTTGGTAATCCTTTCCCTATTACAATATTTATGGACCTCTGTCCAAAGGAGACATCACTCACCTAAATCAAGTTCATGGATCTCTATCCACATGAGACACAAATCTCCTAACTCTACTCTGGCTAGTGATATTCTAGAATATCTCTGCCTCCACTACCCTTAGCAAATGGAACTCTATCCACAAAATACACATGTCTTCCTTGATCTGGTTGGAGATATTTGTCTTCAACTGTATCACCTACAAAGCTCTGTCTCAAATCTATACTAAACACAGTCTATCGGTCTAGCACAAATCTATCCTCAATTTTTGTCTCTAGTCTGGCACAAACCTATCCTCAAATATGCACCAAACTTTGTCTTGGAATCTATACTAAACACAGTCCTTCGGTCTAGCACAATTCTGTCCTCAATCTCTATCCTCAAGCCTTAACTCAAGGATTCACTCAATCTCAAGTCAACTCTACTAGATCTATCCCAAACCTTAACTCAAGGTTTGAATAAATCAATCAATCAATTCTACTCTCAATTCTTCTCAAAGACTTATCTCAAATCTGCCTTGTAAGCTTCCATAAAAGCTCACACCAATTTTTCCTCAAGTCTTCTCTATAACTTGACCAATCTTCTCAATAATTTCTCACAAGAACTTATCCAAATTTGCTCTCAATCTGTATTGTAAGCTTCCACAAAAGCTTACCCAAATCTATCCATAAGTCTTCTCAAATACTTGCCTCAAATTTTCTCAACAAGTCCACACTAAAACTTGTCCAATATCATAAAAACATAAAGAGAATTATTAGAGACTCAATATGCTCTATACTCATCACAATGCTCAATCACTTTCAATCACTCTTTTAGAAACATCCAGAGAATTGTTAGAGACTCAATATGCTTCACATTCACCTCAATACTCAATCACTTCCAATCACTCTTTCGAAAACATATAGAGAATTGTTAGAGACTCAATATGCTTCAACTCAATACTCAATCACTTTCTCAAATCAATTCATAATATAGAATAGTTTTTTTATGGAACTTGAACAATCACTTCATACATCCACTTGATTAGGCTCAACCAACTCTACTCAACCAATAACTCAATGAAACAATCCTTTCTTACAATCCCTAGTCCAAGCATATGATATTTTACTCAAAATGTTTCCAACAATGCTTATCAACCAATCTCACATAACAATGATACTCATGTTCTTTTCAAACCCTAGTTCAAGTTCTTCACTCAACAACTCACTTCAACAACAATGCTTATAATACAATCTTCACATAACAATGATACTCATGTTCTTTTCAAACCCTAGTTCAAGTTCTTCACTCAACAACTCACTTCAACAACAATTCTTATAAGACAATCTTCACATAACAATGATACTCATGTTCTTTGCAAACCCTAGTTCAAGTTCTTCACACAACCAATGGCTTCAACAACAATGCTTATAAAACAAAGTTTTAACAACTCTTTATTCTAGAAAACCTTGAAGCATTAACTCAACACACTCAACGAGAAAACCCTAATTAAGTCCTTTTCACTCCAAACTTATTTTCATAAAACCAACCAATCAACTCAACTATGGAAGAATGTGCGCATACCTTTTTCTTGATGATGAAGGAACCTCAAATATCTTCCACAACCGCAAACACTTCTTTGTCAAGCTCAAAGGAGTTAGAAAATACTAAACTCTCTCAAATATACAATGCAAAATATCAAAACACACATACACCTTATCACTTCATCTTAAAGAAAGCATTCATCAACATATGCAAAAATGTTTGACCAAATACACCTTATGATCTCCCAATTAAAATAATATTCAATACCAAAAATAATGTCAATACAATCTCCTTTTCAAACTAACTCAATGTCAAGAAGTCCTCTCAAATTTAATCACTCTTCAATTCACCTTTTGATAAATAAAAAATGTCACAATAACTTTATTTAAAATAAAGTTCAACACCTTAGACTTTCATTTAGTCAAAAAATCAATAATTAAAATAAGCATTTTTTCATAACCCCTTATAGCTCCCTAAACCTTATGTTTACACCTTAGGCAATTAAAATTAATGCAAAATTTATTACCTTCGCCTAGGTGAGATTCGAACCCTTGATGCCACCTCCTCATGCGTCCAAGCCATAGCCTCGGTTGTCGTGAGCGCTAGGCACTCGTTTGAAAACCAAAGAGCACCACATGCTCTATGTACTCTTTGTTGGCACCCAATAAAAAATAAAAACTCGCATCCTTCCTCGACACTTCAACAATAACACCTAAAATACTCTTGCCACGAATCGAATGCGGACCACTTTGCACCCAAGCACCTTAACTTGCGACCGCTTGCCACTAGGCCACACTGCCTCGGTGGTTATAAAAGTTTAGCCCTTGATGCTCTTATCCCTTTTGTTGGCACTTAAGACAAGGAGCTTGTCTTCTTCCTCGCATGAATTTTCACCACAACACTTGCCTCTTTTATTTATTTCGAACGAAGAATGGTTTAAATGCCACTAAGGCATATAGTTTATATACCAATTACCCCCTTTAATTTTGAATGTCGACGCCTTGGAAATTTGAATAATTAATTTATAAATTATTTAAATTCTTTAGAATTTAAATTTTATAAATTAATTTTTAAATGCTTTTTGGCTTTATTAAAGCCTTCTTTAATTTTACCACTTTGTATAAATAATATTTATTTATAAAATTTAAATTCAATTTGAATTTAAATATTTTATAAAATAAATATTAAAACCTCCTTTATCTTTTCAAAAAACTACCTTGGGTTTTTATGAAAAACCTTTTATTTTGCTCATCCATGGTTTTAATAAAAATCCTCCTACTTATGCTTCCACATAATATCAAAAAAATTATGAAGCTCTTTTGCCATTAACCTTTGCATTGTTCCTTGACATATTCCTTGACATCAATGACAACTTCGTTCCTTGACATCAATAACAATTTTGACTCAAAATGTCCAAAACTCAGTGCCATAGACCAAGACATAAGGGGTTGCACTTGTAGTTCACACACTATTACGATAGGCCCACAAGGCAGAGTACAGTTGGATATGCAAATTTTGACCAGTCTTACTTACCAGCTTCTCAAGAATCTTAATGAGAGACTCATTGGATGCTTTGGTTTGACCATTACCCTAAGGATAATTTGGAGTTGACCACTTGTGTTGAATCTTGTACTTAGCACAAAATTTATGGATATACTTGTTCTTGAAAGGAGTGTCATTATCAAAAAGAAAGACTAAAGGAATCTTGTACCTACAAAGGTTCTGGTTGAAGATAAACTTAGAGACTTGAGCTCCAATCACCATAGCTAGGGGTATGGATTCTAACCCCTTGGTAAAGTACTCTATTGCCATGATGATAAACTTATGACCATCATATAATGTTGGTTTAATCTTCTTAATAATGTCTAATCCCCACATGGAGAATGACCAAGGAGAAGAAATAACCTGAAGGTTTTGAGAAGCATAAACAAGGTTGTCATGGCGTTGGTACTTGTCATAGCATCGAACATAGGTACATGCATCTTTCTCCATGGAAGTTCAATAGTAGTTGATCTGAAGGAGCTTCTTAGCAATAGCATTATCGCTAAAATGGCCTTCACATGATCGTTCATGAGCTTCACTAAGGGCTAATTGGGCTTCATCAAAGTTAAGGTATCGTAAGAGGATGCCCTAAAAAGAACATCAATACAAAGTATTACCAAATATCACGAATTGACATGATATTTTTTTAAAAATCTTTCATTGGTTGTGGTCTAAGCCATTAGGCATTAAACCACCCTTAAGGAATTTAAAAATTTCTATGTACCAAGGCTCTGATTAAGAAACTTCAATGTTTAAGACATCTAGAAAATAAACCTAGAAGTAAGGAATGTAGGCTCTCAGAGTTGTCAAATAATAATAGTTATTTGATAAATATTCTAACTCCAAGGGGATTAGGGGTGCAGTAGTGGCCATAGCATTTTCATGGCAATTAGAGGTGTAGACACCAAAATCCAACCACTTGCAAGTCATCTATACCTTCCTGTCAGCCACGTGTCGGTCATCCACCTTCCCGCCATTATTTGGCCCAAATCCACACTTTCCCGCCATTATTTGGCCCAATTTCACCTTTTCCGCCATTTTTCATCCCCAAATTTATTTAAATTAATATTTATATATATATATATTTTAATATTTTAATATTTTAATATATATATTTAAATAATAGTTTAAGTGATTTAATCTGAGCCGTCCGTCCTTCATTTAATCTCATCCGTCCATCCATCTTAATCCATTTCACAACCTAGATTTATTCTCTACCCTTAGATCCACTTTAATCTTAGCCACACGTTCAAAGTGTCGTTAAAACCCTAAAGTGTGCCCTAAGAGTAGATTATAAATTGAGTCACCTTGATGGCTCAAACCCTATGTCTTTTGCTACTTCTATCCTGGATCTTTTCTATCTTCTTAACTTCTTCTATCTCCTTTTCTGATCCCCTCTATCTCTCTTCTGCTACCTTTTCGTCGCATCCATCGCCGCATCCATCGTCGCTTTCATCGCCATCTCTTCTGCAACATTCTGCAGAATCCCCCATTCTTGTCGCAAGTGCCCGCAGGCGTTTACCCCTTTACCAAGTGCCCACGGGCGTTTACCAAGTGCCCACGGGCGTTTACCAAGTGCCCGCGGGCGTTTACCCACAGCCACAGACTCAGACCGGCGTCTGAAACCTTAATCCGGAAGCACGCGGGCGTTCGGCGAGTGCACCAGGGCGCCTTCCGCGACTGATTTGACAACCACATTACTTCCAGGTGTCGCCTGGTCTAGTCTGCGTTAACGAGAGAATAGGTATAAATTAGTTTAAAGCAAGTAACTTCTTTTCTTTTATTGATCTGTTGTTGAATTCCTGAATTCTATTTTTCTAGGGTTTTAGATTGTTTCTGAGGGCTCACACGGTGGAGCCCTCTTATTAATTTCTAACTCCTTGATAGTGTTAATGTGTGCAGGTTTTTGACAGCAGATCCGGTTTATTGATGGCAGCTGATTAAGCTGGAGTGGTCCAAGCAAGGGATACAACAAAGCCCACTCACTCTGTTGGGATTGAAGATACATTCTTCGGAAGCGCCACCATTTGTGCCAGCTAGGGTTTCGGAGAACCCTAGCATAACTTGTAACTGTGTATCACGAATAAAGGGTTACAGGCCCTGTTGTACTCAAAAGGAGTTTTTAAACTCCATTGATTAATAATAATCGTTTGTTTTGTGCAACTTTCCTGTATTCCATTATTGTGGTTTTATCTTTTTTTTGGCGTTGTATTTTTAATCTACAAATGGCGATCACGGTGGGACCCCCTAGGGTTTCATATTTTTAATACTTGCTTTACTAATCTGTTCCTGTTTTCTGTTTTATTTTGCAGGTTCCAGAAATCGCGAAATTCGTTGTTCCAACGAACTAGGGTTTCGAGTTTGCAAAAACGCGACGAGACGCAGAGGGCGTCCGGAAGTCCAATACGAAACGCGGAGGTGCGTTTCGCCTGTGCAGACTCCCGTGGGCGTTTGAAGTCAGTTTTACAGAAAAGCGTAGGCTTCCAAGTAAGTGCTGTACTTTTTACGTTTTTGGTTTTTCTGCCATATTTTGTTTCTTTTTCAGATCATTACTTTAAAATGAACAAAAACTAAGTAATCTGGAAAAGAACAGTTATTTTTAATTACATTTTTCTTTGCATTGCATTATTGATTGTTGCTTGCATTAAAAAAAAAAAAAATTTGCATACCTAGCTGCATATTAGAATAGCTACGAATTATTTGTTTTAATTATCTAAGTAGGACTATTGATTGGATGTCAATAGTACTCCTGCCATTGGGTGATTCCAAGCGAGAGAAGTGGACGAACCTTCCGGTTGCTCCTTTGATATCTGATATCATTGGTAGGCAGGGGGTTTTAAACGGTGTACTTCACTTCTTCAGAGGAAATGACATGTTTTCAGTAGCCTCTTGCTTAGATCATTAGAACTTTTGATTTATAGCCTTGTATGTACACATTAGATAACTAAAACATTTAAAAAAAAAAAATTCATTGCATTTTCATATTGCATTTAAAACAGTAATATCTGGATTTCATCACTAGGTATTGCTTGAAGTTTAGTGACGGTGGAATTCATCTCCATCCATTAAACTTCTGCCTCAGACACCATAGGTCACCCCCGAGCAAACTTGCTGGATTTCATCACCAATAAGAATCTCGTTGTCCTTTCCTAGCCATAGTTTTTACCTTTTTTGTGAATAATTCAAGATTAGATCACATGCAAAACTCATAAACCGGACACTTAAAATTTACTACAGATTAAGATCAGAAAATAATTAATTAACCGCAAGGTAAGACACATTGGTGGAAACCTAGGTTGTGACTGTTTTCTGATAATTTTTGTAGTGTAAATTTATCATTCTAGTTTTGCATTCTTCTTTTCTGAATTTGTTTAGATTTATTGCTCTATGGTCTTAACAAGGAATCAATCTAAAATGTTAAATCTAAATAATCAAATGGGAAATTCACAGAACATCCCCACCACCAACATGGCCACTTATCCTAGTGAATTTCAGGCAGGTTCGCCTGCAGGACTTTCACGTCCTTCTACCATCTACCACATGGCCATGCCCATGGAGGAAGACAATTCCTCTCATATTGTCCACATTGATATGGCCCAAGTGCAAACTCACTTAAGAGATGGCACTGGCTATATCCTTGAGCCAATCCAAGATTCCCCTATGCAAGATTCTATTTTTCAGCAGGATATTGCATCAACCATACCCGCTGGTTTCACTCAAGTCTACACTAACCCTTTTTTTGAGGCTAATGTTGTATCTGCTCAGTCGGCTTCATCTCCAACATCTTCCCAGATGCTCAATTGTCCTCCTTTGGAGACAAATGTAGTGTCTTCCCGACCACCTTCTCCTCCATGTACCTGGGTGTACACCAATTCTCTTTATGAAGTTGGTGGAAACTCTTCTAGCCATAACCAATTTCAACCCTCTTCTTCCCAAACCATTTATGGTTTCACCCTACCTGGGACACAGTCTATTGTTCCTTCCCAGGTATCGCCTACTTCAGCCACCTTCATTGCTCCTGCTGTGCAGTCCCCTGTGACTACCATGGCAGCCTGCCCTCCCAACTTCATCGCCCCTGCTATGCAGTCTTCTGTGACTACCATGGCAGCCTGCCCTCCACCTTCATCCAATCATCCCACCTCCCTTGGGTTAGAGATTAATAAGGTTAAGGAGTATCTCGACAAATTGATTTTGCAACAACAGCAACAAAATGCCCAACCACCTGTCGTAGTAAATCCTACACCCCAACCAATTTCTACCCAGCCAGCTTTTATTAGCTCAGGCCCCACCTGGGTACCCCAATCTTCGGTGGTGTCCATTCCTACCCCACCTTTCTCCCAACCTAGTCCAGTTCATCATCTACCCCAATCACCTTCTTTTCGGTATCATCCATACCAACAACCTGTCCATTCCACACCGCCTAATTCAGGCAATTTCATCCCATCTCATCAATTTTCCACTCCTCCATTGCATCCTCATAATCATCAAACAAGTCAAAATTTTAATGAAGATCCACGACTCCATGCTATGCAACAACAGATTGACAACCTTATGCTTAACGTGCCTGGCTCATTTAGTCAGAAACCTACGCTAAGGTCATTGATCAATCAACCAATTCATCCTTCGGTACCTTCACCACCATATCCGATCGATTTCACATTACCGAAGTTTGACAAATTTTGAGGAACTGAGGATCCTCATGAACATGTGAGCTCATTCATGCATGCTTGCTTTAGAATCCAAAATAATGATGCTCTTATGCTCAGAACTTTTCCTCAGACATTAGGAGGAGATGTTGTACAGTGGTACAATCATTTAGCTCACCATAGCATTTATGCTTACGAGCAATTGATTAATCTATTTTTAGAACGATTCTCCCTGAATGTACAAAAGAGAGTTTCATTGTCCGACTTATACAAGCTCAAGCAACATGACGATGAGACTGTTTATGACTTTGGAAACCGTTGGAGGGCTATCATTAATAAACTGCCATTCTCCCTACCAATGGAGGAGTTAACCAAAATGTTCACCCAGAGTTGTTTAAAACCTATCTCTTGGTTACTCCAATTACAACAATACAGGACTTTTGAAGAGGCTTTGGCCCAAGCAAGTATCATAGAAGACATTAAAGTCCAAGAGGGTGTTTTAAAACCCCGTAGAAAAGAATGGCAACAAAAGGGCCAACAACGAAATAATAATTATGGCCAAAACAAACAAGCACAGGCTAATACAACCTCAAATGTTAACCAAGTTAATCAAGTGGTGGCGAGCCAACCCGTAATGGCTCAACAACAACAAGTAATGCAAAGTCAACCGCAACCAATTGCTTATCATGCGGTACCCGCCCCTACTCAACCAGCTCCCAATATTGGGCCAACCATGGAAACTCGACCTTGGCAAAACAATCGTCCCAAGCGACAATTCACACCTTTAGATGAACCATATGCGGTCATATTCAACAAGTTATATAGCACAAATCGGTTAAATTTACCTGAGTTTAAACCTTTAGACCCATCTAGAAGGGGGAAGTATTACAAGGAGTACCTATTTTGTCCTTATCATAGGCAAAATGGGCACGATATCAATAATTGTACAGATTTCAAACATGTGATCCAAGATCTTATTGAGATTGGAGCCATTAAATTGGATAGCCCCTTAGCCCAACAAAATCAAAATCTTGGTATATTTCAAACACCCCTTCCACATCGGGAGGAAGCTCCAACAACTTCAGGGGGAGTAACTCGGGTAACTCCTCCTAATCAAGTCAACCATGTACAACAATACCAAGGTTTTGTGGGTACTATTAACGTAGTAACCCGGGGTCAAAGGGCGAACCAACCAAATCGAGCTGAACCACGACCACCTGTACAAACCCCCAGTCCACCTCAGGTAACGGTGACCCAACGACGTGCTAGTACTTCTCAACAACCGCTAAATCATTCTACTCAACGCCAACGACCCATCATGTCATTGAGTAGCCGGTTAACTACCGGTTTAAAAATGGCTTCCGCCAAGTTATCGATCTATGACCTCATTCAACAATCTCCCCCGCATAGAGAGGCATTAATGGAAATATTAAAGTCAATCGAGCTTCAAACTCAAGATACTAATGCCTTCAACAACTTTGTGGGGAGTATTCAAACATGCATGGAGCCCTCCATCACTTTCTATGATTTTGAAATCAAACCTATGTCAACAGAAAGTATAGATCCTCCACTACATATCATGGCCAAGATCGATAACAAGCCATTCAAGAGAGTCTTAATTGACACCGGTTCCTCAATCAATATCATTACAACATCGGCGTTGAGTCATCTAAATCTGTCGCCATCCCTTATCACAAAGTCGACTTTTACTCTTAAAGCATTCAATGATGCTTTATCTTCCACGGTTGGCACGGTTATCTTGCCCATTGAGGTAGGGGCCCGAACTTTGCATACCTTGTTTCACATCTTGGAAGGGACCATGGCATACAATGTATTGCTTGGACGGCCTTGGCTTAGGGAGATGAGATGTGTCCCTTCTATATTGCATCAATGTCTGAAGTATGTATATGAGGGACAGGTTCATTGTGTACCTGCTGACACTGAACCCTTCAAACATTGCAACTATGTCTCAAATCCTTATGAGATTGTGTTGCCATCCACTCATCTTTTCTTGACCCCATCTACTTCTTCTATACCATCTTCTTCTAAAGCTCCCATTCTTGAGGAGCTACCCATCATATCGCAACCATCTTCCTCTTCCGCTATTCCATCTCATTCACCACTTTCTTCATCAACTAATCTTCCTTCTTCTTCATCAGTGACCACATGCACATGTGGCCATGACCAATCATCTCTTTCCACGTCATTACCCCCTTCTTCTACACCTTCTTCAACATCACCTATTATTCCTCCATCTTCCCAACCATCACCAGTTGATGTTTCACAAGTTAGTGAAGCATCAACCCAACCAAATCCTTCCAATTCTTCTATCCCACATTCTTCTATTCCATCATCTAGTCCATCTCCCTCCCAAGTCAAGGTCCATCTCATTGATGCGGGTATTGGTGAGTATGCCATCCAAGATGTCCACATCACACCGTTCAATGTGCAAACAGTTAAAGATTTTGGTCGTCCACATGACCAACATTTATCCATTGGATCGGTTTATAACATGGGTTCTATGCCAAATTCCATTAATTTTGTATATGGGGGAATAGAGTCATCTTCTAGTCCTACCACCATACTAGAACCTAAGCATCCAGTCCCTGCCAATATCGAAAGGATGGAGGGTTTTCCCTCTCGCTATTTCCACGGACATAATTGGCAGCAATTTGGCCTAGGTCGATACGAGCAAGGGGTAACCGAACGCATCGATATGCCATACCGAGAGACCCACCGAGCGTTTTGGTCTGGGCTACCAACCACTTCCATCCCTTTCTTCTTTTGAACGAGCTTTTCAAAGCATTAATCTTAATTCAGAAGAAGAAATCCTCCACCCCGACGAATCCGAAGATGAAGCCTATGAAGAATTTGACGTCATGTCAAATGGTGATGAATCTGAAGAAGAGTCGGCGCCAATTGTTACCCTCATTGAACAAGACGAGTTTTATCTCCAATTGTTCCCTCTCCAAGAAGCCATCTTTCGCTTGCTTCTTCCACAAGAACGAGGTGAACCACCCCCTCCGCCACATCCATAAGCCATAATCCAAACTTGTATTATATGTATATACTAAAATAGTGGTTTTCACCACTACAAAAAAAAAAAAAAAAAAACTCAAAAACTATGTTGTTTTGCATCTCAGGTCTTCCGAGGTCTTCACCGGTTTTCCCTTCCATTCCGCCCATCCTTTCTTCCATAAGTCGACAATGAATTTCGAAGACTTATTCACCCCGCTCCATAATCCATATGATCCGGATAAGCCTAAGAAATGTGTCTTTGGTGTTACCTCAGGCAAACTCCTAGGTTTTATTATCTCTAAACGAGGTATTGAGGTGGACCCAAACAAGGTCAAAGCCATTATGGAAATGTGTCCCCCAACTAATTTGAAGGAGTTGCGTAGTTTACAAGGAAAGATTAATTCAATCCGTCGCTTTATTGCACAACTTTCTGATAAATGTAGGCCATTTTGCCACCTACTACAAAAGGGGGTACAATTTTCATGGACAGATGAGTGTCAGAAAGCCTTTGATGACATCAAGCAGTACTTAGCGTCTCCGCCAGTCTTAGCTCCGCCTCGTCGAGATCCCTTCCTTGCGAATTTCTTTGCAGGAATTTATCGATGATGATACTGCTAGACAAGCACGTCTTGATCAACTCACACTCATAGATGAAAAACGAATCAATGCTTTAGAGCATTTGCGAGTTTATCAAGACCGATTGAAACGTGCTTACAATGCCAAAGTTCATCTAAGAGAATTTCAAGTAGGAGATCTTGTCCTTAAAGAGAATCAACAAAACACCAATGCATTGCCGCATCTTCGAGATAAATTCGCGGCTAATTGGTTAGGTCCATATATGGTCACTGAAAGAGTGGGTAATGGAACTTATAGACTTGCCAATTTAGAGGGAGAGGAAGAACCCGAACCACTTAATGTTATACACTTGAGGGCATTCTACGCATAGTTTGAATTTTATATGTACATATATACATGGCTTGTACAACAAAAAAAAAAAAAAAAAAAACAAATAAAATAAAAAGAATTTGCATTTCATTGTTAGTTGCATACATCTCATTCAAAAACATTGCATTTCATGTGCATACATCTCATTGAAAACCATAACATTTCATTTTCAGCCATAGTTGCATATCATGTTAGAGACCATTCTATCTTTTGGATATAAAATTTGGTCAAGCAAAAGTCATGTTGCCTTAATCGGGGGCACCTTCATAAAATCCATCAAACCGAATTGTCATTCGTACACCCATTTTCCATTTGCACATATTTACATTGCCAAAATGTTTTCAGTCACTCAGCCATTCCTAGTGTTTTAAGCAAACTTTGAAATGCATGTCAAAGTTCTCTAGGGCCATATCACAAATTACACTAAATAAAATCTTGAGTATTGGGAAATGATTTCAAAAGCGGTCTTGAACCTATCACATTTTCACATCTTAAAAACATCTTGTGTCAAAGAGAGATAACACCATCCTTGGGTTGTGCCTTGAAGTGAAAAGGGTAATCCTCGTTTGTCCTATCATGCAAACATAGTCCATAAAACAGTGGTTCTTACCACTATCACAAGCAATCACAAAATATAAATATAAACAGAGTAGTAAGGATAGGGTAAAATTCTCATCATACTTCGGTTGAGAATCCGATTCCCCAAAGCTCTAAGGAAATGAACATTTTTCACACACCACCGATCCCAAATAAGTTGTAAGGATCGTACTACTTGTCTAGTTAGACGGATATGTAGTCATCCCCAAGGCTTACAAAGGTCAAAAACAACATGGACTATGGAGTTAACCTTCACCGGGGCTATAGACGCTTGACTGGCGGTGGAGTATACTCATTGCGTGGCGACATGTCTCTCCTCAAAAGAGACCTCCGAATGCTCATACGGACAAACTAGCTTCGGGGTCTTCTCCATAACAGGGTTACCTAATTTATGCAAGATGAGGTTAATGAACACACTTGCACACACACGGGTTTTTGATTGCCTAGAGTCACTACCATGCTTCTGATTTGGTTAATGAACTCGCATGCACACACATTTGGTCCTAGTTGAATTAGGCAGTATTAGTAAGTTTGTTTGATACCACTAGCATGTTTGAGTCTTTGTAAAACAGTCTTCCTCCATATCTTCTTCCATATCACCCTCCATATCTTCTTCCATATTCATGTCATTCCATACGTCATCCATTCACAAGCCACCAAGTTCGGTGCCCCTGATTAAACAATTATGATAACAGTTGGCTAAATCTAACTATCTAAAAGTATGAGTGCTTCTTAGTGCATATTTCATTTACTTAGTCTCGCATTAATCATCTATAAGTTTGCATTCCATTCCATCACATATGCATCAAAAACATTAAAACATATAAAAACATGCATCACAAAAACATAGGCATTCACACAAAAGAGAGTAAAACACCAAATAAATAAAAGCCATGTATATATATATATATATGTATAAAGGTCAAACGTACAATGAATGCCAAAAGGCTACAATATACAATAGAGCACCAAGGCTCATAAAGAGTGCATCTAAGCACTAAGCTAACCATCAAAAGAGGACCCCGAGACCTAGTAGGAGCCCTAGACCTAGTGGTGTCCCCCTACCTCCAACCCCCTCCGCTAGCCCCACTGCCTCCAATATCTCCCAGTCTGCCTAGGACAATGACCTCCTCATCCCCGGAATGATAGGGGAGAATCGGTGTCGTGCCTCTAACACCCTAAGTCGCAAAACAACAAAACAAAAATTTGTTACAAATTTTTCCAAAAAAAAAAAAAAACACATAATAAGTACTTGCTTAAATGAACAAATACCTCAATTTGGCTGCATCTGGCGCGTCCGCTCCCATCTCCGCCATAGCTCCCGCGTGCTTCACTCTCCCACACAACCTTTCACTCCACTTCACTCCATTACTCCCTCAGACGCACTTCTCTCAAGCTCGAACGCACAAATGAGCGAAATTCTCGCTGAAACTGTTTAAATAGCTGGTTTTGGCGCCCTGAAATGCAGTGGGGCATTTCATGGCGCATTCAGACGCAGTGGGGCATTTCATGATGCATTCAAACACCGGCGGGCGTTTCTGCCACCTCCAAATGCATACCGACGTTTGGTGTCAGTATTGAATAAAAGAACAAAACTTACAAAATTGAAGCTTACCTCCTCCAAATTTCATCAAATTGCATCCATCCATTCTTCTTATCATAATAAAACATTTTGTGAAGGTTACAACAGTTTTGGAAACAAATTTTGTCATTTTGCTCAAAAAGCGCATCATTCATCATTGATTTACAAATTGGGTTAAAAACATTCAAAACCTTCACAAAATTAACAACATTCATCAATTCTTCTGATCTATCGTCAATTTCATTCATTCTTCTTTCATCATGCATATTTTTGCCAAATTAAATTAAAGTAAACCTCGTATCTAGTGGTATATTCTATCACCTTGGCGATTGCAGCGATTTGCATCCATGCAATTCGGTAAGAGGATTAAACCACCATAAGGACACTTACCATTTATCATCATCAATTATTTCACTTGTTTGAAAATTGGAAATCAATTTTGGGTATCCTACTTTTCAAGTGACCTCATACCAAGATTAATTTGCTCAACAGTTGTCATTGATGGCCTAGTTCATGGGGCCTTAAACGTGGACAATCTTCAATATCATCATTATTTTGAGTCTTGCTAGAGATTAAGGCTACCTAGGTTGATTGGTTTCGACCCGAGGAATTATCCATACAGTCACTAGGAGCATCTCTGAAGTTCTGGACTCTTTCATATTGCATCTCTGCATATCAATGGCGCCAACAAGGCAATTTCATCAACAGTATGGATTCACCCACAGGAGTTGGGGCATCCGTTATCAATTTTTAACTTTCCTAATAGTAGAATTCATCTTACATGATCATGGAATTTAAAATTTGGCAAAAATCCCTTTCTAACCGTTGGGGCAGAAAACGGTTCATCTTTCACATCACTCATATCGTCTTCAATCATATTATTTTTTGGTTTGTACACCAACCCCTTTTCTGTTGGGACATAAACAGATGGTTCATACACAAACCCCTTTTTCACCGTTGGGGCAAAAACGGTTCATTTTCTTCCGAATTTCTTCCAATTGGCTCGTGAGAACCATTCTCGCTCGCCAATTGAGGGGGTAAGCTGATAAATTTTAAATATTCTTTTATTCTTTGGTCTTCAAAGTTGTGCTTTAGTCTTGAGAGAGAGTTGCGTCTGATCCGACTTTTCGGGTGTCCTAAGTTTTTGTGCTTGCATTGTGTCTTCACACAAAGCGGCTCAAAAGGGGCATCTGTAGACACCAAAATCTAGCCACTTGCAAGTCATCTATACCTTCCTATCAACCACGTGTCGGTCATCCACCTTCCCGCCATTATTTGGCCCAAATCCACACTTTCCCGCCATTATTTGGCCCAATTTCACCTTTCCCGCCATTTTTCATCCCCAAATTTATTTAAATTAATATTTATATATATATATTTTAATATTTTAATATATATATTTAAATAATAGTTTAAGTGATTTAATCTGAGCCGTCCGTCCTTCATTTAATCTCATCCGTCCATCCATCTTAATCCATTTCACAACCTAGATTTATTCTCTACCCTTAGATCCACTTTAATCTTAGCCACACGTTCAAAGTGTCGTTAAAACCCTAAAGTGTGCCCTAAGAGTAGATTATAAATTGAGTCACCTTGATGGCTCAAACCCTATGTCTTTTGCTACTTCTATCCTGGATCTTTTCTATCTTCTTAACTTCTTCTATCTCCTTTTCTGATCCCCTCTATCTCTCTTCTGCTACCTTTTCGTCGCATCCATCGCCGCATCCATCGTCGCTTCCGTCACTGCTTTCATCGCCATCTCTTCTGTAGCATTCTGCAGAATCCCCCATTCTTGTCGCAAGTGCCCGCGGGCGTTTACCCCTTTACCAAGTGCCCACGGGCGTTTACCAAGTGCCCCGGCGTTACCAAGTGCCGCGGCGTTTACCCACGACCACGGACTCGGACCGACGTCCGAAACCTTAATCCGAAGCACGCGGGCGTTCGAGCGAGTGCACCGAGGCGCCTTTCGTAGTCGATTTGATGGCCACATTACTTCCAGGTGTCGCCTGGTCTAGTCGTGTTAACAGAGAACAGGTATAAATTAGTTTAAAGCAAGTAACTTCTTTTCTTTTATTGATCTGTTGTTGAATTCCTGAATTCTATTTTTCTAGGGTTTTAGATTGTTTCTGAGGGCTCACACGGTGGAGCCCTCTTATTAATTTCTAACTCCTTGATAGTGTTAATGTGTGCGGTTTTTGACGACAGATCCGGTTTATTGATGGCAGCTGATTAAGCTGGAGTGGTCCAAGCAAGGGATACAACAAAGCCCACTCACTCTGTTGGGATTGAAGATACATTCTTCGAAAGCGCCACCATTTGTGCCAGCTAGGGTTTCGGAGAACCCTAGCATAACTTGTAATCGTGTATCACGAATAAAGGGTTACGAGCCCTGTTGTACTCAAAAGGAGTTTTTAAACTCCACTGATTAATAATAATCGTTTGTTTTGTGCAACTTTCCTGTATTCCATTATTGTGGTTTTATCTTTTGTTTGGCATTGTATTTTTAATCTACAAGAGGATCTAGGGATAGGCTCTATTGTTATCCTATTGAAGATAAACAAAATCTTGGTGATAATCTCTTTGTAAGTTTTAACTTATCATCTCTAGTTTGATAAATTATGTTGATCTAATTAACCACAAGTTGAGAATCACCAAAGATGGACAAGACTAACTTTCAAGGCTAAGGTTGCTCTAAAACGTAGAATCAAGGCTTCATACTTTGTAGTGTTATTAGTGCAAGGGAAATGAACCTTGAAGGAGAGGGAGATGAGTTGTTTTTATGGGGAAACTAGAATAATTCTAGCACCAATGCCCTTTAAGCATCGAGCTCCATTAAAAAAAAAAGTCCAAGACTCAAGCTCTTCTACTTCTAAGCTAAGGCACTTGTCGAGAAACATGATGACTAAGGTATGGGCAGCTTCTAGGGGAGCAATGACTAGCTGGTCAGCAATCACCTGATCTTTTATAGCCTTATAACCTATAAAGGTTAATTCAAACTCTCTAAAGACTATAACCCACTTTACGGCTTGACCTGAAAGGTCATGCTTTGACATTAAGTAGCAAAGAGGATCAAATTTTGTTACTATCAATGTCTTATGGCTAAGAATGAAGTGTCTTAACTTTTGAAAAGAAAATACTATAGCTAGGCAAAGCTTCTCTAAGGGAGTGTACCAGGTTTTATATCTAACCATGGTTCTACTAATATAGTAGATATCTTGCTCTTTGTTCTGATCATCTTGTTGAGCTAGCATGGCCCTTAATGCATGGGTTGCAACTACTATGTAAAGCATCAAATGCTTATTCGGTCTAGGGGAACAAGGACAAACAAAAAAGTGAGATACTTCTTGAGTTCATCAAAGGCTCTTTGACACTCAGCATCCCACTTGAACACTACATATTTTCTAAGAAGCTTAAGAAAAGGTTTAAACTTATCAGCTAACTAAGCTAACAAATAGCTTAAGTTTACTTTGCAAGCTATGCAACTTGGCTAGGTTACGTGGAGGAGGTATGTCAATAGTAGTCGCTATCTTAGCGAGATCTACTTCAATATATCACCTAGACACTATGAAGCCAAAAAGCGTGCTAGATGTGACTCCAAACACACATTTAAAGGGCTTAAGATAAACATTGTATTGTAGAAGCCTTTCAAAAACTTTTCTTAGATATTGAGCATGAGTTTCGCAATGTATGAAGCAACCAAGAAGATCATCCACATAGTCTTCAACAATATCATGCATCATGTCATAAAAGATATATTTCATTACCCTTTGGTATGTGACACCTGTGTTCTTCAAGCCAAAAGGCATGATTTTATAACATAAGGTACCCCATGGAGTTATGAAAGTTATCATAGACTGGTCCTCAGGGGTGATCATGATCTGATTGTATCCTTAGAAACCATCCATGAGTGATAGCATTCCACATATGTAAAAATAATCTACAATCATATTTATGTTCGGGAGGGGAAAATTTTCCTTGGGATATGCTAAGTTAATGTCTTGAAAGTAAGTACATATTCTAAATTTTCCTTCCTTCTTAGCTACAAGAATGACAACTCCTAATTGCTCAAGGTATTTAGGAGACATTGGAATGGGGTCCACTTGAGAACTAGAAGACTCAACATGGGTGACACAAGGGACTGGCCCATCAAAGAAGAAGTTATTTCAAAGGATATCTTCATTATCCATATTACAAAGAGCATTCCCCTTATCATACTCCACTAGGGTCGCAACCAACTTAGGGTGCACTAAAGTTATAACTTTTCCAAATAATATGTTTGAGGGAGAAGGCGGTCCCTCATCCTCAATACTCCATTCCAAGCCATGATGATCCATGAATTCAGCATAAGTAATGAATTTATCATCATAAATTGGTAGGGGTTGGATTTTATTAGGGATGTAACCTATGCCACATCTCCCAAGACAAATCTCAACTTCCAAAGGTTCTTGAATATCCCTAAACCCTTACTTGCATATCCTATACTAGATAGGATCTGCTTAAAAAGTGGGTAATCACTAGATAGATAATAGCAGGAAAAGGTTTTCTCTACTAGAGAGGGGTTGCTACCATGGATCTTTTCTTTGTGGGATGTACCTACATAGAAAAAAGCACACATACTAATGTGTACGACTTCACCCTTTTTAAGAGGTAAACCCATAGTTATGGGTGAAGGTGGCAGCTTAGCTAGATCTAGAAGAGGACTATCATCAAGGATATTAGCATGATATTATGATGAGATTATGTTTGATGGTTCCTAATTTATTGTAAAACTCTCAAACTTCTTGGTGACATGAGAATTTCTATGAAGAGAAATAGATGGACAAAAATTGATTTTAGATTGAACTTGCTTGACCATTGAACAATATTAAAATGGATGAGGATCACCCAGAATGACGATAAGTTAATTTCTAAACTCATACTTCAAACATTGATCAATATTAGAAGGGACACCCCTCATGGCATGAATCCAAGGGTGCCCAAGAAGAAGATTAAAAGATGTGGGGCAAGATACCACATAAAACAAAGTGTCTAAGATCTTGGGTCCTACCTTAAGGGGAAGGGATAAAATATTGCAAGCCTCTTGGGACTCATTGAAGGATTTTATGATAACATTAGATTTGGTTAAATATTCCTCCTTTAATCCAAATTTTTGGAATAAATTATAAGTGCATATATTGAGGGAGGAACCATCATCCACCAAGATCCTCTTGATGAATTTTTCTCCAATATATCTAGTGATGTAGGGGTAATCCCCTTGCATATTTGAGGAAGGAAGCTGTTGGAGAAAAATATACCTTTGGTTACATTTGTACCCGATACTTTGCCAAAATTGAAATACCAGGTTTAAAACAGAGTTTACCCGATTCAATCTCCAAAGAATGTTGGTTCCTTGCTTTGTTTTAGAAAAAGTGGGTAGAATAAAGTCCATAAAGAGAGAGAAATATAGCTATTGCTAAGAACGATTAGATGGTGCAGATTAGATAACAACAAAGAAACATCTACAACCTTTTATAGATAAGCATTCTTTGAACCATCAAACTTAGAATAACCAATCCTCTGGTGCAGATTTAAACAAGCTTAAACCCATCAGAACTGTTAATTTTAGAGCTAGTGAAACTTAAAACATAGAAATCTAGAATGAGAATTAAGGTGATTTATATTCAACGTAGTTTATATAGAAATCAACAGTTCATACATACTTGAACAAACACTAGTGAGCCAGAAACCAAAATGAGTAGTCTTTATTTGCTTTCAAAAGCCTGTGTACATTGCCTTGTAAACATCTAAGAGTCGACCATTTGTTAGGGTCACTCATCCTCTCTCTCTCTCTCTCTCTCTCTCTCTCTCTCTCTCTCTCTCTCTCTCTCTCTATATATATATATATATATAAGAGAGAGAGAGAGAGAGAGAGAGAGGATGAGTGGCCCTAACAAATGGTCAGCTTATATATTTTACATAACAAAAAAACTGAATTTTGTTACAACAATATGCCCGTAGGCTCATTCTGGTAAATTGGTGGTTAAGAGAGTATGGGATCTTCAACAACAAATGGTTGAGATCTTCTTGTTATTGCATATCTGCCTCTATCTTCTTGGAGACATCGTGGTCTAGTTGTCCTCCACTTCTTTGCTTTTGGTTCTTTCGCCAACGAAATCATGGCATGTTGCGAAATCGTAACATCTTTTGTGAAGGTGGTCTGCGGACACCAAAATGTCATGATATCATGATGTTTTTCCTTTATTTATCCTATGAGCTCTAAAATATCGTGATATCACGATGTTTTTCTTTGACTTAGCCTATGATCTTCAAAATGTCATGATATCATGATGTTTTCCTTTACTTAACCTATGAGCTCCAAAATATCAATATATCATGATATTTTTCCCTGACTTAGCCTGCGAGCTCCAAAATTTCACGAGATCACAACATTTTTTCCTTTACTTAGCCCTTGTGCTCCAAAATATCATGAGATCATGACGTTTTCCTTTACTTAGCCTGTGAGCTTCAAAATATTGCGAGATCTTGACATTTTCCTTTACTTAGCCTATGAGCTCCAAAATATCACGATATCGTGATGTTTTTCCCTGACTTAGGTTGTGAGCTTTAAAATATCATGAGATCGCGATGTTTTTCCTTTACTTAGCCTTTGAGCTCCAAAATATCATGAGATTATGATGTTTTTTCTTGACTTATCCTGTGAGCTCCAAAATGTCAGGATATCACGAGATTTTCCCCTAACTTAGTCTATGAGCACCAAAATATCACGATATCACAACATTTTCCTCTAACTTAGCTTGTGAGCACCAAAATATTGTGAGATCACAACGTTTTCCTTTACTTAGCCTATGAGCTCCAAAATGTCATGCTATCGCGATGCTTCTTCTACACTTCACAAAATTTCGAGAAGACATCTCCTTACTCCCCTTGATGTAGTCATTTTGACCTACATTATTGGTGCCTCCTAGGGAAATTTTGCCAACTGATTGTTAGAATCTAGAGCCTTTATCCATTGAGGAACAAAGTAAAAAGAACAACAAAAAAGAGAGAAAGAGGAGTGATACTGACCAAAATTGTGTTTCTTGCTTTGTGCTATTATTTGTTAGGAGTGTCTTCCTCAGTTGATTTCTCTATCTTCTTGCCCTAGTGCCATTGTACTGCTTGTTGAAATTTTTTTAGCCTTTTCATTTTTTTCGATCTTCTAAACAACTTCATTATAAGTGGTACAAGACTTTTCCATGTCTCTTCATCTGGTTTAGAAGTCTCCATGAAAGTTAGGTATTAATACTCTAACTCTTCCAATTTTTCATAGGACAGGACTTTCGACCTCATGTACAACTCATGTAGATAGGAATTGATCTGGGTAAGGTTTTGAGCCATACTAAATATTTGGTCTTCTTGGACTAGCTCTTCCCATTTGTCTATCTCTGATTCATCTTCTATGAAAGCTTTCCAAGAAGATTTTAGTTCACCTTCCTCCAAGAACTTTTAATTTTGATCCCAAAATCTTGACATGTCGCATTTATCTACTATGCTCACATGTTTTAAAATTCCCTTAGCTTCTGCTTTGAGTTATCGCATTATTTTAGTGCTTTTCATCACTATATTGTGCCTTTTGAAAAAACTTTTGGTAGCTATTTTGTCTTGAGACCATTTTTTGCCTTGGGATCTGTATCCAAATTTTCCCTGTGTGATTTTTGCTAGAACTTGGATCTTTGTCACTGCAGATAGCCTTGCTTTCAAGAATTTGATAGATGTAGTAAATTCATATTCCACTCGACCCAATGTCTCCTTAATTTTGGCCAAGTATAATAATGTAGGCCTTGATTTTAAGCCCATCTTCTAGATGTCATTGAATATTTCTTTCCTGACTGCCTTAGCCCTTTATTTGGACAGCCCATTGGTCTTGTCAATATCATCTTGGATTTGTTTCTGAAGGTCTTCTAACTATTTACTTAATACCTAGATTTTTTCAACAACCTTCTTTGCTTCTTCCTTATATGGTATCGCTTCATTGAACATCTGCTCCCATTTCTTTGCCTCATTTTTTAGAGCCTTTTCAATTGTATTTTGCTCACTTAAGGCCTCTTCCAAATGTTTCCTTGCATGTTCAACTTTGAGATATTTCTCCTTATAATACTCAATGTTTAAGTATATAGTCCCCATGTGAGCTTGGGCTTTCCCCCATTCGTCTTCCATAGGTAGTTGAGTGATATCTTTAGTGATTATCTCAGCTTGATAATCCTCTAAGGTCATTTCCCCTTCTAGATTTTGAACTAAGGGCATCATATTCATAGTCGAACGTTGCATATTGATAGGATCCAGAGCTATTCCTTCTCTGGCACAGACTATGCTCTTGAAATTTTGAGCATTGCGATACTTCAACTAGTCTGAGGTATTCAGGGTTCATTTCTTCAATTTTTTTAGCTTGGAAATGGTAGGGTGACTTTAGGAAGAGGAGGCAAGAATATATTGGAAGTTAGGGAGATTTACGATATAAGGGAAAGGAATGGTGGCTATTGAGGCATCCACATTTGGTAGTCCTGTGAGTGTATTTGGGGGGAGCAGTTGAGGATGCATTTGGGTCAGATTGGGTTGACGATGGGGATGGTGGATGTTGCTGATTAGAAGGAGAAAAAGCATCATCTTGGTTTGCAAAATGGGAAGGGGAATATCTCTCAAGATGAGAAGAAGAAGATGTACTAGTATTGATAGAAGATATACCTGATATATTTTGTGGGCTCGTGCCTCCAATATCTGATGCATTTTTAGTGGGGACCAATTCTTCAGTATTCAGTGCTTCCTTAGTGGGGGCTTATTCTTTAACAGGGATTTCTTTAGTAGGAATAGACTCTTTAGTCACTTTATTCAACTCTTGGTTGTTGCCATCCTGCTGCTCAGAGAGTTGTTCTACGTTTTCCTTTGTATTTCTTTCCTTATCCCCTACCTCAGGATCAGTATGTAGTTTCTCGTGCCTTCTTTTTTTATGTTACCCTACCTCTACCAATTCTACTTTTCTCTTTCTCTTGATGAGAGAAATTTCATCATCAGATTCTGTGTTTGATGTGGAGGGAGGAATGAATTTGCGAGCAGCCTTTTTTGGGATTTCTTTTTGTTTAACAATAATTTCCTTTCCTTTATCTTGGCTAGTTTTCCCCTTTTCAGTGGTGAGCGAAACTGAGATATCATTGATATTCTTTAGAGCTTGAGAGTTTACAAATAGATACACTTCTCATCTCAGTTGAGATGCTATAGCTAGAAACCTACATCATTTTATATAAAATGTTTGAATTCTTTATTTTCATTTTCTAGATCTTTTCAATTTTCTTGTATGAATACAAATATTCTAGAATTCAACATCTTTCTTGACATTTTTCTATAACAACCTTCATAATACCAAAACTTCACCTCTACTATCTATGCATTACATCTTAGTAGAGTAATATTTCTAAAACATTGCATTCTCATAGTCCACTTTACCATATCTAGATTGCTAGTTTCCTTCCTGAAACACACTGCAACCACAAAATTTATGATAATAGTTTATATGAAAACACATTATTGTTATAAAATAAAGCAGATATTACCAATGGAAAATATTAAAGTAAATCTTAATCATTATTTGATTAAGGTAATCAACATTTTCTTTTCAGCTTCAACTAAACTTAATACTTCTTCTAACCATGGAAAGGAGAATTTAACTTCATGATCCTCAATCAAAATCACTCTATTGGTTAGCCTATCTACAAATTTTTTCCTTCCCTTAATGTATGTGTAAACCTAATTTCTTCAAAATATTTAGCAAGATCTTGAATTTCCACAATTATCTCTTATATGTTCCATGGAGCCTTTGCTTTCCTTAAAATTGCATTTATTACTATGATAGAATCACCTTCCATACATACTCTATTCCATTTCATTTTTTTGCATATTTTGAACCTTCTACAGTCGCCCAAGCTTTATCTTCATTATTTTTCTTCAATCCACTATTGAAAGCATATTGAGACAAAATCTCTCCTCTATTATTTCTAATTATTCTTCCTATTGGTCTTGGATTTCCTTTAGATGCTAAATCAAAATTATACTTAACCAACTCCACATCTGGTGGTTTCCACTTTATATTATTTGCATTTTATTGCTTCTCTTGTATCCAACATCATAATTCCATTTAATGACTTGACTCCATCTATCAAGGCTCTCTACTTCTAAATTAGGGACTAGGTGATTTGATAGGGTTGGTTTAGAGTCCCCTATGGCTAAACATATCTTTCTTTTCATTACCTCTAAACGGAATTTCCTTTCCTTTAAATATTTTTCTATTCCTTTCTAGCCATACAGTCCAAAGTATTGTATCTTTTGATATAGTCCCATATTGTTTGTAAAGCCTCGTTTTTATAAGTGCTATGCCATTGCTTTAACTAGTCTTCAATTTTTCTTTTCATCACCATGCATTGACCAAACATATTAAGAATCCATTATCATAGTTTCCAGACTATTGAGAAATGTCCCAAGAGATGGTGTATACTCTCCTCCTTTTTACAAAGAACACATTGAGAGGAGTTACGAAAACCCCTTTTCATAAGGTTATTCTAGGATAAAATTATTCTATGACCTACTAGCCAAACACACATTTTAACTTTAGAAATGCTTTGGCTATCCCAAATATCTCTCCATATTCTAGTGATATTACTATTTTGTTGGTGTTTTACATTATATACACTTCTAATTGTGTATTCTTATAAGCTATTCAACTCCCAAATCAATTTATCCTTGGCTCCCCTTAGAATAATCACAAATTGTTATCTTTCTACTCAATTTCCTCCTAGTATCAATATCTTGTATAGTTGTAAAAAAGTCTTCTTTCCATTTGTATATTCCTTCCTTATCCTTGTACAAAATGTTTGAAACCTGTTGGCATTTTTGCCACATTATTTTTGTTGTTACTGTTAATGTAAATAATGCATAAGTTGTAGAGATATTAACTCCTTTGTTGTTCCTTCAAGCATTTTGAAAGGGCAAATGTAAAAATCTCTACAAGTTTTTGTGTTGGAGCTAAGCACAGAAAAATGTCGCAATATCGCGACATGTCGCGTTTTCGCAGTCAAGACAGTCAACGATAGCAAGGGGGTAAAATTGTCGCGATATCGCGACATGTCGCATTTTCGCGACCTGTCGCGTTTTCGTGATCAAAGTAGTCAACGAAAGCAAAGCAGTAAAACTGTCGCGATATCGCGACGTGTTGGAGTTTCGTGGTCAACGTAGTCAACGAAAGCACTAAAATGAAGTTGTCGCGATATCGCGACATGTTGCAAAATCGTGACTTACGGTGGCCACAGAGCAGAGTGATAGAAAATGTCGCGATATCGTGACATAAAGTAGCAAAGGGCAATGTCAATGAAACTCGTCGCGATATCGTGACAGAAAAGCAAAATGTCGCGATATCACGACATGTCGCGTTATCACGATAAGGTTGAAAGATAAACACAAGATGGAGAAAAATGTCGTGATATCGCGACATTTTTGAGGACGAGGCCAAGTAAGAGAAACTTGTCGCGATATCACGACATGAAGCGACAATGATGAAGAAGGCAAGAAATTGTCGTGATTTTGTGACATGTCATGATTTCGCGGGGTAAAAAGTGCAAAGTGCAAGAAGACAGAAAGTGTCGCGATTTTGCAACATATTGTGGAGAAAAGGCCAAATGGAAAAACATGTCGTGATTTCGTGACATGTTCCGTTTTCGCGAGGAGAAAGCACAGAGGTAGCCATATTGTACGGAATGTCGTGATTTCGCAACATGTCGTGTTTTCACGGCCGAACAACATCAAGATAGAGGAAGACAGAAACATGTCGCGATTTCGTGACTTGTTGAAGATGAAAGAACCAAATGGAAAAAATGTCACAATATCGTGACATGTCGCATTTTCGCGACCTGTCGCGTTTTCGCGAGATGAAAGCTAAGAAGTACAAGGCAGCAAGAAAGTGTCACGATTTCACGACATGTTGCATTTTCGCGACTTGTCGCATTTTTGCGGGTAAGAAGGTGGGAAAGACAACGCAAGAGAAATATGTCATGATTTCATGACATGTTTCATTTTTGCGATAAGGAGCAGCGAAGAAGCCAAAGTAGAGGAGAATGTCGTGATTTCATGACATATCATAGAGACAAAGCAAAAGAGAAAAAGATGTCGCGATATCACGACATGTCGCATTTTCACGACTGGTGGCAAGAAGAGAAGGCAGTAAGGTAAAATTGTCGCGATATCGCGACATGTCACATTTTTGCGACCTATCTCATTTTTGTGACAGAAGCAATAACAAAGGCCCGATACAGTGTTGTTTGCATTTTCCTTCAGGATTGCATAGGAGAACGTGTGGAGAAGATAAGGATCAAGTAAAAGCTCTCCAACAGATTGTGAGATCATGGTCAAAGAGGCTCAAGGATTAAATGTTGTTGATTATCGATGTGCGCAAGATAGAAGAACATGAAGCAGTTTTCAATGCCACCAAAATCAAAGATGCCTCCAATATTAAAAGCTCCTGTTCGTGATCTCTTAACAACTTTCGGCTTGCCCTGATAATGTCATTTATTCGAGGCAGATTGAGGGCAATAATTTCTCTTTTCAAGTACAGATTTTGTGGATCGCTCCTCTTAAAATCTATTTCATGTATTAAATGTTGTAATACGAAAGGAAGAGGACGGACCTCTATAAATACCAATGTAAAACTCAAGCAAAAGGAGGAGGATCTTGTTGCAAAAATTGAAATAGAAATCCTAGATGCAATTACTTCCATTCTTAGTGTCTTCTGGAGTTGGTGATCTAATTTGTTGTGTATGTTTGGCTTTCTGTGTGATTTACTTCTATGTAGTCCAGTGTAATATCAGTTAAATTTTGTTGTGTTGAATTTGGTTGTATTGGCATTTGAATGTTTGAAGTTTATTTGGAAGTGAACTCATGGCTAATGCATGATCCAGTTTTTGTATACGTATTCTAAGAGTTAGTTGCTGCTTAGCTTTAGGATCTAGTTGAAGTTATTACTGTTCGAGGTTGTTCTCCCCATCAACGATCGACTTTGGCCATATTTACATCCCTTTCCATTATTTCCCATTTCTTTTCACATTATTTCCCATTTCTTTCCTGCATCCCTAGTCTTGAAACCAGTTTAGATTAGTGTGGGAACCAACCCTCTCTGGAGATTGGCCTGAGAGACATCTCTTTTTCTCGGCCTTTCAATGTTGGCCAAGTCTAGGCGCATATACATATAAAATCCTTTCCTGTGGCAGATTTGTGACCAACAAAACCCTATCACCATATTTGTCTTGAAGCAATCTCATCCAAGGTTTCAAAATTGGATCTAAATTGATTGGTTTTTTATTGCACCAAGTATCCATCTAAATAGAATTTTTTTCTCCTCCCACCACCCATCTTAAACCTTTAATCATTAGATCAATATATTTTGCTAAACTAATCCAAATAATAGTACCATTTGGTAGAGAGAATATAGTAAATATTAAAATTGGGACATCGAGCTCAACATCCCTAATTAGAAGAGTTCTTGTCCATTGTCTTTGAATCTCTTTGTACAATCTCCACATTACTCTTCCCCTAAGAGCTAAGTTTGTATCTGTAAGAACTCTTAAACCAAGACCTCCCCTAGTTTTATCATCACACGCCTTGCTCCATTTCACTAAAGGAAATTTCCTTTTATCATGTAAACTTAGCCATAAAAAGGATCACATAATATAAATTAATATTTTTCAATTGATTTTGGCATTACAGTGACATATAATATGTTGGAATGGCCTATAAGACTAACTTAAATAATTACATTCTTCTTGCTAACGATAACCATCTACCTTTCCAAGTTGGTAGTTTATTTTGAACTTTACTAATAATTGGATTCCATAATTCTATCCTCATTCTCCCCTCAAATAAAGACATCCCTAGATAAGTTGTTGGCAAATTTGCCTCCTCCATTTGAAGTAACCTGTAAATTCTTGCTTTGATATTAGCTAGAGTGTTAAGTAAGTACATTTTTTATTTTATCCTATTTAGTTTTTTCCCCAATGCACTTTCATATTCCTTTAAAAAGTTATTCAAATATCTGGCCTCATTATCCTTACCCTTTCAAACTGGGTTGTATCATCTATAAATTGTTGATGGATGATGTTGTCGATATTATTACTAACCTTAAATCCACTCATAAGCCCATATTTGTAAGCCTTCTTTAATTTCCTACTCAAAACCTATGCCATAATAATGAACAAATAAGGAGATAGAGGATCTCCTTGTCTAAGGCCTCTCTTGGCTTTAAAATATTATGTTACTAACCCATTGACCAACACTGAATAAGAAACTGTAGAGACATAAGCTTTAATCCGTCTAACTCATTTCTTCCTGAATCCAAAATTTTCTAAAATTACAAAAAAATAATCCTATTTAACCCTATCATAGGCTTTACTCATATCAAGTTTTAAGATCATTATTTTCTCTTTTCTTGAAGTTGTTGAATGTATAACTTCATGAGCTACTATAATCCCGTCCAAAATTTATCTCCATTTCACAAATCCTCCTTGCTCTTTTGAAATAATTTTGTCTAAAAATGGCCTTAATCGGTTCACCATCACTTTGGAGATAATATTTATGCCATATTACATAGGCTTCTGAGTCTAAAAGAATCAAACAATTCAACATCCTTCTTTTTTGAAAATAGGATAAGATATGTTGTATTTATTTTATAAGGTATATAGTGTTTTACCCTAGACTGTTCCACTACCACCAATAAAGAATCCTTCACTATATCCCAATTATGATGGTAAAAATTTACAGAGAGCCCATTTGGACCTGGGGATGTATACTTATTAAAATAGAAAAGAGCTTAATGAACTTCTTCTATAGTAATAGGCTCCATCAGTTTCCTATTATCTTCATTTGTTATAATTGAAGGTATGTCTTAGATAAGTTTATCATTAAGAACTTTAGTCTCCTCTAATTCTAGAATATTCTGATAAAAAGACTTTGTCTCTTTTCTAATTTCGCTTTGATCTTCAATCCAAACCACTTATATTGATTTAATTCTACTAATTTTGGATTTTGATCTCTGTAGTATAACCATCCTATGAAAAAAATTGTATTTTTATCTCCTTCTTTTAACCAAGTTTGTCTTGATTTTAATCTCTATAATTTCTCTTTCTTACTCAAAATATTATGATATTCACTAAACAACTCCCTTTCCTCTGATCTTGGATTATTATGATCCCCTTTTTGTAATTTTGAAATTTTATCTTTTAGTTCTTCTTTCTTCTCAAAAATATTTCCAAAAGTGTTCTTGTTCCATTCTTTTAATCTAGATGCCATAGATTTAATTTGTTTTGGAAGAGCATACAACCCATCATTTCATGAAGAATTCCACATTTATGCTATCAAATCAACAAACTAAAAATGGTCTTCCTACATCTACTCATATTTATGATATGATATTTTTTTGAATTCACTTACCACCATTTTAACTCTTATTGGCTAGTGATCTAAACCAATCCTTGTTAAGGTATTAATTTTAGCACAAGTTCCTTCATCTAGCCAATTATCTGAGAGTATGCATCTATCTTTTATTTTTGCTATTAGGTTTTGGTCTCTCCTATTTTTGGTCCATGTATAGTTGTCTTCTTCAAACTCAACCTCCCGTAGATTATTATTTTGAATAGAAACTAAGAAATATCTCATAACTTGGATTAATTTCCTAATTATTCCAAATTTTTCATCTAGCTTGGTTATGGCATTAAAATATCCTATGATCATGAATCAATTTTCTTGATCTTTACTTCTCATAAAGGCTTCAATCCCACTCCAAACTTCTAATATACTTGATTGAGTTGTAGGTCCATAGACATTGATAAGGATGAAACAAATATATGCAAAGTAGCAAGTGACTAAAGAGGTTATCCAATGCCTAGTTTTATGAATGGTTATAGAGGAGGTTCTATAAGGATTCCAACAAGTTAGAATTCCCCTTGTAGTTCCTTCATAATCCGTAGCATCCCATTCACATCTTGCCATACTGCTTTCATAGTTTTTGAAACTTATTCTTTTGTCATTTTAGTTTCTTGGATACAAATAATATCAGGCTTATTACTTAAACATAGGTCCCTGATACACCTTTGCCTTGAGGGGACATTAGCACCCCTTATATTCCATAATATGATAATCATGTATCATTAGGGGCTATTGGGCCCGCCTGTGTATTACCAATATCATTTTGTTGTTTGGTAAAGAGAAGTTCAATCAACTGAGTTTATGTTCCTTTCTCTATATTGATTCTTGCTTCCCTGGATATTGCTTGATAATTTGAGGGTTTTCCTCTTTTTGCCTTACCTATATTAAGAGTAGGTATTATTATTCTATTCCTCAATAATATTTCAAAAAAAAATCATCATATTTATCCTCTCCTATCTCTACTACAAAAGCTTTGACTTGTTCTACTCATTTTTTGGTATTTCCTTATTAATGATAGAGGTATCAACTTCTAAAACTGCATTTTCTTTACCAATTTTTTCTCCTGAATGGTACTTCAAGAGAGTTCAAAATTTGATGAGACACATTCCTTAGGTTCATTGAGAATGTTCTTCCTTAAATCAAGATCATATTAAATAGATGGTTCCTGTGTCCTTTAAGTTTTGATCTACTTTTTCTTCATAGGATAAAGCCTCAAAAGAGTTGGTGTTTCTTCCAATATCATTCCTTATTGATCTCATTGTTTATTTTCTTTTAATTTCCTAGATCTATATTTTGGAAGTTGAAAACCATCTTCATCCATAACCATTTGTAAGTTTTTGTTACAATTTTCTACATATGATTTTGTTGAGCTCTTCCTACGACATGATCTCTCAATATGCCCCATCTCATGAATTCTTTTACATCTAAAAAATATGTTTTCATAATCTATGGTTTGGATCCACATCTTATCCTCATACTTAAGAATGATTGATTCTAGTAAAGCTTTACTTATATCAATCATGACCAATATCCGAGCATAAATAGCCACGACTTCATCTTTTGTAGATCTAAAATCTCAAGGAATTCTCCTAGATTGTTGTCAATTGCCTTGAAGGTATCTATTTCCCAAAATTCAATGGGTAACCCAAACATCATAACCCATACTGGTACTTGGGGATAGATTTACATTTTTAGGTTAAAAGCCTTCATACCAGTGGGTAAGGAAGAGTCTTGGTCTTTCCATAAACCAAGGACCTCCTTTTAGGATTTTTTCTCTTTGTTCCCTAGAACAAAAAATGGCTAAGAAGAAACCTTTGGGAAGAAAGGATAGAATCACTCTTGGAGACTTCCAACTCCTATCAATCCATTTTCTCAAGGCTAAAGCCCCTAGCCAATACCCATTAAAATTTACCAAAATCTACCCTATCTTGGAGCAACGAGGATCTCTTTAAGGTGTGCTCACTAACCTCTACCACTAGAGATGATTCTATGGATTTAACTATAAATCAATCTATGGAAAGGAAACTAAAACTCAAAATCTATTGAAATTTATTAGTGTCCTATCACAAATATAATATTTAATAAAAATTTTATAATAATTTGCATGCAAAATTTCTAAGATAAAAAAGAGAAAAAAAAAAAAATTAGTTGAAAATTTCTATGTCCAGATAGAATGTCTTAGTCTCACTAAAGTCGTAGCCCTTCATTGCTCTTTTCATCATCTAAACCCTAGCTGACAAATCTTTGCAATTTCATTTTTCGCGACTTGAAAAATCATCATTGCCTTTGTTCTAGATGGTTGACTTCATAGTGTCGTATCTCCCTCAATATTACTCGAATTCCTTCATATGACCACTCATTTTAAATTTGTTTAAGTTCCCCACAAATTGATCCAAAAATCGGTTGAAACAAATAACCCTTTGCAAAAATATGACTCCTACAAGATGAAACACTTAAAAAAGATGCTATAATCCTTTACAAAGCAACCATTCTTTTTCCCTTAAATAATTTTAAATATTACTTAATATAATAAAATAAAAATTAAAATCATCAAGGTTAAAATCATGTAGCAATACCACAATGTCATTAGTTTTATCTAACCCATTATAATTTAAAATGTGATTATTTATTTCTTTTTATTTTTATTTTTTAATTTAAAAAAAAATCTTTATAATTTTTAGTGTGTTGAGTAGTGATGAAGTTAATGAGATCCCACTTATGTGGGTTGGGTATAGACAAAGTTAAGTGAACCCAAGTAAAGACAAAGTCAACTGGGACTCACCTTGTAGAGAATTGAACTTGGGCTGCTCAATAGAGAAAAAGCCAACATAACCCAAGCTTGTAGAGAATAAACCTAGGCCTACTGGATAGAGACAAAGCCAACAGGACCCAAACTTGTAGGAAGGACCCGAACTTGTAGGAAATCGAACCTAGGCCTGCTGGGTAGAGATAAAATCAACAGGACCCGAACTTATAGGACATCGAACCTAGGCCTGTTACCTTATAAGGAATCAAAATGAGGCAGTTGAGCAAACACTTGACTAATGACATAGTTTAAACTTAAGTCTCCTCCATAAAAATTCAACAACCAAAATTTAAACTTAATTTTCAAACTTAAAATTTTATTACTACAATATCCGTATTCAATTGTGATTGTTATAAAAGAAATTAGCCTACGAACTACTAAAATTTTGACATTCACTCCCAAATCAATTGATACGCCGAAGCTTTCCAAGAAAATAGCAGCTTATTTTATTGTTCGCCTTAAGCTATGGGTCCCGGACAAGCTTCGGCACCACACCACGCCCCCAAGAAAATCTGATAACAATATTGCAAATCCCTTAAATGGAGTCCCTTCTCCCTCCTCGTCTCTTGAAAAATTGGCAGAGTAGTTTTGAGAGGCGAATAGTGGAAGAATGGCGAAGAGAGAAAGCGAGATCAGGCGCGCACCTCAAACAGACGAAACCACAAACGTGGCATTCAAGGCCGGGACGCAGCTTCAGGCAGGAAAACTGTCTGAAATGGAACGTGTTCAGCTCTTCAACGATACCAACATTAAGAAAACTCAGGAAGGCGGTTTAATCGACACTGATCAAACCGAAACCGGCGGTGATTGGATTCCTCACCACACCCAACACACAGTCCCCAGGACCGAACAACACATTCCACGAAAAGTCTTCAGGTCAGTGTAGAACATGTAGAAATCTCGCGGAAAATGTCTAATTTATGTCTTTATTAAAGATATCAATTTTCATGTTGTTAAAAGATATTATCGACTTCCCGTTGTTAAGTATAAAAGATGTTATCAATTTTCATGGATGTTATCAATTTCCAATTTTTAATAATAAAAAATATTATTGATTTTCAGTTGTTAAGCATAAAAGATGTTATTGATTTAATGTTATTGATTTTCCTTGTTAAAGATAAAGGATGTTATGGATTCCTTAGAAATTTATTATTGAAAAGAGCAGTTTGTATTAGATGAAAGCATCCAATATAGGAAAAATTAAGCATGTTAACTTGTGCAGGGAAGAGGAGGATCCAGAAGTTAGGGAGGGCATAGAGCAGATAGGTGGAGGTCTGGGGGAAGCCAGAGATATTGATGGGAGGCCCATCACACCTGAAGATTCAAGAATGTATGGGCTGTATATTATGTTGGATAAATGGATTTGGAGATTGTTATTTTTCTTTTTTAAGTTTGATATGTGAATTAATTGGAATCATAGGTAATTGCTATTGTTTTTTGTTTTTTTTTTTTTTAATTCCTGTGTAGAATTCAAACCAAGGAGATAAACTCCGGGTACCCAACAGGCAAAGGAAGTTTGGCGGCGCGAGCACAGTCTGCAGCAGCAGAGAATGTGAGAGATGGCACCATAGACGAAAACGCTGGACGATCTGCAACTCACCGTTGATCTACGTTGGCTTTTATTTTTTATTTTTTTTTGTTTTAAATGGGATGAAGAGAGATTTGAAAACTCTTACGCCGGTTTTTGTGCAAATTTTTGTCGATCACGAACATTTTATGACAATAAATAGATATGTGAATAAAAGTTTTAACTAGTCTTTCAGCAAAAGAATTTGCTCCAAATTGTTGGAACACCATCTTTTACTTCCATAAGTGTATTCATAGGTCATTCAATAGCTAAAGATGAATAATCTTGATAGGTTATTTTATCCAACAAGTAAAGGAAAATGATACTTCAAGATGAATAATCACATTGATATTGATACTCTTAATGTTTATTAATGATACTTCTAATATTTAGATACTTTCAATTGCATTAGACAAATATCAAATTTTAAATGCAAATATACTTAGAATAGTAGGGACTATTCGCTACACGATACATATTATCGTTAATTTTCCTTCGTAATTTTCTTTTTTCCTTGTAGGATTTTAACTTCTATAATAAAAAAATATTTTAACACTAATTAACATGTGCCTCTAAAGCTGATTTCAATGAGTCATCTTAAGAAAATGAAAAGAAATTGGTTTCATAATCCATAGATCACATGGGATTTTCTTGAAATTTGTTTCAAGATGCATAAATCACATGAGATTGATGCCTTTTAGTATGTATGCAATTTGCATTTTCCTATGTAATCTTAACTTTCATTATCAATTAAAAAAAAATCACACTAACTAATAGGTACACTTCAAAGTGGATGTAAGGGAAATAATTTTAAATTCAAATTATCAACAAAATATTTCGACACTAACTAAACTAACTAATAGGCACCTTCAAAGTGGATGTAAGGAAAATAAGCTTAACTTTAATTGTCAACAAAATATTGCTAAAAAGTAATCTTAACTTTAATTATACATAAAATATTTTTCTTTAAATCCCACTCGTTTAAATCCCAATCCCACTTCCGACGAGGGGATTAGAACTTCAGAAACCTTCGTAAAAGCGAGTTTCATTAAACTTAAATTTTTAATGGAGTGGTAGGGATGACATCTTCATGCCTTCATAAAAACTTGAATGGAAATGGAATTAGATCATGAGACTTTCGTAAAAGCTTATTTAAATTTAAATTAAATTTTTAATCAAGTGATATTAGTTCAATATGTTAGATTTTTCAATATGTTACACTAGTTTGTGTAAACTTAATCAAGTGGTATTAGCTCGAGGACTAGTTTGTAAGGTTCAACTCGTGGTGTGGGTGAGGGTGTGACAGGGTGGGTAGTTTTTGTAAACTTAATCAAGTGGTATTAGCTCATTCAGTGAAAAAATTTCACTAGTTTGTGAGGTTCAAATTTGGCGTGGGTGAGTGTGTGAGGGGGTGCAGTAAGGTTCAAGTTTGGAGTGGGTGAGTGTGTGAGGGGGTGGGTGCATGTTCATTGAAAAAAAAATAGTTTTTCAAAGTGGTAAGTGAATTAGATTTACAATTTTTAGTTTAAATTTTTAAACAAGTGGTAAGTGGGTTAGATTCCTCTCTAGCCTATGTAAACTTCAATTTTTTTTAAGCTAGATTATATTAATTCATTAATTGAAATATTATAATATTTTGGTGTTGTCCACCGGCATTAAGAAGAAGGCAGTTAACAATGATGAACAACTTTAAACTTAAATTTTTAATCAGGGTAAGTGGTGGTTAGATTCTTCAATAAGCTTAATCAAGTGGCACTAACTCAAATATTTGAAGTTTAAAAAAAATAATCTTAACTTTAATTATAGATAAAATATTTTTATAAATTTTTTGGTTTTTAAGTTCAATGAGATTCGTAGGAAGGGACCAAACCTTCATATAAGTTTGTATAAACTTAAATTTTTAATCAAGTGGCATTAGCTCAATCTCTAAGATTTCTCAATGTTTAAAGAGAAGACCCAAGTTCAATCTTGCCAAAACAACACACAAATAGTATTTAAGCTTTGTTGTAACACAATGGTGATGATGTAATATAAGTTAGATTCCTCAATGTTTAAAAAGGAGACCCAAGTTCAATCTTGTCAAACAATACACAAATAATATTCAAGTTTTGTTGTAACACAATGGTAATGATGTAATATAGGTGGGTTTTGTTCCCATCTCATATAACTAATTGAGAAAAAAATAACACTAACTATAGGTACCTTCAAAGTGGATGTTAATAAATCTTCATCCTCTTATTTTAAAGAAAGAAACAAAAGTTGTTTTTAACATCTATAAGTTATAATTCATCCTCTTATTTAGAAGAAAGAAACAAAAGTTGTTTTTAACATCTATAAGTTATAATTCATCCTCTTATTTTGAAGAAAGAAACAAAAGTTTTTTTAACATCTATAAGTTATAATTAACAATATTAGAAAAAATAAACGAACTAACAAAAACAATTCATCCAAATCTTATAAAAAAACATAAAAGAGAAAAGAAGAATGAAAACCATAAAATAGAAAGGGAAAAAAGACAAAGTTAGAGTCATATGTAAACACCATAAATAATCATTTTATCATCCATAAATAGGATTCGCTTCGGATGATCATATGAACATCCATTTTATTATCCATAAATAAGATTCACTTCGGATGATCAAATGAACATCAAAGTATTTATACCACAACTTTTCAAATACATCAATGAATTTAACCTTAAATTAACCTAACAAAAAATAATTTAGGTTTAATTAAAAGCTAATAAAGTGAGTTTAACAACTAATTGTAATCTAAGGAAAATTAAAAGATCGATATTGGCGTGAAAATGAGCTCTGGCGATTTTTTCCTCTGAACTAGGGTTTCTGGAACTTCGAAAATTCTTGGGCATCAGGTGGGTTGCCGTAGTGTTTTTTTGGTTACTGTGGATCTGAAGGCAAGTCTGCTGTCCCAGGAGGGTCCAATGGGGACTCCTCCGGATCCTCTCACAGGGAGAAAGAGCTCTTTTGCAGACTTGCTAAAAGATAATTCTCCATCTTCTAATGACGAAGCTCAGAGAAATGCTCTTCATATGCTCTTCAAGAACGCTGGAAAGAGATCAACAGCCCAACGAGTCAATGGATGCCTTCCGCAGTCCGAATCAAGGCCCAAGATTGTCATCGAGCCAAAGATGGTCGAAGACACAATCTTATACAGAGCCAACCACGATCTGATCTATAAATTCATGGGTATTCGCCCTACCCTGAATTTCTTGCATACCTGGGTCAGGCAAAACTGGGAGCCTCATGGTGAGTACTCCTTATGGTTTATTAGCAATGGGTATTTCATTGTTAGTTTTTCTTCTCTGGCCGATAGAAATAGGGCTTTTGAATCGAAAAAGAGGAACCATGGTCCGATAGGGTTATTTGTTCAACCCTGGAGAGTGGGTTTCGATCCTCGTATTGAACCCACGGCTGTCCCGATTTGGATCCGTTTGTATGCTCTTCCAATGGAGTTTTGGGGTGAGCAGGTTCTGGAAATGATCGATAACTCCCTTGGAAGACATTTGGGTGTCTCCAAAGACACCATAGAAGGAAACACAACTGTTTTTGCAAGAATTTGTGTGGAAATGGATATTAGCCAGCCTCTACCGATAGAGGTGGAACTTGAACTGGCAGGACTATCTTGGATTCAATAGCTAGATTATGAGGCTCTGCCCTTCAGATGCAGAGTTTGCCACAAATATGGGCATTTGGCCCGGTTTTGTCCAAATAATTTGAACACAAAAATGGAGGCCCCGCTTGGAATGCCAAATCGTCCCAGGGAGGGTAAGTCAACTCTAACCAAAGAACCAACCAATACTCCTCAGGGTAAAGAGGTTCAGAAAGATGGCTTTGAACAGCCCAAAAGAAGGAGAAAGCAAAAGAAAAATGGTAAGGAGCAAACACAACTCAAGCCAGCCAATAGGTATGAAATATTTAAGACACTAGTGGACCAAGAGGATCAAGTTATGGAAGGAGTGGATGCGAATATTGAAGACAATAACATCCACGCTCAAGCTTCTCCTTCATCTCCCACCGTCATAGAACAGGTAATTGAGTACACTGAGTTACCGCAGTCAGAGAATGCAGGGGCATTGATAGTGCACACCCAAGCGCAACCAATAATCAAGGATGTCAGCATGGGAATAGCAGAAAAGAATAGAGAAAGGCCAACCCTAGGGATAACTCAGGTGGAAAAGAGATCAAAAAATAGCAACTCTCAAGGAGTGGGTAGAAAATCAAACAAGGACCTGCTAGCAGTTCAAGGAGACAAACTGATCACTGGAGGATCGGTGAGGACAATTGATTCTTACTGCTCTCAAGGTTTTCAATGATTATACAATCATGGAATGTTAGGGGTTTAAACAGTAGAACCCATCAATCTGTTGTTCAAAGACTCTTAGGAAAATGCAAAACAGATTTTTTGCTTATCCAGGAGACAAAAATGTCGTTAGATCTTATGTGTAAAACAGTTAACAGAATCTGGAGGGGCGCTGGTCATATGGATGTGGCTGCCCAAGGTGCCTCAGGGGGGATTGTTACTCTTTGGAACTCTCTGGAATGGACTGCAATAGAACATATAGCTTGGAGGGGTGTTCTCACATCTCATTTTAGGAATAATGTCACAGCTGAACATGTTTTAATCACAAATTTTTATGGGGCTCAAAACCTTGATGGCCAGAGGCTCCAATGGAAAGTTGTGCATAACATGAGGACCTCAAGGGAAGATTTAGACTGGATTATTGTTGGGGATTTTAATGCTAAATTATCTTCTAGAGATCAGGAAGGGGGAACCCCAATTTTGGACCCAGGGGATCGACTTCTGATTGCCCAAGTCCAGGCTTTTCACTTAGTGGATATTAAAGGCCCTGGAACCAACTTTACTTGGACTAACAAGAGGAGGGAGCCACATAGCAGGAAGGTAAAGCTAGACCATTTTCTGGTTTCAGAGGAGGCATTTGTAAAATGGAATACAAAATTCCAGATTTTGGAGGGTCCAGTTTCAGATCACTTTCCCATTTTGTTGGAGGGAGGGATTATGACAGGGCAGCATCACAAACCTTTTAAATTTGAGAATTTTTGGTTACAAAAAGAGGATCTTCGAAAGAAAATTCCACAGTGGTGGGAAGAAGGTCGTCTACCTTTTGGGACAGCAATGTTTAGATTCCACAAACAGCTTCATTATGTCAAAGCTCAACTGAAACAATGGAGGCAAGCTAACAAGACAGACTTCCAGCTCCAAAGAGCTCCTTTGGTGGCCAGATGGGATGAGGTTCAAAAACACTTTAGGGAAGGAACAATTACAGAGCAGCTCAAAGCCGAGGATGATGCCTTGCGTAAAGCGGTTGAGGACATTGATAACCAAGAGGAGACCTACTGGAAACAGAGAGCAAGAACCACTTGGTTATTAGAGGGTGATAGAAATACCAAATTTTTCCATCGGTCTGCCTGTGCTAGGAGACAGATGAATAACATTGAAGCTCTTCAAGATGAGAATGGACACTCCTTTGATACTCTTCCTGGTATGCATTCCCATTCAATGGATTATTTTTCTAAACTTTTTAAGGAAAGTATGGAGCAAGATGTAGAGGCTCAAAACGAAGTTATTGATGTCATACCCTCTATTATCTCTGAAGAAGAAAATCAGACCCTTCTTAAACCCATTGATAGAGAAGAACTAAAGAATGTGGTCTTTGGAATGAGCACCGACAAAACTCCAGGACCAGATGGCTTTCCAATTGAGTTTTTTCAGGCCTTTTGGGATACTTTGGAGGAGGATGTTTTGGCTGTCATAGAGGAGTCCAGAGGTAATAAAAGAATGCTTAAGGCATTAAATCATACCTTCATCACTTTAATTCCAAAAGGGGAGGAGGGGGTTCATATTTCAGATTATAGACCTATTGCCTTATGCAATGTGATTTATAAAATAATCACAAAGGTAATGGCTGAACGGCTAAAACCTCTTTTACATAACATTATCTCCTCAGAGCAAGGGGGTTTTGTAGAGGGTAGGCAGATCTTGGATGGGGTGGTTCTTGCTCAGGAGGCAATCCATACAATGCAAAAATCTGGTAATAAAGGAATGTTCATTAAATTAGATATGTCAAAGGCTTATGATAGGGTGGAGTGGAGTTTCTTGTCAAAGATGATGGCAGCCTTTGGTTTCTCTCAGACTGGATAGATTGGGTCATGAGTTGTGTATCTACGCCGTCTTATTCAGTGTTAATCAAGGGTCTTCCCTCGCAACCTTTTGGAGCCACTCGTGGTCTTCGTCAAGGGGACCCTTGCTCTCCCTATCTTTTCCTCATTTTGGCTGAAGGATTAGGTAGACTTTTCTTGAGGAGAAGACATCAAGGTTTGTTGACAGGTATCAAGGTGGGTGAGGAATTTTTGACTCACTTACAGTTTGTGGATGATACAGGATTGGTTGGAGTGGCCAACTTCAGGGAAGCAAGAGTGATCAGAGATACTCTTAATGTCTACCTTAGGGCTTCAAACCAAGTCATCAATGATAAAAAATCCAAAGTGGTCTTTCTCAATCTTGATCAAAGGCTACAGGACAAAGTTCTAGAGATCTTGGGATTCACAAGGACTTCTCTTCCAATGGTTTACTTGGGGGTTCCTTTGCATTTCAAAAAACTAAAAATAGATATCTGGAAGGATCTTTTGGATGGTATCAAAGATAGAATGAATCATTGGTCTCACAAATGGTTAAGCTATGGGGGTAGATTAACTTTTTTACAGTCAGTCATTCAGGCCATGCCAATTTATAAATTCTCTATCCTGGCTGCCCCACATACTATATGGAAAGAGCTGGACAATATGGCTAGAAGATTTTTATGGGAAGGAGTAAAAGGAGAGAGGAAATGGGCCTTAGTTGGTTGGGATAAAGTAACCCAGCCCAAGGAAAAAGGAGGGCTGGGACTGAGAAGATCCAAGCTAAATAATAAAGCTTTGGCTGGAAAGCTGTACTGGAGGTGGATTTCCCAACCAACCTCCTTATTCAGTAGAATCCTAACTAGTAAATATTTGGGTCATGTTAACCCCAATGAGGTGGGCCATTTCCCTTTGGATGGTCCTGGATCCCTAGTGTGGCAGGCTCTCAAGATAGGTTCTCAGGTTGTTAAAGATCGATTGTTTTGGAAAGTGGGGAGAGGGGAGAAGGCACGTTTCTGGACAGATTCATGGGATCAATACCCACCCATCATTGTTGAATTTCCTGAATTGCAACCAATAAAAATAGCCATAGAAACCAAGGGATGGGTCCACATTGAAAGTTATTTCATCACTAGTCAGCTGGGGGAGTATAAGTTTAAGCAGTTTAAGAAGTTGGAGGAGTGGCCAATTTCAATCCCTCCGGAGTTGGCACCCATCATGACTAAAATCTTGTCAGAAATATTTCTCACAGGTAGAGACGAGGAGGATGAATTAGCTTGGGGCTATGGGAGCCTTGGTGTCTATACAGTGAAGGACGGATATGAGAAGATCCTCCCAGAGCCTCCCCCCCATTCATTCCCGATTGAGGATTGGAGAAAGATTTGGCACTCCAAGGGCTGGCCGAAAGTAAACTTTTTTGCCTGGCAGTTTATGCACAATGGAATTCTCTCTTTTGACAATCTCAGATGTAGAGGAATCATCGGTCCATCTCAATGTGTATTATGCTACAAGAACGAGGAAACAACTGATCACCTGATGTTTGAGTGCCCTTTCACGTAGCAAATTTGGAAGCGATGGCTTTCTTGCTATAAAATTCAAGTTAATGGTGACTTGAATCGGACTAATATCTGGAAAATATGGAAGAGTGGTAGATTTAAATCTAAAGCTCTTCGAATTGGTTGGGAGCTTGGATTAAACTTCATTTGGTGGCAAGTGTGGTTGGAGAGAAATGCTAGAATTTTTAGAGAAATTTTTTCCTCGTTAGATGGAGTTTGGCAGGTCATCTGGAGCAAAGTCACAGAAACTGTAGCTCTCTATGCTATAGAGGAAACTCAGGTTGTTACTGGGCCAATGGAAGAGGGAGTTGAAGAGCAAGAGGGACAGGATAGAGCTAGTTGGAAACCACCACCAGAAGGCTGGATTAAAATTAATACTGATGGAGCTGCAAAGGGCAATCCGGGTAGTGCCGAAATTGGAGTGGTTTGCCGGAATCATGATGGATCAGTGCTCTATTGGGAACTGCAAGGCTTGGGAAGAGCCACAAACAATGAAGCTGAAGCCATAGCTATCAAATCCGCTTCTATTTGGGCAGTGAAACAGGGCCACAGGAGGATCATTCTTGAATCAGATTCTCAAATAATGGTTGGAGCTCTTGATTGCATGAGGAACTTTGCTTTGAAAGCATGGAGGTTGAGGATTCTTGTCACTCAAATTAAGGAATTATGGAAGGAATTAGATGATGTGATTCCAGTTTATGTGAGTCGAGATTTAAACAAAGCGGCCGACTTCCTGGCTAAGATGGGTGCTGAGAAGGAGGCAGGGGTCCAGCTTCACAGTGACATGGCTATTGAGGATGAGGTGATTAGGCAGGGTCTTGAAAGGTCCTTGAACCAATGATCAAAGAAAAAGCAAAGGGAGGAAAGTTGTCGCGATATCGCGACATGTCGCGCTGGAGGAAAGTTGTCGCGATATCGCGACATGTTGCGCCGTCGCGGTCGCTGGAGGAAAGTTGTCGCGATATCGCGACATGTTGCGCCGTCGCGGTCGCTGGAGGAAAGTTGTCGCGATATCACGACATGTTGCGCCATCACGTCCTGGAGGAAAGTTGTCATGATATCGTGACATGTTGCGCCATCACGGCCTGGAGGAAAGTTGTCACGATATCGCGACATGTTGCACTTTGGAGGAAAGTTGTCACGATATCGTGACATGTTGCACCGTCGCGACCTGGAGGAAAGTTGTCATGATATCGCGACATGTTGCGTCATCGCGATCGCTGGAGGAAAGTTGTCACGATATCATGACATGTTGCGCCGTCGCGATCGCTGGAGGAAAGTTGTCACGATATCGTGACATGTTGCACCATCACGTCTGGAGGAAAGTTGTCACGATATCGCGACATGGTGCACCGTCACGGTCGCTGGAGGAAAGTTGTCATGATATCATGACATGGTGCGCCGTCACGGTCGTTGGAGGAAAGTTGTCACGATTTCGTGACATGTCGCTCCGTCGCGGCCAAGGGAGGAAAGTTGTCACGATTTCGTGACATGTCGCTTCGTCGTGGCCAGGGGAGGAAAGTTGTCGCGATATCGCGACATGTTGCATTTTCGCGGCTTAGGGAGAAATGGTTCGTACTGATTATCATGACATGTTGCATTTTTGTGGCCAAAGGAGAAAAGGTGTCACGATTTCGTGACATGTTGCTTTTTGCGGCCAAGAGAGAAAAGGTGTCGCGATTTCGTGACATGTTGCTTTTGCGGCCAAGAGAGAAAAGGTGTCGCGATTTCGCGACATGTTGCATTTTCGCTGCCAAAGGAGAAAAGGTGTCGCGATATCGCGACATGTTGCCTTTTCGCGGCCAAAGGAGAAAAGGTGTCGCGATTTCGCGACATGTTGCACTTTCGTGCCCAAAGGAGAAAAGTGTCGCGATTTCGCGACTTGTTGAGTTTTCGCGGCCAAAGGAGGAAAATGTCGCGATTTCGCGACATGTTGCTTTTTCGCGGCCAAAGGGGAAAGGTGTCGCGATTTCGCGACATGTTGCTTGTTCGCGGCCTAAGGAGAAGATTTGTGTCACGATTTCGTGACAAGCTGCTTCTTCTATTGTAAGATTGTGTTCTCTCTGAGTTCGGATGGGAAGAGTCTCTTCCCTTTTTGTAATTGATCTTTGTTTTAATACAAGTTTTTTCAAAATTTTCAAAAAAAAAAAGTGAGTTTAACTATAACAAGATAAATTGTGACCCATAACGATTAACTATACATATATATATATATATATATATATTACATCATATAATTTTGGCCTTATCTATGAATTAGATTACACTTTTAACATCCCTCATAGGAGTTAAGGAGAGAGACATTAGGAACAATAATATCTCCCCTTATATGGATGTTTTATTAGGTCTTTGTTTTTTGAGGTAGGCTTAATTGAATCCTCCTTGTCATCTTAAATCTGCTACTACAAAAATTCTTCTTGTGTGTCTCCTTAGGCTAGACTATAGTCATAATTATTGTTGTTAGACACTCCCACATACATCCAAAGAACACTTTTGCTAGGGCTTCAAATAAAGAAGATAAATCAAGATCACCACTCCTCTAAAGGTAAGCTACTTCAATCTTCCATATTTGCATAAGTTATGGCTTAAGGCATAGGTTTTTCTTTTACAACATACATCACCCTATATGAATACTTTCTCTCACCCTTGGGCCACCTAATTTTAGTCATTAAAAAGGCTTTACATGAATCTTCTTAAAATAAGAGCTATAACAAACTTCCAAGAGTATCTAAACAAGAAATAGAAGAATGAAGGGATCATGAATGATTAGATATTCAAGAATAAATTGAATCAATTGCCCAAATGAAGAAGAGGGATTAATTAAAGCACATCTTGAATCCTTTTCCTATAGGCCTCCAAAAGACTCAAAATTTACTACAACTACCCCCAACTATATCTCCTAACAAATTAAGATAAAGATAATGATTATATAAAATATAATAAATCAACCCTTTCAAAATAAGACAACAAGATGATTGATATATGCTGAACTTTTTCGAAACGGAGCTCTCGCGATTTGGCGGGAAAATTTCTGAACAGGCGTCGGGCGATGCTCTAGGGTTTTTGGTGTGAAGGATTTACCAGGGACTTTGGTGGGTCGACTTTGTGATACTCTAAAGGTCCGTCCGCTGCCCCGGGAGGGCCCAATGGGGTCTCCTCCAGTTCCTCTCGTTGGGAGAAAGAGCTCATATGCTGAGATGTTAAAAGAAAATCCTTCATCTTCCTCTGATGAAGCTCAGCGGAATGCTTATCAAACGCTATTCAAGAATGTTGGCAAGGGTTCATCTGCACATCGAGTTAATGGATGCCTCCCGTAATCTGCTTCCAGACCTAATATTGTTATAGAACCGAAGCTGGTCAAAGACATAATCATCTACCGTGCTAACCATGACCTGATTTGCAAATTCATGGGTATCCGACCTACTCTGAATTTTCTGCACACCTGTGTTAGACAGAACTGGGAGCCACTCGATGAGTACTCCTTATGGCCTATAAGAAATGGGTATTTCATTATTAGTTTCTCTTCTTTAGCAGATAGAAACAGAGCATTTGAATCAGAGAAGATGAACCACGGCCCAACAAGGTTATTTGTTCAACCATGGAGAGTGGGTTTCGATCCTCGTATTGAACCTACGGCTGTCCCGGTTTGGATCCGACTGTACGCTCTCCTAATGGATTTTTGGGGTGAGAAGGTTCTAGAGATGATTGGTAATTCACTAGGTAGATATCTAGGAGTCTCCAAAGATACCATAGAGGGAAACACAGCTGTCTTTGCTAGAATCTGTGTAGAAATGGATATTAGCAAGCCTCTACCAGTTGAGGTGGAACTTGAGTTGGCAGGGCTATCCTGGATCCAGCAGTTAGATTATGAGGCCCTACCTTTTAGATGCAGAGTCTGCCATAAGCATGGCCATTTGGTGAGGTTCTGCCCAAATATTTTGAGCACAAAAGCGGAGGCTCCGCTTGGAATGCCAAATCGCCCCAGAGAGGGTAAGTTTACCCCTGTCAAAGAACCATCCAATATTTCTTAGGGTTCTGATGTCTAGAAAGATGGTTTTGAACAGCCAAAGCGAAGGAGAAACAAAAAGAAAAATGGCAAGGAGCAGGCACAACTCAAGCCAACCAATCGGTATGAAACCTTTAAGTCCCTAGTGGATCAAGAGGACCAAGTCATGGAAGGAATGGATGGGAATGTTGAGGATAATAACATCCACTCTCATGCTTCTCCTTCATTTACTCCTGTCTTAGAATAGGTGATTGAACCCTCTGAGATAGTGCAGCCAGAGAACCCAGGGGCATTGGTAATCCACTCCCCAGCATAGCCAGTTATTAAGGATGTCAACATGGGAAGTGCAGAAAAGAATAGAGAAAGGCCTGCTCTAGGGATTACTCAGGTGGAGAAGAGGTCTAAAAACAATAATTCCCAAGGAGCGGGTAGAAAGTCCAATAAGGATCTACTAGCAGTGCAAGGAGACAAGCTGATCAATGGAGGATCGATAAGGACAATTGATTCTTATTGCTCCCAAGGTTTTCAATGATTATTCAATCCTAGAATGTTAGGGGTTTAAACAGTAGAACCCATCAATCTGTTGTTCAAAGACTTTTAGGAAAATGTAAAACAGACTTTTTGCTCATCCAGGAGACAAAAATGTCTTTAGATCTTATGTGCAAAACTGTTAATAGAATATGGAGGGGCGCTAGTTATATGGATGTGGCTGCTCAAGGTGCCTCGGGGGGGATTGTTACTCTTTGGAACCCTCTAGAATGGACAGCAATAGAACATATAGCTTGGAGGGGTGTTCTCACATCTCTTTTTAGGAACAATGTCACAGCTGAACATGTTCTAATTACAAACTTCTATGGGGCTCAAAGCATTGATGGCCAGTGGCTCCAATGGAAAGTTGTACACAACATGAGGTCCTCCTGAGAAGATTTAGACTGGATTATTTCTGGGGATTTTAATGCCAAATTATCTCGCCGAGGGATCGGGGAAGGTGGTATCCTAGTTTTGGATCCAGGGGACCGGCTTCTAATTGCCCAAGTCCAGGCCTTTCACCTTGTTGATATCAAAGGCCCTGGAACCTACTTTACTTGGACTAACAAGAGGAGAGAGCCACATAGCAGGAAGGTAAATTTAGACCATTTTCTGGTCTCTGAGGAGGCATTTGTTAAATGGAATATTAAATTTCAGATTTTGGAAGGCCCAGTGTCAGATCACTTTCCCATTTTGTTGGAGGGAGGGACTATGACAGGGCAGCACCACAAACCATTTAAATTTGAAAATTTTTGGCTGCAAAAGGAGGATCTCCGAAGGAAAATTCCACAGTGGTGGGAATAAGGCGGCCTACCTTTTGGGACAGCAATGTTCAAATTCCACAAACAGCTTCATTTTGTCAAGTGTAAATTGAAACAATGGAGGCAAACTAATAAGTCAGACTTCCAGCTCCAATGGGCTCCCTTGGTGGCCAGATGGGAAGAGGTGCAAAAACACTTCAGGGAAGGAACAATTACTGAGCACCTTAAAACCGAGGATGATGCTTTACGCAAAGCGGTTGAGGACATTGATAATCAAGAAGAGATTTACTGGAAACAGAGAGCAAGAAACACTTGGTTATTAGAAGGAGATAGAAATACAAAAATTTTCCATCGATCAGCCTGTGCTAGGAGACAAATGAATAACATGGAAGTCCTTCAAGATGAGAATGGACACTCTTTTGATACTCTTCCTGGAATGCATTCCCACTCAATGGATTATTTCTCAAACCTTTTTAAGGAAAGTATGGAACAAGATGTGGAAGCTCAAAATGAAGTTATTGATGTCATACCCTCCATTATCTCTCACATAGAGAATCAGGCCCTTCTTAGACCCATTGATAGAGATGAACTAAAGAATGTGGTCTTTAGGATGAGCATTGGCAAATTGCCAGGTCCAGATGGCTTTCCTATTGAGTTTTTTCAGGCCTTTTGGGACACCTTGGAGGAGGATGTTTTGGCTGTCACAGAGGAGTCCAGAACCAATAAAAGAATGCTCAAGGCTCTAAATCACACCTTCATCACTTTAATTCCAAAAGGGGAGGAGGGGTTCATATCTCTGATTTCAGACCTATTGCCTTATGCAACGTGATTTATAAAATAATCACAAAGATTATGGCTGAACGGCTAAAACCTCTCCTTCATAATATAATTTCCTCGGAGCAAGGGGGTTTTATAGAAGGTAGACAGATCTTGGATGGAGTGGTCCTTGCCAAGGAGGCAATCCATACAATGCAAAAATCAGGCAACAAAGGAATGTTCATTAAATTGGATATGTCCAAGGCTTATGATAGGGTGGAGTGGGGCTTCCTAGCAAAGATGTTGGTAGCCTTTGGTTTCTCTCAGGAATGGACAGACTGGGTCATGAGTTGTATTTCTATGCCTTCTTATTCTGTTCTAATCAAGGGGCTTCCCTCGCCACCTTTTGGAGCCTCACGGGGTCTTCGTCAAGGGGACCCATGCTCTCCCTATCTCTTCCTCATCTTGGCTGAAGGATTAGGTAGACTCTTCCTGAGAAGAAGACATCAAGGTCTAATAACAGGTATTAAGGTGGGGGCAAAATTTTTGACTCACTTACAGTTTGTGGATGATACAGGATTGGTTGGAGTGGTCAGTCTCAGGGAAGCAAGAGGAATCAGAGATACTCTAAATGTCTACCTCCGGGCATCAAATCAAGTCACCAATGATAAAAAATCTAAAGTGGTCTTCTTCAATCTTGACCAAAGGTTACAGGATAGAGTTACTGAGATCTTGGGATTCACTAGGACCTCTCTCCCAATAGTTTACTTGGGGGTTCCTCTGCATTTCAAAAAACTAAAAATTGATATCTAGAAGGATCTTTTGGATGGCATCAAAGATAGAATGAATCATTGGTCTCATAAATGGTTAAGCTATGGGGGCCGACTAACTTTCTTACAGTCAGTTATTCAGGCCATGCCAATATATAAATTCTCCATCCTGGCTGCCCCACATTCTATATGGAAAGAGCTAGACAAAATGGCTAGAAGTTTTTTATGGGAAGGTGCAAAAGGGGAGAAGAAATGGGCCTTGGTTGGTTGGGATAAGGTTACCCAGCCCAAGGAAAAAGGAGGGCTGGGACCCGAGAAGCTCCAAGCTTAACAATAAAGCTTTGGCTGGCAAAGCTATCTTGGAGGTGGATTTCCCGACCAACATCCCTCTTCAGTAGAATCCTTTCTAGTAAATACTTGGGTCATGTTCACCCCAATGATGTGGGTCGTTTTCCTCTAGAGGGCAATGGATCCTTAGTGTGGCAGGCTCTCAAGCTTGGATCTCAAGTTATCAAAGATCAATTGTTTTGGAAAGTGGGGAGAGGGGAGAAGGCCCGTTTCTAGACCGATTCCTGGGACCAGCATCCACCCATCATTGCTGTGTTTCCCGAATTGCAACCCATTAAATCTGCCATAGAAGACAAGGGTTGGGTTCAAATTGAGAGTTATTTCAACACCAGCCAAATGGGGGAGTACAAGTTCAAAAAGTTCAAGCGGTTGGAAGAATGGCCAATTCCAATCCCTCCGGAGCTGGCACCCATCTTGTCTAAAATTTTGACAGAAAGGTTTCTTACTGGGAGAGATGAGGAGGATGAACTAGCTTGGGGCTATGGGAACCTTGGGGTTTATACTATGAAGGAGGGATACGATAAGATCCTCCCAGAGCCCCCCCCACATTTATTTTTTATTCATGATTGGAGGAAGATATGGCATTCCAAGGGCTGGCCAAAAGTGAACTTCTTTGCCTAGCAGTTTATGCACAATGGAATTCTCACCTTTGACAATCTCAAAAATAGAGGCATCATCGGTCCTTCTCAGTGTGTGTTATGCCACAAGAATGAGGAAACTGCTGATCATCTAATGTTTGAATGCCCCTTCACACGACAGATTTGGAAGCACTGGTTCTCTCACTATAAAATCCAGGCTAACGGTGATTTGACTCGGATCAACATTTGGGAAAGATAGAAGTGTAGACACCAAAACAGCACCAATCCGATTACGTGACTGCAAACACTGATCGCTTTGACAAACACAGCCCCCAGGGCAGCCCTTAGAGGTCAAACAGTGGTCTTAACCACTTTCATAGCAATTTTGTGAGGTCAAGAAGCAATTTGGCACACTTAGACACTTTGCCTAGTAATCATCTCACCCAAGGACGATTGCTAACTTGAAATCGTCTCACCCAGGGACGATTTTTGAAATCATCCCTGGGTGAGACGATTTCCAATTTTAACGGGCAAAAAGACAAATGAGGCCAAGTGGCAGCCCAGAACAGTCAGTTGATGACTCCTACCTCGCACGCGTGTGTGAGTGGACAAATAGGCCGTTTGAGGATTGTCACAAAGGCATTTATCAAAGCCCAAGTCAATGGAGGACTCCCCTCCCTCATGGGAATACAAGACTGCCACATGGCGCCTATGACCAACACATGGCATTTGTGCTTCCCTCCCAAAAGAGACCCCTTGGGTCTATAAAAGGTGGGACTTTTCTCACCCAAGACATACAGGTTGAAGGAGATTTCAAGCAACGAAGTGCTACCGAGTTGAAGACCCACTTGCATCCCTTTTGGTTCACCTTCTCGCATCCACCAATCTCTTTTGCAAGGGAGGTTGTTGGGTGGCTTTTGGAAGCTTGAACCTGACCCAAATCCAACACATGGACACTTGAACCAACCAATTCGCCGACCCCCCAATCCTAAGAGGTTTTGGGCCCATCCCTAGTGGATTGGCGTCGAAATCAAGTGCCAACGGTAGGAAGCCCACTTGGGCATCCCCGCACTTTTCTTAAGTTTTATTTCAGAAGCATTCTAGTTTATTTTCTCATGCTGCATATTGTGTTTCCTGTTTGGTGAATTCATAGCTACAATTTCGTAACCTTTGATCAGATTCTAGTATGTTTTGTGTCGTTTTGTAGTTTCACTAACTTGTAGGAGGCGATATCAAATTCCCGAGGGTAGAGGCCAAATTGGGAGAATCCGACCATCTGGGTCATCCCAAAATGGCCCCAATTACATAACCCCCCTATCTACAGGTGTTTTGGAGACCTCGGGAGTCGAAATTGGAGCGTGTCAGTTCGGCTTCCCCAACACAGAAGAAATTGTCCCACCCAGGGATGATTTACAGTCAGAAATCATCTTACCCAGGGATGATTTCCGATTGAAGCAGATTGGCCGACTGTCTCAGTGGCAATGGCCTGTTGCTAACATTTTTTGTCTTCTGGCAAGTTTTCAGGCTGTTTAGAATCATTTTGTTTATTGTTTTAGATAAATGTTTGCATGCATATTTCATTAATTTTAAATAACAAACACCTTTCATTTGCAGTAGGTGCTACTGACATCTTGGTTGTTTCTTTGTTCGCAGGAGAAGCAGCAGAGGTTAAGAACTCATCAACATCAGCGACAGCATCATCTTGGCCTGCCCATTGCAATCGTGGGCACGCGGAAAGAGGAACATTGAGTGATTGTAATCAAATTCTTTTAACGCTCCTAGCCCCTGAAAAGGGAGGAGGCGTATTTGTAATAGAGATCAAGAAAGTTTAATGAAAGGGCTGTGTTTTCTCCATTCGCTTGTATCTCATTTTAATGTGTCTCTTTCGTTTCATGCATTTTACATTTCTAGGATTTAAGCGTACTTTGTTAACGGTGATTTGACTCGGATCAACATTTGGGAAAGATGGAAGAGAGGTAGATTTAAATCTAAAGCTCTTCGAATTGGTTGGGAGCTTGGTCTACTTTTCATCTGGTGGCAGGTGTGGTTGGAGAGAAATGCCCATATTTTTCGTGAAACCTTCTCTTCGCTAGATGGAATTTGGCAGGTCATATGGAGCAAAGTCATGGAAACGGTTGCCATCTATGCTGAGGAGGAAAATCAGTTTGTTTATGTGCCACTGGTAGAGGGAGCTGTTGAACAAGAGAGACAGGTTAGAGGCAACTGGAACCCTCCCCCAGAAGGCTAGATCAAAATCAATACTGATGGAGCTACAAAAGGCAATCCGGGTAGCGCTGGAATTGGAGTAGTGTGTCATGATCATGCTGGGTCTGTGCTTTATTGGGAATTGCAAGGTCTAGGACATGCCACAAACAATGAAGTAGAGGCCTTTGCTATTAAATCTGCTTCCATTTGGGTTGTTAAGCAGGGACACAGAAAGATAATTCTTGAGTCTGATTCCCAAATTCTGGTGGGCGCTCTTGATTGCATGAGGAACTTTGCCTTGAAAGCTTGGAGGTTACGGATTTTGGTCTCTCAAATAAAGGAACTTTGGAAGGAATTAGATGATGTGATCCCCGTCTATGTGAGTAGAGATTTCAACAAGGCGATCGATTTCCTTGCAAAGATGGGTTCTAAGAGGGATGTTTGGATGCAACTGCACAGTGATATGCCTATGGAGGATGCAGTGATTAGGCAAGGTCTTGAACGATCCCTGCGATAATGTGCAAAGTTTTTGATGCTAAGGAAGGTTTTTGTTGCGATATCGTGACCTGTAGCACCGTCGTGGCCTCTAGTGGGAAGCTGTCATGATTTCACGATAGGTTGCACCTTCACAGCCTTCGGAGGGCACATGCCCCGAAATCGTGACATGCCACGATTTCGCGACATGTCGCGATTTCGTGACATGTCACGATTTTCATTTTTGGTGTAGGGGAGACAAGGAGGATAATCGTCGCGATATTGTGACAATTTTTGTGAATTGGAGCAAAGGGCAAAATCCATCACGATTTCGTGACATTTTTTCTATTCGAAAGCCGCAAGGAAAAATCGTCGCGATATCGCGATAGTTTTGGCAAACTGGTGCCATCTGGAATACTTGTCGCGATATCGTGACACTTTTGAAGACTGGGTGCAATGTGGATAACTCGTCGTGATTTCACGACAGTTTTGAGAATTGGGAGCTGAAAGGAAAACTCGTCGCAATTTCGTGACACTTCTGGCAAACTGGCGTCATAAGGCAAACTCGTCGTGATTTTGCGACTCTTTTAACGATTGGGTGCAAAGTGGAAAAATCGTCACGATATCGCAACACTTTTGGTGGTTGGGTGCCGAAAGGAAAACTCGTCGTGATTTCGCGACACTTTTGGCACAGAGGAGGCTTGGGGAAAAATCGTCACGATATCGTGATGCTTTTGCAGACTAGGCGTCAAGTGGACAACTTGTCGCGATATCGCGACTCTTTTGCTGGCTGGGCGCTTCGAAGAAATCCCGTCGTGATTTCGTGACCTTTTTGGAGATTTGGAGCTTTTTGGAATTCTCGTCGCGATTTCGCAACACCTTTGGTGTTGGGGCATCGGAGGGAGCTGCCGTCACGATTTCGTGACTTTTTTGGTGATCGGGTGCCGAGGGCTCTAGCTGTCGCGATATCGCGACATGTCACGATTTCGTGACATGTCACGTTTTCGCGACTGGTGGCGCTGAAGCGGTCAAGACGGGGTTGATTGTCGCAATTTCATGACATGTCGCATTTTCGCGCCCTGTTGACTTCTGTGCTTTGTGGTAGCAAGCGTTGACTTTTTGCTCTGCGCTTGTTGTCTTGTTCTCTGCTCTTGGTTGGGATGTGTTTTATCCCGTTTGTAACTGTTCTTTGTATTAATACAAGTTTTTCAAATTTTTCAAAAAAAAAATAAGACAACAAGATTTGAGGATAAATCCACACAATTATGCCCCTAATAGTGGAATAGGTTTGTAAACTGGTATCACCAATGTGTATAGCTCAAAAAATCATGCAATTTGAAAGAGGCTTAAAATGCTTTTGTATGCAAAAGTTATGGCCTCTAGAAAAAATTCCTTGATAATCCTTAATGAAAAATTAATTCGTCAAACCTTAGGAAAGTGATGTCAAATGATAGCCTACCACATGTCGTTTGCATATTCATTGATGGTGACCGCTCTTTTACCACTTGGGCTCCATTGACACGCTAAAAATTCAACATATATCCTCTCTTGATTGGTCAAAGGTATGTAAGGAGTGCCACATTAGTTGCCACCTTGACTGGAGAGATTCCACAAATATTTTTACTATAGGAATGCTTGAGCTATTTGAAATATCTCTCCATATTCTAGTGATATTACTATTTTTTTGGTGCTTTAAATTATATCCACTTCTTGTTGTACATTATCCTAAGCTATTCAAATCTCAAATCAATTTATCATTGGCTCCCCTCAGAATAATCACAGTTGTTATATTTCTACTCAATTGCCTCCTAGCATCAATGTCTTGTATACTTGTAAAAAGATCTTTCCATTTTTATCTTCCTTCCTGATCCTTGTACAAAATGTTTGAAACCCTATCACCATTTGTTTTGAAGCAATCTCATCCAAGGTTAAAAAATTGGATGTAAATTGAGTGGTTTTTTATCACACCAAGTATCCATCCAAATAGAATTTTTTCCTCTAGTTCCCACCACTCGTCTTAAACCTTTAATCATTAGATCAATATATTTTTTAAACCATTCCAAAGAGCAAAACCATTTGGTAGAAAGAATGTAGTAAATAGTAAACTTGTGTCATTGGGCTCAACATCCTTACTTAGAATAATTCTTACCCATTCTATTTGACTCTCTTTGTATAATCTCCAAATTGCTTTTCCCCTAAGAGCAAAATTTTGCATCTATAAGTACTCTTAAACCAAGACCTCCCCTAGTTTTATCATCACACACCTTGCTCCATTTTACCAAAGGAAATGTCCTTTTATCATGTAAACTTGACCATAAAAAGAAACGCATAATATAGATTAAACTTTTTTCAATTGATTTTGGCATAGTATACAATGACATATAATATGTTGGAATGACCTGTAATTGACTTGATTAATTGCACTCTTCTTGCTAACGTGTTAGCTTTTGATGCTAAATACTTAATGAGAAATCAACCACAAGATATAAAATGAGCATGCAATATTAAATATATGATAATGGTAATATACTAAACATGTAAAACTCATAAGAAACTTCTGTAACTACTCATAAAACTGCCATTAATGAAGGCTCACAAAAATAGAACAATGATATAAAATGGAGGTCTCATACACTCAATATTCCTTACATGCTCTACATTGTATCTAGCATGTCTACCTTCACTATGCTCTCTCTTTCTACTCTACAACATCAAAGGCCTATATATAATGAGATGTAACTCTTGGCCTTTCACCTACCAATGACTCTTCATCTTCCTATTCTATGGACTCATGTACATATGGACAACATTCACATTTACATCATTGCACATTCTAATAATACTTGTGCATTTATTACATTGCATAAAGTAAATACTCACACCCTAATCTAAGACACTATTCTAATATAAAGATGTACCCAAGATGGTACATTAGAATGTACTAAATAATGTAATATATTCCAACATAACGATAACCATGTACCTTTCCAAGCTAGTAGTTTATTTTAAACTTTACTAATAACTGGATTTCATAATTTTATTCTCATTATTCCCTCAAATAAAGGCATCCCCAGACAAGTTGCTTGTAAATTTACCTCCTCCATTTGAAGTAACCTGTAAATTCTTGCTTTGATATTAGCTGGAGTGTTAAGGAAGTAAATTTTGGATTTTGTCCTATTAACATTTTCCATTGATACTCTTTCATATTCCTTTAAAAAGTTATTCAAAGCCTTCGCCTCATTTATCCTTTCCCTTCCAAAAAGGTTGTATCATCTACAAATTGTTGATGGTTGATGTTGTCGATGTTATTTTTAACCTTAAGTCCACTTATAAGCCAATATTTGTAAGCCTTCCTTAAGTTCCTACTCAAAACATATGCTATAATAATGAACAAATAAGGAGATAGAGGATCTCCTTGTCTAAGGCCTCTCTTGGCTTTAAAAGATTCTGTTGGGCTCTTCTTAGAGCATGATCTCTCAATATGCCCCACCTCATGATATCTTCTACGTATAAAAGATATGTTTTCATAATCTATAGTTTGGCTCTACATCTTATCCTCATATTTAAGAATGACTAATTCTGGTAAAACTTTACTTATATCAATCATGACAAATATTCAAGCATAAATAACCAAAAAAAAAAAAATTGATGAAAAGCTAAATTATATTAATAATAAAGTTTAACATGAAAAAAAGTGGCGGGTGGCAATGATCACACCCCCTAACCATGGGTTGGGAAACCACAAACCAGAGCTCACTACAAACTAGGCAACATCAATCAAACAGGTAGTGAAACTTGCATGCAATCAGAAAGTTTGTGGCTGCACATCTACGTTGGAGTCCCATGGAATGGCCAAGGTATGCGGTAATCCATCTGTGTGTCCCTGATCCTCATGAACATTTGAATCTCCCCACCTCGTCCTCGAGATCTATCAAGTCGGCGATTATGTGCACTTATATCCCCCGCATTCCAGGCACGATCCCGTGTGCCACCATTAACTTCCACCGACTCATCCCGTGCACCTCTAGGTGGAGAACATGATGGTGATTGAATTGGCTGTGCATTCCACCCATCATTGTAGGTAAAAATGGCATGTCCCCAACCTCCCTGTGCATGCACCAGACGTGGCAGTTGATGAGACCTCAAGCGGGAATAGGACGTCTGCTGTGCGTTGTTTGGAAAAAACCTATCAAAAATTTATCTTTTATTGTATCTGAAATCTCAAAAAAAAATTCAAAAATGCTTCTTATATATGAAAACATTATTATAACTCTAAATAAAAATAAATCTATATATATTTTTTAAAATTTTAAACATAATTTTAGGTAAAATTTTATTTTTTAAACATAATTTAAATATCTAAATAATAATAACCTTCTTTAAATAAAAATTTCAATAATTATTTTTTTGAAATATATATTTTTTAATACCCAAATTATATGAAACTCTATAATTTTTAACATCAATAAATTATAAATTATATGAACAATAATTTTTGTTTGACAAAACTCTAAAATTAAAAAAACAATAGTTTTTAGCATCTATTATAAGTTATATACCATAATTCCTTTCCATATATTTAAGGAAAATGATTTTTAACATCCCTAGGTTGTAGGGACTGATTCTTTGAATATTATAATAGAATTAAGAAAAATTTAAAATAATTTTTAATACTTATAGATTATATAAAATAATAATTAGGGTAGTTTTTTTTAATTTAAATTTAAAGTTTAAAGAGGAAACCCTTATAAAATTTTGTCTAAACTTTTTGAAAATAAAATAATAATAATGTTTTAGGTAGGACAACGCGATGTAGACACCAAAACAACACCAATCCGATTAAGTGACTACAAACACTGATCGCATTGACATACACAGCTTTCAGGGCAGCCCTCAGAGGTCAAACAGTGGTCCTAGCCACTCACACAGCAGTTTAGAAGGTCAAAAAGTGAGCAGAGCAAAGTTGGTCGTTTTAGCAAGCCTTAATCAGAGCAAGCCTTAAATCCAAAGCAAGCCTAATCAAAACAAGGCTCGGCCGAAGTGTCGCGATATCGCGACGCTCGGCCCAAAGCCAAGGCCGGGCCGAAGTGTCGCGATATCGCGACGCTTCGGGCCCAAAGCCAAGCTCGGGCCGAAGTGTCGCGATATCGCGACACTTCGGGCCCAAAGCCAAGACCGGGCCGAAGTGTCGCGATATCGCGACACTTCGGCCCCAAAGCCAAGCCCGGCCGAAGTGTCGCGATATCGCGACACTTCGGCCCAAAGCCAAGGCCGAAGTGTCGCGATATCGCGACACTTCGGCCCAACCACAAGGTCGCGATATCGCGACATTTTGGGCCCAAAGCCAAGACCCGCCGAAGTGTCACGATATCGCGACACTTCGGGCCTAGAACAGAGCCCCGACCGAAGTGTCGCGATATCGCGACACTTCGGCGTCAAAGGCAGTACCATAACCAATCAGAGGCAGGCGTCGACCAATCAAAAGCAAGCATCCAAAGGCGACATTCCGCCAATCAAAGGCAAACATCAAGGCAAAAATCAAGGCATTCAAAGTGCCATTAAAATGATTTAAGGTGGGCTTTAGACAACTGGCAGTGACACCACAGTCAGTTGCGTGGGCCGTTGAAGGACTGTCACAGTGGCATTAACGGAAGCCCGAGTCGTGGAGGACTTTCCTCTCTCGAGGAGACACGACCGCCACATGGCACCTTTGACCAACGCGTGGCGCTTATGCACGACATTCAAGGAGACCCCATGGGTCTATAAAATGGTGGATTTTTCCACCCAAAAAAGAGGGAAAAAGGAGCATTTTTCTTAAACGCAACGAAGTGTTGTTCATTCGAAGACCCGATTGCACTCCTTTCGAATTCATTCTTCCGCATCCGAATCTCTTGCGAAAGAGAGGTTGGTGGGTGGTTTTCGAAGCGCAAATCCGACCTTCAGACCCGACGTTGGATCACAGCAACATCCATCCGACGACAATTCTCTTTCTGAGATTTCGAGCCCATCCCTGGTGGATTGGCTTCGAAATTAAGTTTTAGCGTGGGCGGCCCGCTCGGGTGCCCCGCATGCTTTTTGTTCATTCTAGATTATTCCTGTTATCGCGTATTTACATCACGCTCATGCTGTTTGAATAGTTTATATTTTACGTTCAAATATGTATTGCGATTAACAGCGTTTGAATGTATTTTCCAAAAGACAGTCATTAAATATATATTGCGATGCAATGAAAATACTAACTTGCAGGTAACGGAGAGCGATTCACCGATCTATTGTCGGCGAACCTTTTGGTGATGAGTTAATCAATCTTCTACATGCATTTCTCATTGCTTCTAAAGACAAACGTTTTGTCCTCTTGTTGCAGGTGCTACTAAACGGTTGATTGTTTCTTTGAATGCAGGAAGAACAGTAGCAAGACAAGGATTCATCAGCATAAGCGGCGGCAACACTGGCTCGCCCGATTCAAATGTGGGCATGCGGAAGAAGATCACTGTGCACTTTTTGTAATGGAAATCATGCTATTGTAACCGAGTTGGAACCACATGAATAAAAAGGGCTGTGCTCCTACTTTTGATGGGATTATATTCGTGTTATTTCATGTATCAAACTAGTTCTGTTTTTATTACATCTCAGTATTTCTTTCTTCCGGAATCTCATGCTTTCAATGGCGATCACGGTGGGACCGTTCCCTGATTTTTAAATCATAGAAACTAATCAGATTTGCTGTGTTTTGTGCTTAGCAGGTACCCTTTTTTTTTAGCCGAAGGTCAGAAACAACAAGTTTGGGCAGAGAAAGGTAAGGGTTTTAAAAGCTGTTCCCGTTGTTTCTTGTTCATTTTTTTGTTCTTGCTTCTCGTTAATTTTACCTTCTTAGGGAAAGCTTAAAAAAAAAAAAATTTGTTTATGTTTACTTTCATTCGTTTATGTTTAAAATTTCATTAAGATAAAAAAAAAAAAAATCAAGGAAAATGAATTTTTTTTAGTGTTTAAAAGGTAGAGAAATTTTCCATAAATTTTCTTGCTTTATTTAGTTAAAAAAAAAAAATATATTTTTTTTTAGCTTCCTTTTCTTTAGGGAAAGTTTTCTTTTTTGCTGCTTGTTTCATTTTTTTAAATAAAAAGAACCACACACACTTCACGTGGTAAAATTAAACCAAGGAGCTGGTCGTAAAACCCCAGCCCTTGATCAAGACCATCGGTGGATTTCATCACCACCTTGGCTTGATTTGCATCCATTACCCCGATTGTCACTGTTGTTAGGCGTAAATCCTGACGAAAGCTGACCGAGTGTCGTCTGGGGTGATTCCCATGCGCGCGAGGATAAGTCTTCTATGGTAGGTGCCATTAACAGGACAATCCCCCTTCCGTACCACCTACGTACCACGTACCATCTGCTCTCACGTACCTATAGTCTCCCTCTCGTAAGGGCGGGTATATAGAGAGGTTGGTATATCGGCCTGGTTGGTATATTGAAGGGGCGACCATTTTGGGAGTTATATGAGCCTTCATTATGCATTTAAACGTTCTTCAAAACTTGCAAAAACAAAACAAAACATCAAAATGCACTAAACCGGTTTAGGACACACTATCAATCCTTAAAAGAGATAATCACGGTTTGTGTATGTGTGTGTTCATTTCCGCTTAGTGTAGACAAAAAGAAAAATCATCATAAACGAGATAAAAATCTGCTTAGATAGTAGAGAAGCACCGCAATGGTGTACACCCGTAGCCAAGCCCAATCAAGGGCAGAAGCTCCGGAAGGTACACAAGAAGCGAGGCACAAGTCGCCTTCGCTTTAGTCCCGAGGACTTAGTCATACCCCCTTGGCGGTCTGGCCCACAAGAAGGTCCACGTCAGACCACATCAAGAAAGAATTATTGGGATCCCCCTTGGTGGGGTATGCCCATTCAACACAGCCCCTTTCGGGAAGACGCTTTACATGTAGACCTTGACGTAAATAGAGAATCGCCTTTTGAGGTTAGACATGAGTGGCCACAGTGCGATGAAGCGCTAGAGAGGCACACTGTCCATTTGGAGAGACAACGTGGATATGGCGTCCCTTCTTTACCTCCCATCAGAACAGAAAGACAAAATCCAGAGCGCAGGGCTCTTTACACAGGGCGAGCTAACTCCGCCCGCCCCTTTCAAACCCATGAAAGGGAGTACGAGGAAAGCCATCGCATTCCTCAAGGACAACAAACAGCGTGGGAACCTTGCGTTTCTGCACCTGCTAGGTATCATGATCACACATCGAGGCCAGAGCCTCAAGTGAATGTCGCCTACCTCGACAGAGGGAAGCAACCCATTGAAATTTTAGATCATCAAGATCGAGGCAAACACATAGGAAAAACATTCAAGCCTCCTGAGCAAAATAGGGCAGACCAAATTGACCCGGCAGTCGCCAGACATGCCGCTCGCCAAGCCCGAATCAAGCAGCTTGAGCAAGGTCATCAGGAGTTAGAGTACTTATACCGCTTGAATAAAGAGCGCATGCAACGCGAAGCGGATGAGTTGCGATATAAACTACCCGAGAGGGTGCCAACCCCTCGCACCCAAAGAGCAGAACAATATGAGAGGCACAACCCGTTGGTGCAGGACGAGTCTCCGCGACCTCGTCAAGCTTTGCCTCCGAGACCTTATAGACCCGAGAGGGAGGCCACTCCCCGAAACAATGATGGGTACCCTCGGCGGGGACTCAATCAGGGTCATAGGTCTCGCCCAGAGACTCCTCAAGAAGTTTATGAGGAGTATGAGCCAGAAATAGAATGGGCCGAAACGCCTCATCAAGGCGGGAGGGCTGCCACTCGGCCACCCCTCCATAGGCCTCCAGTCTCCCATAACTCACAACGGGAGCAAACAAAAGAGGAAGAAATAAAATCTTCAGATGCATACAAAGCGCTATTAGAGCGTTTGGAGTCCGTAGAGACAAAAGCTGCTGGGCATCAAAAACCCACATTACGTCAACTCCACAGTCATCCGAGTGCATCCCTCAGTGCCCACACCTCTTTACCCCGAACATTTCAAGTTGCCTCAATTGGCGGTCTTTAAAGGTGAAGAGGACGCACAAGAACATGTCACAAGGTTCCTAAGTCAATGCTTCGGCATCCAAGATAATGACGCATTGTTGCTTAGGACATTCATAACCACATTCGCAGGCCCTGCCTCGGATTGGTTCACACAATTACCAAAACACAGCATAAACAACCTAGATCAATTAGTAGATGCGTTTCTTGAACGCTTTGCTTTCAACACAAGGAAGAAGGCATCACTGAGTGATCTGGCCAGCCTCGAGCAATATGAGGAAGAAACAATGGCGAGCATACGGGAATCGATGGAGGGCTTTGCTTTCTAAGCTACCCTACCGTCCCCCTATGTCTGATCTCACACAGATGTTCGCAAAAAGTTGCTTGAAATCGATCTCTGGGCTATTGCAGCTGCAGCAATACGCCAGCTTAGAAGAAGCTTTGGCGCAAGCCAGAGTTATAGAAGAGATCAAAATAGGCGAAGGCGCAATCGCCAAGCCTAAAAAGAAAGAGTGGAGTAAAACCACTAAGACCGGGACTACGCAATCACAACCCGCTGCGGTTAACCAAGTTGCGATAAATGTCCCCAAGCCTGTGCAAGAAATGCAGCCCCAAAAGGCTAATTACCAGGCAGTGCCTCCTAGTTATGAAAGAGAAAATACAAGACAGGAGCAGAATCAGCAGCGTCGCCCTAGGCGACAATTCACCCCTTATACGGAGTCCGGGGACTCCCTATTTGACCGCTTGTCAGCGGAAAATTTAGTCACCCTGCCAGAAATCCAAACTATAGACCCTAACGCTCCCAAGCCTAAGGGATACAGAGAGGAATTGTATTGTAGATTCCATAGGCGCAGGGGACATGACTTAAATGGATGCTAGAAATTCAAAGGATTAATCCAAGATTTGATCGACAATAAAACATTGGCCGTGGACAACCCCATAGCGCCAAACAATCAACAAATGGGGGTATTCAAGGACCCTTTGCCTGCCCACGAGGCACAGGCAAAACCTCTCCAGGTTAATGAGGTGCGACAGAATCTTCCCATGCAAGGATTTGTGGGAATGATCAGCATAGTGACCAAGAACAAAAAGTACCCAGCGGTTGCCCCCGAGGTAGCTACAAGGGAAGTTCCAACAACATCGCAGCCTCAACAATGCCCTATGCAGTCGCCTCCGCCTAGACCCGAGGTCACGATACGGACCAAACTCACGCAGAGTTTGCGGACCACATCGGCTAGGCTTTCCATCTACGAGCTTATTCAACAGTCAGCACCTCATAGGGAAGCTCTTATGGAAATTTTAAAAGCCATCGAATTACAGCCTCACGAAGCAAATTCTTTCAACAACTTCGTGGGACATGTGAAACGATGTACGGAGCCGGTCATTACCTTCAGAGAAGATGAAGTCAAAACAATATCGAATGACATGGCAGATCCACCCCTGCACGTTATCGCGCGGGTCAACGGGATCCCGTACAAGAGAGTGTTGGTAGATATTGGCTCGTCCAGTAACATCATTACCACTGCAGCACTAAAACATTTGAAGCTGCCAGCCTCTCACATCACAGCCTCCACATACACACTGCGAGCTTTCAATGATGCAATATGCTCGACGGTCGGCACAGTTGTTCTGCCTGTCCAGGTAGGACAAAAGACAATACCTACATTGTGCCATGTGTTGGAAGGCGAGATGGCTTACAATATACTGCTAGGGCGGCCTTGGATCAGGGACATGAAGTGTGTCCCTTCGATCGCTCACCAGTGCTTAAAGTATGCTTTTGAAGGAGAAATACATGTAGTCCCGATGGACTTAGAGCCCTTCAAGTATTGCAATGCGGTACATTTAATGCCTCAATCGACCCTCCCTTCAACGCATTTGGATTTCCAGTTAAATCCATCTAAACAGGGTCCGATACCGCAGGCACCACTGGTGACCAAATCAACAAAATCCTAGCCAGGTGAGTCTTCATCATCTGCTCCTTCATTATCAACGCCACCTGTCATGGCCAAACAGAAGGACAAGGGAAAACAGATCATGGAAGAGGCTCAGCCCCTAGAAGAGGGGTTGCCCACAATATCAACTGTATCAACAGAGGAAATACCTAGCACAACGGAACCTGAGACTCCTAAAACACTAAACATGGAATGGACTCAGGAAGGACTACCGTTCCCTCCCTCCCAAGCAACAACAATCACTGTTGAAATGGCCAGAACGGGCCTGGGGGAGTATTTAGTGCGAGAATGTTGTGGCAACGCCCGCATTGGAATCAGTACAGGACATGGGGAGACCTCGCCTTCCCATAGGAACAGTTGTTCCTCTAGGCTACCCACCAAACCAGACAAATTTTGTGTATGGGGGCCTTGATCATGGTCTTGAACCATGCAAGCAAAAGGACGAAGACGAAGAACCTTTTGCTGAAAACATCAACTATCTGTCAAACCCAGACTTCGCTCTAAGATATCTCGGCCAATGCAATTGGCATGGATACGGGCTAGGAAGATATGAGCAAGGGATACGTGTCCTTTGCCAACCAAGATATCAGATGCCATATGATAAGTCGGGAGTAGGGTTCAACCACCCCCTGCCCTTAGACATCTTGGTAGAAAATATGCAAGGCCTAGAAATAGGCAACAAGGGGGGATTGGCACCAGATCTTTATGCCAACCCAAATACAGAATATACATTGGGAGATTACCTCCCATGGTCAACAAACACCCTTGGCAACAGTAGTAATCCCTCTCCTTTGCTAGAGAGAGGTGAAAGTTCGGACATTAATCCCCAAAGAGAACATCAACGGTGTCCGGACATCTTTTTGAAGCTGTTCCCCTTAGAGGTTCCAGTTGAATCAATACAGTGTCAAGAGAATCAGGTCCCTCCACCAAGAGTGGAACAACCGCAATGGGACCAGATTAACTTACTAGAACAAGGAGAACCCTCAACGTCGCAAGTAATAGTTGTTGAAGAGAATGAACATTTTTGGGTCTCCAAAAGTGATTCAGAAGATGAGGCCGAGATGATCTATCTTCGTCATGCACGATGGCATAATCGCCCTTTAACTCATGAAGATCTGATGGGACAGATGGGCATAAGGTTAGGGCATGAATGGTGGGTAGACCCAGCAAGGTGGGACCAAGTGTTGGATCCATGGCTCCAAATTCAAGATGAGCACCGTCCACCACGAGACCCTATCATGACATCAGTGCCGAGAGAAGACCCTGTCTTCCTACCAACACATAGGGCCGATCCGTTCATACCCGTCCCTACAGAACCAGATCCAGAGCATAGGGAGCATCCAGAATGTTCAAGTTATAACACCCACGGTAATGGAGACCAAACTCATTTCATCCACATGATCTCCATTGACTTGACCGCACCCATTCGCAATCCGGTCGATCCAGCAAGGTCATTGCATCTAGACATAGATGCCATCGACTGGGATCGCGTCAATTCACCTTTATCACCATCAGAGTACTGGCCTTTCGGTGAAATGCCTCATTTTACCCCAGGGACAACTCAGGATATTTTTCAAGCTGAAGAGGGACCCGAGGTTCCAAACGCAGATCTAAATTCAGCTAATGATATCCATTTGATCCCGACTCCACATCAGTTGGAAGACGGATCCCACATGTCAATCGAGGAGACGACTGACGTAGACATCGGCTTAGACCCAATGAATCCATAGATTCTCAAGGCGGGGGTAAGTCTTATCCCCCGAAGAGCAAGCCGACTACATTGCCCTTCTCAAAGAGAAGAAGGAGGTTTTTGCATGGTCGTACAAGGATATGCCGGGACTAGACCCGCAGCTAGTCACGCATAATTTAACGCTTGATCCGACAATCAAGCCTGTAAAGCAAAAACTACGAAAGATGCACCCAACAGTGGCCTTGATGGTCAAAGACGAATTGCAAAAGCTGTTGGATGCACAGTTTGTCATCTGCGTGGATTATCCGCCATGGTTGTCCAACATGGTTCCCGTCAAGAAGCCCGACGGGAGGATTCGCATATGCACTGATTTTTGAGATCTAAACAAAGCGAGTCCTAAGGATGATTTCCCCTTGCCAAGCATCGACGCATTGGTAGACGCTACAACAGGTCACGAAATGCTATCCCTCATGGATGGTTTCTCGGGATACAATCAGATTCGTATCAATCCTGAGGATCAACTCAAAACGGCGTTCACAACGCCTTGGGGGACATTTTGTTATAAGGTCATGCCTTTTGGCCTTAAAAATGCTGGCGCCACCTACCAACGTGCCATGACGTACATCTTCCACGATTACATGCATAAAACTTTGGAAGATTACATGGATGATTTGTTAGCCAAGTCTCTTTTGCGCTCAGATCATCTCGGTGACTTAAGCAAGATCCTCGATCGCCTCATAGAGCATAAGGTTAGACTAAATCCCAAGAAGTGCGTATTCGGCGTCACATCTGGAAAACTCTTGGGTTTTATAGTCTCAAAGCGAGGCATCGAAGTGGACCCAAAGAAAGTCAAGGCAATCCTTGAAATGGCTCCCCCAACCACTATCAAGCAGCTCAGAAGTCTGCAAGGAAAGGTCGCGTCGATTAAATGCTTCATAGCGCAATTATCTGACAAATGCCGACCCATGAACAAATTATTGCACAAGGGGGTTACATTTCATTGGGATGACGAGTGCCAATCAGCCTTTGACGAAATCAAACAATACTTGGCTTCGCCGCCAGTGTTGGCACCACCTAGACCAGGAGTGCCATTCTACTTATACATCTCAGCTACGAGGTGGCACTGGGCGCCATGCTGGCCCAGAAGAATGAACTTCACAAAGAACAGGCTACTTACTATCTTAGCCGCACCCTGGTCGATTACGAACTTAACTATGCATACGTTGAGAAACTCCGCTTAGCAGTGGTGTTTGCTACCAAAAAGCTACGCCACTACATGCTGAGCAACACTACGTATGTTGTGTCTAAGGAGAATCCATTGCGATACATGATGAGTCGTACTTATCATAGTAGTCGCACGACGAAATGGATCATGTTGTTGACGAAGTTTGACATTGAGTTCATTGGACAAAAATCTATCAAAGGACAAGTCATAGCCGATCAACTAGCAGAGGCTCCTCTTGAAGACGATCAGCCTCTAGTCATAGAACTACCCGATGATGGGGTCTTCCATGTCTCAGAATCGCCAGATTCGATGAGCCTGAGTCACGAGCCGACATAACCCTATTCTTCGATGGTTCTAAATGTGAGCAAGGTGGTGGCGCGGGAATTGTATTCTTCACACCGCAGGGTGCTCCAATGCCCCTGTCATTTAAATTAAACTTCCAGTGCACCAACAATAATGCAGAATATGAAGCCTTGCTCCTAGGTCTTCAGACAACAATCGCCATGAACATCAAACGACTGAACATCTTTGGTGATTCGCTGTTAATAGTCAATCAAGTCAAAGGGGTATATAAATGCAAATGCCCAGTTTTGCAGGCTTATAAAGCCCTTGTGGACAAATTCCTGGCAAAACTTGAGTGGTATGACATCGAGGCACTCCCTCGATCATCGAATCATTTTGCGGACACAATGGCCTCCTTGGGGTCACTAATTCCGCAAGACCTTTTCGGTGATATGACAACCATTCAAGTCAAAACCTTATCGCAATCCGCGATGGAGCGTGCAAGCTCAGACTTGACGCCAGGAATCCACATGATCCAGATCGAACCATCCTCGGATAAGTTCTTTCGAATCCGAGATCGTCTGAAACGTGCCAAGCTGGGGTCCTTGTTTTCCCCTACTCCCATTAATAGCAACACAACGCTATTCTTGCAAGTTCTATCCCATTCAGCGTTTGTTAGGGAAGAACTTCAAAAGGGATTGGCTGTTCATACTGTCGAGGTTTTCGATCAACAAGGTCGGTATTTACCCATTAGAGACTACCTCAAGTTAGGTAATCTTCCCCTTGGATTGACGCACGCCGCAAAATGAACATTCAAGCAGAAAGCGGCTAAGTATGTCTTGATAGGAGACATTTTGTATCGTCGCAACTATGACGGAATTCTTCTTCGTTGCTTGGACCAGCAAGAGTCCACTTGGGCAGTCGCCCAAGCGCACGACGGTACATGTGGTGGCCACTTTAGTGGTATGGCCATTGCAAAGCGCATTCTTCGCATGGGATATTATTGGCCATATTTAGAGCGAGATTGTTGCGCATATGTCAAGAAGTGCGTGAAGTGTCAACATCATGCCAATTTGATGCACGTACCTTCCCAGGCCTTGCAGACAGTCCAGTATGCTTGGCCATTTTCGCAGTGGGGCTTCGATCTAATTGGAAAGATCTCCCCTGCATCGTCAGGCCGTCACACGTTTATCATAACGGCCACGAGTATTTTACCAAGTGGGTGGAAGCAATTCTGCTGACCTCTACGACAGGACCCCGCATTGTGGAGTTCATTTTGCATAACATCATATGTCATTTTGGTATTCCATCCAAAATAATCTCGGATAATGGGCCATCATTCAAGAACAAAGACGTGCGTGCTTTGACCACAAAGTACAAAATTTAGCATAGTTTTTTGACACCCTATTATCCACAGGCAAATGGGCAAGCAGAGGCGTCAAACAAAACGCTAGTTGCCATCCTTAAAAAGATGGTCGTAGACAGTCATAAGGATTGGCACATCCAAATCCCACTTGCCCTTTGGGCTTATCGCACTAGCATTCGGATGCCAACTAGGGCAACTCCGTTTTCGCTCGTGTATGGCTCAGAGGCAGTAATGCCTCTCGAGTTGGAAATTCCTTCCCTCCGCATATCAATGCAGGAGTTCATCGATGATGACACTGCACGGTAGGCCCGGTTAGACCAACTTACGTTGCTTGATGAACGACGCGTTAATGCTCTCGAGCACTTACGTATCTATCAAGAGCGGCTTAAGAAAGCTTACAACATGAAAGTTCACCTAAGGGACTTTCGGGTTGGTGATTTGGTTTTGAAGGAAAACCAACAGAACTCTAATTTGCCGTCCCACCTAAGGGACAAGTTCACGGCAAATTGGTTAGGTCCATATGTCATTGATAGCAAAATAGGACCCGGGACGTACCGGCTAGCTTCTCTTGACGGTATCAAGGAAACAGAACCCTTGAATATCAGTCATTTACGACCATTTCATATCTAAGAGAGCCATATCCCAAAAATGCTCCAAGGATTATCGCAATCGCTTGGTCAATCCCAAAAATGCTCCAAGGATTATCGCAATCACTTGGTCACCCCAAAATGCTCCAAGGATTATCGCAATCACTTGGTCACCCAAAATGCTCCAAGGATTATCGCAATCACTTGGTCAACCCAAAAGCTCCAAGGAACCAAAACTTGGTCAAACCCAAAAGCCAAGGATTATCGCAATCGCTTGGTCACCCAAAAGCTCCAAGGATTATCGCAATCGCTTGGTCATCCCAAAATGCTCCAAGGATTATCGCAATCTCTTGGTCAATCCCAAAAGCTCCAAGGATTATCACAATCACTTGGTCACCCCAAAAGCTCCAAGGATTATCGCAATCACTTGGTCACCCCAAAAGCTCCAAGGATTATCGCAATCACTTGGTCACCCAAAAGCTCCAAGGATTATCGCAATCACTTGGTCACCCAAAAATGCTCCAAGGATCCCTAAAATCGCTTGGTCAAACCCAAAAATGCTCCAAGGATCTCTAAAATCGCTTGGTCAAAACCAAACTCGAATCCGGAAAATCAAGAAAAGTCAAAAACAACAAAAAATCATCAAAAACAAAAAAAATTACATCTCATTTCTAGGCATACTCAAATTCATCAATAGAGAGCTCTTCTCGCACCTCATCTTCATATTCACAAAAATCAATCCATCAAAAATACAAAAATATGTAGCTGCATTAAGCATTGCATCCATACATTGCATATTTGTGGTCGTATAGGTCAAAGGCACCATAGGCTGTAATTGCTCTGCTAGTCCATCTTGTTCCACACTGTTCCATTTCACAAAAACAACAAAAACACCATGCATTGCTTTTTACCACACTAGAGTCGGTGGTCTTTTAATGTATCAAGAGTTTTCGTGATTCAGTCATCATTTTGCTCTTTAGCCATGTAATGTATCGAGTCAGACAGATTTTACGAAGGTAGAGTCATACTTGAAATACACCTTGTTACGTAACATCCTAACACAAATTAAAACACATAAAACAATTCCCAAGTTGTGTGAACGAAAGATGAAACCTGCACAGTAATCCAGGTCACCATAAGCGAAACGGTTATCTTGCTCATCCCCATGTGCGAATGACCCTAGAATGCTGAGAGTTGGCAAAAGGACAAGCATCCTCCCTACCCAATTCCCTAAGAATCCCTAGTTCTCAATAGTTGCAAAACATCAAAAATTTGCAAAACGTCAAAACTCCAAAATTTGACATCCTATAGTGCACACATCAAACGACACAAACAATAGTGATTTTCATCACTTATTCCAAATCCCTTGCTCAAAAATAAAATAAACAGTGATCTTCATCACTATAAACGAGCAAGTATCTCAATACAATTGAAGACAAGAAGGGATTGTTGAACTTGAATCCCTGGAACTCTCGAGCATTCGATAACGGCATGAGGTGAGCCTCAGTACCGGTTTGGTTGATAGCCTATCGGTAGTGGTGGTAACCTACTCGCATGATGATATATATGACACATTAACTTGTGTACAGATCAATGTTTGCATGTGGATGAGCTAGCTTATGGTATCCTGGATAACATCGCAGATTAATCTAACTAAATACAACAAAGGAGTTAGTGGAGCTAATTAGGTGATCCTCAGTACGAGTTCGGTTGAAAGCCCATCTGGCACTGGCGGTATCCTGACAAATACCACATAAATGAACTCAATTGCACACACAAGGATGTGAAATAACTTGGTCAAAAACAAGTCCGATTCATACCTTGTTCAAAAGTCCGGTAAGATAAAGTACAGTCATGGCTAGTAAGTTAAAACCGTCTGAGTCTCAGAAAACCTTGGCTACATTTCTAAACCAACTGCGCTACTTTTCATCCTTACAATACCATCAGAAAATACAAAAAAAGAAAAACCACATGTATACATACAAAGTCATCCATCACAGCAATCGCCTAAAAAGACAAAATAATGGAGTTCTAAACAGTCTATGGTGCCATAGCCAAACATCACAAAGTCCATCCATCCATTTCATTTCTGCATATCACATATAAATCACAAACATTTGCATTCATCATGCATCCATCAAAATAAATCAACATACAACAACCACATAAAATCAATATAAAGTAGCATGCATCCATCAACATCAATCATTGTGCATAACATAAAATCATGACATATACACAAAGAAAGAAAATCAAAACAACAAAAACATCACAAAAATATAACACAAAAACATAAGCAATAAGTTGCCGGACAAGAGTGCTCTTGCACTTAACCTCTTGGCATAAAAAATCGATGTCGGGGCTCAAATTGTCATTTTCCCACTTCCCCAAGAAGGCTACCATAGCTGGACCGCTCCACGGGAAGACGGGTTTTTGATGATTTCACCTCATTATGGCATCACCAAAAGGGTTAACACCCACCAAAAATAGGTCCAAATGTCGGGAAATTGCACGTGCTTAAACGGTAAAACATCTAAAGGCACCCTAACCTAAGTCATCTTGGGTCAAGCGACTCGTCGCTTTTCTCATGAAGGTCATTCCCTCATCGATTCGTCGCTTGAGGGGGTAGTCACACTTAGTCACCAATCAACAAGCACACACCCAATCAAGGCAATGGCATGCATTCAAAGAATCATTGACAAAGACAATCACGCTCCTGCTTGGGGCAATAAACAAGCAATCATCAAATTGATCAAACACTTGGCATTCCTGAATCATGAACACAAGGTTCCCCCTGTGGACAAAAGGTTACGCCCTTTGCCTAATCATGACTGATCAATGTCCAAGCTCAAGTCACACCTCACCAAAATAGGTTAACACTTGAAATCAAATTCCTTAGCTCGTCAGAAGCAAGGATTCAAGAATGCATGCCCTTTCCATACTTGGGGCATCAAAAGTTGGTTAGGTTACCAAGAAACCCTAATCATTAGTGCTTTGGTTATCTATTTTTGCTCAGCACTGCGTCACCCATAGCGCTTCCCAAAAAGGGGCATCTGTAGACACCAAAACAACACCAATCCGATTAAGTGACTACAAACACCGATCGCATTGACATACACAGCTTTCGGGGCAGCCCTCAGAGGTCAAACAGTGGTCCTAGCCACTCACATAGCAGTTTAGAAGGTCGAAAAGTGAGCAGAGCAAAGTCTCGGTCAAAGTCTTTAGCAAGCCTTAAATCCAAAGCAAGCCTTAAATCCAAAGCAAGCCTAATCAAAACAAGGCCTGACCGAAGTGTCGCGATATCGCGGCGAAGTCTTCGGGCCCAAAGCTAAGCCTGGCCGAAGTGTCGCGATATCGCGACACTTCCCCAAAGCCAAGACCGGGCGGGCCCAAATCGCTACACTTCGGCCCAAAGCCAAGATCGGCCGAAGTGTCGCGATATCGCGACACTTCGAGCCCAAAGCCAAGGCCTTGGCCGAAGTGTCGCGATATCGCGACACTTTGGCCCCAAAGCCAATGCCTTGGCGAAGTGTCACGATATCGCGACACTTCGGCACCCAAAGCAATGCCTTGGCCGAAGTGTCGCGATATCGCGACACTTCGGCCCCAAGGCCAAGACTTGGCCGAAGTGTCGCGATATCGCGACACTTCGGGCCCAAAAGGCCTGGCCGGCAAGTGTCGCGATATCGCGACACTTCGGCGTCAAAGCGATACCATAACCATTCGGAGGCGGCGTCGACATCAAGGCAAGCATCCAAAGGCGACATTCCGCCAATCAAAGGCAAACATCAAGGCAAAAATCAAGGCATTCAAAGTGCCATTAAAATGATTTAAGGTGGGCTTTAGACAACTGGCAGTGACACCACAGTCAGTTGCGTGGACCGTTGAAGGACTGTCACGGTGGCATTAACGGAAGCCCGAGTCGTGGAGGACTTTCCTCTCTCGAGGAGACACGACCGCCACATGGCACCTTTGACCAACGCGTGGCGCTTATGCACGACATTCAAGGAGACCCCCTGGGTCTATAAAATGGTGGATTTTTCCACCCAAAAAAAGGAGGGAAAAAGGAGCATTTTTCTTAAACGCAACGAAGTGCTGTTCATTCGAAGACCCGATTGCACTCCTTTTCGAATTCATTCTTCTGCATCCAGAATCTCTTGCGAAAGAGAGGTTGGTGGGTGGTTTTCAGAAGCGCAAATCTGACCTTCAGACCCGACGTTGGATCACAGCAACATCCATCCGACGACAATTCTCTTTACGAGATTTCGAGCCCTTCCCTGGTGGATTGGCTTCGAAATTAAGTTTTAGCGTGGGCGGCCCGCTCGGGTGCCCCGCATGCTTTTTGTTCATTCTAGATTATTTTGTTATCGCGTATTTACATCACGCTCATGTTGTTTGAATAGTTTACGTTTTACGTTCAAATATGTATTGCAGTTAACAGCGTTCGAATGTATTTTCCAAAAGACAGTCATTAAATATATATTCTGCGATGCAATGAAAATACTAACTTGCAGGTAACGGAGAGCGATTCACTACTATTCTTTGGCGACGACCTTTTGGTGATGAGTTAATCAATCTTCTGCATGCATTTCTCATTGCTTCTAAAGACAAACGTTTTGTCCTCTTGTTGCAAGTGCTACTAAACAGTTGATTGTTTCTTTGAATGCGGGAAGAACAGCGACAGGCAAGGATTCATCAGGCACAAGCGACGGCAACATTGGCCCGCCCGATTCAAATGTGGGCATGCGGAAGAAGATCACTGTGCACTTTTTGTAATGGAAATCATGCTATTGTAACCGAGTTGGAACCACATGAATAAAAAGGGTTGTGCTCCTACTTTTGACGGGATTATATTCGTGTTATTTCATGTATCAAACTAGTTCTGTTTTTATTACATCTCAGTATTTCTTTCTTTCGGAATCTCATGCTTTCACGTGATAGTTCAGGTTTTGGCTTTTCTTCGGACGGTCTAAATTTAAACCGTGGCGTGGGCGAGTGTGTGAGGGGATGGGTTTATGGTGGTTGTGTGTTAAATTTCCTACTGATAAGCATAACTCTCAGCTTTAGGAGGGGTTATGGTTTGGGAGCCTGCTCAGCCTTGTTCGTAGGAGTTTCTCACACTAACCAAATAAAAAAATAAAAAATAATTTCTAATTTTTCCACGAGGACTAGGTGGATTGATACTATATGGTTAGACACTTATCAAGAAGAGACCTAGGTTTAAACCTGGGAGGCATACCTGTTGCAAGTGTAGTAGTATGATCTAAATCCTCCGAGTGCACACCAAACTAGTTGTAAATGTAGTAGTATGATATGAATCCTCTGAGTGCATGACAGATTGGTAACGTCGTACGAATCCTGAGCGATTAATAGTCCCCTTCACATAAAATCAACAATAACGAGGTGGTATAAACTTTAATTATCAAGTTCGAATTCGTGTTGGAGTTAGACACTCTTGAAGTTCGAAAGAAATTTGACATATGTAAAAAATTGAAATAAAATTCGATATATTATTAGTAGTTTTCTGTCTTGTTAGACACTTATCAAGAAGAGACCTAGGTTTAAACCTAGGAGGCATGCCTATTGCAAACGTAGTAGTATGATCTAAATCCTCCGAGTGCACACCAAACTAGTTGTAAAGGTAGTAGTATGATCTGAATCCTCTGAGTGCATGACAAACTGGCAACATTGTATGTATCCCGAGCGATCAATGGTCCCCTTCATATCAAATCAACAATAACGAGGTGGTATAAACCTTAGTTATCAAGTTCGAATTCGTGTTGAAGTTAGACACTCTTGAAGTTCGAAAGAAATTTAACATGTTTAAAAATTCGAAATAAAATTTGATATATATTATGAATGTACATATATCCTTTCATTGTTATGAAAATAAATTAGTAACTAAAAAACTTAAACTTAAACTATGTAAATGTAAATAAATTAGTAACTAAAAAACTCAAATGGAAACTCCAAACAAACATTAATAATTTATTTGTCATATATTTTCAAGCTTCTACAATAGATTTTAATGGTGTCATTTTAAATAATTTTTCTAAAAAAATATCATTTAATTTTACTTTCAACATTTAAAATTTTATTTAAATGTATTAAAAGAATGTATATATAAACATTAAAATTAAATGTAAAAAATATTTTATTTAAATATATATATATATATAATAAATATGAGAAAATTTATATAAAAATAATAGATCTATTACAATAAATTACAGGAAATTTATTTAACCTAGTAAAACTATTAAATGCACCAAATTCTCATATTTGTTGATGTTGTAAATGTTTTCAAAAATCAAATATAAAGGAAAAACACATGCAAAAAAAATTTCGTGCATGTATGTGTGCATTGTCCAATTTTTTTCTTAATGAAAACACAATTGAAAATTTTTTTGCATGCATTTTTCCCTTCGTGGTTGTGTTTCTAGCCTGTTTTTTGTTGCCTAATTTTTTTTGGCCAAATTTAAGATTTATTCGCTGAATGTTTTCTTACAAAATTTAGGATTTATTGGTTGAATTTATTTGTTAAGGTTTAAATTCAATGAATTTCGAATTTTATCTAAAAAATTCAACGAATGTAATAACTAAGATATAAGCTTGTTGGAAGTAGCCCCTTGTAGTTTGAACCCTACGAAGTTACTAAAAATGAATGAAATATTCCCAGATAATTCATTTAATATAATATATATATTTTATTAATTTATTAATTTTTTTGATTTGTAACCTTTTTATTTATATAGCTTATCCAAAGCATGTGAGAGATGTTTGGTTTCATGTAACCCACACTAAAATTCAAATCTCATCCGCCCATGTGGGGGGAGTTGGAGAGAAGTGGGTAGTTGAAACTCTTGTGTTGGAGAAGTCCCAGGTTCAAATTTCTCCCTCTCATATGTTTCGAATATGCTATGTAATAGTTATTAGAGACCTTACTGGAGGTGTGTTTATCCACCGCTTAATGTAATCATGTGCTTTAATGGTGAAACGACCAACGTTAAAATTAAAATCTCTATAACATCAAATGGTTCAATATGAGAAAATCTATGTAAAAAGGAAATGACAACCCTCTCACCCATTCCATTCAATTATTAACTCTTCTTCCTAAATTTTTCTTAGATATGTGAAAGGAAAGGACAACCCTCTTGCCTCTTCCACACTCAATTATTAACTCTTCTCGGTAGATTTCTCTTCAAGGACATTTTTTCCGTAGATTTCTTTGCCTCTTCCACACTCAATTATTAACTCTTCTCGGTAGATTTCTCTTTAAAGACATTTTTCCGTGGATTTCTTTGGTAAAAGGCATTGGAATCTTAAAAGACCAAGTTCAATGAATGAATGCCCAAACGTCAACAAAGACATACAAAATTATGTGAATGAAAAGTTCAAAAGTGGAATGTGGAAAAATGCAATCAATAAAAGACAATATTATATTCCAAATTTTAACTCAACGTACGACCACAAAGAAAAAGCGTATATAGGCACTGAAATCAAGTGGAAGGAAAAAATACTCGTTACTCAGATAAGGACTAGCTTTCATAGGCTTAAATGTGAAACAGGGAGATGAGCAACACCCAAAGAACAATGGGAAGAAAGGATATGTACTCTATGCAGCATAGGTGCAGTAGAGACAGAGGAACACTTCATCTATAAATGCCCAAGTTTTTTAGATATCCGTGACAAATACAAAGAAACACTTGGAAACGAGTTTATGACATATTTATTTGAAAACAGTAAAATAAAAAAAACTGAGGAATTGCTAACACAAATCAGCAGGAGAAGGAACAACCTTCTCATATTTAAGAAATGGAAAGGCATACATCACATCTAAACAAATCCAAAATAAATAGGGAGTATGGCCCGCCCGGGAACATCTTACAATGGTAAGTTGGAACTGTAGAGGTTTCCCTTGGAGAAGAGGACCGGGTTAGGGCCCATTGCTAGAGACAAAGATATAATCATATTGACGGAAACACATGAACACGATGGATGTAGGACTCCAGAATTTGTGGGATACAAAAAAATAGCGAGTATGGAATAAAGCGACGAGAAAATGGCAAAGGGCATGGGGGTATTATGGTTTTAATAAAAGAGGAATGGGATAGGGTCATTAAAATTGAAAAACAAGATGAAAACAAACGAGTACATTTGGATAAAGATCCTAGAAAATAAGTCGGTTATTAGCATAGCAGCATGTTATTTTGCTCCCAAGAATTCTAAATTCTATAAGAAACATGACCTTAACAGAGAAGACCCATACTCCTCCCTAAAAAGAGACATTTCAATATACGATAAGTTGGGAGATATTATATTAATTGGAGATTTCAATGCAAGGACAGCAAATAAGCAAGCTAACATTCTAGAAGGTAACGAATATATTGAGATTAATCCTCTTTGGATGCCGAAGAGGAAAATCAACAATGGACCGAGGACTTGGGAAGATGAGCATGGGGCTATCACGCAATATGGAGAAGAGTTGTTAGGTCTTTGCAGCATATACAATTTGATTATTTGCAATGGGATGAACAAATGGAAAAATTCAGGAAAGTACACATGCAAAACATATAAGGGACAAAGTGTAATAGACTATGTAATATGCTCACAGAATTACATACCAAAAATAGAGGAGCTAGAAGTGGAAGATTCTCCGAGTGGAACTTATGTCGAGATCACAACCCAATTGTTATGAAACTTCGAATGCATGGAGACAAACCAAGGGAAAAAAACTTGCAAGGCAATCAAAATAAATATCCTCACAAGGGAAACATTCTCTTAACAGATGAAAATCGGCAAAATTTTAGAGCGGTATTAAATAATAAGTTACAGGAAAGGGAAGAACTACATCACGGTAGTAGAGATTACGGTAAGAGTGAATGGTTAATGCAAGTTATTCAAGAAGCTCTAAAAAAATGCAAGAGAGCTAAACCTAAAAAGAAAGAAAGGAATAGCTTCCCAACCAACCCATGGTTCGATGAAGATTGCAAAAAAATGCGAAGATTACTAAAGGAACCAACGGGTAAAACAAGAGCAAACAAAAAAGCATATGAGAAAGCTGGTAAGGGCAAAAAAAAAAGAATACACTAAAACAAAGGAGGGAAGAATTGATTTATAGGGAAGCATAAACTAAAGAAATTTTGGAAGGAACTAAGCGTGAAAAGGATGCAAACCGAAAATAACATAACGAGTTAATCGATGGTTGGAGTATTCAAAACAAGCTGTATCGACGTAGTAACCAAAGAGGAGACACCACCTACTATCATTGTCAAGAAAGAACTTTTCACAATTGAAGACATTATTCAAGGGATAAAAAAGTTAGCAACTGGAAAAGCCCGTGACATAAACAATCTTCAAGCAGAGCATATAAAATGGGGGGTGGATATCTTGGCACCGCAAATAAAAGAAATTTTCAATGAGGTCATACAAAATGGCTTCCCTACCGAGTGGACAACTAGCTTGACCATTCCTTTGTTTAAAAGTGGAGATGTAAATAATCCCTCAAACTATCGAACTATCATGATCAACCCTCTCTTTTCAAAGTTGTTTGGGAGTATGATAGAGCGTAGGATCAACATATGGGCAAAAGAAAAATAAAAGGGAAAGAAAGCAAAGGGGCAAGCAGGTTTTAGGCCCAAACACTCAACTATTGATCATCGTATCACGCTCGGACACATAGTGGAAAAAATATGGGAGAAAAAGAGGAGGCTTTTTGTTGTTTTGTAGACTTCAAAAAGGCATTTGACACGAGTGCCTAGGAAAAAATTATGGAGCAGAATGGAAGAACTAGAGGTTCCAATTCACTACGAGAGCAGCGAGTTCACGAGACTATATGAGCATGTAAAAGCTAGAATCGAGAACACGGGAAGGGTTATCCGAATGTTTTGGTAGTGACATAGGTGTCAAACAAGGTTGCCCTCTATCTCAGACCTTATTTGGGTTGTACATTGACAAGTTAGAAGAATGGATAAACAAATTTGGGGGAGAGGGTGTGCATTTAGCCAAATATGTGGTAAAACTCCTCATGTATGCGAGATGATGTAATTCTTGTGGCCAAAACAGCCAAAGATCTAGAAGATCACCTTCAAGCTCTAAAACTCTTTTGTAAAGAAGTTGGGATGCGGGTGAACACGAGCAAAACAAAAATTATGATTTTTTCAGAAAAAAAGAAGAAGCAACAACTCAAATTTCGGTTTGCGGGAGAACCGCTTGATGTAGTAGTAGAATACAAATACTTGGGCATAGACTTTCATGACAAACTTAATTGGAATACATGTAGGATGAAAAGAACTCAAAGTGGTTGGAGAGCACTATATGCACTTCAAAACAGGTGTAGGAATGCCGAGTTGTGGGACTGGAAGACCACCAAGGTCTTATTTGGCCTACTTGTTACACCGGTTCGTTGTATGGTTGCGAGGTGTGGGCTAGTGGCACAACAAATGCAAAATGGAGACAAATAGAAAGGATTCAAAAATATCTAATCACAAACTTTCTCAAAATTAAGGCCACAACCCCTTATGAAATTATTCTAGTTGAAACTGGAATGTTCTCTTTAGAAGCAATTGCTATGACCAAGCTGTTATGTTACTTGAAAAAAATAGAAAACATGACAAATGATAGATGGCCTAGAGTAGTTAGAGACGAAGAGTTACATAGGCAAAAGAATACGTGGATGAAACAAAATCAGAAATGGATGAAACGTTGGGAAATCAACATAAACGAATGCCCAAATGTCAACAAAGACATTAAAAATTATGTGAATGAAAAGTTTAGAAGTGGAATGTGGAAAAATGCAAGCAGGAAAAGACAATATTATATTGCAAATTTTAACCCAACGTATGACCACAAGGAAAAAAGCGTATATAGGCGCTGAAATCAAGTGGAAGGAAAAAATACTCATTGTTCGAGATAAGGACTAGCTCTCATAGGCTTAGATGTGAAACGGGGAGATGGACAACGCCCAAAGAACAATGGGAAGAAAGGATATGTACTCTATGCGGCAAGAGGGCGGTAGAGACAGGAGAAACACTTCATCTATAAATGCCAGAGATTTTTAGATATTCGTGATAAATATAAACAAACACTTGGGAGCGAGTTTATTACAGATTTATTTGAAGACAAGAAAATAAAAAAAGTTGGAGAATTGCTAACACAAATCAACGGGAGAAGGAACAACCTTCTCAAAGATATTAAAGATCATATGATATGATTTGAGTAATTGTACTTCCATATTTGAGGTCCCATAGACCACATTTGGGTCTCGCGGACGTAATTAAAATCTTTCATTCATTCAAATATATTAAAGATCATATGATATGATTTGAGTAATTGTACTTCCATATTTGAGGTCGCATAGACCATATTTGGGTCTCGCCGACGTAATTAAAATTTTTCATTCATTCAATTTATAAAGAAAATGACTGTATTCAAAAACTCCAAATATAATTCATAGAAAAGATGGCGCCAATATATTAAATAAATTAAAAAAAAACAAACTCTTCTCCGTAGATTCCCCTTCCAATGTGAACGAGTAACTTTTACCAAACGAAAACCCATACCTGTCAAAACAAACACTTCTCCGTAGATTCCCCTTCCAATGTGAACGAGTAACTTTTACCAAACGAAAACCCATACCTGTCTGTCTATACCTCGCTCTCAGAACGGGACAACTTTTATTAGGCATGCCCCACTTTTCTAAAACAATATCATAACCAAATGTCGAAGTCCGGGTCCGCTGGAACGCAGAAATCTTGTGACCATGTCCAACTAAAAGGGAGAAGAGTGGAGAAGACCAATGTAGCAGTAAAGCTCAGTTAGCAGAGGGAAGAAAGGACGATAAGGCATTCATGGTGAGCATTTTCATTCTCAGAGCGTGAGGAAGAAAACAATTTGTGTAGGCCATGGTGGAGCTAGAACAGCCGATCAAGAAGCGCAAGCGCTACGATGTCCCAGATTTGCAGGTCAGCGATTCTCCGTCTCCGACGTCGTCTGTTAACGGACAATCGCAATTACAGGAAGCCCTGTCGGAGGACGAGAAGGCGCGGAAGAGAAAAAATAGAGGCGAGATTGGGCACCTCTACAATTCTTACAGGCGGATTAAGTTCTGCCTTTCTCAGAAGGATCCCGCTCGCCTCAAGCCGGACCTCGACCAGGCATTCTTTGCCATGCTGAAGGCTTCCAACGGTATGTACTTATGCACTTATGTTGGTTTACCTTTTTGAGGGTTAGTTTGAAGCAGAGAGCTTGTGCCACGGAACTGTTCGAGTTAGGGTTTTGTAATGTTATGAGACGCACTGGTTTGTTGCTAGTATTGGATTGTAAATTGGAACTGTTTGGGTTATTTTAGGGTTTGATGGAGTGGACTTAGACTCTTGTTTGGAAATTTAAGCTAAAATGTAGTTGAGGGCGGCCTGACTTAAAATTGCGAGTTCAAAACACTGAATTTTGCTATAAAGGATGCTGTTACTTGAAGACTCATTATAACCTTATGTCACTGTGAAAACTTAGAGCATGCTTCCATGGAGCCGCTCCGCTGGAAAATTTTAGCAAGCACCCTCTTAGATAAATTAGGAATCCTTTTGCAGCAAGTTTGGTTCCATGACCTTTTTTTTTTTATTTTTTTTATTTTGTAATAGACGCTGCCTAGAAAACTTGGGAAGGAAATCTTGTGTTTTCATCTTTTCATCAATGTAGGAGAGATAGAAGAAAAACTTGGACCATTTATTTTTCATTTGTCATGGAGGACAAAAATTCTAAGAAGGTGCTGAATATTCTCTGTCACGACAAACATAAAATTTTATTACGAAGAGTAGTAGCGTCGCATTTCTTGCAAAGATTCTAAAGCATGCGGATGCGGGACCAAATTTGTTTCCTGGGGATCACCTGCTCCATTAAATAAACAGCGGTAGGGATAGCTGGGAATTTTAAAATGACGTTACTGTAATTGTTGTGTTTTAAGAATTTTTCTTGTTTAAATAAATTGTTTTGGTGTTGTATGGTGGGGTGGGATGTTATTTAACATTCATTCTGTAGGCAACTAAACTAAACATCCAGGCTGTACTATTAAATTCATGAAAATTGCTTTACCTTGTTGTTAGACCGGTAAATTGGTTTGCACTCACATCTGACGTGGCAAATCCGTTATTAAATGTGTTTATTGTTTAGTTTAGAAGTCGCATGCAGGGGGTATCTATTCAATCTAAAAACCTGCATAAAATTTGCAAGCATCATTGTCCAGGGTGGCCTACCTAAATTATCAGTCAGAGTTAAGTAATTTTTTCATTTCAGGAGGAGGTGGCATGATTTACTTATGCCACAAAGATGGATGTTCTAATAATAATGGCAGATGTTCTAGTGCTACAAAGAAACAAAATGCATCTATATCATCTTATGTGAGATTTCTGAAGATATTTTCTCTCTAAATATGTGGAATAATCAAATATAGAGTCATGCTGAAACGTGGCAGATGTACTATAATAAGGAAGGGTAGAAGCGCGTTGCAACAAGAGATCAGCCTGTTAAGATTTTTTCAACTACTATATTTACAAGGACATTCCTAGTATGTGGAAAATTACTATATTAAGATGTTCTCCAAGTCTCTTCCAAATTTTGAATCTCAAAGGGGAAAAGATATTTACAAATGTCTTCTTAGTCTTTGTTTTTTGAAACGAAAAGCATTTGACTTCAAAAATTAATACTTCATTAAAGTAAAATTCATTTACAGTATCACACTACGTTTATTTTGCTTCTATCCATGTCTAGTAGTTGGAATATCTACTATGTTGCAAATGTTGAAGCTTGATATGTTGTATTAGCTATTTCTATTTAATTACAAGCTCTTACAACAATAAGATTCAAAGTGTTATTAAATTGACAACCCATCCAGTTTACCATGTACAGGCAAAGTACATTGGAAGTTCATCATTGTTATATCAGAGAACAGATGAAGCTGATTTATTGCCAGACCAAGTCAAAATGACAATTTGTAAAAACACTCGGTGGAGATTGAATAATTAAAAAACGTGTTTGGTTTTAACAGAAATAAATGTTTAATAGTGGAGGGGAGTATTAGTAAATAATGTTTATCTATATCATATTTTAGTTTTATGATAATTAATGTTAAGTCACGTTGCATAGGTGAATATCAGAGATCTAATGTTTCTAATTTCTGAAAGTCATTATGTCTTGCAGGTTGTGCAAGCGTTCAACGTCTTGCTGCTGAGTTTATTCCTCGATATGCTTTATATTGTCCAACTGCTCTTGAAGCTGCTTGCAAAGTAACAATGCAAATTGGTGATTGGAGTTCTTCTGTAGCACTGCGGGAAGAAGATGCTGATGGTATAGCTTTTGAGACAGCAAAAGCGTGCTTTTTTGGGCTGGTAGATATTTCATGCGCTGCTAAATCTTTGACTTCAAGCACATCCCCTGGCGGTGGCATCTGTTCAGCGGTTTTCCAAAGTATACTATCATACTTGATTCACTGGCTTGATGGTAAGGGGATATGCAAGTTTGAAGGTGTGGAAAGTGAAAAGCTACAAGGGTCTAAGAAATGCTTCTCTGACATAAGACAGAAAGTAATACAGGGCAATGATCCCCTAGGGGAGAAAATATTGAAAATTGTTTCGTTGATTCTTATTAGGATATTTTTCTGCTGTCCTGAAGCTATGCTAGCAGCTTGTTTTGAGCTGTTAGGATCAAAGGATGTGGAGAGACGCAAAGAGGGACATTTCTTTTTGAAGCAAATCATGTGTGGAAATAATGTTCAAGATTCTAATTTTCCATCACTAAGGAAGGATGATGGGGTTTCTCAATCAAATATGATCAATGATAATTTCAATTTATTGGAGAATGTTGAAAAGAAGCAAGTTTCACATAACAGCTCTGATGGGGACAGTCTTGTTGCAAAAATCCCGGGTCCTGTTTCAGATACGAGCTTGATTGCAAAGGTAATGATTCTTTATTCCATTTGCTGTTCTATAGAGATAGAGGTTCATGTGATCCCAATCAGGTTCTTTTGGAAGTTACTTGTCTCACTGCTGGATGAATCAAATGACCGAAAATCAGTTAAGGAATTAGTGGATTATTTATATTTTAATAAATAAATTGTTTGCGTTTGAGTCCTCTACATGTAATCTACATCTATTTTAAATCTAAGTTCCATATGGATGGATCCTGGGCTTTGGGTTCGTTTTGAAGATGCGTCCCAACATCTTGAAAAGCCGTCCCGTCATTTTGGAAACACATCTCACTGTTCCAGAAACCTGTATTGTCCTCTCATGCCATTTGTGTCCAGGAAACTTTGTGGAATATAATTAAACGATTGTTCGATGTTCAAGACTTTATATAACTAGATTTCTGATGATACTCTGATTTTTAACTTGAGTAGTGCTTGTACACTCTTTATCAATGTTACCATAATTTTGATAGGGCAAAATGTTTTAATGATAATAATTTCTTAACATGAGAACTCCATTTTATACGTGGAACTTCTGCTATGTTTAAGAGACTCATGGTTCTTTCTAAGTTTTATTGGGGCAAAGCAAATGCTGATTTTCAAGTATTCATTGGCTCGATGGAAGATCACTCCCCCCAACCCTCGGTCCCTCCTTTATGGTGGGGGAAGTGGGGGGCAATTAATTGCCCAATTTTAGTAACTCTGCTTTTCACATAAATAGTAGGGTAAGTTAAGGGATTTTATGTATCGAGGATAAGTGCTTACTTCTTAAGTTTGAAATGGGCTTGTCACCTGCCTAATATGTTGTTAATTCCTTTTAATAAGCTATGTGTGGCTTCTATTGGGGGCCACTCCCATTAAAATAACAAAACATTACATTATTCTCATTACATTGCTATCAGGTTAATTAAACCATATCCAACTTGCCTTTTTATCAAAGATATTCTTCATTTGCCTTTCTATCAAAGATATTTGTCATCTTCCTCAAACTGCTACATTTCTGCAATCAACTCCTTGATATCATTTTTATTAAGAGATAAAATCTCACTCATCCAATTGCCTTCTAAAATTTGAATTTTGCCAAGATGAAAATCAACACTGCAAATGGCTAAAATATTTGCTACCCGGTTTCCATTTCTATAAATATGTTGTCTATAACAACCTGTCAATTCCCTAATACCTCTTTTTTAGGGGTCTTATTCATGCCCCTAATATTCCAAGATATCATTTTTATCATCACTTTTTATTTGTGGTTTTGGCCCCACTTCTTGTTAACACTTGCGATATTTGCTTTTGTTTTCCCATATCAATATCCCTCTGAGTTTCTTTTTCTCTTTGTTTTTGCTTCTTGGGTCTTCCTCTTTTTTTTTTCATTCCCACCAACACTTTCATCTTCATCAATCTCTTCGATTTTTTCACACTGCTCATAGTGAGACTTATCATCTATAGGTTTGTCTTGCTTTGAAGGATTTGAAGTGCAAGGAATAACCTCAAAAGCACTTTCTTCTTTATGTTGCCCTGGAAACCCTAAAGTGCAAGGATGCTCCTCCATAGCAATTACCTTCTTATGCTGCCCTAAAAACCCTAAATTGCTATGGATTTCCTCCATCCTCATTTCTTTATTATGCTGCTCTTGAAACCCTAAAGTGCAAGGGATAACCTCTACACTACTTTCATTTCTATTGCCAAGAGAGGATTCTATACTACTTGATGAAAATGAAGACAATTTACCTGGAATAAACTTGACCTCTTCTTTTGTCTTTTAAAATTTTCCTCCACATCTTCCTTTGCACCTTTAATTCCTTCTGAATTTGAACTTGCACATTGTACTTTCTCATCCCTTGTATCCTTCTTTGTTTCTTCTAACGGTTGATTTGAGTGAACTATGGTGGCCTTTTCCATATGATGTTGAAAAAAGCTTTCTTTGCCTCTTCATTTGGAGTGGAATATCCTTGATCTAATCCAGCTTCTATTACAGTATGATTTCCTTGCTTCATCTTGAAGTTTGTCTCATGACCAAATTTTTTTGTCTCTTTCTTCATCGTTTTCACTTTGCAATCTCTTGCCATGTGTCTAGTCTCATAACAATTGCGGCATCAGAATGCAATGTTTTCATAATCCACTTGTTGATCCCATTCTCTTGATTCAGATTTAATCTTAATGGATTGTGGCAAAGGATTTGAAATATCCATAGCAACACATATCCGAGTATATATATAGCATGCTTTCGCTCCTTAGTAGTTGGTCCCTCCTTGATGAATTCCCCTAGGGTATTTCCAATATTCTTCAAAACATCCTTATTGATAAGCTGATATGGAAGTCCAAAAAGCCTAACCCACATTGAAAGCTTTTTAATAGTTTCTGTCTCGACAGAAAAATTCTCACTCCATGGTCTTAAATAAAGGGCATCTCTCCCCCTAAACCATGGTCCACCACCCATTATTTTATCTCTGATTTCTGAACTGGAAAAGATGATGAGGGAAAAAACTTTAGGAAGAAAAGTCATAGAGTAATTTGAATTCAATCCCCACTTCCACTTGATCCAATTTTGAATCTCCGAAAACCCTGGCCAGTATCCATGGAACTTACATATTAAACCTCTACTTTTAAGAACCATTATATCATGCTCGATCATCTCATCCTTAATAATCACTTTTGGTGTAACATTTGTTCCCTAGATCAAACTTGCCATATATTCGCTCTTCCTCTTATCTCCAACTTGGGCATCCATACTTCCAGGTAGGGCATCCTGACCTTCCTTCCATGCTACCTAGTGGGGCTTGCTCCCGGCTTGCGCAAAATCATATGATCATAAAAACTTAAGACATCATTTAATTACATGAATTCCAGTGTCATACGTTGTGATTTATTGGCATATGATACTTTGTGGAATTCATGTGATTAAATCACATCTTCAGTTTTTATGATCATATTATTTTGTGTATGCTCAATTGAGTAAGATATCTTTATCTATCAAAATATTTCTTTGTTTTTTTTTTCCAGAAGCTGCTTTTGTTTTCTAGAACTTTTGCCATCTCCTTGTTCTTATCAGCTTAAATATCCAAAATATTAGAGAACTGTTATTGAAATGATTGTGTTTTAGCTGGATTGTATTTTTGATCTTTCAATTGGAGGATGTGAAAAACAAATAAATAGGCTAGCAATAGGCAATGTTGACTTTTCCCATCAAACGGATGGTATTGTTTTCTGTGAACAGAAACACCGGGCTTCTTTAAGATATGCATTGAATTCATTTACATTCACTGTTATTTATAGACAGACTTTCATGCCATGCCTATCAGTTTTTTAATATTTTGTTACTCGGCTAGTAGATAGTGTTTGATATCATTAAATATCAGTTTATTAAATGAATAAATAGTTTAAAAACTTAAGATGTGACTTGCGCAAAATCATATGATCATAAAAACTTAAGACGTCATTTAATTACATGAATTCCACGAAGTGTCATATGTTGTGATTTATTGGCATATGATTCTTTGTGGAATTCATGTGATTAAATCACATCTTCAGTTTTTATGATCATATTATTTTGTGTATGCTCAATTGAGTAAGATATCTTTATCTATCAAAATATTTCTTTGTTTTTTTTCCAGAAGCTGCTTTTGTTTTCTAGAACTTTTGCCATCTCCTTGTTCTTATCATCTTAGATATCCAAAATATTAGACAACTGTTATTGAAATGATTGTGTTTTTAGCTGGATTGTATTTTTGATCTTTCAATTGGAGGATGTGAAAAACAAATAAATAGGCTAGCAATAGGCAATGTTGACTTTCCCAATCAAACGGATGGTATTGTTTTCTGTGAACAGAAACACTGGGCTTCTTTAAGATATGCATTGAATTCATTTACATTCACTGTTATTTATAGACAGTGTTTCATGCCATGCCTATCAGGTTTTTAAAATTTTGTTACTCAGCTAGTAGATAGTGTGTGATATCATTAAATATCAGTTCATTAAATAAATAAATAGTTTAAAAACTTAAGACATGACTTGCGCAAAATCATATGATCATAAAACTTAAGACGTCATTTAATTACATGAATTCCACAAGTGTCATATGTTGTGATTTATTGGCATATGATACTTTGTGGAATTCATGTGATTAAATCACGTCTTCAGATTTTATGATCATATTATTTTGTGTATGCTCATTTGAGTAAGATATCTTTATCTATCAAAATATTTCTTTGATTTTTTTCCAGAAGCTGCTTTTGTTTTCTAGAACTTTTGCCATCTCCTTGTTCTTATCATCTTAAATATCCAAAATATTAGAGAACTGTTATTGAAATGATTGTGTTTTAGCTGGATTGTATTTTTGATCTTTCAATTGGAGGATGTGAAAAACAATTAAATAGGCTAGCAATAGGCAATGTTGACTTTCCCCATCAAATGGATGGTATTGTTTTCTGTGAACAGAAACACTGGGTTTCTTTAAGAATTAAGATATCCATTCAATTCATTTACATTCACTGTTATTTATAGACATACTTCCATGCCATGCTAGTAGATAGTGTGTGATATCATTAAATATCAGTTCATTAAATAAATAAATAGTTTAATTTTCTATCAGGTCCTTGTTATTCAGATATGCATGGGTAATATAAAACAGTTCAAATCAGTTTCTTGTGTTCAAGAGTCTCCATAGTTGGTTATGAATGGTTTACAAATACTGATTCTAGTAGTGCTTGAATGTTTTTTATAAGGGACAAGTTAAGTGATTGTTTCTTCAATCTTCAGTTTAGGATATATGTTTCCTTCTGAATCTTCACATATATATATATATATATATATATATATATATATATAGACTCGAATAAGAAGAGTAATAACAATATCACACAAACATTTCTTCTTCTCCCTTGTCAAAACTTTAGCTGCCTTACATCTATTTTCAGGGTTGAAACACACCTTTTATCTGCCTAGTTTGTGATGGAATTGGATGTGCTTAGTTTTAGTTGTAAGATTAATCCATAAGGATTAGTTTTGTTATTCCAAATGTTTGATTGTCTCTGAATAACTAAGAAATGCTCATTTCTGTTCTCTTGAATCTCTAAATAGCTGCTTCCATGTTCTGTCATGGAAATATTCAATTTTGAATCTGCTTTTGTCTTTCAAATCTTTTGCTGCTTGTTGTTGTCGTCTTGTATCTAGAAACTTTTAGAGATTTTTTTAAGCTGTATTGCGTGTAGTTTGAACATATATTGGAGCATGTAAAACGAAATGAATAGCACTTCCACCATGTGGACTTACTCCCATCAAATGGATGTGAGTTTTTCCATTAAATACGTACAGTGGATTTACTTCTGATATAAGATTGATTGCAAAGGTAAATGAATCCTACTTACATCCACCACTCTACATAGATAGATATTAGATAGAGACTTCTGATATAAGATTGATTACAAAGGTAAATGAATCCTACTTACATCCACCACTCTACATAGATAGATATTAGATAGAGACTTCTGATATAAGATTGATTACAAAGGTAAATGAATCCTACTTACATCCACCACTCTACATAGATAGATATTAGATAGAGCTTTGTGCAATCGCCATCAGGCTTTTTGAATGTTAATGACTTACCTCGTCTCATTAGTGTTTTACATACAACATAAATAAAAATCACACTAATAAATAACTGGATTATATAACATTCATCAGTTGTTATTGAGATCTGTATGAAAAATTTACCACTATTTAAAATGTGTTTTCTATTTTCAAGGATCTCTGTAAGACCTTCAATGCTACACTGATCTGTTAAAACTAGTAATTTTTGTATCCTTTTGTCAGTGGTGTGGGGTAGGGGATTGGCTTCTTTATCCTTCAACTGTCGAGGATAAAGGCTTCTTTTTGAAACTTAATATTTATATCTAATTAAATAACAGCAATGATAAGATATCAGACAACCCTTAACTCCTGGTCCAATTTTAGGTCCCTTGAATTTATTTTCATTGTTGATTCATGGGACGTGACAGAAGCGAATGTGGTTACATGAATATTGAAGCCTTATATTGGAATATAGCTAATTTAGAAATATTTGTGTCTATTTTTAATTTGTAACATAGCAGCTTTTCTTTTCCAAATAATTTTGGAAATATATATATTAGAAATTATTTTTTGCCTTATAAAACTCTTGCCACTTTCTTTTTTTGAGTTGGTCTTATATTTTCAATATTTTAGAGAACTATTTATTGTAAGGATGACATTTTAGTTGGATTGTTTGTAGGTTAAAAAAAAACCGTAGACATTAAGTGGTTTATTTACTTACTAAATGAATATCTGTGATTCCATCAAATACAGACGGTGGATTTCTAAAATGCTGGACCAAGGCATGGGCTTGTTATTGGCAATACTCTCTGGTATTTATTTAGCACACACTAGTAAGGGAGTTTGATGCAGGATTTTTACCACAATTCAAAAACGTGAACTCGGTTACTACTTGGCAACACAAAATTTTGACTCCAACCTGGCAAGAAAGTGGCAAAAATAACTGTTAGATATAAACATATAAACAAAAGTTAAAGAGCATATAAAACACTTATAAAACATTATAAACATTCAGAGCAAGCTTAAAAGCTGACAAGCTACTTGGATGGTCTGTTGTAGAAATGGAGTTTCATATACAAACGATTTTAGAAAGCTTAAAAGTAAATTTTAAGTGAGTTACTGGCTGGCCACTTGCATAAATGGAGATTCACACATAAACTAATATAGAGAACTTAAAAGTCAATTTTAAGCAACCTTTCTTATCCATGGGACAGAAAATTCAATATTGGAGTCTTCTGCGATACTACATTCTCCTGCTCTTCTATCCTATGCTCCAAACCAGCCTGTGGTGTCTTAAGCATCGAGAATGTGCAACATCCCCTTCCTTTGTAATAGTGGTTCCCAAGTTTGGTGAGAATGTTGGTTTGAAAAACATTTGGTGTATTTTCCTTTGTAACTGAAGTTGCTTGGTTCCTCAGTTTCTACAAACATCACAGGCCTCTCATACGAAAAATTCTGGTGTGTTCTCATGTTCTGTCCTATTCATGTCTTAACCCCTCTTACCTGTTGAACACATGCCATTTCAGACATGCAGAGTGCCAACTCAGACAAACTGTTTACTGATGTTTGGTATGCTGAGTTTGAAATACAGTAAATAAACATTAGATCTGAAAACCGGAATGCGAGTCCTGTTTAGTACTTGCTGAGAAAACATGTGAGTACTTGCCAAAAGTTGTCCACAAGTCCTGAGTGGGAGTAACTTGGCTGGCTTCTTGTCTAGAGAGTTGTCCTGAGTTTTGGAACCATACTTTTCATGAATCAAACCATTATACCTGTTGGGGAATTGATGCTTGTTTACCTTAATCACTAGAAGGAAGATCATCCTAACCCTCAAAGTTGCTTAATATTTATTCAAGGAAGCTCAAGTTTAAATTGAATTTTATCTATTTATTGGCCTATAATAATTTTACGGAAGATGACTTTGTTGGACTTAATATGGTGGTAATAAATTTGATGAACTTGCAACCTCTTTCTAGAAGTTTAAACTATCTTTTAATGCTTTTGGCAGAGTAGACTGTATTGTTTCCATTCTCTAATTCATTATCAAAATTAACTTTTTTATAAAGCATTATTGAAAAAGTAGATTAGGAAGTGGAGGTTTAAGTTTTAACTATTATCTGGATATGAAATCTGATTGAACCATTAACATTTTATATTTATCTTTCCATATTTCCAGGTAATCCATATAAATCCTTCTTTAAGAAGTTGGCTGGCATCTAGGTTTAACAGGTTTTGTAAATCAGCACATCCTGAAGCTGTATCTGAGGCCTCACCAAGACTAAAGGAGATTCTTGAATATTTCCCAGTACTTTCTATTGTCAATGCTCAAGAAGATAGTGAGGCAGGGGAGTCAGAGGAGGAAACAAGCCATGCTAATTCTAAGGCGAAACAAATATCGATCGGCTTTAGTAGGCTTAATCATTCCTCTGGTATATCTGGTTGGTGCAATGCTAAGGTTGTAAATAATGGAGTGAATAATATGCACATTGATAACCAGCCATCTGATGAGGATAGGGATTCTGTGAATAGAGATACAGAAAAGAATATAGAGATGGGCCACTCAGTTAGTTGCCATGGGACTGATTATAGACTTGTCAAGGACAATTCAGGTCGCGAATATCGAAGTTCTCTGGCTCGTGAAGATGATAATTATAGTCGAAACCATGATGGGGAATACAGGAGTCGACACCAAGAAGTGGAGTTGAGAACTCGAAGTGTTGGCAGGGGATTTGTAGAAGAAGATTCACCAAACTTCAGACAGGGTTGCAACAGTGGTTCTCGGCTAATGGAACTAAGGGAAAATGGTACAAGAAATCCAGGAATACATATAATTCCAGATGATAAATCCCGGTGCTTAAGTAATGAGTATGCTGGTACTGTGTCTAGAAAGGACACAAATGGAACCACTACCTTTGTGTCACTGCCAAAGCAACCCACCGTTGCAAAGTCCCAATCTTCTCCTATCCGTGGGCAGGCGGCCTGGTATTCTGATGGTGATCCGGCTGCAATGGATGTCTTTGCTGCTACAAAGCAACTATGGGTTGGTTCACTTGGAAGAGATGTCAAAAATGTCGAAGATTCTTTGCTTAAACTGCAGTTTGAAAGATATGGCCATGTGGAGAATGTTTCATTGTTTCATGATTTGGATTTTGGATTGATAGAGTATGGACATATAAGGGATGCAATTAAAGCCCGGGAAGGCTTGCAAGGAACTTGGCCTTGGGGGTCTTCCCTTCGAGTAAAATTTTTAGATGTAGGATTAGGAAGTCGAGGGGCTATTGGTGGGGTTGCTGTGGGTGCCAGTTGCCATGTTTACATAGGAAAAGTACCAAATCAGAAGGTCAAGGAAGATCTTTTGAAAGATGTGATTTCTGCAGGATTGAAGGCTCCACACAGCGTAACAGATCTTGTCAGTGCCAGTGCCCTTCTGCTGGAGTTTGATGCACCTGAGGAAGCAGCTGCTGTAATGGCTCATATCAGACAGTGCCGTAGAGAGAGTGGGATATCTTCTATGTCATCAAAAGGATTTGTGGCAAGTTCAAGTACAAAGGAAGTACACAGTACTGGAAATCGCCATCTTTGGGTGGGTCGTTTAGATGCTTCTGTCTCAGAAGAGGAATTGATTAGTGCTTTCTCACAAATTGGTGAGCTTACAGGGTGGAAGTTTGTGAAGTCGAGTTCATGTTGTTTTATAGATTTTCATTCTTTCGAAGATGCTGCCGTTGCCAAGTCTCGTTTAAATGGTATGAGATTTGGAGGTCAAAATATAATTGTCGAATTTAAACATCCTACTAGAACTGGGTTAAATACTCAGTTAGGATCACCTACGTCAAGGGGCAACACGGCTGTATCATTATCATCATTGCTTTCATCATTGTGTAAGAAATACAACATTAATTCAAGTTCAAGCTCTTTGAACAATTCAAGATCAAGAAATGTGCGTGCTAGTGTTAACAGAGAAGGGGCAGAGAGAGTACCTACCAATACCCTTTGGATAGGGTTGCCTGATGCTGGGTTTAACTTTATGAATGAAACTGAGCTAAAGACACTCTTCAATGTGGCGGCTGGAAGTACAGGCACAGTAACTAAAGTTAAAAGTGCAAAAACAACTAGGGGACCATGCCGTTTTGTTGAATTTGATAGTGTGGAAGCTGCAGCTGCAGCTCTTAAGAATATCTCTGGACGACTTGGATCAGGCATCCAGATAGAATTCAGGTTTTTGATCAATTCAATTCTTATTATAAACATATTCTTTATGAAATTCAATCGTATAGAATGATCTTCAAATTGTGCATTGTCAAAATGATGGCCTTTTTGAGCAAGGACTTATGTCTTACATGTGAAAAGGCATTGCCTTGACAGACTGGTTGAGCTTGTTGTGGATGCCTGAATGCAATGTTAATGTTTTAATCTACTATTTTTATTTTGTTATTCTTCTTTACATAGCAAAGATGTGCATTGTACCATGTAAGGGAAGAGGGAAGTTTGCAGTTTATTATCAAGATGATGCGTAATCTTCTGCAATCAAGACATCTTGTCAATCTTGCAGGTGAAATGAACGAGTGCAAAGGTGATTTTGACTGTAATGTTGAGGATGCAGAAAATTATACACAGTAAACAGTTTGTCAATTTATTCTTTGCAAGATTTCCCCCCAGAAAAGTGTTTTTCCTGTAATAATTTGGTCAAGTGATAGTTCTTGATGGAGAAGTCAACCTATTTCTCCATCAGAATGGCAAATTGAACTGTGAAATTCATTCCTTATTTATTGAGACGGCCGTTGGTTGTTGTAGTCCAGAAATGCATCTGGTGTGCTTGCATTTTGTGATCCTGTGTTTGCACCCCTCTACAATATTGTAAGGTGGTTCATTTTCCATAACCAATCGACTTTCCACCTGATGATCTTTCATCTCATCCTTTTATGTGGGTTCACCATCTAGAAGACAAGGTTCATGATTTGTTTCCCTGCCATTCTCATCCTTGTTCAAAATGGTTACATTGTAGTATTGTAGAGGATGAAGGCCAGAGTGGACTATTTTCTACATGTGTATGAACTTGGGAAATAGTAATCTAAGATCTTCAATGTGCACTCATTAACTACTCAGGTTTAACAAATTAAACGTTCAGTGCTAAAATGAATTTTGTATCTGGTTAGAAGCTCTAAAATCCATGCATTTCAGATAATGATTGCGTCAACAAACTCTGAACTGAATATTAATCTTATTAAATATAATTTGGGATTTCATACCAAAAACATGTTTCAGCATCTATAGAAAATTTATGTTGCAGTCTTTTTCAGATTTCAATTTCAATCCAGATCTAAGTTCATGTCTCTAAAAGACCTCAACAGAAGTATTTGCATTTTCAATATTGTATGATGCTTATTCTACGATGGTTGAGCACCCCACACATGCGTATGGAGCAGTTCCTTGTAATACATCCTTATTTTTACCAATCTCCCAAATTTCTAGGATTGCATAGTGATTTACAACGACAGCATGAGCAATGTCAGAACTTGTGCACGCCAAGCATACATAAGGCTTCCAATCATGGTTTGAAAAGTTACACAAGTTTTTCATCTGTTTGGATTCGTTTATCTCGACAATTCAAGTATTGTTCCAAGTTGTCTCATATACTTCTGATGTAGTAGGCATTGTGGACCATGAAAGCAACTTAATGAATTCAACCTTTTTGTTCTTCTTGTCCTTATAAAGTTGGATGCCTAAGTGCAAATAAGTTTCATTATGATCTGCATCTGAAATTCTGTCACTTAGTCATTGTTCATGATAATCACATCATCAATGTAAATCACTGACATCAAAACAAAAGCTTCAAGCCATTTGGCATATATATTGGAATCTGTATGGTAATGAGTTATTTGTTTGTGAATTTACTATAGATGGAGTGCTTTTATGTGTTTTGGCATAAACATTGATTTTCATGAAATTCGATTTTTTTTTGGAGCAATGATCAAAACTATGATGTAATTTATGCATTATTTTAATGAGAATCTAGTTCTGGTAGATATATTGCCTATAAATTTGTTTGCTCTAAAATTTTGCATATTTCTTTGCAGTAATTCAGCAATTTCACTGCAGCAGACTGATCATCCACATAGCCATATGCAAACAAATACATCACAGTTTCAATCAGCTTGTGATGATTTTCGGCGAGGCTGGGACCATCAATCTGGCAAGGATCACTCTATCTCATTTACAAAAGGATGGGAACAAGGTTATGATGAAATGCATTCCCCAAGGTTAGGACAGGATGATGTAGATATGCACTGTCCTTTCCCTTCAGGTTGGGGTGCCACAAACGGAAGAGATCTAGCAGATGATGGAAGTAAAAGAGAGAATATGGACATCTATGAAAATCATGTAGCTGTAGATGCTACATCAACAATAGATATTTCACCAGGAACTGTACATTGCTCAAGTGATTATCCGAGCACCAATGCTGTTGGAGATGTAGTAGAAAGTCCAGGTGTTTCTCAGGGTAGTGGACATGTTTGGCTTGGTGCTAAACCTATAGGTGACCAACAAGTATCGGTAGCGGGAAGTTTGTCTTGCCCTCCTTTATTACCACAGGGACCAACTCTCACTCCACTGCCACCTCTTAAAGTCACTCCTTATATAAATGTAGATGTTTCGTTGAATACGTCATGGGGTGGACATGGATTGATTTCTTCTTCATCTCTGGATCAAGTTTCACCAGCAGCTGCTTCATTAGCAGCGGCCAATCTTCAAGCAAATGTTTGTGGTGCTCCTCTCCTTCCTTCTCCTGTGACTCCTCTTGCCCGCATGTCTGGAGGCATGACGCAACATTTTGAACATATGAACCATATGCCACCTTTACCTCCTGTGTCTCCCCCTCCCCCTCTCCCAAGTGACACACCACCTCCGCCACCACCACCTCCTCCACCACCACCTCCTCCATCTCAACCTCCTACAGTTCCACCTCCTCCAAGCTCCCCTCCACCTCCTCCTCCACCGCCTCCTCCTCCGGAACCTTCACCCATAAAGGTAAATGAAGGGCAACATGCACTGTGCTGTTGGCAGGGCCCTTTATGCAAAAGCGGTGTGCAATATTGTACAGTTTTAGTGCACAGAGAAGAATCAAGTGCTTGCAATTATGTAAATCTTATGCCTGAGCCTACAGAGTAATGATCAGTGCCCTATATCTTGTTGTGCTTGTATTTTATAATTTTGATTTTTAAATGTTTTGAACATTGAAAGACATATTTGGTGGAATTTTTGAGTCAAATAAAAATTTGGTTTATTATTGAAATTTTGTAATGTAGATGGCCTGATAAGCTGGATGTAACAAAGCGGACAGACTTCAGATCTGTGAAGTATACTTTCCACAACACTCCATCAAGCAAGGTAACATAACTTTTACAGAAGTCATGCAATGCTTAGTGTTATACTTTTCTTCATGATATTTTGTACAAAGAAAATGTTCAGATGTTGCTTGTGTTCTCTCATATTTTTTAGCAATAAAGAGTAGTTTGGAAACTGCATGTCCTTCTCTGAAAATAAATCAGAGACGTACAAATAAGTAAGGAGTTACAGGGATACGTGGTTGACAGTGTTATTCCCCTTAAAGCTGTACTGGCCTATCTGGAACCATTTTCTTGGCATTGTGCAAAACACATAACTTATGCTAAAATTAATCTTTGGGATATTGACTTTTTCTTCTTAGAATCTCTTTTGATTGATCACATTCTCTCTTTGTAACTTTGTATGATTATTGAACCAATATTTCTGCCTGGATTTGAGGAATTTGAGAGTAAGTTATCATTGCAACATCACCCTTTTACATCTTAAATTGTTTTGTACCAAGAAATGAAATGAAATGAAATATTATTAATGTCCGCGGTGGGCCAAAATAAGACCCAAGGGACTATAAGAAGGACAATAATGACTGCCAGCTAGCAGGCTAAAAAGCCCAACAAAGAAAAGAACTAAGATAAATACAAGATGAAACCCGACAAACGGGCCAAAGAGAGAGGGAAAAGAAAAGAAAAGGGAGAGCAGAGGGGGGAGGGCCGCAATCCAACAGAGAGGAGTGCACGCCAAGAAGAACGGAGAGAGAGAAGGAGGGGGAGGGAGCAGCCCAAGGGGGGCAAGCTCCAAGAACCCTCCAGAAACTAATCTCTCCTAACAGTCGAGGCCGAAGTACCGGAGCTGAAGAAGTCCATGATATGTCTTTGCCCATTGCTAGTTCGGAACCCTGACAAACTGTTGGTGCGCTGTCTAGTGACCCTGCTTCTGTCCAAACTGGATGATGTGGGGCGTTTCCGATTGAAGTCACCTGGTCCGTCGGAGTTGGTGAAGTATGTTGTGATGAGCTGATGTTGAGGAGGGTGAGATCCATTTGGAGAACTTTTATATCGTCAAAGCTGAGTTATCTCCCTAAGAAAGAGTGCAAGACAACGTTGGTCAGGGTATCTGAAGAAGATAGAAACATATCGAGAGTTGTCCTGAAAAGGCAATGGAACCTACCTCGGATCTCATAATAAATGGGACAACAAAAAATAAAGTGATGAAGGGTTTCAACTTCACCCAAGGAGCTAAACAAGCAAGTCCGTTCCTTCGTCGGAAATGGTGATCTGACTCAATACGAAGTTGGTGAGAACACACCCTGAGTTGCCCAATAGTGATCGGAATACTATGCATTGTGTGCTGCTGAAGGTATTGTGGAGGAACTATTCTGCCCTCCTGAATCTGTAAGAAGTGCTCATGGTAGAAAGACAGCTTGGGGGAAAGAGGGGCAACAGGAGAGATCCATGTGCATCTGGTGTACTGGAGACTAACATCCTTCCGAATCTCGTGGAGCATCTTCTCCTTACTAAGCCAAGAGGGGGGGAGAACCCCCAAAGAATAAGGTGGGAGCCTGTCTATCCGTATCTGAATGCTAGCCAGGAGATTCAGTAAGATTTTCATTCAGGAATAAGATTCATGTTACTATCAGACTTTTAAGTTTCCCAATCATTTAAATGGATATAAACATAAATCTGTATTTATCATGTTCTTCAGCTCCTTTGAAACCTATGTTCCATGGGGACTCCTCCTGGTACTTGAGGGCTGTCTCGGAGATCCATCCCACCATCTCAAAAATGTGACCCTTTGTCCCAGAAATGTGTCACATCCTCCCAAAATGCCATCCTGCCGTCCCCGTCCCAAAATTGAACATAGTTTGAAACAGTTTTTATACCTAATATGTTTATCATCTTATGGGTATTGCAGATTTTTCTCCATTTAACTTTGTATGTTTGTTATGCTTTCTAAAACCTAAATTTTATTGTGATAATCAGTTTTGAGAGTCTTATACTTTGTCTTTTCTAATCAATCTTGAAATTCTGATCATTCTAGCTTTATATTTAAAAGTTTTGAAGCATGCTCGTGATTTGAATATAAAATTTACAAGTTTATCTGTTATATAATTGGGTCTTGACACTTTTCATCTAGTCTTTTTGCGATTTGAACCACTGATTATGAACTAATATTCATAAATCTTTTTCTACTGAAATTTGTATTTGGCACCTAAGAAGGCCTTTGTCATATCTTTACAAAAAAGTGAAGCTGGAATCTTTATGAGAAACAGTCTTTGCATCCAATGGGGGCTTTTATTTTCTTCAGGTTTGCAGTTTGGTGTTGCTGTTTTAAAATTCAAATTGTTCCAAGGTCTTTGTACTCTTTCAAAATTTGAGAGGACTTCAATTCAAATCTATTCAACAAATTGAGGCTACTGCCCAACATTGTAATGACACTTTTACTTTAAAAAAAAGTAAAAGAAAATATTAAATGAAGATTACATTGTAACTTTGCTATGGTAATTTTGCTTAGTGGTTTTGTGGTTTGAACCCAGAATCTGTAGTAGCATTATTTTTTAAATAATCATAGCAGTCTTTCTTTGGGTTGCAATATTTTAAAGGTTGTACAGGTTAACATATGCTTTGTTTCTTGAAAGAATTGATCTAACAATAAGCAAGTTGAAATAATTAAAAAACTGTTTTCATTGTGCCACTCTTGCCCCTATACAGAGAAGTATATCTCATATGCAATAAATGTGGCAGTGTATTGAAAGGAAAAGGGAGCTTTGACTTGTATGACCATAAGTTCATTCATGGTTGGCTTGTTCTTAGAAAGTCCTGGAAAAGGTTGGCATAAAGGATAGCCTGGAAGGATGACCACATATGAAAAAGATTGAAGAAGAGGATGGCATAAAGAATAGCCTGGAATGATGACTGACATGCATATTTTGAGAATTCATGAATCCATTTTAGCCCTTACTGATTTCATAAAAGGATCGAACATAGTTTATTTTATTTATATTTGGTTAGATGGGATGGAAACAGGCCCCACCCATATTACATCATGACGAGGTTACCACAATATTACATCTTGGCAGGTATGTATATATCATGTGTTCCATGGAGCTTCCACGACGGGGACTACACAACATGATGGGATGCCTTGTTGGGATGACAGGGGTTTGGCCCTAAAAACTGGGACGGCTGGGGGATAGCTTATATAAGTATATATAAAAAAATATATAAAATTTATATTTAAGCCCCAAGTCGAATTTTTGAAGAAGAAACTACCTATGTTCCATGGAGTTTCTGGGATTGGTATGCAACAGGACAACGGGACGCATCTCTGGGATAATAGAGGTTTGGCCCTAAAATCCAGTATGGCTGGGGATGATTTATATAAAAATATATAAAAAAATATTTATTCTCCATATTGAATTTTTTAAGCAGAAAGTACAAATATGTAACATAACATAATGTAAAAGCAAAATATTCATCAAACATCCATCATATATGTAACAAAAAAATTTGAATACCCATAGGCACTTAGGTTTCTCAATTGAACTGTAGTTCAAGTTCCAACTACATAAACAAAATGAAAGTGAAACCAAGTTCTCAGTGTTTTTGCAAGGGCATGTGAAAAGTGAGCTTGTTTGGTATTGCTTGAATGAAAGACTTATTGAACTTATTGCTTGAATGAAAGATGATATGAATTATATAGTTATGGAAATGCAAATGTCTGTGTGCACTCTATTGTTGGTTTTTGGAGTAAGGTTGGGTTGGACTTTACATGAATTCAATGTGAAAGCATGGTAAACTGCCTGTAAAAGTTCTTCCTAGCAACTTTAGGTCTCCTACACTGGTGAGGAAATGAAATGAAATGAAATATTATTAATGTCTGCGGTGGGCCAAAATAAGACCCAAGGGACTATAAGAAGGACAATAATGACTGCCAGCTAGCAGGCTAAAAAGCCCAACAAAGAAAAGAACTAAGATAAATACAAGATGAAACCCGAAAAACGGGCCAAAGAGAAAGGGAAAAGAAAAGAAAAGGGAGAGCAGAGGGGGGAGGGCTGCAATCCAACAGAGAGGAGTGCACGCCAAGAAGAATGGAGAGAGAGAAGGAGGGGGGAGGGAGCAGCCCAAGGGGGGCAAGCTCCAAGAACCCGCCAGAAACTAATCTCTCCTAACAGTTGAGGCCAAAGTACCGGAGCTGAAGAAGTCCATGATATGTCTTTGCCCATTGCTAGTTCGGAACCCTGACAAACTGTTGGTGCGCTGTCTAGTGACCCTACTTCTGTCCGAACTGGAAGATGTGGGGCGTTTCTGTGATAAATTATGTTAAAGTAATCTTTGGGATTGTAGTCAAAGGGCATGTTTGCAGTTGGTTACTCACAAAACAACAAATGGAAGATTTGTTATGAGTCATGTATAGGCCTCTTGCATGCTCGACAATCCTGTTATGGACGTTGTAGACATGTTTTGTGATATTGGAGTCCTTGTTAAATGTGTTTATGCTTCCTTGAAAGACCTGTTAAATGCATTAAATTCGTTTTTGCATACATATATATGCATGTATATCTAGTGGAAGACATGTATATCTACTTATTCATGCATTATACTTGTTTAGAATACCCGTCACATGCCTTTCATGTTTTCTGCAAGACCCATACATGCATTTCTGATTCATATGCCAGGATGATGTTAACATTAGTACGGTCAATGTTTTCATTTTTTTTATTTTTATTTTTTGGGAGGACTGTGTGATGTCATGGGCATTTGACTGGTATCTAAGGCGTGTTGAGGCAGCCCAGAGACTCCTAGGCATCTTGAAGACGTTGATCCAGGACGGTCCGTTTTGGAGGACACCTTGGGATGCCCCAGGATGTTTTGAGGGTGCCATCCCCAAGTCCCCAAAAATGGGGACGTCCAGGGGACGTTTCATCCCCATCCCTGTCATCCCAAAATGCGAGGAATAATGAAACAGGGCCCCTAGGGATCATGACACATTCTAGTGTAATATATCGTATATCGCTTTGCAAGATTGAACCCTGGTCTCCTCTTTGAAAGTCGACACATTTAACTAGCAGCTCCTTCCATTTGATTTATGAAAAGTTCTATTATTATAAAGGCAAGAAGATAATTAGGGATGGACAAATGCCATTTAAAATAACTACTCACATCACTAGAAAATCAAGTAAAGGATATGCCTATGAAGGCATTTGTGGGTCTAGGATGAGTATATCTGAAATAAAGGCGAAGCTTGGCATAAAAGGATGAAGAGAGAAAAATAGTTGATCTCTACACAATTTAGATATCTTATGGGAATAATAATTATGCGGTAATGTGGAATCATATTAGATGTTAAATAAAGGTATAATGTTGTGATTTTACCAAAGACATTGAAGTAAGAGATTGATTCTCTTGTATGCAATTCATAGAATGAGGAAATAAGTCGCCTGAGACTTCCAAAAGTTCTTAGTCTTGGAGTTTATTTCAGTTTTCAGGGAAAATAAAAATTGTCAGAGAATTTTTGGGGAGACTCTTTGAGAGAGGTCAAAATTGTCTCTAGAAATTTCCCACTCTGGAGATTTGAAATATTCCAGGACGTGGAAACTATTCAGACTCTGAAGAATGATTCCTGCCTGTTGGAAATGGTTAGTGGAATCAACATGACAAAACCGTTAACTTTGCCCAATTTATGGGACACATGATCTGTTTTTTACTTTTGTCCAACAGAGAGGCAGCAAAAGTATGAATATAGGAAATCATATGGTCAAAAGACTCATAGCCATTGGTCCTTTTAGCAAGTGACATCCATGGAATAAGGTTTTCTGACCAATACAATTAGACAAGTGGTGCAGACGCTTTTTTATAGAGTAGCTAGGAACTACTGTTAGCACAATTTCAAGATTTTGAACCATTGTCCCCTTTCTATGAGGTACTTGCCACAACCACTTGAGCTACTTCAAGAAAACAAGAAAAGTCGTGAATCCCAATATTTTATTGGAAATTTGAAAATGAACTACTCCTGTCTTCCATTTTCTGCAATTAACAATGTTTGCAATTTTATCTTGAAGAATAATTATGCATTATTGACTTACCAAGAGCAAACTACCATATTAGGAACTATTGACCATGAAACTGGGTTTATATACTAGAAAGTGCTAGTAACATATTGAATATCTGAAAATAATTGTCAGCAAGAGGCAAGTTTCATGCTTAGTAATGTAGGTAACAAGAAAATCAAGGGGTCTGGATTCAGCCCCAAGAGCACCAAATTTTGTCTTAGTCCATTTTGAGGGATGGAATTTATAGGATTGTAATTCTACATAAAGAGATATTTCATGAAGCGAGCTATAATGCAACAAATGACTATTTTATGTTGCTTTGTGGTCAGTTTGATGATGGTGCATTACTGTACAACCATTCACTATTCACTATTTTCTGTTGTCTGATGTTTATGACTCAGAAATTGCAAGTGGTGTTATTTATTAATTTCCATTCTAATGTGATGCCACCTGTTGCCATGCCTTTGCCTTGAGACAGTAGGCAGTCTTTGATTTGCAATACCTGTCCATCTAGGTCCTTCGAAAGCATCCGGCAGAAGCCTACACAGGACTCTATCGGCTATATACTGAGCATTAGACCTGTGAGCAATGAGTTGGCTGAAGTGGCCAAGCTTCATAGCTGCCTTCTTGGCTTTGGTATTGTATCTGCTGAGACAAGTTTGCAATAATTGAATTCTTATCTGTGCTATAAAATGATGGAAGTCATGTTTAGTAATTTAAATTCCTTTTTTAAATCTAACATTCTGGTAGCAATTGTTTCCAAGCAGGGCAAAGGTCCATCTTGTCTCATACTGGGTTTGTAGAAAAGCCTTCCTGCTTGGCAGTTGTGACAGTACGGGAAAATATTCATCACACACACTTAGGTCTGCCATAGAATCTGCAATAAGGCATGTTGGGAAGCCTAAACAAAAGAGCATCTTGCCCAAGGATATATTGTTGTGAACAATGGACCATGCATAACATGCTTTTGGGGGGTTGACAGGGATTTCCCACATTCTTCTTGGCTTGAATAACCATTTTGAGAGCCTGGATTTGGTTTCAGCTATGTTTAATGCACAAAGGATTTGCCAAAGATCAATCTTTCTGACACAATCTCTGATGTCTCCACCGATGTGGGTGTTTTGATGTTCAGACCTAAAAACATAGGTCTGTTGCCAGGAACTCAAACTTTTCAATGATAATTTTATCACAGTTCACTAATCTAAACTTTTGTTTTATTGGAGTCCATATACTTTGATCTGCTATTGGGTCTATGGTTGGAATTCACAATATTTTCTAGAAATGAACAGAAGCAAATCATCCACTCAAATATTATACAGAAAACATAGAAGGATGAAAGAAAGAGATAGATTTGGGGGCACCCGTAGGCACCTTAAATATTCACTGTACAATCCGTAGATTACATTCACTACATTCTGATAATCAAATGGGGAGTGGAAAGGGGGTATTTATACCAATACCAAAACCCCAATTATATAATAAAGTTTAACCTAAGCCAACATAACAAGAGGGCTTTAGGTTAATTATAAGTTATAAAGAGGGTTTAACCATAACAAGGTTAACTGCAGCCCATAGGGCTTACATAATAAAATACTACAATAAATTAATACATTGTACAATGAATGTCCTTAGGCCTATCAATGTTACATTATACAATGTCAGTTTTGGCCATGAATCATATTAAAAATCCCCCCCCCCCCCCCTCCCCCCCCAACAATAATGGATGCTCTAGTGGGCCATTGCAGTTGAGGTAGATCCTTTAGAATTTCCTTCATCATTTAGAAGACGTCCACTAATCTTCAGGAACTCAACTTTAATCCTTTGCAATTTTAGCAAACAATTCTTTGTTAGATGTTCCTCCCTCTTATAGTATTCGCAAGTGGTCTTAAACTTCTTTGAAGCCTTAGCTTGGCCCTTGAGTGGGTCTTAGCCTCCTTAGATTTGAACTCCTTTGCATGAGCCTGTATTTGTAGAGTCCCACCACAATTCTGCATTGCCACCTGAAAATGAACTAGGAGAGGAAAAAGCTGATCAAGAGTAAGAGTCTTTTGAGATTCCAAGAACATAGGAATCATATGAACCATTAGGTTCAACATCTGAAAAGAGGGGGAGATATTAGCAAGGACAATCTTCACGCATTTTGCATCATCTTTCTTTTTGCCTCCAAAATATGCAATATCTGCCCTTAATGCCTTGAATCTTGCAATATAATCCTCAACATTATCAAACTCAACTAGTTTAAGAGAGGAAAGCTCCAATTCCAAGTGACTTACTTTAGTAGTATTTACTTTCCCAAAAAACTCATGCAATTTTGACCATACCTTGATAGGGTCACTCTCCTCTTTGATGTGGAAAAGTAACTTTGGTTCAATCAGCAAGGAAAACAGTCCAAGAGCCTCTTCTCTTTGATGGGGAGTTTCTTCATCAAGAATAGTTGCTTTATCCTCTTGAAAGGTGCACCACAGTTCTTACTGCATAACAGGACTATCATTTAGGTTGATCAAATATCGTAATCCATCTTACACAATTCGACCCCTAACATTGCACCAGGTCTATGAACTAATGCTGCCAGTGCATAGAGCTCAAAAAATTGTGCGATTTGAAAATAAAGGGCCCAAAATGCTTTCATATGCAAAAGTTATGGCCTTTGGAAGTTTTGCCCTAATGGACCCCAATAAATTAAATATTAAATGTCTAAACCTTAGAGTTGTAGGAGACAATCCTGACTTGCCACTTTGCAAATTTTGATTCGTTGCTATGCTCCAATCCTGTTTCGCCACTTCAGCTCCTTTGTTTTCCTGATAATTGACAATTGTAAGCATCTAATTGGTTGAACCATAATGAAGATGAAAATGATGTTTTTGGTGGTGTGTAAAAGCACCATGTTGTCTACCACTTTGGCCAAGTCATTTGTCTCATTTGAAAGCTCAAAAGGTCCCTCGAGTGGGATTCGTACTGGAATCTTACAGGGTTTAAGCACATTCCACTAGCCAAGACAATGGTTCATCCATTGCAACGCTTGCTCCAAACAAAAAATAGGAAGAGAAGCTCATACACTTTGCCCGCACATGTTGAAACAAAATTGCTCGACCTAGAGATTCAAACCAAAAACCTTCTGTTTGCAAATGTCTTTGCAAGCATGGTGTAGCCAACCAGCCAGAGCCAACTGAGATGGCTTGATCGATGATGGCCCTATAGGTGAAGTTTGCCAACCTTACCACCAAGAATGCCAACAAAAAAAAGTCTTTGTTTGACAAAAACATGGGACCTTCTCCCACAAGCACCCAAGGCACAACCCCTTTGGCCAATGTGCCATACCTCAAGTTTGCAAGCGACTTCATATAATTTCTCACTATCCCTTGCAAACACTTGCAATTCCATTGTGGAAACAACCAACGATGATTCGAACTACGACCAATGGCAAACTCAACACTAAACCGCACTTGTCTATCCAACTTAGCAGTCCATTTGGACGGGAATTGAAGTGCGTCTGTTACGTGGAAGAAGACGATGCATCTTCGCGAACGAAGTGCCAAGCATTTGCGAAAAATGGCACGAGCAAGGGAATTTTTAAATTAAAAAAATTGGCACCAAAAACCTTCCATTTGTCCAATCATCATGCTGTAGCTGTTTTGCGGAGGCAAAAAAAGATTTGATCCATTCTAAATTCAAAAATGCACCAGAGAGGTCGAGGAAAACCTTGATATGAACAAGGTATAAATTGGAGTAGGTGAGAGATCTCCAAAAAACTTGGAAAAACAAATGAGCAGTTCCATATGGCAAAGGTCTCTATGAAGCTGTGAGAAAAATTTGTCCTAAAGTTCAAAAGAAAAGTCAGATGCTCTGAACAGTCTTTTTGCGTGACCAAGCAATGCCGCTCCATGCATGCTCTGATACCAAATTAGAATTCACAATATTTTTTAAAAACAAACTAAAGCAATCCATCCACTCAAATCTTATACAGAAAGCATAGAAGAACAAAATGAAGAGAGAGATTTGGGGGCACCTGTAAGCACCACAAATAATCACTGTACAATCTATAGATTACATTCACTACACCTCGATAATCAAATGAGGAGTGGAAGGGGGGTATTAATACCAAATACCAAAACCCCAATTACATAGTAAAGTTTAACCTAAGCTGGCATAACAAGAGGGCTTAAGGTCAATTACAAGTTATAAAGAGGGTTTAAACATTACAAGGTTAACCCCACAGGGCTTACATAATAAAATATTACAATAAATTAATACATTGTACAATGAATGCCCTTAGACATGTCAATATTACATTCTACAATGTCGGCCTTGGTCATGAATCAGTTTATAATTTCAACATCTATTGGGCATGAAAAAAGATAATATTCAACTCATAGTTACCAAATCTGAGGCTTCTTAGGACTATGAAGTTGCTATCGAAGATTCGTTAGGGGTTTTCATAGTTGGAAACACCCTTGATTGAAATGACGAAGAAAGGAGCCTTCATATGGAGTGACGTAGCTTAGAGAGCTTTTGAGAAGCTTAAGCATGTGATGTGCTCATGCCCTGTACTTGCCATTCTTGATTTCTCACTACCATTTGTTTGAGTATGATGCTTCAGGTGAGGGGATCAGAGTTGTGCTGATGCAAAAGGGCCAACCCATAGCATTTGAGAGCAAAAATTAAAAGCTACAAAGAGGACATTTTCTATCTATGACAAGGAAATGCTTGCCATTATGCATGCTTTGGATAAGTTTAGGCAATACTTAGTTTGTGGCAGATTTGTGGTGAGGACAAATCACAATAATTTAAAATTTTTCTTGGGCTAACGCGATTTAAATCATTGGCAGTAGAAGTAGGTAAGTATGCTTCAAGCTTATGATTTCGATATTGAGTACGTGAAGGGTAAGAAGAATGTGGTTTGCTGATACTCTTTCTCGTATGCGTACTTTCTACTTCATTTCTTCTTTTGCTGCTGATTGGAAGGCTTCTATCATGGCCGAATATGCCAAGAATGCGTTTGCTACTAGTGTATTGGATGGGAGTGTGAAGGATGACAGGTATGTTGTGGTAGAAGATGGCCTTATACTGTATAAGAACAAAATACTCCGTGTAACTGAGTCCAAAATGAAGGAGAAGATTATGAGGCTTTGCATGATGGACCCATAGCTGGTCACCCGGGATTCTACAAAACTTATGGGCCGGTGAGAGAGAGCTTCTCTTGGAAGGGCCTCAAGAATGATGTTCTTAGACATGTTAGAGAGTGCACCACTTTCCAACAGAATAAAGCAGAGCACACTTACCTAACAGGTTTACTACAGCCCTTGCCCATTCCCAGCCAAAAATAGTAAAGCATATCCATGGATTTTATCACAGGTCTTTCTAAAGTGAATGGCAAGAACTGCATTTTTGTGGTAGTGGATTGGTTAACTAAATATGCCCATTTCTTTGCCATCCCTATGAAGTTCAGAGCACCATAGGTGGCTGACCTGTTTTTCAGAGATATTTTGGCTACATGGCTTGCCCAAGACCATTGTTAGTGACAGGGACAGCAGATTCCTTAGTTCCTTTTGGCAGGAGTTATTTCATTTGATTGCCACCCAACACACTCCTAGTACTAGTTATCATCCCCAGACTGATGGACAGACGAAGATAGTAAATAAGTGGGGCACTATGTCAGATCAGCAGACAACTTGGGATAAGTGGTTGCACCTTGGAGAGCATTGTTATAATACCACTTACCACATGTCCATCGGCATGACATGATTTATGGCACTAACAGATATGATGCACCTACCTTCACTGAATTAGTGTTCATTGGCAGTCTTGTACCAGTAGCTAGTGACTTTGTGGAGCATAGCAAAGACATTTTGAGGTCACGTAGAGACCATTTGTAGTCGACACAAAATCAACTGAAAGTTTATGCAGACCAGCACCATATTGAGAGGTCATTTGAGGTGGGAGATATGGTCTTTCTACACTTGCAACCTTATAGGCAGACTTCCATTAAACAAAGTGGGGCTGAAAAGCTCAAACCTCACTTCTATGGACCTTACAGAGTATTGAGAAGAGTTGGTGAGGTGGCCTATGAGTTGGAATTGTTAGTAGGGAGTTAGATTCACAATGTTTTCCATGTGTCTTGCCTTAAAAAGGCACTTGGACAGCAGGTTGTGACACCAGTTGATCTGCTACTCCTTGATGATGAAGGGAAACTTGAATTGGACCCACATGTCATTATTAACACATTAGAGAAGAGATTGAGGAACAAAACCATCACAGAGTACTTGGTTCGTTGGAGGGGCCTACCCACAGAGGATGCTACTTGGGAGGGGCCAAATATACTTGAACATTTGACATTACATTGCTTGTGGGCAAGCAATTCTGGGAAGGGTGGACTTGTAATGTCCACATTTCACCGAGTCAGCACGTGTGGGATCCACGAGCCCATTTCTATACTTCTCGGTGGATGAGGGGTGATTACTATAGAAGTATATACTGGGGAGGATTTGGTTTCATTAATTTGTCCCTAGTATTTTAATGAGTTTGGACATTGGAGCATTTCCTAAAATTTGGGAAGTTGTTGGATGTGAGACTCTTATCATTAGTTTCCTCATGGGGATTTACCCTAAGGGGACCTTTTAACTGTTGACATTGTTTATGCCCTTGGAGATGTTTAAGTGTACATGTTCATTATAAGTGCCTTGGGGAAAACTTGTTCCTATTTCTTAGGGGTGTTTGGAGGGCTTTCTGGGATAGGACCATGTCATGTAACATGTCGTTGGAGTCGGGTGTGAGTCAGCTATTCATAATGCTTTATTTCAGGTCGATCAGGTGAGTGGTTCTCCAGCTATGACTGTTTTACTGATGAGGGTTCAGGGTTTATTGTCTACAGGAATTTTAATGTTATTACACGAGTGCCATGTTATGTGGTACTTGATTATAAACATTAAATTTGACATGTCCTAAGTGATATTAGTGTCATAGCAAGTAAAAATAATCTCTAGTCATTTCAATTGACACTTGAGCTAGGCACTTAGGGTTTGGAGCATGTCAATGAATAAATAGAGGCCGACCAACCTTTGAGACGTTCATTCTATGCTTATATCACATTTTTCAGACCTAGCAAGGGCGACTACTCCAGGCAGCACTCATGTACCGATTCAGGGACGAAAACCCTTGGATCCACAAAGGACGATACCCTTTTGGTTTCTTGTGGGCAATCTTATCTAGGGGTTGCATTGAGCTGAAAACATTCTCTTTTCTATGGGTAGACTGATTTGAGGGGCAGCTGGAGCAGCATCAGTTCTGATTTTGGGAAAGATCTTCTGCCAGGCCCTTTACTTCTAGTTAGTTCCATATTATTATTACTCTATTGATGTATTCCAACAGATTTTATCAATGAAATACAGCTGCAGGGTTATTGTACGATTCACTTTGTTAGTTACATTGGTGTGGTACATTATTCTTTTCTTTCTGGTATCATTCTGGTAAAAAAAAATTATTAGATAGAGGCCATCACACAGATGCAAAAAGCAAAAAATTCATGTTTGTTGGCTATATTGAACAATCCAAAGCATATAGATTGCTTGATGTCTCTACTAACAAGATTGTAATTAGTAAAGATAACATTGTATTTGAGAAGACTCCTTTCTTCTCAGATGATTGTAAATCTATTGAGTTTTTTATATGTTTTAGAACTACTGATGGTACTACAATAGGCAGTGAAATTCACTTTGGATTCAGATACATCAGAAATTGATGATGAAAAGAAAGATGTGAAGACTCATCCACATTGGTATGTTGAAAATCCACTTTGGGATGACCTTGGAGAACAGAGCTTGATAGAGGTACGCTCAGGTGAAGTTTTCCAGCAACAAGAGCCATGCCAACGACCAAAATGGTATACACAAACAATGAAAGTTGTCAAGGAGGATGAGAAAGCAATAGTTGACGATCGTGGAGAATTGGAAAAGAGCCGAGACGAATGAATGAGTAGGCAAAATTTGCTTTAGTTTCACAGTTTTTTGAACCCAACAGATATGAAGAGGCCAAAGGTAGATCAATTTGAGAAGCTGCCATGGAGGTAGAATTTGACTCATTGACGCAGAATAAATCATGGGAGTTGTGTGAATTACTCCATGGAAAGAAACCATTTGTTGTAAATGGGTTTATGAGTAAAAATTTAAATCGGATCGTTCAATTTACAAATTCAAAGCTCATCTTGTTGCTAAAGGGTATGCACAATATTAAGGTATGGATTATGGAGATACATTTGCTCCAACTACAAAGATGGTGGTTTTTTATTTATTTCTCCCTATCCTAGCATGGTTTGGTTGGCAGGTATATCAGATGGATGGTAAGAGTGTCTTCTTGAATGGAGATTCGGAAGAGGAGGTCTATATGGTGCGGCCATAAGGTTTTCAGGTACCAGGAAAAGAACATCTGGTTTGCAGATTGATTAAGTCCTTATACAGACTTAAGCAGGCTCCTTGGGCTTGATATTTCAAAATTGATCATCTTAGAGATTTAGGATTCAGTCGGAGATTTTCTGTTCATAATCTCTGTATCAAAACTACAAATAATGACTTTTTCATTATCATTGTGTATGCTGATGACCTTGTAATTATTGGTAATGGAGCCCACCTGATTCGACAAGTAAAATCTGAATTATGTTCAGTTTCTGATATGACAGATTTAGGGCTCCTTCATAACTGCCTAGGTGTAAAATTTTGGCAACTTGATCATACAATGTTTATATCACAAAGCAAGAATGCCAAAACACTTTTTGAAATATTTTGGATGACAAATTATAATCCAATATCTACACCTATGAAAGTTGTGCAGAAATTGTCAGCCTACTCTGATTCATCTCTAGTTGATGAATCAGTATATCATCAGTCGATGGGGAGCTTGATTTATCTTACAACCGCTCAACCAAATTAATGTCTTGTAGTGAGTTATTTGTCTTGTTTCATGTCAAATCCCCGAAGAGATCATTGGCAAGCTGCAAAACGTATTCTCAGATATATCAAAGGTACCCTTGACTTTGGTATATTGTACCAACAATCTAATGATTTTTAGCTGGTTGGATACATTGATGCAGATTGGCCAGGATCAATGGATGATTGGAAATCGACTACTGGCTATATGTTTGCTCTTAGATCAGGGGCTATTTGTTGGCAGAGCAAACTTCAGCACACAGTTGCTTTGTTATTAACTGAAGCAGAATATAAGGCAGCATGCAATGCAGGTTGTGAAGCTGTTTGATTGTGATGCATATTGTATGATTTTCAGATAGATAAAATAGCATCAATATTGTGATAATCAAAGTATGCTCAAGTTCATGAAGAATCCAGTAGATCATGCCAGAACAAAACATGTTGAAGTTCATCATCACTATATCCAGCAGCTGGTGGAGCATGAAGAAATCTGCCTAAATTGTTGTCCAACTTCATGAAGAATCCAGTATATAAGCTTGGGATTGTATTTGGGTTAGTCGTTAAGGGCAGGGGTTGAGATGAAATAGATATGATAAGGATTTCAAATTTTTTATGGATAAGTTGGGTTTTTTAGGGATAAGTTGTTAGGATTTATAGGGATAAGTTGTTAGGGTTTATAGTGATGATTTGTTAGGATTTTGGGATCTGGTTTCATCTCAACCCCCCCAGCCCCCCCCTCAACGACTTTTTTATAAATAGATATAAAAAAATAAAAGAATGTAACACAGGATCCTTTATTTGCATTTATGAGCTCCAATTTATAATCATTTGCAATCTGGTAATCAAGGGGGTTAGTCGTTAAGGGTGGGGGGAGGGGGGGTGTTGAGATGAAATAGATATAATAAAGATTTCAAATTTTTTATGGATAAATTGGGATTTTTAGGGATAAGTTGTTAGGGTTTATAGTGATGATTTGTTAGGATTTTTGGGATCTGGTTTTATCAGCAACAATTGATTACCAGATTGCAAATTATAAATTGGAGCTCATAAATGCAAATAAAGCATCCTGTGTTACATTCTTTTACTTTTTTTATTCTACAACCAAGGTTCAAGTTCCCTTGTTACAAAATATATGGAAGGTCAGTCAGAAGCAACATGCTTGAATTGGTGCAATGTTATTGCTCTATAGGATGCATGGAAGGGAATATGGTTTGCAACCTTCTTCAAGGAGGACAATAAAAGTTTTAGATTCCTGTTCAGTTGGTTATGAAAGGCAACAAGAGTTTGAGTATTTGGGAATATTGATTAGAGAACCATTTCTCAGCTGATATAATTGTAGTGCTAAAATTATTGTTGAAACGAGCTTGGGAGTCTGTTGCTTACAGGTCCGTAGGAAGAATCTTTGTAACTGGTCTTTGGTAGTTATGTTAGTAAGAGGATGGATCACTCTTATGTAAACCCCTTATCGAGCAATCCCTTTGTAACTGAAATGCTTGGAACTAGGTCTTATGAATCTACCGGGTCCTAAAAGGGATTGAGGCAATGATGACTCAATTATATGTAGGCAATGATGACTCAATTGAATGTAGGTTGTGTTTTCATTATAAGTAATCAATGAATCTACTTGTAAAGAATTGGAAGGCTTGGCATTGACTTTGAACTGGCTACTTGCATGTATAAACCTGAAGGAAGGAGCTGTAAAAGTGTTCGAGGATTTTCAGGAATTTGTGGAGCAGATTCCACTGCTGATTGTGAAATGTGAAGACTTGATTCTATTTTTGTGTTGAATAGCACCTATAGATTTTTCTTTTTGTTAGACTGGTTGTACAGTTGAAAGCTAAGTTGTGTTCATGTTCGAGTTCAGCAAAGATAAAACTTGGATAAAATTTGCTACTGAAGAACCGATTATGAAATATATATTTTTAATGAGTAAAATGGCTAAATAAGAAAATAAAATGTAAAACTAATTAAAACCTTTACAAATGCATTTTTTATTAATTTGAATATATTAATAAAAATATAAATATAGAAATAACTTATATCTTTGCAACTTTAATTATACATATCCAGTTGAGTTTAACTTGCATCAAGTTGAACTCATTAGGTATTTTTGGAAACTAGAGTTTCACTGTTGTGTGAAACATACAATTTTTCATATAAATCAAACTCTGGGTAACTCTTTCTCACTACAACCATAGAGTTAGCTCAAACATAAATATACACACCTGTGGAAGTTCAAATATTTTTGTAGCTTTAATCTGTGCAGCATGTTAAATCTCAATGGACGAGATAAACATATTGTCCCTGAATGCATCCACTTGCATGGGTTTTAGCAGTGTATGAGGCATGTGTTGCATGGGGTTTTAGCTGCCCATGAACAGAGCTGTGCTACTCATGAAAAGACTGTTGTGGGATTTCATCATTGCTGTGCTCAGGGGCTTCCCATGCAGCAAGAGAGGGTTCCTCATGAAAGAACTATGGGATTTCTTCATTGCCAAAGAAGGGAGCACTTAAGGGCTTCACACACAACCAGACACATGAGGTCCATCTGCTCCATATCCAAACCTTTCATATTTTCAGTGTAGCGTTCACCTGCAAAGAAAATATAGCCAAGGAAATACAAGAATACAATAGTAACAAAGGGAGAGCCACAAAAAATGGAAGAGAAGTAAAATGCAAGAACAAAGAAACCTTGAATATAAACAATGACCTTAATAAATTTGTTCTTGCCACCTTTATAATCACTGATTTTTGCATCTGAAGGGCAATGACTAAGGTTGAAAGCTATCATATGTTGCTTGCCTGTTGAATGACATCTTTTGTATGATGCATGCCCCAAGATTATTCTTGGATTGTATATAGTAGAATCAAGAGCATAGGCCAATTGGTTGAATGCTTACCATCTTGCAACCTCGGTTTGATTCCCCTGGGGGCTGGCAGTCCACCTCACACTGCTTTAGTGGTTAGTCACCATGCTAGAATGAGTGGGTAGGGGTTATAGTGGCAGCAGCCAGAATCGAACCCTTGACCAGACGTAGATAGTGAAGGCAGTTACCGATTCCTCTATGTATAAAAAAAGGACACCAACTAAATGGTTTGTGAGCCATTTAAGACCGTAAAGCATCGACTACAAGGAAGTTGCCAGATAGGAAGTTGCCAGATAATAGATACGAGAGAGAGGATATTGGTTTTGATTTCTTTTCTAAGGATAACCTTAAGTTAAAGATTTATGATTCAGGTAATATGATCATGTGGAGAGAGAATTCTTGAAGCCTGTGTGCATGTGCTTGCATGTGTGATATTTTATAATTTTAACTGTATTATGACTTCTATTGCTTTCTTGATATGGTTTCTTTGTAGCAGCAGATGCATTAAAGCTTTTTGATATATTCATAACTATCAGTAAAAATCATGATGATTATTTCTTTGTTATTTGACTACAGAGGGAGGTCTGCCGGCTTGTGCCATCCATTGGAGATGACAATAACAAAGGGGTAAAAACACTATCAAAATGGATATGCACGTCTATTCAATTTTACATGCACATATTATCGAGAGATTAGAATCTACCATTTCTGATAAGAATCTATGTATTTGTGGATGTTGTATTTGCAGTTTAAAGAATTTATTACATATTTGAAGCAACGAGAATGTGCTGGAGTTGTAAAAATCCCTGAAGGGAATTCGATTTGGTCACGGATATTGTTTATTCTTCCTTATTCTGTTGAGGCATGTGAAATGCTGGCCATTGCACCTTTTCCTAATGAATGTCTTATTGGCTTGTTGCTGCCCAAGGAAACAAGTTTCGATTGGATATGATGGGACATGGAAATTTATAATGGATGTTGCAGAAATGTTATGTATTTGTTGCCCTCTGTTAATGATGTGTATATCCTAATTTTTTGGTTTATTGTTAATGTAGTCGGTTGGTAAGGGACTCTATCAGTCTCTTCTGATTAAGGGTGTTTGGTCCTCTTATTTCCAATTGCAGTATTAGGTGTCGTGTCTCTCTTTTTGTGAGGGGAAATTGAAGGAAGAGTGGACTATAGAGCACCTAGGCAATGCCCTCATGAAAAGCTGGAGATGCAAGTAAAAAAGTATATGGCTCTAATTCCACTAACCTTTTTATTGGATTCTAAGGCTCTGTGCTAAATGAGATTTGTTCCATTCTTGCTCTTCAATGAGAGCAAGTTTTTTGTAATGTTTGATCTTATCTTTTAATTTGTTATAAGCAAGATTCTCGCTTGTATTCTCAACCATGTTTAATATGCAGGCAACTGGTATTGGATATTATCTTTGGTACTAGGTTTGATTTGAATTATTTCATTGCATTAAGAATAATGATTTTGTTATGAATTTAGACATTTTGACTATATCTATATCCATGTTGAAGTCATGGTGGTAGCCAGTGAAGAAGAACCAAAATTTGTGGTTATTTGTTGTAAATATGAGGACTAATTTCAACATTAAAATAGTGCTGCAGTTATTTTTTCTCACAAAGCTTAAAAAAACACCTATATTTTTGCTCACATTTAACTAGTGATGCCAATGTTGATGGTCATCTATTCTAATGGAATTTCCGTAGGGCATGCACCTGGTCTAATCTGTTAAATCCATTGGGACGTAGCCTTATCAGGGGACCTAGTGGGTGCTATAACAGTGCACGTGACACACAGAATGATGAGTTTGACATAACAATGCTCCAGATTTTTCTTGAACAATGAAGTTATTGATGTTTCTGCACATGGTTTGGACAAATCTTGTGTGTGAGGATTCTATAGATTTTTTTTCTATCCATGCTTGGCAGTTTATTATGCTTCCTAATAGGGAACGCCAATGTTTTTATATTCAAGAGAAAACATTATGAGAACCTGTATCTTTATATCTAGTCAAAGTTTCTCACGCAGCCGGCTGAATTTTACAGTAATGGGGCAGCTGTAATAGCTTTTGATAAATTAAAAGAAAAAAAACCGGAATTTCTTATTTCCTTTTCGGCCCTTTAATCTCTTAAACCTCAAAATTGCATGCTGAAACTAATATTTTCGGATTGTTTAGACTTTTTATTGCATCAAATTTGCCGATTGAATAGTTATTGAAAGTGAGTGCAAGCTATATTATTTTGTTTCTTTGTGTGTTTAAGAGTGCTTTGTCTGGTAAGAGTGGAATTGAGGAAAGTGAAAATGCACGAATCTAGGCGTTCCAAACATGGCATGCATGGATAGTTGGGTTATACTTTTTGACGTATTTTTGACTACATGATATTTCAAGTTATTGCAGATGGTCAATCCAAAGCAATTGGTTTGAAAAAATTCAAGATATCATTAAACCTTGTACGATGTGGACATCTTTACCATAACGGACTTGCAAATTAGTAAGGAGGGCACTAGAAGTAGCAATAAAATGGTAGTTATGGGCTTTAGGGCCGTGTAGGGTTTTCACAATGTAAAAGCTGAAAAAACTTTAGTGACTTGTGGACTAAATTGTTGTATGTCATACATGCATTTCTTTTTATTTTGTTATCATTAATTTTTAATAACTGGTTATAGTATTAAATTGGGTCTAATTTGAACGTTAGCATGATTGCATCCTTGTAATATTTTAGTGAACCACATTATTATGACAAACAATATTATGATGACACCCATTAAAATTGAACCTTAATGGGCCTTTTAAGAGTATTAACATTCTCACTAGTAGGACTACCCATGGGCATAAAACTGTTAAATGTTTATCCATGGAATTGAAGCTTTAGGTTAGGTTGTGAAAATCCTTGATTCTCATTGTTTCTCCACTTATTAGACAAGATTTAGTTAATAATATAGGTTTGAAACCACAAGCCCCTCTCATGTTAATTGCTTATTTATGGAATTGAAACCTTAGGGTGTGAAACTCTTTTCTTCTCATGCTGCTCCATTGATTGGACAAGTATTTAACTGTTTATATGGGATTGAAACCACATGCTTCTTTGGTATTGTCTATTAAAAATTAACATACAAATTATACTCCTCTAATTAGGCCCACTTGAGTTGCACTATGTGAGGTTTACCCATAAATATTGAACCGTTGCTTACGATGTGGAACTCCTTGCCTCTTACCACATGCCCCCAAAACATAATGGGCATGTGCCATACATGATTTAAAAGTGAACAAAATTTATTATTTTATCATGATACAATTAGTCATGAAGGGGGTTAGAGGTGAAAATTCTTGAAGGAGAAAAAATGTTGCATTAGTGTTGGGATGAGCTCCCACTTAACACCACTTATAATACAAGATCGTTGAATGTTGGTTACTAGAAAGTTGAATGCTTACTAGCAAATTGAAACTTATAGAAATATGGTTATAAGCAAATAAAGTATCAAACACATAGAGACCTTTTTTTGACAAAAGGTATCAAATGATGAGGGTGTGATTAGAAAATGGATTTGGGTTGCAAATGGGAAATTCAAGCATCTTCAACAAGGGTGAATGAACTTTCAAGGATAATCAGGGAGAATTCTATCTTTACCATGTGTGAAGGCAAGATGAGGAAACAAGTTCAACAAGACTAGAATACAAGTGGTAAGCTCGGGGTGCTTTTCATTGACATATTATGGTTCAAACCCAATGAGCCATCTTGGGCTGAAGTGTATATGTGCTTGGTGGATCCAAGGAGCTACCTTGGGTTCAAGTGTATATGTGCTTAGTGGGGTGTGAATAATGATTGATGGCATGTTCCTTGTAAGAAAACAATATTTACCTATCCCAAAAGGCATGAATTATTATTATTTTAGTTAACATGATTTGGGAAGGTGAACATGGAAGGATTATCTTGATCTAAGCATTTGATAAGGTGATGAGTGAACCATAGGATGTCCTAACAATTTGGAGGACAATGTATAGGTTGTTAGCTTTTGATGCTATTTATTTAAGGAAATGCAACCACAAAGTATAAAATGAGCATGGAATATTAAATCTATGATAATAACAATATATTAAGCATGTAAAACTCATAAGAAACTTCTATAATAACTCATAAAATTGCCATTAATGAAAGCTCACGAAAATGGGAACTTCATACAAAATATGGAGATCTCAAATGCGCCATTCTTCATTCATGCTCTACATTGTATCTAACTTGAGTACTACTCTACTCTAATGTGCTCTTGCACTCTCACTATGTTTTTTTACCCTTTCTCTCTACTACAAAGGCCATTGTATAATGGAGTATGACTCTTGGCCTTCCATCTTCCTATGACTTAATATATTCCTATTCTATAGACTATGTACACATGGACAACATGCACATTCTAAAGTAAATATTACATTGCACAAAGTAAATACTTAAACCCTAATCTAAGACACTCTCCTAATCTAGATATGTACCCAAGATGGTACATTAGCATGTACCAAATAATGTAATATATTCCAACACCCCCCTATATTACATTATTTGGTTATTGAAGACTTAATCTTCAATATGATCTTGATTCTAGAACTTTGAGCTCTTTTTTTTTGCTTTCTTCATTTTGATCCCTGTATGTATCTTGATCAGGCAAATAATTATCATCTTCATAAAATACTACTTTGGCTGAAAGAGCTTTAATTTCATGTTCATCTGTAGATTCTTCCAGTTCTTGAGTTTCCTGAATCTCTTGAACTAAGTGTCATTTTTGTTTTCCTTCTCTATATTGTAGTTGAGGATGATTGTATTGATTTTGAGAAGTATATGCATGCTGAAACTGTTGTTGATGTGAATTATATTGATTTTGATATTGCCTTGATTGGAATGACCTATTTGATTGGCTTCCAAAATTTGTTTGATTTCCTTGATATTGATTTCTTGGATTGAATTTATAATAATTGGTATTGTCCTTTCTTTCTGCATACTTGACAATATCTATTATTCCATCTTGATCTACCCTTTGAGAATGATGCAACATTTCCTTGTGGATTATCATTTGTGACTAAGGCATTGTTAGTCATTTCATCTTTCACTAAATTTTCTACTTCATATTCTTGTAGTATATTGACTAATTCATCAAATGATGTATCTTTACTTAGAATTTGTAAAGATGTGACTAGATGCTTGTAGCTTTCTGGAAGTGCTCTTAGGATTACTTGAACAAGAAACTTGTCTTCAACATTTTCTCTTAAGGTTAACAATTTTCATTTTATATCTGCCACTCTTCTTAGAAATAATTCTATACTTTCACCACATAAAATTTCTAAAGAATGCAATTGAGTTTGAAGATTCAAGATAGTGGCTTTATTCCTTCCTTCAAATATCTTGGCTAAAATTTTTCAAGCTTTTGTAGAAGTTGCTATTGAGCTAATGTATGGTTGTATTTCATCTGTAATTGCAAATGTTATTATCATAAGTGCTTTTGCTTCATCTTCTTCATACTTTTGAATTTCTCTAGCTTCTTCAGTGGGTTGAGTTTTTGCCCCTTTAATAGTATCCCAAAGCTTTTCAACTATCAATATTGACCTTTGTTTTTCCATGAAGTGTAATTAGGTCCTTTAAGAAGTTGGGATTATGAAAAAAAGAGTTTATTTGTTGTCATGATAATCCTTGTAATCTACTTTATCTCCCTAGTTTAGAGTATGCGATCAAGTTTGATAATATCTTTTCAATTCTTGAGTTTTCAAGAATACCTTGTATTTCCCAAATGTTTTGAATATGGTGTGGTCTTGATAAAATGTTTAGCTCTCTAGGTTACCTTTGAGTTGAATTCCTTTTATCAATGTTCAACTTCTATTCTTTATCTTATTTCTCCCTATTTATGAATGGAAAGCTAAAGATATTTTTATGCACTTTCAATTTTGATGAGGTTCTCTGTTTTTCAAGACCTTTAAGTTGGATTCCTTATGTCTCGTTAATTTGAGCAAGAGACTAATATCAAAAGTAAATTTTCCAACTCTAGCAATTATATGTTTTACTTCTTTCAATTTTCAATAATATAGTTTCTAAATTTCAATAACTTAAATTTGGTGTTGAACTCCTTATAACTCCCTAATTGGAAATTTAGAAACAAAGGTATTTGCAAATATAATATTTCTATTTCAATGTAGAAATCCTTATGCCTCCAAGTTAGACTATTTGCAAAAATATTTCTATGCAATTTGGATGAGGTAATTTCAAAAACCTTTCTAAATACTTCTTTCTTCAAAGACTTCTAAGGCATTCAATAATATTTCTAAGGTTGCAAATCTATACCTTATTTCTCCTTTTATTAAAACAACCTTGAGTATAATGAATTAATTAACTTGACTTCAATATTATGCCTTGTATCTTTTGCAAAGGTTTAAATTAGACTAAATATTTCTTACCTCCTTTAATATAGCACTCCAAAGCTTTCTCTTGCTTACTTTATACTGCAACCTGCGCTCTTCTTCCACTGTGATGCATTCAATGCACTTTGATGCTCGAACTCCAAAGCTTTGACTCTCTAAAATTACGTCTTTCTCTTCCCTTTGATGTAGTGCATATGCACTAATCTTTAGCGCTTTACTCTCTCCTCTTCACTGCGTTCTCTCTGTGTCTTCGCTGTGTTCACTCTAACCTATCCCTTTATTGCATGTAGAAGGCATTACTTTACGTAAATATTGGCGCTTTGCTTCTATCAAGACACTTGGCATTCGAGTTGATGCTTCTTCTATGGTGCCTAAATACTCCTTGGTTGTTGGCACTTTGTATCCTGGGTGACACTTATCTTTTACACCTGCAACACTTGTCGATGAACGTTACAACTTGCTACCTCCTTGGTAACGTTTGAGTTATCATTGCACTTGACTTATTTGTTCCCTCTACAGTGACTGTTTCGCTTCCTTGGTGCTCATACTCTCCTCATGATGGTTGGCGCTCTGTGTCTAATGTGCCAAATGGAAAATAATAATTTTATCTCATATGTTGCTTGATTCTTCAACGCCTTTCCTTCCAATGTAACACTCATTAATGAGCAATCTTCAACCACTTCTATCACTCTTTCTTCTGTATACGTTATGTTGGCTGCAACTCAAGTGTCTTACCTTATTTTTGCGTTATGTAGCAAGCGTTATATCAAATGATGATTGGCTCTTTGTTGTCCTCCTTTCAATGACCTTGTATTGAGTTTGTGCAACCCTAATGGTGTTCGCTTAACCTCACCAAAGCTTCTTTGGTGGTGTATCTCTTTCTCAACTGTGTTCTTGGCTGAATGATGGTGGTGCTTTAGGTAACCTTATTTGAAGATGGTGGTGGCTCCTCTACATTGGCATGGTGGTTCTTCCACTTGTTTGGTGGTTGCTCAACTTGGCACCTGTTGATTTCCTCTTATTGGTGGTGCTCTTACCTCTTTGCTTGGAAGTTGGCTCGCTTGGCACTTTGCTATATAAATGGCACTACTTTTGAGTGCTTAACTTCAATAGAACTTTGTGCTCCTTTGCTATAATGTATTGCCAACTATTGTACGTAGCTCTAGATAGACAATAGCTATTGCTTGCCTCCCTATACTTTCAGTTACACTAGATTTCTTGAAACAATGGCTTTCTTATCCAATATGGTGGTGCCTCTTCTCTTTGCCAAGACTTGGTAATGATGGTCTTTCTTCCATGACAACTTCTCCTTGTTGGCTACTCTTCCATAATGACTCCTCATCTCTATGCTTGGCAATTTCTTCTTTGATAACTCCAAGCTTCTAATTTGTGCCAAAACCTGTGTCTTTTAAATAGAATAATACTTCTATTTTCTGCTAAAACTTATTTACTTTCCAAGAGATAGTAAGGATTTGATTCCTTTTCTTATATTATTTCTAACTTCTCCTTTCTTTGTTGTAGGTTTTAATCCCTTGGGAATGCTATCTTCTCCAACCTTGAGGATATAAACTTGAGACCTTTCCTTTTGCTACTTTAAAACCTTAAATGTGGTGCTTTTAAAGACTTAATAATAAGCTAATGTGAACATTCAAATAATGAACTTTTATAGCACCAATATAGCATACCTTTTGGTCTCCTTTTGTAGCTAGATTTCTTGGTGATTTGGTTCACCTATTTGCTGCCCCAAATTTGTAAAAATTGTTGCTCCAATTCTTATTACTTTGTTGCCCTAAACTTGTTAATCTTGCAGCTCTTCTTGCTATCCAAATCAACTCATAAACTCCTCCAATTCGCAACTTCTAATGACTCTTCAATTTGCTGCCCAATATTGCTTTCTAAAATCTTTAACTGTCTGGATTCTTCTCCTTTATATTGCTATCCAAAACTCTTTTATTTTGCAGCTTCTAATGCAACCAATTCCTTCTTTGTTTTGATGTCCAAAAACCTTTCTAAATTGCCCCAAAAATTCTCTAAAATGCAGCTATAATATCTTTTCTTAATGCTGCTCCAAGAACTTATTTCTTTACCTTTATCTTGCTGTCCAAAAAACAACAATCAATTCCTTCAACTCACTGCCTTCTTTTGTTGCCAACTCCTTCAATTTGCTATTCTGTGACTCTTCAACTTCTGCTACGAAAATCAGTGATCTTCTCCTTCGCAAATCAGCCTTCAAGCCTTCAATGATAGTCTTCAAATTTCTTAAATTGGTGGCCTCTTCTATATTCTTTCTCCTCCTTAGCTCTTATCAAATTTTGACTTCAAACTTGGCCTATTTAGTTGGCCTCTTTCTCAAGAATCTGAATGTCTTGAGATCTTCACGAATCCTTTCTAAAATTTGGTAAACTTGCCAAATCCTTCTTCCTTTTGGGCTTGTTGTCGGATGGTGATAATTATCCCAAATTCTTCTTTTTAGGAGCTACTCCTTGCAATCTTCTACCTTGAGCTATCTTCAAATCTTCTCCAATGGCCACTTTTTCAATTTCTTCAATAGGGCTTCTCTAGCCTTCTTCTTTCTCCTTTCAACTTTTCTTGAGACCTCTTCTCTTGGGTCTTCAAATTTTGTAGCTTCTCAAATATTCAATAGGAATTTTCTTAGTCCTCTTCTATCTTCAATATTGTAACTTCCAAATTTGAAAGTTCTTCAATGGGACCTTTTCTTGGGTCTCCTCCTCCTTGATCTATAGTCTTCAATATTCTATAGGGACCTCCTTCTTGGGTCTCTTCAATCTTCTGCCTTCAATCTCCAATGGGGTCTTCTTTCTTGGACCTCCTCCTTGATTTGTAGTCTTAAATATTCTATAGGGACCTTCTTCTTGGGTCTCCTTAATCTCCAATATCCAATATTCTATGGGGACCTTCTTCTTGAGTCTCCTCAATCTTCAATGTCTATTTTTATGCAACAAAGAACTAATCCCTGCACGAGGAAAGCACATAGAATTTCAGGCAATCGAAGATGAAATTCTTCTCTATCCATTGTAGGAAGCTTCTCAACTTTTGAGAACTAATTTTCTGCAGCAAAAAACTTAGATAGTAGCAAGCAAATCCATGCAAATCTCTAGATCTCTATAAATCAATAAACATCACTAGTTATCCTTCAATCTAGTGGAAAAGAGATCTATGTTGAGTCCTAATCTTCACGAGTTTTTTTGCAATCCTATGGAAAGACTCTAGCCAAATAGCAATTCTAAGAAATTCTAAAAATGAAATCTCCCTATCTCCTCTCAATCTTCTTGTGGCTCTCTCTATTTCCTATCAATCTACCTTGTGCTCTGATACCATTGTTAGCTTTTGATGCTATATATTTAAGGAAATGCAACCACAAGGTATAAAATGAGCATGCAATATTAAATCTATGATAATGGCAATATATTAAGCATGTAAAAATCATAAGAAACTTCTATAATAACTCATAAAATTGCCATTAATGAAAGCTCACAAAAATGGGATCTTCATACAAAATATGGAGATCTCAAATGCTCCATTCTTCATTCATGCTCTACATTGTATCTAACTTGAGCACTACTCTACTCTAATGTGCTCTTGCACTCTCACTATGTTCTCTCCTCCTTTCTCTCTACTACAAAGGCCAATATATAATGGAGTATGACTCTTGGCCTTCCATCTTCCTATGACTCACTATATTCCTATTCTATAGACTCATGTACACATGGACAACATGCACATTTACATCATTGCACATTCTAATAATACTTGTGCATTTATTACATTGCATAAAGTAAATACTCAAACCCTAATCTAAGACACTCTCCTAATCTAGAGATGTACCCAAGATGGTACATTAGCATGTACCAAATAATGTAATATATTCCAACATAGGTTTGGTAAAATATAGGACGTTACGGTAGTCCATAATGAAGTTGTAAAAAAAAAATCCCAAGTTATTGTAGATAGCAGTTGATTACTACAAAAAATCTACTCATAATAAGATAGAGGATAACCACAATGAGACACATTTACCAAGAGTAGACAAGGCCCTTTGTAGGTCAAGCAAGTTAGTTCTAGTAAAAATTAGTGTGTTATGATGTTTAATAAGAAAGAATACGAGGAATTTGAGTCTTGTAACTAGAAATATATTCACTTATTAGACTTCACCTTTTATTAGTTTTATGTGTGGATTTTATCCATTCAAAATGCAATGATAATTGTTGTATTTTGTAATTTTCTTTGAATTACATTTTTTTTTTAGTATAACTACAAGCTTTAAGTGAATATTTCAAAATACTTACAAGAATGATAATTTAAATATTTTAATTAATGATGTCCCTCATGGCCAAAATGACCAAGAGACCACTAGATTAAAAAATATCTTGCAATAGTTGGTTGCATTTTCTCTAAATTGAGGTCATTTTTATTAGTTTATTATTCTTAATTTTAATTTTATAGATTCATAGCTTATTTGCATGAATTTATAGTAAGCAACATAATATTTTTTTTAGTCTATGCAATTGAGGTGTGTTGGTAACAAAGTATAAAATAAATTACTTTCTTGATTTCACATTCAATTTTCATTCATTGCAAGTACATTGTATTTCACACATGAGAATCCCATAGAAGACGTTAAAGTAACAAGATAATGGAAAAACCTAACTAGAAACTTTTTGAAAATTAATTAAACATAATGGAGGATAATATGCAAAATATGATATATGAAATTAGATCCTAACATCCCCCCTTATTACATTATTTGAGATGGCAAATAATGGAATAACTACTCCCTTTGAATATGGAGGTAAGAGTATTGAAAAATTGACAAGGTGGCTTTGGCTTGGGCTTTGGCATTGGCTCTGGCTATGGATAGTAGACATTGGCTTTAGCTCTTGCTTTGGCACTAGCTCTGCTAAATTGAAGTATTTTTTTCTTAGAATTATTGTGATCTCTAGGTTGTCTCTCTGAATTACCTCTAAATCAACTTACTAGGTTTTCTTTCATAGTGTCCATTAAACATCTCTTTTATCATATTCCATTCCATGATATTCATCCATCTACAATTTAACTAGATATTTGTGTAGTTTCTTTGAAGTCGATATGTTATGTGAGGAATGTTCCAACATTTTTTGAATGTATGTCCATATTTTCCATAATATTTGCAACTTCTTATTGGAGAGATATATTGTGTTGCGTTGACAACTGATAGCTTTTTATTTGATGCTTGTCATGAACAACCAAGACCTTCATATTTCGTCCAAAAATAGGTTAATATATATATTTTAATTCCTTGTTCATTTCTTCCTAAACCTATTCCATTGTATCTATTTTTTTGCATTATTTTAAAGCCAAATTTTGTTGTATGCTCTTTATCACAATATTTGTCATTATCAATATGTAAAATATATTTTTTGTCATGGCTTATACAACTTTCTGCACTATTACTATCTTCTTGAACAACTACCAAATCACTAGTGTCATAAATGAAATCTTTTTGGATATTTGCTTGTATTACAACTAATTTATTTTTGTTTGATAAGATCACCTGTATCACACATGACATTTTTTTATCAAGGGCTTGTTTTTTTATCTTTACTATTATTTATTCTTGTTTTGTATTCTTCTCTTTAAATATATCAAATATGAGGAGTGATACGTATATGATATTGACTATATCAACAAACATTGTAACAACTTTCTCATTGTCGTAAACTATTTTATCAATATGGAGATTTATATAAGTCTTAAATGTCTTAAAAGTGTCATCATCAACAACTTTGAATATTGATTGTAAGTATTTTGGACCATCAACTCTTTTGGTAATATCCAGGACTTAAGTACTGTAGATTCATCTTGAGAATCTTCTTGCATATCAAGTATTGGATATTCATTTTGTTTCTCTTTTCTTTCCTCGTAATTATTTTAATTTTACCTTTTTAGTGATTATAACTTTATATCTAGTTTCATATGCTCTATCACTCTTTGAGTTTTTCCTTGGTATATATTTGTGATTTTGAAATGATGATTGTATTTATTGAAGTTGGCGTGGTGTAAATATATCTAAAGCAAATTATCCATTTTGTAGGATGCTATAACTTTCAATTTTCCTTTATATCCATTAATAATTTGAAAATCAACAATTACTTCTTTATCCATCATTTAAGAAATTGAAAGTAAGTATTGGTAAGTCATGGCACATATATCACTTTTTTTACTATGTACTGTACAAAAGGTAAATTTAGGGAAATGGTTCCTATTCCTTCTATTTGATAGCTTGTATTATTTACCATTGTCATTGATCAACCATGTATTTCTTGAAGAGTGTCAAACCAGTGTACATTACCAATCATATGATTGCTTGCTCTGGAATCAATATACCAATTATTATTCTTGATTTATTTCTTAGTGTGTCATCAATACCTTATATGCTACCTCTAGTTATTCATCATGATATGACTCAGGTTATTCCTATGCTACATGTTGTTGTTGTGATGGAGAAGTTGATCTATACCCTGATTTGTTCTTGATGAATTATTAAAATTTCCAGATTGGTATTGTTCTTGTTGCCTTGTTTGAGAAGAAATTCATGATTGATTCCACTTATTCAAAGCATTATATTTGCAGAACCTAGTATCACAACCCTCTTTCTTACATATCTGATTGTATATTCTTCTCCATTCTGGTTGGTTTTGTGCAGAAAATGAGTACGAAGTAGTAGAACCCTTGGTATTTATTTGGTATATTTTTCTAGAAATGAAAGCATTATTTGAAGCATCATCTCTTAATAGAATTTCTAGTTCATATTGCTAAAGAATATTGATTAGCTCTTCAAATGATGCTATATGGATAGAAGATTGCAAAGAGGCTATCAACATGTTATATGATTTTGGTAGAGAATCCAATGCAATTGATACAAATTATCACCAATTCTTTCTCCCAAGGTGTTTACTTTTTCCATTAATTATGCAATCTTTTAAAGGAAATATTCTAGACTTTGACTACCTTGCATTTGTAATGCATATAGCTGAGATTATAAATGATGAACAATTGCTTGATTCTACCTTTAAAAATAGTGCATAGGATATCCCAAGCCTCTTTTGATGTATTTACTTCACTAATATGAGATTGTATTTCATCAATTATTCCTAATAATATGATTAATTGTATCCTATGATATTTTTCAACATAATCTCTTTGTGCAATTGGTTCTTTAGGATGCATTTCATCTCCTGCTACAATATCCCATAGTCTTTTGACTACAAGGATGTTTTTCCATGGAATGAAGTTTGGGCCTTTTAATAGTTGTGACTTAGAGAGAAATAGTTTAAGAGTGGTCATTATGGATGTTTCCTTATGACTCCTTTTTTAATATTTAAAATGCAAGTATAGTTTTAAAAAGAATCTCAAATGTAGAAGAATTTTTTCTTTCAATACAAATATATTGTTCTATAGTTTAAAACATTTCAACTAAAGAAAATATTTTAATTTTTTTAAAAATATATTTTCTATTTTTTAAAAAATACTCAAGAGTTATGAACCTAGGTAGAGCCTTAGCTCTTTTTGGCTGCATACAAATGCTTTTGATCAAGAAATTCGATTCCAAATATATCCTTAGTTCTTCTCTGGTTACACACAAGAAGTTTTAAATAACATTTTATTCCCATGTAGAAATTTATATATTGCACACATTTTCGCTTAGAAGCACATGTTCTATTACACTTCTTGCTCAAAATCACATGTCCTATTACGCTTCTTGCTCAAAATCACGTGTTCTATTGCTCACATTACTACTTATCTTTTGTGCACGTTCCCACTCATATGGTTGTCTATTTCATAAAATTACTTTTATTTTTATCTCGACTAAGGGGTTTGTCTAAGCAAATATCAAATACTTTCAGACTACCCTTATTATGTTTGAATCCATATTTTCTCTCCAAGCAAATATCAAATACATTCAACATGTTTGTCAATTTATCTTTCTTAGTAGGATGACATGATCTTCTACATGTATTGGTTAATGAAACTGATAACAGTGCCTTCACTTTTAATTATCATAAAATGCTTCTTGTTTTTGGGTCTCTGTGAGATATTCCAAAATTATCGATCACTATTAAAATGCTTCTTGTTTTTGGGTCTTTGTGAGATCTTCCAAAAATGTTTACCACTAATAAAATGCTTATTGTATCTAGGTTTTTGTGAGATCTAGAAATGTCTTCCACTAATATTTAAAACATTTGCTTCTATGGACATGTTTATCTATTCCGTCTTAAATGTTTTCCATTATAGCACAAATTCAAACATCTCTATCTGCTCATGGCTTAGGAGTGTCTGTAAATTACGCTCTGATACCACATGTTGGGAATATCATATAAAATAAAATACTTTATTGATTTTACATTTAATTTTCATTCATTGCAACTACATTGTATTTTATACATGAGAATACCATAGGAAAAGAATCCCATAGAAGTCGTTAAAGTAACGTGATAATGGGAAAACCTAACTAGAAACCTTCCAATTTTTTTTAAACATAATAAAGGATAATATGTAAAATATGATATATGAAATTATATCCTAACAAGTTGCACTTCAAAAGAATGATGTAACATTGGTAATGGTTTTTGAAGACCACATTTTTTAATCAAAAATCTCATGAGTGAGTGAGTCTTGCAAAAAAAAAAAACATCTTCCTCTAACATGGATAAAATGAAAAGGACCATTTTGAAATAAAGATATTAAATGTGACACATAAAAAAGATAATGATTTTAGATTTTTCCATTTGTTTACATGGTTGCAAATGGTACAATGTCAAAGGTGGTGACACTGTTAAGGATCCCTTAGATAATATCAAGGGCTATTTTTTTTAAATACATAGAGGAATCGGTAACATCATTGGATGCTGCCACTATAAACCCTAGTCTACTTGGTTAGACGAAGTTAATAAGACCCTTGATCCTTGAAGGTATCAAACTATGGTCTATAATCGACAAACACTCAACCACTACCATCTAGTCTATCCTCATCTAGGTACGCCATGGATTGAACCTTTGACCTCCTCAAAGAGAAGGTAAATCATTAACCCCTATGATGTCCTTTTCAGACTTAAAATGGAGGTTACAAAAAGTTTTTATGAGGGGTCCTAGTCCCCTCATACCAGGGTTTGAACTTGGGTCTCTCTTGGATGAAAGCCCAAGGACTTACCACTAAAGTATCCCTCAGGGGTAAAATGTTTCTTAATAAAACTAGAGTTATATGGAGTTTATGGAACTAGAATTCAACTCTAATAAAATGGACATAAAAGGAACAAGAGAAATTACATTGTTGTTGGGACCATCTTTATAATTCATTATAACTAAACTTGTTTTACTAGTATTATCTTTTAACATATTTTTTGTCTAAAGGATAAATATTTTTCAAAATTTTCTAAGAAATTTATCTACCTCCTTACATAGTCCAACCTTCACCATGCTTTCAAATCCTAAACAATATTTTATCTATTATACTAGAGAAAACGAACATATAGTTGGAGTCTCAGCTAAACTATGTTGATGAAAATAATGACCTAAACACACATAAAAGAGAAGGGTACTAAGGCTTGGATTCTCCTATTTATTAATTATACAAAGCCATGTAAGAATCAATGGGTTGTTAATGATTTTTTATCCTTATAGAAAAATTGTCATCTTTATGTTTTAAAAAAATACATGCTCCACATTTTACTAATATAAATATTGCCCTTGCTGATTTGAAAGAACTAGTAACTTAGGTAACTATGATTAGAACTTTAGAGCCTTACTGAAGAACTTTTATTCAAATAAAAGTGTTTGTTTAATTGGTAGAAAATTCAATTAGGTGAGGTTTATCACTCTAAAACTTTAAACTTTATCACCAATATTGTAAAAGTTGCTTTAACTATACCTACAATCCTTAGAATTTTTTTTAGTTGATGCTTTGTATTTCTTTTTATTAGTATTAGATTTAAACGAGGATATTCCATTTAAATCATTAATTACCTACCCCTCTAATCAATTAACAAGAGAACATTTCATATCCCTTATTACCATGATCAATTTTACTCATATTGGTAATATGCAAATGCCATACCTACTGTAAGCAAAAAAGACAACACCAAATAATGCAATGAAGGAACAAGCAATGTGCAATAAAAATGATTTTTGTATTAGATTTCAATGGAGCCTTGATCTCCGTTTACAATGTTTTTTCCCTGAATGTGCAAGGGTAATGATTACAAATGCTTGATTCCAAAATACAATGGACAAGAAGGAGGGAAAACTCCTTTTTACCAAACTCAAGAGATGATGGTGTCTTCAGTCTTCTCTGCTACAATCCATGTGGTGAGTGGGATTTTGTATCCTGGATGTGGGACCACTCCTAGCTTCATTAGCTCTCTAAGTACCTGTCTCCTGCATACATGAGAGTAAAAAAAGGGTCAGTAGAACCTGTATATGCGATTAAAAACTAATGCAGATAAAAACCCTCAAATGGATGCTTGCAAAAAACATGGAAATGAAACTTAAAATACCTTGCTAACAAGTGAAAATCTTACTGGTCTACACCATTTGAAAGTTTTGATGCATTATGAGTAACCGTGGGAGCGCGGTTGTGGCTCAACAACTGAGGAATGGCAGTTTGGCAATAGTGCGAGGGCAGTTGTGACTGTGTAACCATGGACGGGCGATTGAGGATGGATGGTAGAAAGCTCTAAAAAAGGCACTTCGAGACTTTGAATCTTTGATCTCCTTAGAATGCGTGCGAGCTCCTAGTGCGATTTTGACAGTCTGGTAGTGTATTCTCTCAGTCTCTTTTGGTTGATGGGGTGATGTTGATTTTATAGTAATTTTGAGGTTTTGGAGGGAAAGGGAGGTGACAAGCCAAGATTGCCAAGTGGCAACCCAGGGCTACCAAATGGAAGGGGTAGTTATAGTGAGTCACCTAGGGTATCTCATTTAACTGGGGTGATGTGGATAATGGGTGAGTGCAAGTGGAGTGAGGTGTAAGAGATGTCCCATGTGAGGGGAAAAGGGTGGAATGAGTGTGTGATATGTGGCAAGGGATGGTGGTGATGTGGCTAGGACACATGTCTAGTGATTAGGCAAGGCATCCTCAACAAATTTTACAAATTTATAAAATCTGAAAAATACTTTTATTGTGCAGGATTTATATGCCTAAGTTTAGACTTAGACATATATTTTGTTATGCAGATTTGTATGGTGGGATGCAAATGGAGTTTTGTAAGTGCCTGGATTTTGATGTCTACATATGTCCCTTTTGTATCGTGTTGTGTAAAACACAATACGATGCACAAACAAAAGACACCCGTCTTTATTGGATGGATGAATGGACTCAAATATTCTCAACGCACAAGAATGGATGATTTTTGATTTTTTTTAATTTATTTGCTTACCCCCTCAATTGGTGAATGGGTGTAGAATAAAACCCACAAGCCAATTGACCAAATGTGGATGATGAAAAGGGGTGGATGTGATGGATGCAAATGTATGACATTGAAATCAACTTGATACCCCAAGTTTGGGATGGTTTGTGTTGTCTCAAATTTGCTTTTGGTTTCGATGATGTACAAAATATCATGGTAAAATAACCAACCACTTTGGGAGTTCGGGTGCCCATGTGACTGTAACAATTCCTACCAAATGATATGGTGTTAGGAACCAAGCACTCTAGAAATTCAACACTCGTAGTGATTTTGACAATTATTACCAAATTGTGATTTGATTGTTTTTCGTTTTTGTAACCCAATGGAAGAGAGCTTAAGGATAACCTTTTGCAAATTAGGTTGAACATAACCACACTCAAAGATTGAGGGACCCAACTGATTTAATGCCACATGTGATGATGTTGAATAATTTTGAATTTGTGTCCTTATGGTGAGCTACCCATCCTACCGGATTGCATTAATTAACAATCGCTGCAACCGCCAGATGAGTAGGGTAATTCACTAGATATGAGGCTCACTAAATAATTTAATAATGATGATGATTATGTGTGTGGTGATGAGGATGATGTGTATTTGGTTGTTATGGAGGGTTGGCTTATTTTTGTGTTTTTTTTCTTAACCATGTAGGTGCGGTTTGTTGCACCTGATAATCATGCATTCGCGGTTGGTGCTACCAAATGCAAGTGCGCGATTACATGCACTTGTGAAATGCAGGTGCGCAGTTAGACCTGTAAAAAGTGACTATAAATAGGTAGATTGGGTAGTTTTCATTTTATTTTTGTTGTTAACTCTTTCTTGAGGGGTTGAGTGATTTGATGATGGAGGCAGTGGGGGAGGCTCGCGAAGCGGGTGAGAGGGCGAAGGTTGGAGGCTCGACTAGAGCGAAAGCCAAAGTTCGGTATACCGAGGTAGGTTCCCGAAACTCTTAGTTAATTGTGTTTTTTTGTTTTGTTTTATTTTTGCGTACTTTTGTTGTGTTTTTTTTTAGGGGGGGACGAAAGTTTTTTATTATTATTTTTTTTGAGAAAGCATACAAAACGGCTTTTGGTGTTTTATGTTATTGAAGTGAAAGAATGTATGATTTTTTTTTTTTGTGTTTTTTTGTTTGTTTTCGAATTATGAAAATGCATGAAGATGCCTTTGGTATTTTATTATTTTTTTTTTGCAAAATGAAAATGATGCATGAAATGTTTTTGTATTTTTGTTTTCTTTTGAATGATAAAAATGCATGAAAATATTTTTGGTATATTTTTTATTATTTTTTTTGCAAAATGAAAATGAAGCATGAAATGTTTTTTTATTTTTTTGCTTTTGAATGATAAAAATGAATGAAAATATTTTTAATGTTTAATGTTTTGTTTTGTTTTTTTAATTTTTGATATTATATGTGCACTGATATGGATTTTGCTTGTGTTTTGCAAGTTAAATTCATTGAGGCTCGACATCGATAGCCTCACATCATATCCTGGGTGTGGAAGGCACTAACAGATGATGATTGGAAGTGGTTGGTGATAGTGGGTTTGGATAGATATGGGTGGATTGAGATTGTGCACGCAGATGAGGAGTACTTGTCTGCTTTGGTGGAGAGGTGGGACCCTGATAGAGTACTTGTATGCTAGATGTATATAGAGTTATATGAGGTGAAGAGGTAGGAGTAGAAGGAACTCGAATGTAGCTTACTGCTTCAACTGTGGGCTTGGCAGCACATAAGGATTGCTCGACCAGAGGGTTTACCTTACGAGTGAGATCATTCACTACCTTGTGCTCTTCGTTGGCAGACTAGCGAGGAGACTTTACCAAGTTGTCTTACCCACATTGGACAGGGGTATCAGTATTTGCTAGGTTGTTTGACTGGGGGTGACATCTACTGGCGACCTTGGCAAGGTCTGACATGGAATACTAACGTAGCACAACTTCGATGGATCAGGTGAGGTAGGTGGATGGTTGGACAACATGGGTGAAATATGGAGTTCATCCAGTTGTCTCGTGTTATGCGGTAGTTTGATTTGGTTCAAGGAGTTCCTGATGCTCCAATGGTGTATAGGCACCAGGGTGATGAGCTAAGTCTCCCAATTACTCCTGATTTTTGAATCATGAATGATGTCAGGTATGATGAGGTGGTGGATCTCCAAGACGTAGATGATGCTGGGATGATAGTTAAGTATGATACCTAGTTTGCTTCGTAGCCTCCATGGGCATCGATTCAGGTTATCGATGATGCAACTAGCGATGATGAGCGATATGCTAGTGATCAAACTTATCGATGGTAGAAATGCTATCAAGGTAGCGATAACATGGGGCTAGCTGGGTAAGATGACCCACATACAGACACTAGGGATCATAGGGCTTCCATGCTCCATCTGGATCATAGGGATCAAAACAGAGTCCTCATAGGAGTGATGGTGGTGCTAGCTAGTAGTGCTTATTACCTCTTTTTATAGTTTTTATTTTTGCTTATGAGCCTTAGTGCTTTGATGTATACAACCTTTTGGGTGTTTTTTGTACTATACTATTCATATATATATATATATACATATACATGACTTTTATTGTGATAATTTGTATAACACTTTTTTTTTATTGTATGTATGGATGCATATGACATGATGTAGTTATTGATGAAATAAATGATGAATACTATGTTCTAATGATCATTTGATAGTATAGAATTTTGCTTGATCAACTTTATTCTTGTTGTTTAATTAGGGGCACTAAAATTTGGTATTTATAAATAACATGTATTGTGGGATGCAATGGTGGAAATAATATGGATTGATAATTGATGGGATGATGTAGGATCATTTTACAAAGACTCAAACATCCTAGTGATCTCAAACAAACTCATTTATTCATCTCGTAAATATTTGTGATGCTAAAGTTTTCCTAGTGATTTCAAATTTCTCCAGGACCAACTGTGTGTGTAATGATCATTCATCTCTCATTATGAGCTAGGTTAAACTAATCAAGTATAACTTATGCCAATAAGCTAGCTCATCTGTGAGCATCCATAGGTCTATAAAAAAGGTCACTAATGTGATAGACATGGCACCACACATAAGGATACCCCATTGCCAGGTGGGTTTCATTCAACCCATTGCTGTAATGAGGATCACCCCATGATTTTTGAAACACTAAGATTTTTAGGGATTCAAGCTCCTTTATCTTCTTCTATTGCTTTGGATTTTGGATTTTGGAATATTATTTTTGAGTTTGCTCATTTTGTAATGGATCAACGTTCATTTTATTGCTTTTGGGGCTTGCTCATTTTGAGGAGGATCAAGGGGAATTTTATTGCTTTTTGGGATACTTGCTCATTTTGAGGAAGAACAAGGGATTTTTTTTGGATGAAGGTGGAGCTTGTCCTTTTGTCAACTCTTAGCTTTCTAGACCATATGCATAATTGGATGAATAGGGAAAACCTTTCACTTTATGGTAATAGCAACTTATGACTTCATCATTCCTAGACTTCACAATGTTTTATGTGTTATGATGTGCGTGATCCAAGAGAAACCTTGATTGACTAGGAATAATTTATTGTATCTAAAGATTGTTTGATCTGCAATGAATATTGCTTAAAACACTAGGAGTGTCTGAGTGACTAAAAACACTTAGATTTTTCTTATTGACTAATGTGCTGTATGAAATTTTGTGATCCTTCGCTACAAGATTTTAGGAATTAAAAGGTGGATATAAAAGAGTCAATGGCCACATAATAATTATTGCTAATGATTATATGGTATCTATCCTAGTTTATTTGAACCCCTCAATCATCAAAATATTGTAAGGAAATTTGCAAGTTATTGTGGTTGATGGAGTGATGAGTAATGTTTGATATAAAGTGCCCTTAATTAAGGCAACAAGACATACTGGACTAGCAATCATCCAAATTAACCAAATGGTTCCTAACATGATGAATGATATGAACAAATACTTGAAATACATCTATGTAATATAGATGGAATGCATGGATGGATGTATTAAATGCAATAAATTAATTATTATTATTTTTAGTCATGTATATGTACATATATATAACCTGCACTATGCATAGAACGCCTTTAGGTGTATAATATTTAACAGCTTAGGTTCCAATGTTCCCTCCAAATTTGTAAGTCTAGACGTTCTTGGATCTAACTTTTACTTAAAAATGTATGGACCTAACCAATTAGCCATGAATTTTTCTCTCAAGTGCAACAATGCATTGGTGTTTTGTTGATTCTCTTTAAGAACAAGATATCCTACTTGGAATTCGTGAGGATGGACTTTAGTGTTATAAGCACGCTTGATGCGATCTTGATATACTTGTGGATATTCCAAGGCATTGATTCACCTTTCATAAAGGAGTGTAAGTTGATCAAGACGTGCTTGTCTAGTTGTGTCATCATCCATGAATTCTTATAATGCAACTTGTAAAGAAGGGATCTTGAGCTCAAGAGGTATGATTGGTTTGGATCCATAGACCAATGAAAATGGATTTAACCTTGTTAGCATTCAGATGCTTGTTTGATAAGCCCATAATACCAAGGGGAGTTGAGTATACCAATCTCTATGGTTTTCTTTGACGAGTTTCTTGAGAATGACTATCAAGATCTTATTGGTTGCCTCAACTTGTCCATTTGCTTGTGGGTAATAAGGAGTTGAGAAAATAAGTTGGATATTGTACTTGTTGCATAATGCTCAAAAATCCTTATTTTTGAAAGACTTGCTATTATCAAAAATGATATTTGAGGGAATCCCAAAACGATAGATAATATGCTAGAGTATGAACTCCACAATTCAAGTTCCAGTCGTTGTGGTCATTGGGATCACTTCGACCCATTTGGTAAAGTGTTATGTGGAAGTTATGATGAACTTGTGTTGTCCTAAAGAGGCGGCTAAATTTTTTCCAATCAAATCTAGGTCCCATTGTGAAAAGGGCCAAAGGCATTGAATGGGCTAAAATGCTTGTGATGGTACATGAGTCAAATTAGCGTGATGTTGAAATTTTTGACATTTCTTCACATATCGACAACAATCATTTTACATGGTGGGCCAATAATAAACCATGCATAAAATTCACTTTGCAATGGCCATTCCACTAAAGTGGCCACCACAAGTACTATCATGGGCTTCAGTTATGGCTCTTTGTGCCTCTACGGTATCTAAGGATCGAAGTAAGACTCCATCATAGCCACGTCTCTACAACAAGTCCCTAAAGAGAGTGTAACGAGCTACTTTTTGTTTAAAAATTCTCTTTGCAGTTCACATCAAATCTGATGGGAGGATCCCAAACTTGAGAAAGTCTTTTATTTGATCAAGGTAAGATTCATATTGTTCTGCATGGATGAAACATACTCTCTTCTCACCTTCAGATTATGTTCATGTGATTATAGATTTAGACATTGTTGTGATGATAAGCAGTTGGGCTTATTCATTTTTATTTTTAGGAATCAATGATCCTAAAAAAGCTATCACATATGCAAACCTATTAGTCAAATGAGGCAAGTTGGTCAAAATTTACTACCAACTTCATTTCTACTTCATGATATTGTTTCAAGACTGGTTCTCTACATTGGTAAGTTCCTTTGAATCGGTAAACGACAAGTTGGAAATCACCAAAAATGCTTATATGCTTAATGCCCATAGCTAATGCTGAATGAAGCCCCAAGCTTAGGGATTTGTACTCTATGTTGTTATTTGTACATGGAAAGTCAAGTTTGAATGATAAAGGAATGGGTATTCCTTCGCGTGTATAGAACATGACTCCAACACCTTGTTCTTTTTTGCACTTTGACCTGTAAAAGAAGAGAGTGATGTCAATATCGTCCTCAAGAGGGACTAGTTCTTCTTGTTCAATGACAGAAAAGACCAAAACATCTGGAAGCTCGATAAGAAGGGGTTGATCATTTGGAAGTGGAGCTTCTGCAAGTTGAATGACTATCACCTAATCTTTGATAGATTTTTGGCTAATGAATTCAAGATCGAATTTCATTAAGAGCATTATCCACTTTGTGGTTCAAGTGTTGTTGTATGTGTGAGTCATCATTTAACGTAGAGGATTTTCTCTAGCTATGACATAGGTAGTGTTACTTAGCATATAATATCTGAGTTTCTTAGTGGTAAAAACCACTGCTAAGCATAACTTCTCAACATAAGCATATCTTATTTCATAACTCACCAATGTTTGACTAATATAATAAATTGCTTGCTCTTTCTGATTTTTGTTCTTTTGCACAAGCATTATCCCTAATGCAAAATCTACTGCAAAAATGTAAAGGTGGAAAGGGACTCCTGGACGAGGTGATGTTAGCACTGGTGGTGAGACCAGATATTTATTGATGTCATCAAAAGCCTCTTGACATTATTTTTTCCAGGAGAAGGTGACCCCCTCTTGTAGCAAGCGATTGAATGGCTTGCATTTGTATCAGATTTGTGCAATGAATCGATGAATGGATTGAATCTTTCCTTCCAAACTACACAACTCTTTAAGATTTTTTGGAGGGAGAATTTCAATAATGACCTTGAAATTATAAAAATCTACTTCAATGCCTCACTTGGAGATAATGAATCCTATAATTTTACTTGATGTGACTCCAAATACACACTTCTTAGGATTTAACCTCACCTTATGTTCAAGCAATTGATCAAAGATATTTTCTAGTACTTCAATGTGCTCAAGATATGTTTTGGATTTAGCGATTAAATCATCCATATAGTCTTCAATGATTTTGTGCATATAGTCGTGGAAGATATACGTCATGGCACATTGAGAGGTAGCTCCTAAATTTTTAAGACCAAATGATATCACCTTGTAATAGAAAGTGCCCTAAGGTGTGGTGAATGCTATTTGGTGTTGGTCCTTAGGATTAATAGTATTTGGTTGTATCCTAAAAAACATCCATTAAAGAAAGTATTTCATGGCCTGCATAGGAGACTACAAGTTGATCAATGTTTGGTAATGTAAAATCATCCTTAGGGTACACTTTTTTTAAGTCTTGAAAATCCATGCATAAATGTCTCCCTCTATTTGACTTGTGAATGGGTACCATGTTTGAGAGCCATTTAGGATAATAAATGGGTACTATGAAACCCATGTCTAACAATTTTTGTAGATCTTCTTTGACAATGAGTGCTATGGTAGAATGAAGTTTCCTCGATTTTTCTTGAATGGTTTAGCTGTAGGAGCTAAGGTGAGATTGTGGACCGCCAAGTTGGGGTCAAGACTAGGCACATATTTGTATGACCATGTGAAAATCTCTTTCTTCCTTGCTAATACGTCAATCACACACTCTTTCTCTTTTACAAATAGATATTTTGCTATTTTCACCATCTATGGATTATTCGCATCTTGACTTAGGTTCACATCAATGGATTTTTCGATAAGCATGTGATAACCTTCTTCCAATTGATGTGGAGTAGGAATGATATGAATTTTTGAGTGAATATTTTGCCCTATTGCAAAATGATCACCAAAAACAAAGTATTAAGTTGAAAACTCTCTCTTGCAAAGAAATTAGGTGAAATCACCCATTTATCCAAGGTTATGGTAAGAAAACATTTGTGAGTATATATAATCAATGAAAATTGAAACAGAAACAAATATATACCAGAATGAACTCCAACCTGCAAGTGATAGTTAACAAAGGACCTTGAATAATTCAAACAATGCTTAGAAATTATGATCTTTAAAACCTTCAAAATGCAAAAGATTGATTCCTTTTTAGTGCTTCGGATATTAGTATGATCTACCCTGAATCCCAGTCAGTAAGCTCCTTTTATCTTCAAATTAAAAGGTTCCAAATGTAAAAGTGCGTGGAATAGTCCACTTCATTTTAAAATCCGTGCCTTTAATGTGTGGTTCATTTTAAAGTTAGTGGATTCATTTTATCTTCATTGTAAGTGTTCCACTATCCCTATGTTAGAATTTGGTGTTAGTAAAAGTTAGCAAGTTAGCATGTCAGTGTTCATTTTCTTTATCTGCCTTAGTGTGAATTTGGCGTTAGTAGTCCCTCCTAAAAAAATATTTTATCTGAAGATTAAATTAATGTAACATGGAGATGCAAAATTTTTGGATAAGGACCAGAATAAAAGTAAATGAACAATAAATGCAAAAATGAAATTCTGGAAAATGGACCAGAATAAAGAAAAACTAAAGTTAAGTGCAGAAATTCTGGAGGGACCAGAATATAAATAGAACTAATAGAAATTATGGAAGGACCAGAATGAAAAAAAGAAATAACAAAAATTCTAGAATGACCAAAATGGAAAATAAATGAACACAGAAATTTTGGAAGGACCAGAATCAGAAAACTACAACTGAATTGAATACAAAAATTACCCTAAATGCAAGAAAGAAAAGCTAAGTGCAAGAAAGAAAAGCCAAAAGAAATATTTACAAGGTTAGGTGGAAAACAAAATGTCATCAAATTTTGGTTAGCAATCCCCTCCCTGCAAAACCCCAAGTTATAAGATAAATCTAAAACAACCTGACCTAACAGACCTGCAAAACAAGCACAATCATATTAGACCAAGTGCGAGACTCAAAGGATAAAACACATTTGCATTATATTTGACATTCACCTATTGTAACCCATTTAATGGCATAAACAAATAGATACAAGCCAAAAAATAATGCAGAAAATATGCACAGTAAAAGCAGTAGTCCTAGACGTATTCTCCTTTTAGTTTTGCTCACAAAGGTTGCTCTTGCCAAAATGGAAGCATTATATTGCAAAATAATCTTTTCTTATAGAAATTTCCAGCCCCTTGTACAAAGCTCTCCTCGGATATTTAAGAGTGCAAAAAAATAATCCATTCGTTTTGCCTTCCCTTTCTAACTCCAACTTATCATAAGAAAGAAATTAAAAATAATAAAATAAAATATAAATAAACTTTATATTTTATTCTTACAAGAATTTTACTTTTAGCATGATAAAATAAAATAAAATACCCATAGTTTCCCTTTATACCTTGTGATGACAAGGAATAATTTTTTAAAAGGAATTAATATTGGTAGCCCCCTTTCCAATATTATATGGCATGAGAAAAGACAACATAGAATAAATAAAAAAAAGAACCTTTTCATATCACCCTTATACCTTCCTTACCAACATACCATATAATAAGAATCTCTTTATATATATTATAACTTGAATCAATAATAAAAATCAAAACTTTATTATAATATATATACTATAAATCCTTATAGCTCCCACATTGTGATATAAGCAAACAACCACTTTTATAACACCCTGTGATATAATAGCAAGCCAAATAAAATTTACCTTATGACTCCGTGGGACCTCGTGCCTTTCATAAACTTTATGTCTCCCGATGAGGTTAAGCGACCACACATTGGGCTCTCGGCTTCTATTCTGCAAACAACCCTCACTTCACAGCTTCGTAGCGCCGACCGTCACAGACCGTCATAGACCTATACGGTGCTATGCTAACCAACCAAATAACTCCTCCTGCAACATGAAACCGTCGCTCTGTCACCATTTCGTTAAAACTATGTAACACCTCATTCATTGTCCCTGGCCTTGACTGCTGCTGACCGGACTATCGCGTTTGGCCAACTTCGTGCTGTGGTGCTTCTGCCATCCACTGATTTTCTGGCTGTAAGGTGAGCCTGCATGTCAATAGATATTCTGCTATGAAACGGCCACCGCATTCATCCTTTAAACAACCATGAATCCATCCACATCAAAGAGGTGGGGCCAAACTCTTCATCCAGCTAATGCTTTCTCACAACACCTATTGTCTGCACCGAATTTGTTATAGGATAGAGTCCAATCCTCATCATACTTAGGTTGAGAATCCGATTCCCCAAAGTTCTTAGTCTACTTGCATCACACACCACTGATTATTGGATTGTGATTACTGGGGCTATAGACGCTTGACTGGTAGTGGAGTATGCTCACGTGTGGTGATATGTCTTGTTTAAAAGCAAGACCTCTGACCGCTCAAACGGACAGGCTAGCCTTGTTGTTTCATCCATACAAGGTTTAACCATTTTGGTCAAAATGAGGTAATAAACTCAAAATTAGAGTAGTAAGGATAGGGTCAAATTCTCATCATGCTTAGGTTGAGAATCCGATTCCCCAAGGCTCTGAGTCCTCTTGCACACACTGGTTTGGGATTGTAGCGGTTCACAACTGAGCTCTTGATCTAGTAAATGAATTCACTGCACACATGTTTGGTCCTAAGAGAGTTTGACGGTTCTAGTGTGTTTTCTTATGGTACTAGAAGTTTTGAATATTTGCAAAGCAGACTATTCATATTTTAGCATCCTCGCCATACATTCAATCCTGCATAAATCACCCCTAACCTATCATATACATTCATGTGAAACTGATGATGGAATGTTGAATGGTTTCAGACAATAAAGAATGAATCACTTCGTACACACTGAGTTGATGCTGAATGATTCCAATGGTTCATATCTTTTTGGTCTACTTTCCTTCTCTGAATATTTGCTGATGCTTGTAATTTTAATTTTTGTATTTTGTGTGTTTTCAAGTTGAGTTCTTACCAAAATGCTAGGGACATTTCCCAACAGAGTCGCCATTTGTTGTGGCTGCTCGACAACTAACCCCAAGCTTGAGGACCCATATTTTTGCTTTTTTTTTTTTTTATTTCCAAAATTTTTAAACAAACACGAATCCCTCCACGTCAATGAGGTGGGACCAGCTCTTCGTCCAACTAATGCTTTCTCGCAGCACCTGTCGTCTGCACCGAATTCGTTATGGGATAGGTTACAGTTCCTTCGGCGCCTTTTGATTTGTTTGATTGCCCATTCTAGCCCATATTCAGTCATTGTTTACCAAGTTTATACCATGAAAACCCTATGACATTCGTCGACACTGTATCCAAACTACCCAGATTTATTTGGAGGTCCTCTGCTGCGCATCACTAGCGTGTCTCATTTTCTATGCACCCGGTGCTTCATTCGTTATCATTGCCATCAAATACACTGTGCGCATACGTCCACCTCTCAAAATTGCCCAGCCGACATTGTCTGAATCCGCATGAGCTTCTAACTACGTCGATATCCGAAACACCTATCACCGACGTCCAACGTCACCAAGCGACCACGTTCTTTGGCTTTCCTATCTATGCTTTCTGTCCACGTCGACGAATATTCCCAATATGGCCATTGCTGCTTCGTCGGTGATGAAAATTAACAATATCCACGGCTGATTTGTCGCTGCGCTACCTCTGCATTGCTTTTCTAGGACCAATATTCTTCGGCATCTCTGTTATTTCCCTCGTGGCACGTGTGCCATGAGGTGTTCGTTGAAATACCGCCATTCACGCTCGACGTTTGAAACGAACGTTGCCACCTATACTTGGCCGCCGTAAAATTCCCGACAACTCTCGGCGACTCGTCAGCGTCCATGTATTCGTCCTATCTCTGAAAACCGACAATCCTCCATGCTGTAGGGGCCCGCCTACGTTTGCTGAGCGATATGCTCGTTACCACCACGTGTCCATCGCCAACACCTGCACACGAAATGAATAGAATATTAAAATCGCATATGTAATAATGTCTATGACCCTAAGGTCTTCCTATGTTCGAATATGCCCAAAAACATTTCTTATATAATATAAGTGCCAACCCAAACCAAAACATTTCAGATATCATATCTAAACGCCTTTTTTTATTTACTTATATATATAAAGGCATAAATGTGCCTATATATATATCTAGGTAAATATCTTATTGTATTAGTTTTTATTATTTATTATTTTTTAATTTTTATTTTAGATATAATATAATATATATTATACATTATATAATATGTCATATTATATATAATATAATATACATTATGTTATATATATATTTTTTCTTATTATTTAGATTATTATTATTATTATTATTATTTTTTGATATATATAAGCAATGGTTACAATCACGATTTTTAGATATATTATTATTATTGTTATTATTATTAATATATGAAATATATTAATAATAATAATATTTATTTATTTATTATATTTTATATATATAAAATAGAATTATATATATATATATATATATATATATATAATTTTCATTTTATTTGATTTTGTTTTTTTATTATATTTTCTTTTTATTTATTAGCTTATTTTAATATTAAGGTTTTAATGATTTAGTTCATTTCAAAAAAATTGAAATGGGTAAACCTTAAAACACTAATATCAACCTAAACTAACTCAACAAAACAAAGAAATAAAATTTAAGCGATAGACTTACGCAAATCCAAGGACAAGGAAGAGGACACACGCCCAAAACTATCACCAATCCAAAGGAGGACGAAAGAAAACAAAAATGATACTTGACAAGGCACCTTGCAAACTGAAATACGCATATTGAATATATGCCCTATTGGAATCATCTCTCCAAGGATACAAAAATTCTGGAAATCAAAGAAAAAAAAAAGCAAAAAGGTGGGTCCCCAAGCTTGGGGCTAGTTGTGGAGCAACCACAACATGAATATCATCCTCCACATGCTCAAAGGACTCGGGTGATACTTCTCCTACTTTGGTTTGAAAAACAAAAGTAGACGAAGGTGAAGATTACTGAGGAATATAAGCATTAGAAGCTTTTAGCAGTTTTTCGGATAGGATAAAATTGGCTATGGATCGGGATGAAATCCTGTTCATATCGATAAAGCTAGCGTCAATCGATATTGGCTTTGCCAAATCATATGGATTGCGGAGTGGGGTAAACAAGTCAACAAGAATCGTGTTGACTTGGTGGAAGTGAAGTGGCTACGTTTTGGAGAGTGAACTAATTTGCTCACTTTCTCTAGGGTGCAACTAACCTATGGTGGGTGATTTATGATTTTATGAAGGCAACCATGGTGGTGGTGGTGGATCTGGTCCGGGTCGCTCTTGCATAATGTGCAAGAAAAATATGGATCAATTTATGGGAAACATTGTATTGTAGTACTCATATTTCTCAATGGGCTCTATAAGGGCCACATCTCCTTGGGGACCATCAAAAATATGATTAATCATGTCCATGTTGGGTCCCATTTCCTGAAATTCCCCAAAATCCTCATAAAAAATATAATCATCAAAAATGTAATTAATCATTTCGATGTGTTGTCTCATTTCCAAAAATACCTCATGTAAATGAGGTGCAAAATTAGGGTCTAAATACTCGTCATCACTATCATCACTGTCTTCACTCTCCTCATCATTTTCTTTAGAATCTAGATTGAGTTGCTAAAATGTATACTCAAAGGAGGAGTTTGAGGTTGATGGCCTGTATCCTAAGCCAGAGTGATCATGCACTTCTTGATATTGGGGCTCAATGATATGATGCAGATCCTATTCATGTCATCCAAGACCAAATCCCTACCACTTAACCCGACAAAAATATCGTAAAGAGAAATTTGGGTTGGACATATATTCTAAGTAGGCACCAAACTCCTGCATGGGTTCTTCATTAGGAGGAGACAAATTGGATAAAGATCCACTCCCCCATACACAAAGTTAATTTTATTTGGCTTGGAACCCATTCTATACACTACACCTATAGCCAAAGTTGGGTCGCGTGGGTAACTGTAATCTCTAATAGACTGAATAGGCGATGTTATTATGACACTCTCAACTATGTACTCACAAATACTCAGATTGTTGAGATGGACTACAACTTGAGTTGGTTGGGATGTAGATGATTTAGGTGTTGAGGTGGAGGCTTCAATGGTGGGTTGTGGTTCAGATGGAGGTAATGGATCACTCAAAATTGGTTCATCTCAGACAAGGGATCCTATCTGTGAGACAATAGATAACGAGGTTTGAGATGGATTTGGTTTGATAGAATTGTTAGTGGTTGGTGGATTTGGTTGGGATAAAAAGGTGAAGGGTGTTTGCAAAGTGAGAGGTGTAGTTAATGAAGGTGATGGTTTGTTAGTGGGATGATCAGGTGTGATGGAAAAATGGTATGAAGTGGATGCGGGTTGAATTGGATTGATTGCTTGAGATGCAAAAGTAGGGTCAACTATTGGCAAAGCCTATGTTATGGATGCTTTGGATGAGGTATTATTAGTTGTGGAGGTTCAGACAATGAGGGGTTGAATGGAAATATGGGTGGATGGAAGCAATGGATCAAATGTATTGGATATCAAGTTGCAGTACTTGAATGACTCGGTGTTAGCTTGGATACAATGGAATTTTCCATCGTGCACATATTTCAAACATTGATGTAATGTTGAGGGGATACACTTCATTTCCATGATCCATGGATGTCTAAGAAGTATGTTATACTGCATGGTCCCTTCCAAGATATGGAAGAGTACATGGATTGTTTTCACCTCCATTGTTACAGGTAAAACTACATTTCCTATAATGGAGCACAAAGCATCATTAAAAGCCCACAAGGTGAAGGTGGATGTGGTGATATGAGATGATGGAAGGTTGAGATGTTTTATGGCTAGGGTAGTGATGAGATTGATAGAAGATCCAGTATCGATGATCACTCTCTTAAAGTATTTTCTATCAAGATGAGCTACAATATGCAACGAAGGATTGGGTAACCCCGGTGATATACTATTTTCCTCAAAATTATAGAATGCTATTGAGGGTTCCATGCAATTAAGAAAAATCCCTACAAAAATATTGAAGGTGTTTGGATATTTGGTTTTAAATTTGATAGATTTTAAGATTTCCATCAATGCCTCATGATGTGGGGAGATTGTTGTATAAGCTCATATATTGATAACTTGACTGATGCCATTCTTAGGCTTTGTGTCAACCGACTTCTCAATGTGATGATTGGCCTAGGTGGATGATTTGGAATGTGAATGGGTGGATGTGGAATGGTTGGGCCTAGTTGTATGGGCACATTTGGTTGTGCTACAAGAGCTGGTGCTACTTGGTTTGGTTCATTTGCTTGCCTGCGATTAATTTTTCTTTTTCGTCGGGTGACTATGCAAATAGCCCCCACAAAACCTTGATATAGTTGTGACACTTGATTAAATTTATTGGGAGGAACTATAGAAGTTAATGCTCCTATTTCTTGTTTATTGGCCTCATGATGAGGTAATGGTTTTTTTATATTTTTTAAGGTTTTAATTTTGCTGGTCTAAGGGGTTATTAATCTTGATTTTTACCTTTTTAAGTAAATCTTAGACGATATTCTTAAATCCAAAGCAAGTCTCGATGTCATGACATTTCTATCGATGAAAGGTGCAGTATATATGCTCCCTATAGTTCCTAGGTTTTGTCTTATTAGGATCTTCAAGCTTAATTTATAGCAATGTGAAATCCTGTGCATCATACAACTTCTAGAATATGGATGAATATGGTTCAGATAACGAGGTATAGATGCATTTAAGCCTAAATTGATGTTTTTTTGTAGGTTGAGCTTGGTTTTGCAATTGTTGTGGGGGTGGAACCACCTAATAATTTTGTTGTTGTGATTGTTGTTGTTATTGTGAGGGCTATTGTACTTGTACTTGAGCTTGTTGGATTTGCTTTGGAGGTTGGCTCAAGACTACTTGGTTAACCAGTTCAGCCTTGGATTAATCATGGTTATGCCCCTTTTAGTTCTTGTTTTGACATCTTTTATTTTTTGGTTTGATCTCACCCTCTTGAATTTTTATTTCTTCTATCACTCTGGCTTGGGCAAGTGCTTCTTCGAATGTTCTATATTATTGTAGTTGTAATAGCAAGGAGATAGGTTTAGCACAACTCCTTGTGAACATTCATGTTAATTCCACCATGGGGAGGGAGAATGGTGGTTTGGTCATGATTTATCTCTAGCGTTGCTAAAATCATAGACTGACTCATCGTCATATTATCGTAAATTGAGTAAATCAATCAATATTATCTTCTTTCTAACTTTCAAAGAGAAGCACTTCAAGAATTGGTCTGCTAGTTGATCAAAAGTATAGATACTTTGATGTGGTAAATGGTTGTACCAATCTAGGGCATCTCCTCCAAATGTATGAGGAAAAGTATGGATCATGAGTGCATTGTTATTTTTGATTCTGAAGTATGCATTAATGAATCCAGTCACATGCTCTTGAGGGTCCTCACCCCCCTTGAATTTGTTAAACTTTGATATTTTAAAGTATGTCGGGTAGGACGATGATGGTACCAAAGAATGAATTGGATGATTGAGTAGCTACCTTAGAGTAGGTTTCTAGTATTACATACCTGAAATTTGCGTGGCTAAGCCATCAATTTGAATTTGCAAAAAATGAAACTTTGGATCTTCTAGAGGGTTAAAACCCTAACTGGTTTGTTGTTGTTGGAAGTAATGTGCAGAATAAATGGGGATTTGATGATGTGGGATGTTAGAATGAAATAAATAATGAAATGATTGTTGATGATGATGGGGCGATAGAGGTATGATGACATGCTCACTTGAAAAGCTGGCATACCTTTGATGAAGTGGATTAGTGGGTATGGTCATGGTTGGGGGGTGCAACATCCAAGATGGATCTTGAGTGAAGAAGCTGTGTGACTAAGAGGTGGATGGTTGGTTCTGATATACCTCATACAACTGCCATTGCGGGTTGGAATTAATGCTGTGATTAGAATTATCCATGATTAATTATTGTAACTATAGAAATGCTTACTGCATTGCAATCACAGATGAAGATGGTATGGCCATGTAGGTGGTAGATGATGGGGCCAATTAGGTGGCAACCATGTTAGTGGATGTAGATAGAGTGTAAGTGGTAAAAGTAATTTCTATTGAATGGGGGATGCTATGATGTGTGGGATCCACATGTACGATGGACAAGATGGATGCAGGGATCTACAAATTAGCATTAACTTGCACTTCACAAAGGGGATTAGTGCAAGTGATATTTTTATTTGGTAAGATGAAGGGGTGCTGATTATATGATGATGGATGATTATGCACCATGGTTGCAGCAATAGGTTCAAAGAGTAGATTCATGAATATTTGGTTGGACTGCTATAGGTATGGGAATATGGTTTCTTGTTGTGATGGAGGAAATATGTGGGGTGTAATAGTAAGTGATGGCAACAATGGAAAGACCAAACCATATACAATTAGATATATCCTAACAACATTCATATCCACATATGTGACATGACCATTTGATGGCATGGGTGGCTGAGTCCTAGGTGTTTCAGGGATGACAACATGAGTAGCCCTCTACATTATATCTATGTCTGAAATAGGGGTACTGCTAGATGGTTCAAAATTCAAGTTCAAGGATACAGTAGGGGCTACACTAAATTGCCCTACTATAGGAGTGGTAGGGACCTACGAGGATTGAGATGGAAACTCCATGGATGGGGATAACTGATTTTGAATTTGGGTTAAAATTTTGGCTAGGCTATGGGTTGTTACCATACACTAAGGATGGGATTGAGGTAGAAAATGTGAGGGTATCTGTGTGAATATATGGTGGAAGCACGAGCAAACAACACATAAAGCAAATAAACAAACAAGTTTGTTCCTAATTTTTCGTAAAGTTTTGTTTTTATTTTTAATTTTTAATTTTTTTTTTGGATTTTGAAAAGTTTTTTTGATGTTTTTGTTTTTGTGTAGAGGATGTGCAATGTTTAACCCTAATATGAATCTACAAATTTCACCTAGATGCTATCACACACTAACTTGGTGATGAAATCCAAGTTGTGAAACCCATCAAGACTTGGTGATGAAGCCCAAATTCGATGAGGGAGCCTAGGTTCTACCAGTCCTCACCCAGTTCATCGTGGGTAGTGATACACCCTTTGAAGAGGAATACATGCTATTTTCCACAACTATGATGGTTCTTAGACTAGCCTTGGCCAAATAATTATGTAATTTATTGGGGGTTGGTGATGAAGTCCAACCTTACCAACATTCACGTGCAAGTGTGTGAAGGTTTAGTTTATTAGGGTGTGATGCAAGCTATTACGTGATTCTATTTATTGCCTAAATGCGGAAAGTAGAAACATACAAGTACAAAAAAAATAGATTAGGGGCCAAATAGCTAATTTCAAGCAATATTTGCCAAGGTTCTAGTACTGAGAGCCAACCGTCACTGGGCATTTGGGTTTGGTCAATCGCCACTGTGCAGTTAACCAATTGTGCACGTGCATTTGGGAATTTTTAACCGTAGAACCACGATTTCAACTGTGTACTAGAAAATAAATCAAATCAAACCTAAACCCTAAATATGCCTAGATTATTTCTAATCAGGCTATGCAAATGCTCTACTAACTAATATAGAATGCAAGTTATTTTTGATTGATTTTTTTGATTTTAGGTATGCCTAGCCTAAGACCTAGATGTAATTAAGGGCAAAAAAGAACAAATACTCTTATTAAACTTAATAAAATCCTAAAGCAATAGAAAAGAAAGGGGGATTTGGAAGAATGAACCTGGGATCCTTTTTCTGCTCCTTCCTATCTATTCAATTATCAGTCCATAGTTTTGCAGGGTTCCAACCGTCGATGTGTGGTTCTATAGAACTCCAAACGTTGATACATAGTTTTCTAGGTCTGTAACTGTGTGCTTGCGGTTTCTCAGGTGTAGGTTCGATTCAAAATAGACTCTATATCTATTAATTTAATTTCTAATATTTACGCGATCGAGCTCCAAAAACCTGCAATCATAAACAAACACAGATCAATAATATGAACTAGAATGGTAATGATAAATAGAACCCTTAGGGGGTCCTACCATGATCACCATTTTGTAAGCGAAAAAGACAACACCAAATAATGCAATGAAGGAACAAGCAATGTGCAATAAAAAAATATTTTTGTATTATATTTCAATGGTGCTTGATCTTTGTTTACAATTATTTTTCCTCGAATGTGCAAGGGTAATGATTACAAATTCTTGATTCTAAAATACAATGGACAAGAAGGAGATGAAACTCCTTTTTACCAAACTCAAGAGACGATGGTATATTCAGTATTCTCTGCTACAATTCGTGTGGTAAGTGGGCTTTTGTATCCTGGACGTGGTACCACTCCTAGCTTCAATAGATATCCAAGTACCTATCTCTTGCACACATGGGAGTCAAACAAGGGTCTGTAGCACATGTATATGTGATTAAAAACCAATGCAAATAAAATCCCTTGAATGGATGCTTACATAAAATATGGAAATAAAACTTAAAATGCCTTGCTAACAAGTGAAAATCTTACTGGTCTACGCCGTTTGAAAGTTTTGATGCATTCTGAGTAACCGTGGGAGCATGGTTGTGGCTGGGAAACCACAAAAGGGTGTTTCAACAACCGCACAAGGGTGGTTGCAATTGTGTAACCACACATGGGCCATTGAGACAAGATGACAAAAAGCTCTAAAAAGGGCACTCCAAGACTTCGAATCTCTGATCTCCTTGAGGTGCATGCGAGCTCCTAGTATGATTTTGGTAGCCTGATGGTGTGTTCTATCAACATCTTTTGGTTGATGTTAGGATCCTAATCCTAACCCTAAATATATAATTAATTAACCTATTTTATTATGGACCATTGTGTCCTTTCACCTCATAACTCTAGATAGGTATTTATATGCATTCACAAGGGTGTCATTAAGCATCCAAGAACATAATAAATATATCTCTTTGAGAGGATTTGCATGAATTCCTCTAGTGAAAAAATGATCATTTCAAAAGTTATTTAAACACATTTATTCTTGTTCTACATTCACTCCATTATTTTTCCATCTTTCATCAGTTCTAGGAATGAGAATCCTACCAACTGGTATCAAAGCCATACCATCATAGCGCCTCATCATCATTATTTCATTCGAAATCAGTATGCAAAATTATTTTGTGTTACACTATTCACTTTGTAAAAATGCTCAACCATTAATGTGACCACACCATCTAATATCACCATCACTGAATACTATCCATATATCATTAGATAAGTGATAAATTATTACCAAGGACATCACAGAGAATCTAACTGAGAGAACACAAAAAGCTCATAGATAGCGGTGATTATAAACTCAACCATAATAAAAACTGAATATTTTGGAAGAAAAAAAGATCCAAAATATTCTAAAATTCATCTAAAAACCTCTAAGGAATCTCGTAGTTGAGTTCCAGATCAGAGAAAAGATTCAAAACAACGAAAAAATTTGTTCTACAGTGCATTGATAAAATTCTAGTGAAACACAGTTTAACGGCGATGAATTATAAAATTTACAATTTAAACTAAAGTTTTATTACCTTTTCAGGCCATCGATCAAAATTTTGGTCACTGAAAAAGTGAACGTAAAAAAGTTTTTAAAAATATTTGGGGATATAAATCCCACATCGCTTGTGTTTTGAGTTTATAGGGGTTTAAAAGGGCAAGAGCACAATTAGTGGTCATGACTACCACTTGGTAGTCATACATGCGTGCGACCTTGACCCTCCTCTTATCCCTAGATTTTTGTGATGCTCTGCTTGCATTTCATTTTGCTACTACTCTCCATACCCCCCTGCATTCCTTGACTTCTACTCCACCATCCCCACTTCGCCCTCGCTCTTCGTGTTGCCCCCTCCTCAACTTCTGCTCCACTTTCCCTTATGCTTAGACTTCACTCATCTTCCAAGCCACCTAACGCTTCAATCATCTTTCGAGCCACCTTTCCATCATGCTTAGACTTTTCTCCTCTTCTGAGCCACCTTTCCCTCATGCTTAGACTCTGCTTGTCTTCGAAGCCACCTACCGCTCCGCGCCACTGTTGATATCGCCAATTTCAAATTTGAATCTCAAATTGTGACCATTTTTGATGTCATTTCCACTGCACCAAAATTCAAATATAAAAATTCAAACTATTAAACCGTTAAGGTCTAATTAAGTTGAAAACAATTTTTTGTGAAATTTTACAAAAAAAAAACTTTTTGTAGAAATTTATAAATAAACACATAAATTTTGCAATTTATTTTCAAAACTTAAATCCACCTACCAAGAAGAGCTTTTAAATTGCAAATCAACTATAAAATGGCCGATGGAAGATCCCAATCATAGGAACCTACACTTAAGGATTTCATGCAGGATGTTTGTCAGTGGAGGGAGGACTTGAAAATGAAATACCAATATTGGATATAAAAGTTGACAACTATTTCCAGTCTATCACCACACTACAACAAAATATTGCCATTGTCCAAGCTATCCAATCTGCCAGAGGACCAACAAACCAAGAACTACTTGGAGGACCACAAACTACCATTATGCCTAGAACTACTAAGCTAGATTTTCCAAAATTTGAAGGAGGTGATCCCACCAACTGGATCTATAGGGCCAAACAATATTTCCCCCTCTATCAAATCCCAGAGGCACAAAATATTTTAATTGCATCCTTCCACCTGGAAAATATTGCCACACAGTGGTACCAGTGGTACGAGAAGACTAATGGCACACCTACATGGCTAGAATTTACCAAAAACCTAATGGTATGATTTGGTCCTAGTAAATTCAAAGATTTCATAGGTGCCCTTACCAAGCTCCATCAAACCACTATGGTACAAGAATACCAAGCCCAATTTGAAAAATTAATAAATATTACATCAGTGCTAGATGCCTCATTCATCCAAAGTTGTTTCATCAATGGCTTAAAATAAGAAATCCGATTAGAAGTGCAAATGTTCAACCCAACTAATATGATGCAAACGGTTGGATTAGCCCAATTGGTAGAAGAAAAATTAAATAACCAGCGTCGATTAGGAAGACCTCCTATAGGAAAATCTTAGAATACTTACACCACCATGAAACCTAATAGGGTATTACCTATTAAGTGTATAAGCCCTGAAGAGATGAAGGAAATAAGAGAAAAGGGCCTTTGTTTTCATTGTGATAGAAATTTATCCCCAACCACAAATGTATTACCTCTAAACTATATATTTCAGATACACTTGACCATTGTAATTCAAATGAAGAAGATAATATTGAGGTGGAAGTAGTAATAGATATTCTAGAGAGTAACACAGAAGACACACCAAAAATTTCTTTTAACGCCCTTGCTAGTTTCTCCTCCCCAAAAACTATGAAGGTCAAATGTACTTTAAAAAACAAAACCTCATTATGCTTCTAGACTCTGGAAGCACACATAATTTTATTGACCCAAGGGTGGCAAAACAAGTTGATTGCTTTATACATCCTTGCAATAATTTTGAAGTCATGATTAGAAATGGAGGAAGAATATATTGCAAATTAAAGTGTCAAAATATTAAACTCACTATGGATGATTATAATATGAAAGTAGATATGTATGCACTCCCACTAGGAGGATGCGATATCGTCCTAGGAGTACAATGGTTACAAACACTTGGCACCATCCAATAGGATTTTGAAGATTTATGGATAAAATTCACACAGAAAGGTCAAACATATACTATTAAAGGATTAAAATCAGGCCCTTATCAAATAGTAAGTTCTCATAGAATGGAGAAGCTTATTCATAAAGGAGGCAAGGGTATGATTGCATAATTATTTTCCATCCAACCAACAAATGAAGAACAACCAATGACACCTACACTATAACTCCTAACACGCCATGCTTGTAAACATGTGGAAGTAATCACGTAAAACAACAACACTTTGTATTGAATGAATTGAAATATATATACATAGCAAAATAGTTGGTTGGGTAACCAACCAACTTCTTTGTTGGTTACCTCCTTAACCAACTTAGGAGAAGCACATGAATTTAGAATTAATGTAATAGCCCTAATAGCCCGCCCATGAATAATAATGTATATAAAAAGCTATATGATGTGCGCTAACATCCCCCCTTATTACATTAATGACAAATGCATAGAGCTTTGTGAAAGACTTCAAACTTGACTCGTCCAAGTGCTTTGGTGAAAATATCTGCAACTTGCTCTTCAGTAGGAATGTATTGGAGCTGTATATGATGCTTTGGAACTTCATCACAAATAAAGTGACAACGAGTGTCAATGTGTTTGGTGCGATCATGAAAAATGGGATTCTTGACAAGGTTCAAAACACCTTGATTGTCGCAAAATAAATGCAGTGGAAGATTTCTTTGAAGACCCATATTTGTGAGAATGCGATGCAACCATATTATCTCGCAGACTGCTCCACTAGCTGCATGATATTCTGCCTCTATAGACGAAATATCAACTACCTGCTATTTTTTGCTATGCCAAGAGACAGGACCAGATCCAAGATGAAAGATATATCTAGAAGTTGATTTTCGATCATCAACAGATCCAGCATAGTCGAAGTCTGTGTATCCTTGTAGATAAAACTTGTTATTCTTTTTGTATTCCAAGCTAAAATTTGTTGTACCACGAACATAATGTAGAATTTTTTTTGCTACTTTCCAATGACTGACCTTAGGTTCCTGCATGAACCGTGAAATATATCCCACAAAAAAACTGAGATTAGGCCTGGTATTGGTTAGGTATATAAGACTCCCGATCAATTGACGATAGAGAGTGCTATCTACCTACGAAGTTTGATCATATCTAGATAACTTAAGTACTGCTTCCATTGGAGCAGCTTTTGAATTACAGTCAGTCATACGATATTTATCAATCAAAGTCTTGGCATATTTCTTCTATGTAACTTTGATATGATGTGTCTTTTGAGTTACTTCTAAACCAAGAAGTAGTGCAGAAGCCTTAGATCTGTCATTTTAAAAGATGTCTTTAGATCATTTTTCACTGTATCAATCATACTGTTTGAACCATGGTTATGCATAAGGGGTAGTACCAAAAAATTATTTATAAAATTGAGGTGAATCAACGTGAAAAATGTATAAACTGTGTGGCAAAGTTTTTAAATTTTTGAAGAATTTTTTTCAAAACATGGCGATTTTTTTTTCAACTACAAGTATCAACAAAATTATTAGAAGACGACTGGCAGAAGGCGACTGACAGAAGGTGAATGGCAGAAGGCGACTGACAGAAGGCAACTGACACAAGGCGACTAGCAGAAGGTGACTGACAGAAGGTGACTGACACAAGGTGACTGACACAAGGTGATTGGCAGAAGGCAACTGACACAAGGCAACTAGTAGAAGGTGATTGACATAAGGCGACTGGCAAAAGGCGACTAGAAAAAGGCAACTGACATAAAACAACTAACACAAGGTGACTGATAGAAGGTGGCTAGTAGAAGGTGATTGACACAAGACGACTGGCAGAAGGTGACTGGTAGAAGGCAACTAGCCGAAGACGACTGACACAAGGCGATTGTCATAAGGTGACTAAAAAAAAGGTGACTAGCAGAAGGTGTCTGACACAAGGGGACTACCACAAGGTGACTGGAAGAAGGCGATTGGCATAAGGCAACTTGCAGAAGGTGACTGACACAATGCATATGGTAGAAGGCAACTAGTAGAAGGCAACTGGTAGAAGGTAACTAGCAGAATGTGACTGGCACATGGTGATTGACAAATGGTGAGTGGCACATGGTGAATGGTACATGGCGAGTGGCAAAAGGTGAGTGGCGCTAGGTGACTGGTAGAAGGTGAGTCGCACATGGCGACTGACAGATGGTGAGTGGCGCAAGGTGACTAACAGATGGCAAGTGGCATAAGGTGAATGATAGATGGCGAGTGGCACAAGGCGACTGGTAGATGGTGAGTGGAACAAGGTGACAACCATAATTGTAAATAAGATGGTGCCACGTGTCCTATAACACCCTAAAATTGGCATATTTAAACCATCAGTAAAAAGTAGAAATTTGAATTTTAACCTCAAAACCGCCCATTAATCGCTTACCTTATTTTTTGTGCTATTTTTAGAGGTTGTTGTGACCATTGGACGATATCATCATCGATCTGACGATATCATCGTTGATCTGATGATATCGTCCCAAATTGGACGAATTCGTCTGGAACAGAACGTCCAAATGATTTCGTTCCAAAACCAAATTTTTGCAATTAGCTTTTGTTCCAACGACCTCTCCAACTTGGGCAAAAATGTGTCTGCACAGTTGGAGATTCCCACGTTGGGGATCTCCCAGATTGGGATGATCCCCAACCTCCTAACCTCCCCCTAATCCTATATAAATTGGTATTTTTCTAGTTTATCCCCCTGACTCCCTCCTCGAATCCCTACTTGGCTACCTGGATGATTATGTTCCCTGCAATTTTAGTTTTTGCTATGATCTCCCATCATTTGCACTTGTGTTTTCAAGTTTTGTTGCAGGATTTCACTGTGTTTCAGTCGAAGGTAGCTCGGATCGTCGCAGGCGATTCAACTACAATTTTAGACGATCCTATCAAGATCGATGACGATCTTGTATGATTATAGACAATTCGGTCTGCAATTCAGCTTGGGGGCAATCAGAGCCCTGAGTTTGCATTATTTATCTCATTTTCCTTATTTATTGGTGCATTAGATTAATTTACTTCTGTTTTGCATCTTGGAGTTCACCTCATTTAGCATAATTGCATGATAAAATTCAAAATAAGTTTCCAAAACAAGTGCATCTCATTTAATTTGATATTCGGATTTATCATTCAAACATCTATACTCTTATTTCTATCATTTTGCATCATTCTTGCAATTGTATTTTTGGTTTTTGGTGTTTATTTTCTTGATTGCAGGTTTCTGATGAATTTGCCTGACGAATTCATCAGGTCGCTAACGATCTTGGGTGATCTCGGATGATCTCCTATGATTTGGGATGATTCTGTACAATTACAGATGATCCTGTCATATTCAGGATGATTTGGACTCCTACAAGCTTCAGAATCTTCATCAGACATCAGAAATATGGTGTACTCTTCTCCATTTTATATATTCTCTGTATTCAATCACATTAGGATTCATTTGTCTTTTGTCTTCATATAAATCAGAATCTTCATATAGAATAGCTTAGCTTCATTTTGGCCAACATAGGAATATGAATGATTGAACATAAAACGAACAAATCAAACCCATTCTCAACCTAGGCATGGAAACTGCCACTCAAAGTTTCCTGGTGAACCCCACCATCCATCAAAAATACACCTTTATACCCCTCCCTTGAGAGGTGCGACCTTCAAAGGGCATCTCCATCTGAGGTATTGTTCCATCCTTTTCTCACCCCCCTTTCGGGTACGGATCCTTTAGCCTGAAGGTAAGGGTGCAAAAAATTTGGGCGATACGCCTCCCTTCTGCCACATGTCATTGATGCATTAACTCCTGCCATGCAGAAAATCTATAAATTCATTTGCAGGGTCATTTGCAGCTTTTCCTAGAGCAACTTTAAAACCTTTTTCCAGCATTTTTAGGGCATTTTCCATAGTGGTTTTAGAGCATTTCCAAGCAATTTTAGTGCATTTTGGCAGCATTTTTAGAGCATTTTGGCAGTGTTTTGGCATCGTTTTTATAAGGTTTTTCTAGCGTTTTCTTGCTTTTTAGATATGGCTAGTTGTTCCTCCCCTCTTCCATCCAAAGTTCATTTCAAGTACACCTTCTGCCCCAATCTCAAGAGCATTTTCAACACTCTTGATAGAGATTCCTAGTGGATTTACACTAGACTTACTGGTGTGTTGAAGATGCCTCAGTTGAACATTAATGTTCAATTGATGCAATAGATCATTTCTTGTTACAATCATGATGTGTGCACTATTTCGATCCGTGTGGATAACAACAAAATTATTTTTTGATTAAACCCTCCGATGTGCAGCGACTAATTGGGCTGCCATTTTATGATGGTGTACTGGTGAAAAACCAGTATGCCTTAACCGACGATTATAAATCCACCCTAGGAAACCTTTATGCTGTTCATCCTGACAATATGAAAGGTATAATTTGAAAATTTATTTTTTATTTTTCATTAAATATTGTTCTGCTATAGTTTCATTTCTCTAAAAATGTTCTCCTTGTTTTATTTTTTGTTTCCTAATAATGTTCTCTTTTTTTAGTCAATTCTTCTAAGTCCAAAAGGGGTTTAAACATTTCGAATGTTGGAGACAAATTTCTATATGCTTGCATTGAATTTTTTCAGGCAAGGCTTATTCTGTAGGGGCGACTTACAAAAATACCTTTTTGGGCATTTTCTTTATTACTTCGTTGTATTGATGGCGGTAAATTTGACTAGTGCATGCACATTTCCAACCGCCTAAAGCACGACCTTTTGAGTGCCCAGAAAATTCAAACATCTTCTTACATAGTGACTACCAGTAATTTTATTCTTTGTTTATTTCAAGAAGCTTATTTTAACCTTCAACAAAGCAGTCCTACCACTACATTGCACCCCATTTTGTTGTCTATTGGCATGTCTGATGGTGAGATACAGGTAAAAATATTTGTTGAAATATCTTTATTTTTTATTTTTTAATTTTATCTTTTTATTCTCTAATTTGTTTTTGAAAATAGAAAAGAGCATCTCAGTCTTCAAGTAAGAGGGATGCCGCGTTTAGAATTCTGGAAGTATTTGCTGATTTAGACACGCAATCATAGTCATCACCAATGACTCCCAATAAACGTGTGAGGTATGATGATGGTCGGATTCAGCATACACATGCGACACCTTTTACTAGAGAAATAGTTACAATCGATGTAGAAGAGGTTACCTCCAACCCACAAGGTAACCTTACTCTGCATTGTTCAAAAATACTTTTTTAAATGATTTATTTGTTTGACTTAAAATTATATTTTTTAATGTGTTTTACGTATTTTTTATACAAAGGGAAAATGGTTGAAACATCAATGGCTGTAAAGTCTGAGTGAGGTATGTATATTTTGAATAAATCATTTTTAATGCTATTTTTATTTAAAAATGATTTATTTTATGTTCTTGTGTGAAATTTAACAGAGGGACCTCGTAGATTCAAAAGGCTGAAAAAAAGGATGGCTCCACCATCTGACCCTCTACGACCATAGCCACAACCACAACCACAGCCACAACCACAGCCATAGCCACAACCACAGCAGGTTCAGGTCCACCCAAAGCAAGTTTAGGTCCATCCACTTCAGGTTCCACCTACGAGGAACCAATCACACATGCATGGTAAAACATTCCTCACACCGCCACATCACAATGCAAGAAGTGCTACAAAGACACAAAATGTGTCATCATCTAATATTTCTGTTGTACCGATATTAACCTTGGAGAATTTTTCAAATGTTGAGAGTGCATCTCAAATGCTCTCGAAAACTCTTGATTGTGACTTTATTTATCAGGGTATGAATCCTGAAAATTTCCCTTTAAAGGCAAGTAATATTCTTGAGGATGAAGAGGACATTAATGGAGAAGAAGATGATGTCAATGTAGATGTCTTCGAAGCTTCCCCCTCTGCCGCACAGCAAGTCGTCACCCATACTGTTACAGAAGATGATATCCTAAATGTTTCTAAAAATGTGTTATTAGCCGATGCATGTAAAGCTATAGTTCATAATACTCTTATTTTAGATATTGATAAATTGAAAGAATGGGAATATCGGGCCAAGGTTTTGATTAAAGCCATCAATGGCCGATATAAGAATTTTTCAAAAAGAAAAGAGTTGTTTCTCAAGATGGAGAATAAGCCCCAAAAGCTCGATGCCTTGCTACATAAAGTTGAATCTGGAACTACGGAGGCTGAGTCTACATATAGAGATGAAATTCTTACCGTTGTTATGAATCGTTTGGAAAACCTCAATGCAGAAGCCCAAGCATATTTCAATGAACAGGCACTTGATCAGAACAAAGTAGCAGTTGTAGAAACAACATGACTTACAACTGATGTAAGTTCTACATATAACTAAAAAATATTTTTTTTTGTTAAATATGTTTTGTTTATAAATATTAACCTTTTTTTATTTCTGTTTTGTAGTCTAATTTCCAGCACCTAAAGCAACAAGTCAGTGCCATGAAAGTTTTGATCAAGACTGCAAAAATTAGCATTAATAATGCTATTGAATTGAAGAAGAGGTTACAACAGATGATTAGAGAAAATAATTACCTAAAGAAGGTTATCAAATATGGGGGCCTGGATGTCGAGGCTAAACTGAAAGAAAATGAGAAGGAGCTGAATGCACCTTTCAAAGAAGATCCAATGAAGGAAGAGAGTGCCTTGTTATCGGGGATCAACACTACAACAAAAAGTTTAGTTAGGGCTGGGGCATTAGAAGAAAAGGATATTGAGGTAGATGTGGGTGGACCTTCAGGAAACATTGAAAAAAAAAATATATTTGTTGTGTTGGGTTTCAAGTGAAACAAAAACTCTTTATATCTTTATATTTTTATAAATATTTAAGACTGGTATTTTTTTAAAAATTGAAATCAATGTTAGAGGCAATTTCTGAAAAAATTATATTATCATTTTGAAGTTTTGTTTTTAATTATTGTTATGTTTTAATTTGAAGCGGAATAAATAATGTTTGATATGTTTGATATCCTTTTTGAGAATTGAAATCAATGAATGAGACTATTGTCAAAAAATGTTTTATCTATTGGAAATTTTGTTTTCAATGTTGTTATGTTAAGATTATATGTGTTGATGTATTAAGTAATTTGAAGTGGAAGAAATAATGTTTGATATGTTTTGTAAATTGCAAATGAATGGTATCATTTTTTAGAATTGAAACAATGAATGAGACTATTTATGAAAAATATGTTATCTATTTGCAATTTTGTTTTGAATGTTGCTATGTTATGATTATGTGTTGATGCATTAAGTAATTTTAAATGGAAGAAATACTGTTTGATATGTTTTGTAAATTGCAAATGAATGGTATCATTTTTGAGAATTGAAACAATGAATGAGACTATTTTCGAAAAATGTGTTATCTATTGGAAATTTTGTTTTGAATGTTGTTCTGTTAGGATTATATGTGTTGATGTATTAAGTAATTTGAAACAAAAGAAATAATGTTTGATATATATTGTAAATTGTAAATGAATGGTATCCTTTTTGAGAATTGAAACAATGAATGACTATTTTCGAAAAATATGTTATCTATTGGAAATTTTAAGTGGAAGAAATAATGTTTGATATGTATTGTAAATAATGAATGAATGGTATCTTATTTAAATATTGAATTCAATGAAAGGGAATATGTTTTGATTATTTATGATGATGTAAAAGTTTGTTGTTCTTAATTTGAAGTGGAAGAAATAATGTTTGATATGTGTTATCTTTTTAAAACTTTGTTTTGAATGTTGTTATGTTTTGATTGTTTGTGTTGATATATTAAGTAATATTGAATTATGTGAATGTAGTAAGATGTTCTTTTATGTTATATGAATTAATTTGAAATTTTAGAAAATACAACATAGGCAATTACTTTCACGAATAACAAATATTACAAGAAAAATAATGAAACATGTGAAATAAAATCAAATGAAATCATATTAAATGATAACATCCTTTCATTCAGATATGTGAAATCAAATCGAATAATAACATGTGAACTCAAATTAAATCAATGAAAACATATTTTCATTCTGATATGTGAAATCAAATCAAATGATAATATGTGAAATCAAATCAAATAATAACATGTGAACTCAAATCAAAACAAATGATAACATCCTTTCATTCTTATATGTGAAATCAAAACAAATGATAGCATCCTTTCATTTTGATATGTGAAATCAAATCAAATGATAGCATCCTTTCATTCAGATATGTGAAATCAAATCAAATAATAACATGTGAAATCAAATTAAATCAAATGAAAACATCCTTTCATTCTGATATGTGAAATCAAATCAAATTATAGCTTCCTCTCATTCTGATATGTGAAATCAAATCAAATGATAATATGTGAAATAAAATCAAATGAATGCATCCTTGCATCATAATGTTGGAATCTAGAACAAACTCTTTTTAGATTGTACAAAATGTTCTGCACTCATTCCCAAAATTTCTGTCATCACAATCTGACCAGTGTTACCATCATCCTCATCTTTATCAATATTCGTTACACCTATTCTCTCTGCCAAAGAACTCCAATGTGACAATGCTATTTCATAAGGAAAATCATCCACCTCATCGGCCGACACATATACTCTCAAGCAATTCTCCAAATTTTTGTCCAACCTATTTCGAACTTTATATTTTATATATGAAAGTGCACTGAACATCCTTTCATCTTCCACGGATCCCAAAATCATCGTTTGACATAATTCATATAAATGAAAATATTCACTCATAGTATGTTTTAAGATAGTACTTGGTTGTAATATTCTCCACAAACGTGAAATATAACCTGCTTCATGACGGTTAGAGAGCTATGAAACTTGAGCAAACATTGTTGTTCCAAAATAGTTGGATTGTTTTGTCAAAAGATATTTGTTCATAATGCCATTGATTTCAATGCCATTGACTACAACACTTTGAATAAAATGGCCAGCAAGTCTACCCATGTCTTTGAGGAACAAAGAATTTATAATCTGGTATTCATTACAAGGATACCAAAATATTGGATTTACCACACCCATAGCCTCTAGCAATTCATCTCTTTGAAAACGGTCTCTGATTTCTTTTGTCAATGATTCTGCTATTTGTTTTAGTTTAAGTTTTGTATCGTCCACAACCACATGAAATATATTGTAACTTATGGGCATTTGTTCAACTTTATTTGTAGCTATATCCAATTGCACACCATAACAATATAAAGGTATTTCATTTCTACGGATATTAATACACAGATGATCGTTAATATTGAACTTCAAAAAGCTTCGAGGACTATTCACACTTGTTAATGCTCTCCAACTCTCAAACAAGGGATCCATAAAATTTTGACCAGATGCATACTTCATATCAATATGCATGCAAATTTGTATTCTCGTCCTGATGAAATCCACAATATAAATTGATATTTCTTGTGCAATTTTGATCAAAGTATTCATTTTTTCCAACATTGGAAGAATTCTACACAATGTGAGAAGAGTTTCAAAGTCACTCATTCGAAAAAGTAAATTTTTAGCCTTATCAACCGCCCTATGATTTGCATACATAAACCCTATCAAGGATTGATACTCTTTGTAAAATCTTAATGTCGGTAGATACATCAAAATCCACCTAGTATCCACATATTTCAATAATTTTTTACCTTCGGTAACTCCTAGTGTAAACTGTTGAAACTCTAAAAATATTTTTGGACTACGTGAAAAATATTCATGAATTTCACGACAAGCTCTTCCACTTTGGCAAAATTTGTAAATGTATCCACAATTTTGTATGCAAGATTCATTCTATGAGCCATGCAATGAATAGGGATCAAATATGGGGCAACCGATGTTTGTAGTCTAACACAAAGACCATTCCTGTGTTCTTGCATTGTAGCAGCACCATCAAATCCTACACATATTAACTTAGTGGCTATTTCAATTTCATTCATTCCTACTTATTTTAAACTAGTTACAACAACATTGTAAATGTTTTCTGCATTACAATTTTCCACCATTTTGCGTATTCCTAGTAAATGAGGTTGCCTTGAATGATTTTACAATGTGTAAACATGTATGCAATCCAAGATGTATTGTCAATTGCAGTCACCTCATCAATTGAAAGTGAAATGAATTTTGCATTTTTTACTTTCTCTCTAAGGTCATTCTGCTCAACCAATGACAAATATTTTACCATTTCCCAACCACTTCGATCTGACCAATGAGCGTTGGGTAAGTTCTGCACATTAGCTAGTCAAAATAGAGATTTATAATCTATGAAATCAGACATAGGTCTACCCTTCTTAAGAATAGAAAATACAATAGCAAACTGCAAACTTTTTGAAGCTAAAGTTAACTTATTCATTTTTTGAAATTGGGCTTGAATCGTTGCACCTTTCTCAACCAATATTTGCTTTTGTTTCATTTATTTATCATATTCTTCTGCATATCTCATATGTGCACACTTTGATGCATACTTCCACCTATAAGTTTTTTGTGTTGCTCGATCACCTTCTTTTGTTTTGATATAAACCTTTCCACAATGTTTTTCTATTGTATCTTTCTTAAGTTGCAATATATGCTTCTTTCCATGTTTCCAACTGCAAATTACGTATCTTAATTTTGTTATATCATCACTACTATTCTCTGGTAGCACTGGCTCAATAAATGGAAATTCTAATATTCAATCAGGCTTAAATGATCTGTTAATTGTCCACCTAGATAACCTTGCATTTTTATTTTTTTTAGATGAAGATTCTTCGAAAGTAGGGATTGCATAAGAACTATTAGTTTTTTTTCCACTTGGCGTGTTAGATTCAGGAATATCTTCATGTTGTTGTTCAATTTGATTGAGATTATCTTCATGTGTGGACTGTTGATTATCGTGGATATGTGGAAGTGGAGGAATACCAGGGTTAACAATGTTTTCTGTAGAGATAATTCTAGTGTCAATAGTAGATTCATTATCACTATGGCATTTAAAAGCATACTAGTGTTTTCTACGAATAAAAGTGAACAAAGCCATCAACCAAAAAACACACTTCTTTATGAATTGAGGACATTATATTTAAAATTAACAAAGTAAAAAAATTAACTGGTGAGTAAAGGTGTTCATACCTTCAATTTGTGCAGATGTTGATGGCAGACTAGGTTTTGAAATATTAGGAAAGTATTTGAGGATACTCCTTTTATTGGAAGACTCTCCTCCCTTATTTCCACTACCTTTAGTTGACATTTTTACCTGTATGAACAAAAGAATAACATGAACAAAGAACATCATTTTTAAATATGAAAATAATAGGTATAAAAGAGAACTACTGCTAGAGACAATAGAATCTGTGACTGTCCCATGAATATTGTTTGCAGGCAGAATAAACCTCCTTATTGAGTGTCCATTAATAAAATGAAAAATAAAATTTAATGGTAAAAGAAGCATACAAATAAATTGAGTCACCTTTTTCCAGTCGCCTTCTGCCAGTCACCTTCTATCGATCACCTTCTGCCAGTCACCTTCTGTCGGTTGCCTTCTTCCAGTCGCCTTCTTATAGTCGCCTTCTGCCAGTTGCCTACTATAAGTCACCTTCTGTCAGTTACCTTCTACTAGTCACCTTCTATCAGTCACCTTCTGGTAGTCGCCTTCTGTTAGTCACCTTCTGGCAGTTGCCTTCAGTCAGTCGCCTTCAGTCAATCGCCTTCTCCCAGTCACCTTCTGTTAGTCGCCTTATGTTAGTCGCCTTCTAGTAGTCACCTTATAGCAGTCGCCTTCTGTCAGTTGCCTTAAGTTAGTCACCTTCTACCAGTTGCCTTCTGTCAGTCACCTTCTACAAGTCGCCTTCTGTTAGTCGCATTCTACCAATTGCCTTCTGCCAGTCGTCTTCTGTCATTCGCCTTCTGCTAGTTGCCTTCTATCAGTTACCTTTCGCTAGTCGCCTTCTCTAAGTCACCTTCTATCAGTTGCCTTTTGTTAGTCACCTTCTGCTAGTCACCTTCTGCCAGTAACCTTCTAGCAGTCGTGGACTCTAGTTTTGTCAGTACTTTCCTTTGTATCGCTCGCTATCCAAGAAAAATGTTGTAATTGTATGGGAGTCATTGTCAGGGTTAGCTATATATAATGGGGTACAAGGGGCGATTTGGGTGGGATATTTATTATTTTAAATAAATTTAGGGCAAAAATTGGGTAGGAAATCTTATGAAAATGGGGCAAATTTATCTTAAAAAAAATTTAGATCCCAAAATTTTCAGGCGTACGGGCTGATCTCTATGGTCCCAAAAATCGCAAAATTGACATTTTGGAAATCCAAAAATTTGTACTAAATTGCAAAATTTGCCACTAAACAAAACCCTAGTCTGAACTATCTGTTATGATCAAATCATATACATATAGCACCAGAATCACTATATCAGAACCATTGTTTTTTATATAGATATTTGCATCTAATGAATTGCGTTGAAAACCATGTTGCAATAAGTGACTATCAATTTTTATGTACCAAGCTCCAGGAGCTTGTTTTAGCCCATACAAGGATTTTATCAACTTACAAACTTTATGTTCTTGCCCTTTAACAAAAAATCCTTCAGGTTGGGTCATGTATACTTCTTCTTGTAGATCACCATTAAGAAAAGCACTTTTTACATCCATTTGATGCAACTTCCACCCAAACTGAGCTGCCATGGCACACAAAACTTGAATGGTAGTCATTTTTGCAATAGGGGAAAAAGTCTCTTCATAATATATGCCTTTTTTTTTAGCATAGCCCTTTGCAACAAGACAGGATTTATGCTTATCAATAGTACCATCTGCCTTATATTTTATTTTGAACACCCACTTGCAGCCTATGGGCTTCTTTCCTGAAGGCAGATTTACTAGCATCCATGTATGAATTTTCATGAGAGATGTATGTTCTACTTCCATAGCAACCTTCCATTGAGGTCCACTGAGTGCATCCTGAACTATATTAGGTTCATTTTCATCCAAAGCTGTCATATAAACCCTTTCATCTTCCATGTCTGTTTCCTTGTCTTCTTCTGCATCTATAGATACATCATTGAATTGTTGGCAAAGTTCATCAACCTCTGAAGTTGATGCTTCTCCTCTATTTTGTTATGTCATGTTGTGAGTACATGGTTGATCTAGAGTTAGATCTGGAAGTGATGTCAATTTGGAATCTCTCAATGTACTAGTATACCATTTTGGGATTTTATTTTGAGGAGGTGGAGTCTCTTTCTTAGGCTCATCTTCCTCAAGGTATACAACTGTAGATGTGTTATTTGAAGTGAAAGCTTCATCAAACACTATGTCTCTACTTATATGTGTCTTCTTGGTTATAGGATCTATCAATCGATACCCCTTGGAATGCTCATAATAACCAAAAAATATACATTGCAGGGTCTTATCATCTAACTTTTTTCTTTTATGTTTGGGTATATGCATGAAGGCCTTAAATCCTTATATGAGAAATGGAGGGTTTCTTACCATTCCATGCTTATTGTCAAGTTTTACCCTATAGAACTCTTGTGGGTGCTCTATTCAAGAGGTATGTTGTTGTGTTTACTGCTTCTGCCCAATATTGATCCTCAAGATGTGCTCCCTTCAGCATACATCAAACCATTTCCATAATGGAATAATTTCTCCTTTTTGCAACTCCATTCTGTTGAGGTGTATAGGCAGTAGTCAGTTATCTTTTAATCCCATGTTCTTTCAGAAATGATAAAAATTATTTGGAAGTATATTCCCCCCCTCGATATGAGCGAAGGGATTTGATGAAGCATCCAGACTCTTTCTCAACAAGTTTCTTGAATTGTTGAAAGTATGAAAATGCCTCTGATTTCAATTTGAGGAAGAAAACCCACATCTTGCGAGAGTAATCATCAATGAATAATTGGAAGTACTTCTTTCCACCATAACTAGGGGGCCTAGGACTACACATATCGGTGTGCACCAACTCCAAAGGTTTCATTGCTCTGGAAGAGATAGATTCAAAAGGTACCCAGTGTTGCTTCCCTGCTAAGCAATCCGAGAAAATTGGTAAGATGGAGGAGAGATGAGGAAGTCCTCTCACCATATCATATTTTCTTAATTCAAGCAAATATCTTGAACTGAGGTGGCCATATATTCTATGCCAGAGAGAAGTGCCCTCCTTTGTAGTTGCTTCCAGAGCAACATGAGGTGTTGAAAGAGCATCAAGAATGAACAAGCCATGCTTGTAGGAACCGGTTGCAACATGTTTACCATTGTAGGTTATAAAACATCTCTTCTTGCCTTGCACAACTTGGAACACAACATCTATTTTTCTATCCAACATATGAGGAATAAACAATAGATTATTGGCCAAGCCGAGGACATAGAGGATTTTTTCTATTTGACATCGACCATCTAGAAGAGTGACAAAAATATTTCCTTCACCCTTTACTTGGTAGACTTGATCGTCAACAATGGTGACCTACTTTCCTTCTTTCTCCTCAAATGTGTCAAACCAAGATTTGTCTCTAGTCATATGCTTACTTGCTCCTAAATCAATATGCCATACAACATATATATGGGAAGATGAAGTATGGGTCATGAGCACCTTGTGTGCTCTTTCAAAATCAAAATCAGAATCGAATCCAGAGGAATCTGGGTCTGAGTTAGAGTTAGCATAAGAAATGTGTCCCTTAGGTTTCTTATGTTTCTTTTTGTATTGTTTCTTCTCTTTCCCTTTATTCTTTATGAGATTTATCATTTTGTTGCTTGTTTTTGAACCAACACCTATTGGTGTCATGGTTATTCATATCACAAATCTTACAATATTTATCCTTCTGCTGATTTTGTTTCCCTTTTCCTTTGAAATAAGGACCCCCTTTTTGAGACTGTCCTTGTTGCTTTCCCATTTGCTGGGTGGAAAGGGCATTATCTGGTACTTCATATTTCTGGACCTGATTGGCCTCCTCAGTCTGAAGTAAGTTTACCAACTCCACAAAAGTTACTTGTCTACCAAAAATGTTGAGGGAAGTGATCAACATTTTATAGGAATCTGGCAATGCTCGCAAGATGACAGAGTTCAAGATATCATCATCCACTAGTTTTCCCATAGCATTTAGTTTGGATTTAAGTTTCGCCACTCTGCAAAGAAAAATATCAACTGTCTCCCCAGAATTCATACTGAGGGTATGTAGTTGAGTTTGAAGGTTGAGAATAGTGGACTGATTCTTTCCTTCATACACAATATTCAAAGCAGCCCAAGCTTCATGACTTGTTTTGGCATCACAGATATGAGGCTGGACCTCATCTGTAGTGGCAAGCAGGAGAAACATGAGACCTTTCTTGTCCTTCTTATCCCAAGTGTCTTGATCAGTTCCTGTTGTTTGAGGGTGTTTTGTAGTGCCACTCACTACATCCCATAAATCTTCCACTTAAAGAATGGCTTTCATATTTGTCTTCCATGGAACAAAGTTAGGTCCTTTTAGCAACTGGGAGTCTGAGAGATATTTGTGAATAGTGGCCATTGTGAAGGTTTCTTATTACAATGTTAATGAACAATATTCTCTTTCAACAATTTTTTCTTCCCCCCTATGTCTTGGAATTTGGCAAAAAATGTTGGAGATCCCCCCTGTGTTTGTGCAAAATAAACAAGGGAAGAGAGGAAAAAAATGTATGGATGTGGACCCTTTCGAAATGCCAAAAAAAATAGCCCAAAAAAAATGGTCTTGGTTGGCAAAAAAAATTTGAGCCTCCTTGGAAAAAAAAACTTGTGTTGGGTGTTTTTTTTCAATTTCTTGGCAAAAAAAAATTGCTAAGGACAAAAGTGCTTTTGTGGTGTATTGTTTATTTTTAAGGCGTAAAAAAAAAAAAAACTATTTAGAAAGGCCACGAGCGGGGTTTGAAACTGTGACCTTCGGGTTGCCAAGATCTTAGCCTAAGTCCGATGCACCGACAGAGCTACAATGCTTGTCGAGATATAAGCGACAAGATGATTGTTTTAAATTAGTCTTCACCGCCTGACAAAGAGAAAAATAGGTAGATACTATTTGTCCCACATTGCTGGTGCAACAATGAAAACAAACTTTATAATCAACAATGCATGAATGGAATGTTGATTACCTTTAGGTAATCCGTCCACCTATCCACCCTTTTGCAACCGCCACGTGTCACCAACCAACCAACTCAGACCGCCATGTAAGCGCCAAGTTAGTCCACATCAGCCGTCCATGTGTCTCTGCGTTAGCCCACCAACTCAGACCGCCACATAAGCACCAAGTCAGTTCTTGTCAGCCATCTACATTTTTCCACATGTCTCTACGTCAACCTACCAACTCAGTCTACCATGCAAGCACCAAGTTAGTCATCGTCAGTCGTCCATGTGTTTATGCATTAGTGTCAGACTGGTACGGTTAGCCTGGACCTCATCACCTACAAATAAAAAACCTCAAGAAGCGAGCCCTCCTGGGGTTTCGCTCTTCACTCGCTCGCCTGCATTCTGTGTCTCATGCTACCTCGATATTCGAAAGCCTCAAGAAGCAAGCCCACCTAGAGTTTCGCTCTTGCCCTACCCGCCTGGGTCCTTGCCTTACATGCTGCAACATCATCAGAGTTCTTGCATCATAAAATGTCTTGGATTCACCATCACATGCCTCAAAAAATGTGCCCAACGTAACCTTACTTTGGTACCATGTAAACCTATGGAAGTAATCACGTAAAATAACAACACTTTGTATTGAATGAATTGAAATATATACATAGCAAAATAGTTTGTTGGGTAACTAACAAAATTCTTTGTTGGTTACCTCCTTAACCAACTTAGGAGAAGCATAAGAATTTAGAATTAATGTAATAGCCCTAATAGCCCGCCCATGAATAATAATGTATATAACAAGCTATATGATGTGTGCTAACAATGCTCAAGTATTTAATGAACCCAAAGGGTTACCTCCTCAATGTAGCCATGATCATACCATTCAACTTCTTCTAGGGCATCAAACCCCTAATATTTGACCTTACCGATATCCTTATCTACAAAATATAGAAATAAAAAAACTAGTACAAGAATTACTTAAAGCAGGGGTTATTAGACCTAGTGTGAGTCCTTACTCTTCTCCCATTTTATTAGTTTGAAATAAGGATGGCTCATGGTGCCTATGTATTAATTTTTGCACCCTTAACAAACTAACCATCAAAGATAAAATTCCCATCCCCGTCATCGATGAATTATTAGATGAACTTCATGGGGCTACATACTTCTCAAAGTTAGATTTACAATCAGGTTACCATAAAATTTGAGTAAAGGAAAGTGATATTCCAAAAATTGCCTTTCACACTAATGAAGAGCATAATGAATTCATGGTTATGCTATTTGGTCTTACCAACGCCCCTTCTACATTTCAGAGTCTAATGAACTAGGTATTCCACCCTTTCCTTTGAAAATCTATTTTAGTTTTCTTTTTTGACATTTTGATTTATAGAAAAACATGGGACGATCACTCGTGCCATTTAGACCAAGCATTGAAAAACTTGAAGGACAACCAATTATATGCCAAAAGATAAAAATATTCCTTCAAACAATAAGAAATTGAATATCTCAGACATATTGTCTCTAAAGGAGTTAAAGTGGACTCCCGCAAGATTGAAGATGTAAAAAATTGGCATATCCCAAAAACCTTAAAAGGCTTGCATGGTTTTTTAGGATTAATAGGGTACTATCATAAAATTGTAGAAAATTATGGCAAGATCGCAGCCCCCTTGACAAATCTACTCAAGAAGAATGATTTTCTTTGGTCTTCAAAGGTTGAAGATGCTTTCATTGCCTTAAAAATGCCATGTGTACCACTCATGTATTAGCCATGCTAGATTTTTTCAAACCATTTATTATTGAAAGTGATGCTTTAGGAGTAGGAATAGGAGTAGTGCTCATGCAAAATGAAAGACCCTTGGCTTTTACTAGCAAGGCATTTTTTGGAAAGAATTTGACCCACTCCACATATGAAAAATAGATGTTAGCTATTATTCATGCTATTCAACATTGGAGACCTTACCTTATCGACCAAAATTTTATTATTTGAATTGACCACCATAGTTTAAAGTACTTTCTTGAGCAACACATATCCACTCCTAAGCAAAAAAAGTGGGTTACTAAACTACTAGGATATGATTATGAGATTATATATAGAAAAGGAAAGGATAAAATGGCTTCCGATGCCCTTTCACAAAAATTTTAAGAAAGACCCCAATTACATGCCCTTTACTCTCCTATTCCCAAATGGATAGACCAAGTAACTTAAGAATAGTTTATTGATCCTACAACACAAACATTAATTCAATAACTTCAACAAGACCCCACTAGTAAGCCCCACTACTCTTGGAGTAATAACATACTTAGGTACAAAGGACGTATTGTCCTATCCCCCAAATCCTCATATTGAGAAAAACTTCTCCATGAGTTACATGCCACACCTACAACAAGACACTCTAGATTCCTCAAAACTTATAAAAAAGTGACTAGATATTTTTATTGGGTAGGTATGAAGCAAGATATCAAGAAATTTGTGGATGAATGTGAGACCTGCAAAAGATAAAAGGGAGAGACAATAAGTACCCTTGGCCTTCTACAACCTCTTCCTATCCCAACTAAAACATGGGCTAATATTTCCATGGATTATATTGAAGGTCTTCCAAAATTTACTGGTAAAACTACTATTCTAGTTGTAGTGGATCGCTTATATAAATAAGATCATTTTTACCCCTTGGCTCACCCTTACACAACTAGTACCATCACCCAAATTTTTCTTGATAATATTTTCAATCTAAATGGTATGCCTTCCACTATAGTCAGTGATCGTGATCCACCTTCACTAGAAACTTTTGGAGAGAATTTTTTAAAATCCAAGGCACTCAACTTTATATGAGTTCCACTTATCATCCCCAAACCAACGATCAAACATAAGTTGTAAATAAATGTTTGGAAACTTACCTACATTGTTTTATTTCTACTCAATCCCTTCATTGGGTTAAATGACTTCCTTTAGCTGAATGGTGGTATAATACTTCATACCACACCACCATTAAGATGACACCATATGAAGCTTTATATGTCCAAGCACCACCTTACACCACCTCTTATATTCCAGGAAGTATGAATGTGCCAGCAGTGGATTCTCACCTTTCTACTAGAGATAATATTCTTCGCCTTCTCAAGGATAATTTACTCACCGCCCAACATCATATGAAGCAACAAGTGGACCAACATTGAACCGAGTAATATTTTCAAGAGGGTGATATGGTATTCCTTCGTATTCAACCCTATCGTAAAACTTCTCTCAAAATCAAAGGATACCAAAAGGTAGATTCCAAATTCTACAGGCCTCATAAAGTCCTTCAACGCATTAGGCCTGTTGCTTATAAACTTGAGTTACTAGAATATTCCAAAAATTCATCCTGTATTCCATGTTTCTTACCTTAAATTAGTAGTTGGCACCCACATTACTACATAAACTCAACTACCAGAGTTCATAGAAGATGGAGCACTCATGGTTGAACCTAAAGCTATCTTGGATTGCTGCACTCGACAACTTCACAATAACACCATCATCAAACTTTTGATTCAATGGAGAGGCCTACCTCCCTAATATGCTACATGGGAAACACTTCATCACATACAACAATAATTTCCTCATTTTATGATTTGAGGACAAAGCTCTTTTTAAGGAGGGTGGCTTGTTAGGATCCTAATCCTAACCCTAAATATATAATTAATTAACCTATTTTATTATGGACCATTGTGTCCTTTCACCTCATAACTCTAGATAGGTATTTATATGCATTCACAAGGGTGTCATTAAGCATCAAAGAACATAAGAAATATATCTATTTTAGAGCATTCGTAAGAATTCCTCTAGTGAAACATCGATCATTTCAAAAGTGATTTAAACACATTTCTTCTTGTTTGGCATTCACTCCATTGGTTTTCCATATTTCATAAGTGCTAGGAACAAGGTTCCTACCATTTGATGGGGTGGTGTTGATTCTATAGGTAATTTTAGGATTTTTGAGGAAAAGGGAGGTGGTAAGCCAAGATTACCAAGTGGAAACCCAGGGCTGCCAAATGGAAGGGTTAGTTATAGTGAGTCATCTAGGGTGTCTTACTTAATTGGGGTGATGTGGCTAATGGGTGAGTGCAAGTGGAGTGAGGTGTAATTATGTCCCATGTGAGGGGACAAGGATGACATGAGTGTGTGAGATGTGGCAAGGGATGGTGGTGATGTGGCTATGACACATGTCTAGTGATTAGGCATGGTATCCTAGGCATATTTTTCAAATTTAGAAAATCTAAAAAATACTTTTATTATGCAGGATTTATATGCCTAAGTTTGGACTTAGGCATATATTTTATTATGCAAATTTATGTGGTGGGATGCAAATGGAATTTTGTAAGTGCCTAGATTTTTGTGTCTACACCTACACGAGTAAAACTAGAGTGCTCATCATAGCAAACCCATATAGGGCACTTGACATTATAAATAGACTACAATTATATGATTAGGTCTTAATTTACCCTTGTGAATACTTTCCCATTAACCTTAATTGTTATAAACACAATCAATGTAAATGGCTAGTCTAAAATGTGGAACACAAAATTGTGGATCATACACTTTGGGATAATGTCTACTTTATAAAACTTAATAAGGTCAATTTTGTCCTACCTAGTTGTATTCCTTACAAACCTATTTCACTAATGATCATGAGTAATATATTTCCTTTTAAGTAACATTATTGTACCTATATGATTAAAAATCAAGGGATAAAAAATGTTCAACAAGCATAACCAAAATTTGGATCTATTTAGGATTCAAAAATTGCTTAAAGCAATACCTTCTAATAAGGTTTTATATATTTCATTTAACTAGAAGTTTGATGAGGTCTTTCAAAAAATTCCAAAGTGTTCATTTATTTATTTATTAAATAGGATTATGAAACATGAAACCGATCTTGACCTAAATAAAAATCCCATGGAGGTTTTACTTATAAATAATTTGTTTTTCAAAGTATTGTTACTATAAAGCAGTTAGACGATTTATTAGAAGTAGGGACCCTTACCTTCAAAAAAATCCCTTACTCTATCATTTTTGTCATATCCCAAAATACAACCATGTATTTCCTTTGTATTGAGTACTTAAAACTCAACCAATTATCTCAACAAGATTCACATGCATAAAATTTACCAACTTTAAAGCAAATTGTGTAGATTTTGTTCTTGTCTAAGATTGATGTACAAAGTCAAGGAGAGAGACAACATTATGAATAAAGTATTTTATAATTTATTTGTAAATTTGTCTTAGATGTCCTCGATTACATATTTTTGACAGTCATTGAGTAAAAAATTATAACATTTAAAATACTATGGTCTCTTCTCTATGAGTAAGTACCATCGAGTTTAAATGTGAATTTATAAACAATCTCTTGGGTCTTTAGTTATAATATTTAGTAGAGGGTATCACTACAAATTTTAACAAAAATAAATCCATACATAAATGTTATAGGCCTCAACTTTATTAAGGGTTGCAACTTTTTGAAGCTTCATAATGAAATAATGTTGTTTATTTGTTCAAAGCTCTTGTGCCATGCAAGTCCATTTGTCTAATAATTGTAGCTCAATTGGATTTGATATTCTAGCTTATTATCTTAAATTCATTTTTTTTAATATTATATATTGTAGTTAAATGCTTCTATTTTTAATATTCACTAATAGTATCCTAGGAAGATATGCTTCATGCTTTCAAGAGCAAAAATATGAATGATAAAGCATATTTTTTGGTATAAAATAAATGAAATGTTTAAATTCCTCTATACAATATCCAGTTGACATAAATTCACATTGGAGAAAAGGATAGTGGAAAGTGTTTTTTTGTCCATGAGATCATATGCCATATCAAGTGATGCATTTTAGTGTATAATGCATCACCATCAATTTGGATTTTTGTCAGATCACATTACAACATGGTTCACAACCCTAACTTCATTAGGATTCAAACCTTGGATGTCCTATTTGGAGTTCCAAAGTCTTCGCTGTTAGGAGTTCCAGATACCTTGTTAATACATACTATTTTTCATCCATTTATAGGGACTAAGTAAAATTTGTTAAGACAAGTTGACATAGAGAAAAAATTAGTAAACTTTATCTAGTAACACAATTGTCAACAAAACTACAAAATAGAATTTCAAATAAATATATAAGATCTACCAATTAACACAAGTTTTTCTATGGATGAATTTCTTTATTGACATGAACTTTATTGTAGTATAATCATCTCTACTTTTTAATTATTATTTAATTTGTTACCCTCATGATACATCATGAATGCATAGCAATATTACAACTTAACAATTACACTTATATCACACTTAGAAAAACCTAGGTGTCCTCATTGAAAGTTGAGGAATTTAACCGTTTGAGCTCATGCCATTTGATTCTACATTTGAATTGTTAACTTGGCTAATCCAAGTACATTTATATTATACTATTAATACAAATCTCATTTTTTTATAGTAAATAAAAGTCTTCATTAATTATCGGGTTTTGCAGGTTAACCCAAAACCTATTACAATATCCAGCCTTCTGCTGAGATTGTAGATCCTAGTCATCCTTGAAACTTTATTACCAAAAATTGTGTTGAATCCCCTACAACACCTTACTAAAAAAGCACACCCATACCTAAACATAACTGTAAACATTACTTACATTGACAGGAATTGAAATTTGGAACTTTGCACTTGTGAAACCTGTTGCTTTCCCATTTCCTATTCTCTGTTAGAATATTCCAAGGCTTACACCTTGTTACCTTCATTTCCAATTTGGTATGATTTAGAGAGAAACCCCATAGTTATTATCAGCTCCATGGGGAAATAACACCCATTCATCTTTCTCCTTAACGGGCAAGTTTCTTTTCATGACTAATAATGTTTTCCACTTCACGTGGCACACCTTGTGTCCATGTCACCAAACTACCAACATCAACACCTATGTTGGCTAATTTTTCAACTGACCTGTTGGCCTCATGGTACATGTGATGAGCCCTCCTATTCTGTCTTGCCATAAAAAGGATCCTCACTTCATGGATGAATCCATCGATTATCCATGGAGGTTTTTTGCCATTGGTTAACAGGTTGATGATGTTCATAGAATCACCTTCAATCATCAAGTTACCTTGAGTTGCTTGGGATACTTGCAACCCTCTCCAAAGGGCTCTAGCTTCTGCTTCGTTATTAGTATTGATTCCCAATGGTTCAGTGAAGGCCTTGACTAGATTTCCTTGATGATCCCTGATTATTCCTCCAGCTCCATCTCTTCCCGGGTTCTCCTTGGCTGCACCATTAAAATTTAGTTTAAACCAACCCTGGGGGGGTGGCTCCCAAGAAATCCCATTTTTGGGATTGGGCAAAGGAATGGAAGGTTTGTCCTCAATACCTAAGGCCCAAGATAATTGTTTTTCTTGGGGAAGAATTGAATGGTTCTCATCCACTAAGGTGCCAAGGTTTTCTTTCGCAAAGACAATAATCCTGTTGAGGATGGTTTTTGGGTTGTGAATGGTATCCTTAAAGGCTCTATGGTTCCTTTCTAGCCAAATCTACCAGAGAAAATGATGCCAACAAATTTTCCATAGGTAATTAAGTTTTAGGCTAACAAAGGGTTGAGGCAATTGATGGAACACTTTAGATATAAGAGCAGGCTTAACCCATGAGATCCTAAAGGCTTGGAAAAGTTCATCCAGGATGGACTCCACTATCAAACACTCTAGAAACAAGTGTTAGGTTGTCTCCCATCCTACCCTGCACATGTAGCAATGGTTAGCAATAACCATACCTTTGGATAACATATTGTCCATAGTGAGGATTTTTCCTTGAATCAATAGCCATGAAAAAAAGGATATTTTAGGAATTAAGCCTTTGATCCAAACCAAAATCGGTTTAAATTGTTGACCTTCCACATTGAGAAGCAAATTATATGCATAATTAACTGTGAAGTCACCACTTTTAGTCTCAACCCAAATAATGTGATCTTCATCCTCTCCAGAGGGAATAATTTGTTGAGTTAAAATGTTATAAAGCTCTTCAAACTCCGCTTCAAAACCCTATACTCTAATGTGTTTCCACCTGTTGATATTTATATCCTGCCACATATAATTTACAACCTTCTTCCCAATA